>CM068993.1:31522736-32722736 GCA_035357415.1 Ophraella communa
TATAAAATTACAATTAGAGCTGTTTCGCTGTATAACTAGCATCGTCAATCTTTGGTTAATATTAAATTGCACTTGGTTTATGCCCAATTATATTAAATAATTTTTAAAATTACAAACTTTAAAACATCCAGTAGAGAGTGAAAATACGAGAAGTATGTGCTATGTTTATTATCGCTTCATCGGCAAAGACGTAGCTGTAAATCCATTTAATATTATACAATAGAATTTCTGTTCATTGTCTACTGTTCTTCTATAGAAAGAACATTCATTTCATTAGTACACACAATGACTCCATGCTTAATGTTTAATAGAAATTGTAAAACCAGCTAAATAAAGTGGGGAAAGTAAATAAAAATATAATTAAACATTTATTAAAACTGTAGTAGCAAGAAATCTTCCTAGGCGGATTTTTTTGTCAGAATAGATGAAAAAACGAATTTTTATAAAAAAATATGATAAAATATATTGAATTTTTTCCATTTTAGGTTGTGCTAGTGATGTTTTTGCTGTAAAAGGACTTGTAGGTATGTCCAGAATATGGAGTTCGAAGTAAAGCTACTCATATATCGTAATAATTATTTAAAGTGTAATATACCGGGTGTCCCAGACTAATTTATCCAGGCTATATCTCTTAAACGAATAAAGATTCTCGAATGGAACGAAAACTGATCTATTCCATTTCCAATACACTTTAATATGGCGGAGAAAACATAATCCCCTAAATATTCATCCCTTAGTTACAACCCCTAACTATAAATTTCTTAATAGCACCCTGTACATTTATTTATAATTTTGGATTTGGTCTTCCATCGTCTATTCAAAAAATTTTTCAAAAATAAAATGGGTCTACTATCTTAAAAAAAAGGTCTGTAAGAAATTCCTATCGTTTTTTGTCCACGATAAGAAACAACAAATACCTTTTGCCTCAAAAACTAAAATTAAATATTAAAATTATTCTAAAATACTACTGATGCGATAATTTTTGTGGGGTGTATATAATCTGTTTATTTATTATTTATTATTTTATTGTTTAAACACATTAAATTATTAAAACTAAAATGTTGAATCTGGAACCGTTGGCGAAACTGATACCGAAAACCGTTTACACTACCACTACACCAACACACACTTTTATATGTCTTACGCGCGTTTCGATAACCAAGTTATCTTCTTCAGAGACCGAAGGTAAACTAAAGCTATGTCTACAAACTAACCTTATATATATAACATTTTTAGCGCCAAATGTTTTCGCGGTAAATCTTTTGGCGGCAAAGCCAATTTTAGCGCGAAAACATTTTTACAATAAGTTTTCTTATAATAAACTATAAAGTGGACTATCTGGGATAGGTCCTTTGTCCTTATTTAATCTATTTTTACACTTAATGATTTCTATACTTTCAAATGCATCCAACAATCTATTGTTCGATACATTTTTTAACAATTTTAAACTATCTACATTTACAGAATGGTTTTTGGTAAAAGCATGTTCGGCAATACTAGATTTTTCTATGCGTCCATATTTTAGATGAGCTAAATGTTCTTTAAATCTAGTTTTAACCGATCTTTTTGTTTGCCCAACATACTTTTTATCACAATCATTACAACTTATTTCATATATACCGCTTTTTTCCAGATCTTCTCTCTTATCCTTCGGATTTCCTAGCAATTGTCTCAGGGTGCTACTAGTTTTATGAACTAAACCTAATCCCACCGTGCCGAAAATTGTATTCAATCCTTTGGTATACTGAGGCATAAATGGTAATGAAATGAATTTCATATCGTTGCGTGTTCTCGCTGGAAAAAGGTGGTTTCACAAAGAGATTTCTTAAAACTATGGCGATTGATTAGCTTATGAATTAGTTTTTTATCATATCCATTAAGTACAGCTATATCCTCAATTAAATTCTTTTCTCTGTTATATCTTGTTTTGTTTAAAGGAAAATGAATTAATCGATGAACCAAAAAATGAAAACTTGCCATTTTGTGTTGACTACAGTGAAAAGAATCTACCGGAATATATCTATACGTAGCGGTGTCTTTCCTAAAAATATCAAATTCTAACTTGTTATTATTTCTTATTACTAATGTGTCCAAAAATGGTATCTGTTCATTATTTTCTAGTTCAAACGTGAATTTTATGCTTGTGAATTTTGAATTTAATTTTGAAATGAAATCTACTGATGATTTCTTCGTATTGAAAACTGCGAAAATGTCGTCCACATATCTATACCATATCCTTGGGAAATACTCGAACTCTTGACTGATCTGTGTTTCAAAATTGCTCATAAAAAGGTTGGCTATAAATGGTGATAAACAATTACCCATTGCTGTTCCTTCATATTGTTGATAAACCTGATTGTTGTATTGAAAGTAATTTTGCTCCATGCATAGTTTAGCTAATCGTAGATATTCAGTTCTAACTTCAACACCCAGATCATTCAAGATGAGTAGTTCTTCTAGATACTGTAAAGTTTGTGGAATCGGTACGCTAGGAAATAAAGAACTAACATCGAACGAGATTAAAATTTCCCCATCTTCTAGAACAACAGATAGTAGATAGTTTAGTAGACAGTAGATAGTTTAAAATTGTTAAAAAATGTATCGAACAATAGATTGTTGGATGCATTTGAAAGTATAGAAATCATTAAGTGTAAAAATAGATTAAATAAGGACAAAGGACCTATCCCAGATAGTCCACTTTATAGTTTATTATAAGAAAACTTATTGTAAAAATGTTTTCGCGCTAAAATTGGCTTTGCCGCCAAAAGATTTACCACGAAAACATTTGGCGCTAAAAATGTTATATATATAAGGTTAGTTTGTAGACATAGCTTTAGTTTACCTTCGGTCTCTGAAGAAGATAACTTGGTTATCGAAACGCGCGTAAGACATATAAAAGTGTGTGTTGGTGTAGTGGTAGTGTAAACGGTTTTCGGTAACATTAAATTATTGATAGAAAATTTTTAATGTTGTGTGATTGTTCGCTCGTCCTATGAGCATCGAAATCTCGAGATAATGTGTGATTCTTTGCATGCTACCAAGCACAACCATAATAATATATGCCTAATATAGCCTCCAGATGTTCCGGGCATGATCTAACTCATCTGCTGATTTAATAACTATGATTATCAGTGACTACAACATTTTTCAAGAATCACGCAAACTATTTTTTAACCAAAGTAACTGCTCATATGGTCCCGATTAAATTGTTCACATAAAAATTTCCCAACAAATACATTTAATTTTTAAAGTTGCCACCACATCCATTGCATGCATATTTCCAAAACAAACATATTATTCAAGATGACTTCCAAATCAGAGGTTGGTGCACTTCTCACAGCCTCAAGAACTTCAAAAACACAAAATTAGTTAACATATTATAGGTGAAACAGTATTTTTTCAGTTGTAAATAGATTAAAGAAAGGAGAAGGAAGGGTGGAGAACAGTATTAAAAGAAACAGGGAAAATACGCTTTTAAATAGCTTGGAGGCGTGTGAATTTATTTATGATTCCAGAAATGAGCTCGCAGATCCATGATCCATGGCTTTGTCGAACAACGGGTGAGTTGATTTTAAATTTAAAAATGTAATGAATGATGTAATACCCTGATAAAGATTTAAATCCTCCTCAGAGTTATACGAATAAGTAATAGCTACGTAAGTACTAATTGGTTTAATTTATAAAATTAATCCTCTTGTTGGTAATTATTGGAGTTATTTATATTATTTATAAGTATAGAGAAAGTCCCTTAATCGATTGTCTGCACGAGACTCCTAATTTTCTTTTTAAATTACAAAAGAGACTTTTGTTTATTTTCTTTGATATTTTATTCGCAAATAAAAACCGATTTCAGTTCTAAAGGTTAAGGTCTTTAAATTGAAATCCTTGTTCAAAATAAAATGTGTAGAAATCATTATACAGGGTGGCGCACCGAAAACGAAACAGATGCATTTACTGGCAGATGATTCCTTTAAAAAAAACGTCGTTTGTAATTCTTTCACTCATAACTTCACAAAATTCTAATCGCTTATCAAAATCGTCTTCATTAAGTTCTTATACAAGGTGAATTTTATTCGGATGAAAATTATGGGCCTTTAGAATCCGTTGGATAACACCGTCGACTAACACCATAAGAAGTTTGCAATTTTCGGGTACTTAATGCAGGATGTACAATAACTTGCCCTAAAATCCCCACTTCTGTTGCTTCGTTTCTTATAGGATTTTCAATATTACGTTTTTCATTGGCGACTGATCCAGTTTCCTAAATTTACCTACAAGTTCCCAAATATACCATGGTTAATTTATGTATAAAGCAATAAATGATATTTTAACAACAAAGATTGGTCAAATCAATCGCAAACTAATTTACTATTTCCTATTTAAAATAAGTACATGGCATTCTTTACTTATCTTTCTTCAAGAAACAACTTTTTTTGTCACAAAGGACACTTCAATTGCTATTTTTATTATCAATAAACCATGGGCGTAGTAAATAAAAGCATTTACTTATCAAAAAAATGCTCTTACTCAAATTTCTTCTGAAAGAAGTACAAACTAATTTGATGTACCTATTAAAGTCTACTTTAAACTTTAAATCAATAAATCTCCAAAACTACTGAATTGAATACATGAATTTTACATCATTATAAAGGAAGTTGAAAGACCTTTCAAATAATGGATCATTCGACCCCCCTTTTCATTTAAGATTTTAGGGATGATGCTACTCCCGTTTAAGGGTCTGCAAATGTTAAAGTGATTTTATGCCAATTTTGTGTCCCCCTCGAAAACAAAATCGACGGGTCCGAATGTTTTTTCAAAAAAGGAATCATCTGCCAGTAAATGCCTCTGTTTCGTTTTCGGTGCGCCACACTGTATAGAGCTTACACTTCTTCACCTTTTTTTTACACGTTTTATATACAATAATAATAATGATTTTAATAACTGATACTCATAAAAAAAAACCCGGTGGGTCCACAGAGGGGGCAGGATCAACCAAAGGCTACCACCCTAAGTGGTGTATCCCTTCGAGGTGTTTCCCCAAGGAATGTATCTTGTAAGAAAAGTAAAATGGATGACAATTCTTGAAACTTGAAAAAACTTTTTGTAGCCTACGTTGGTTAGCGCAGCTTTTTGGAACCCAGCTGTCAAGTGCGACTGGATGTATTTAAAAAATATATAGAGACTTAAAATCCTTGCTCTTTACAGCTCTTTACAAAAATTATATTAATTACAATAAAACTATTCCTTTATCAAACGAAATTAATTCCAAACTACATTAGAGGAAGAACAATATCATGTCATCCGTTAATGACATAAAATAAGATATATTTGTATTAGAAACTATCACAGGTTCACGGATTTGAGTCTAAAAAAAAGAAATTATATTAATAATCTGTAACTTCTTACCGTTCCGTTTTTCACGGTTTAAAATTAATATTTTTCAAGTGACATCAGAAACTCTAAGTTTGAGAAAAAAGAAATCTATGGTTATTTGCATCCTACATCTCTTCAAAAGACAATTCGATTGCTGACGAAGAATCTCCCTCTCTTAATAAACAGGCATTTAAATTAATTATTATAGAAAAATTGGGAATTTCCAGTATAGATTTATTTGCGTCTAAAATTAATAAACAATATCCTAAATATGAATTGTGAAAAAAAGATCCTAACGCTATAGCTGGTAACATTCGCAGTATTTGCGTAAGTTATAATTCCATACATACACTTTTAAGAGGAAAATTATGGTTTTTGTTTGATTATAATGATTTACTTTCTTGGTTTGTCACGTAAAATATTTATTCAATTTAGCCGGATCGTTAAGGGTGATGTTGACAATTTAAAGTGCAAAAAGTACAAAAAAATAGATTGAACCTAACCGCATTACGTCTCCACGAACATTATGCTAATTCTTCTATCCGCGTAGAATTGAAATTTAACTCTTTTTTCGTCTTTCAAGAGAAGTTGCCAAACTATTTGAATTTTTATGTTTAAGCATAAGGTTGGAATGTTAAGTTTTACGACAAGCACTCTTGTACCCCCGGGAACGATAGAGTCTTCCATAAAAGACCTAACAATAATCAACAATAAAAGAATGACCAAGTATACTTTTCTCATATGCTACTATGATTTAAAAATATTTTATGATCGCAGTTGGGAACTGTTGAAATTTATTCGTAAAGTTATCGAAGCCGTTTAATTTCTACTGGGAGTAAAATAAGGACCCAAATAAAATAAAAGATATTTTATAACTAAACTTGTTTCGTAGCTTTTCATACATAAAATACACAAAATATGCTTAATAGTACTTTTTGGAAAAAATATATTTTTTACAAAAAAGAACAAACAAAATAAATTGATTTAGAGAAAGGTAAGACGCAATAGTGAAAGGATTTATCTAGAGTTGAGCAAATTTATTGATAAATCGATAACTTATCGATAAATCAGTTATCGATAAAAGGAAAATAGTTATCGAATTATCCATTACTTGATAATTATCGATAACTTTTTAACTTTAAAAAACACTTTAATACAAAAAAAACTTTAATATTACCACATTTGAGTTAAAATATGTCCAAGGGGGAAAATTATTCAAAAACATTAAACAAGAAGAGAAAATTGGCATTAAAAATTTGGAAATTTGACATTTAATTTCAGATCTTGTTTATTATGAATAAAAAAGTCGTAGATACAGATAACTATAGGGATAAACCTATATAACGAATGTAAAAATTTAGAATATTTCACAGTAAAACACAGACCGTCGACCGGTCAACATCTATTGGTTAAGTAAATGTATAATTTTTTTTAAAAAATAGGTTTTTAAGAAGTCTAAATTTTCATTATAAAGCCAGTGTGAGTGCAGTGAGGCTGCGAAGGCCAATAAATACCTTTTGTATTAGGAGAAGGGTAATTGTATCCAATATCCAAAATCGTGAGATATCCGTGAATTTCCGATACGAACCGTAGTTTGGTTCAAATCACGGCCAAATTCTAGAATATTACCCCTTAATGAATTTCGACAATTTTTTGCATAGGGCATTTTTGAGGTATTTTTAATGGAATGACATCAAAATTTCTGCTCGGAAAGGCCGATTTTTGCGGAAAAATTAAAAAAAGAGTCAAAATTTGGAGGTTATGTGCGATATCCGATAGGTTATAGCGTGGCCAGACCGGGTCAAACGGTGCCAGAGCATAGCGGGGCCAGACCAAGCTATACGACGGCACCTAACCTAACCTGACCTAACTTAACCTAACCTGACCTAACCTAACCTGACCAAACCTAACCTAACCTAACTTATCCTAACCTAAGAATTAACAATCTGTTTGAGTAAGATTAATAAAAATTCTTCGTTTTAAACAAGAGCAATCAGTTCGCGCATGCACAGAAGTAGTAATGAGCATGATTATGTAGTGAAAAATGTTTCCGCGGAAAAATTAGCGAGTTTTCCATCATTTCCCCACCCATACATACGCTGTGCAAAAAAATTATCGAAATCCGTTAAGGGGAAATAATCTAGAATTTACCCCAAATCACCAACATCCGCATTTTGAAGTTTCAAAATTCAGCAGCATCAAAATTTAATGTCACAGTAACTTTTGGTATGTGCATAGTTAAAAATTTCATAGTCCACTAACAATTTTTCGGCCTTTTTAATTAAACTCTAATTTTGTAAAACCATTTTTAATCTTTTTTGAAATTTATATGTAAGTATTTATTGTATTGTACGTTTGTCAGAAGGATCTGTCAATGTGTTTTGACATTTTGTTGTTTCAATTAAATTTGACAGATAAAAGTTACCTAAATAAATATTTAAGGGATTTTATAAAGTAACTCATTTTAATTAATTAATCATTTATATAAAAGGTTATTTTCATTTATTTTTTTCTTAGATATAGAGATACGGAACTCTTCTTTGGAGATAAGACTTCATGTTTCTCGCAACAGTTTGAGATAGCATTCAAAATTCAATATTCCGACAAATAGAAAATTAAGAAATTAAAAAAATTCTAAAAATCATAATTTTCTCTTCCATACAAACCAGTATTTTTTTCGAATTTTTTAGTTAATAATTTGATTATTTAGTAATTAAAAAAATTGTTAGAAACAATTGCATCAACAATTAATATTTTTTTATAACATCTCACCTATTTAAAGCAAAACACGAAATAATTGCATAAATGCAAACGAAAATTGCGTATTGCCGCATTTGATTAAATTTAAAATTATAAGTCTAAAACTGACCATCAAAAAAACAAGAACAAGTAAAAAGGGGTTGTCCTGGAGGTATTTAATATAAATAAACTATTCTTAGTCAATAAATAAAACTTTTTCCCACTAATATAACAGTTTTAATAAAAATTGCTTCTATAAAATTGCTAAACTAACTGCAACTGCAACTCCCTTGCTACGTATGGCATTTATTATTTCGGGTTGATGGTTTCCTCAGTATTAAAATTTTCACGGTTTGGTGGGCAGTGCGCCGTGTACCTATTATTGGCTTGAAGTTTGATGCAGTGTGGTACGTAGTGGTAGTGTTAATTCGGCCATATTAAATATTTAGTTTACAAGTTAATGGTAAAGTAATAATACCCAAGCATTTTTAGAATAAAATATTCATAATTATTTCTCAACATCTTTAGGAAGTACAAAAGCGATGCATAGGGAAAAATACAAATTAAAAGCTTGTCAAAACATACCATTAAATTATTAATATTCAAGGAGTTGTAGAAAAATAGGTAAGTAAATAATAGTAACTTATAAACCTTCATTCAAAACCAGCAAATTACAATTACAATTAGTACATAGAATTAGTAGTAGAATTTAAATTTAAATTAAAGAATTATGAGCGCATTCACAATGTCAAATTAGTTCCAAATTAGTAAATACTCAAGCATCCTTTTTTCCTTTTTATAAATATTCCTTCCCCCCCAATCATAAACAAAAAAAATAAGCACAAAAAGTGCATAGGCATCCTACTATAATCTGTTTCAAAAAGGTATAAAATAATAAAACTCAAATTACCATAAAATTTGGCTGAATTACAGTGTCGTCCATAAATGTAGTCAAATCTTATGATCATGATCTAATTGTTACGTAAGTATAAATAATTTATTGTTACTTATTGATTTTTTTTATAAAACTGTTTTGTGTATATTAAATTTTTATTTTATTTTAATATAATTTTTATAAATGCAATGATCCCACCTGCGCGCCTCTGGCGCAGTGTTTATCATTGGATGGCAATA
Source organism: Ophraella communa (assembly GCA_035357415.1). Taxonomy (NCBI): domain Eukaryota; kingdom Metazoa; phylum Arthropoda; class Insecta; order Coleoptera; family Chrysomelidae; genus Ophraella; species Ophraella communa. Next base: position 31,531,983 of record CM068993.1, read on the forward strand.
GGTAAAACCCGTAATATTAAGTTTAAGAAAGCATTTTGCAATGCAAACTATGGAAGTATCATAATTTAATCATGCTGTAGTACTTTTGACTACCTATTGAGATTTGATTACTCTATATCTTTCTCAAAGAAAGCATAAATGGAGTAACCATATTTTATATTATGCAACTACTCGTATATTTGTTTACTCAGAGTAATAAGACTTGTATCTTAAATTAATATTATCCTAATTCTGTTTCCTCTTTATATATTTGTTAAATTCTTTTCAAATATAATCTCTGACATATTACAATATAATTCTTCTTCTTCTATTTGGCAACAAACTTAATCTCAATATTTAATTTATAACTTACTTATCAACAACTGTATCGTTGTTTTCTAGATATTTCACTTTAACAAAAGTGAAAGTTTTGTCAATGATGAACATTAAATTTTACTGTGAATGTAACCCAGTTATTTCAATTTCTTATGAATAGCTTTTATTTAACATTTTATATTTTTCTTATTCCTCCTCTTGCTCTTGTTTTTTTTTTATTTTTTCTAGTAGAAAGTACACCTTTATTTCCCAATTATTACTCTATTTTTGGTTTTCACTTCATTTAGTAGGACCCGCTCCCCAGCCTCAACCTTTTTTACCCTTCTTCCTCCTACTTTTGGATTTATACTCCATCTAGAAATAGGAATAGGAATAACCTTCTTATATCCTTCTTTCCTTCTTATGTACCACCATTTTTTTCAACAGCTTTTATTTGATTGACACCTTGTATTATTTTCCTATGTAATACACTATTATAATTGATTTTATTTTTTTATGTTCTTTGATTTAGATCGTTTATAAATTTTAATAATCTGATACCTGAAATTTGATAAGCTTAGAATTCTTATATTTTTTGATGTATTTAATCGCTTTTGCACTTCCTTCATGCCTTCCTTCATCCTTTGCAGCCTGATGCTGGTCTTGTAAGCCAAAACAAGTTTTCTTTACAGCCTGATGATAGTCTTGTAAACCAAATCATGTGTTCTTTATAGCCTGATGAAGGTCTTGTAAGCCGAAACTAGTCGCTAATTTATAATACTATTCGGCGAAGATTAAACCATTCAATTTGATCTACCACATTTACTAATTGAATGTAAAACTATTCATTACATTACACTTTAGTTAAATGTGTTCAAAGAAAAATTTTGTTCTGTGAAAAACAGCTATTTTATCAATCCCTTCAATAAAGTTAAACAAAAACATTTGCACTAATTGGTTAGTTTAAATACACTGCTGTGTATTCAAAGCAAATTAGTGTGTCTGTTTTAACTATCAAAGAATAAATGCATAATCATAATAACGAGAAGGTTTTTTTTATCAACTTTGTATTAAATAAATTAATTTAGTTGTTTATTTATTTTTGTTTCAAATATAACAAGTGACATAACCCAGTTAAAATGATTTAATTTTTATAAAATTTTGTATAAGTACTTACTGAAGCATAATAAGTAAATGATAAAAATTTCAAAATGATTGCATTGTTTTAAAGCCCTTTTACCTTTAGTAATGTGTGGATGCACCCCGATATGTTAGGCATTCTCCAACGCACCTAAGCATGCTTCTCATCAGTTGGTCAATGTCCTCCTGTGGTATCTCATTCTAAGCAACCACCAACTGCTCTCGAAGTTCTCCTAGATTCTGAGGAGGACGTTGCAAATTGAGCAATCTCCTTCCCATTATATCCCACACGTGCTCAATTGGAACAAAAATCGACCTGTTTTCTCATTTTCTTTAAATCTAATAAATACTGCCAAATATCGAGGCGGGCTGTTTTCTGTGGACCACACTGTATATCATTCTCCGCCACGTAGGTAGTTTAGAATTTCCGATTTTGTGTTATTGTACCTGGAGCGTTTTGAAAATGGCTACGGTAGTAGCTTGCATTGGCCATTATCACACCATTCTGGGGAATGTTTGGTAAAAGCCAATTCTTGAACCATTCTTCAAACAGTGCTGCCGTTGTATCTTTATGGTAATCCACGGAGGAATCTTTTATATTCTTTGCAGAAAGCCACAAGGCATTTTGGAACCAGGCGTCTTCGGACTCCCCATGTAAAATAGTGATTCTTTTATTTGAATGAGCTTTTGTTCGACACTTACTGGCACAATCAGACCATTCTTTGGAAGGTGTTGAAACCACGTCTCGTCGAGGTAAGTTATTGGACGATTTTCGACACGATATTTTCTTATTCTCAACGCCACTTTTGTAATCGATGCGCTTCCATAAGGACTTGCTTTTTATCAATTGTAGAATATCTGAATCCCATTTTAGACAGAATTATCCTAAGATTAGTGATGCTATAACTTATCTGAATTTATTCATTAATGAGACGTTGCTTCAGAGCATGTAATGTAATGCGTTGCTCTTCGTATATGGCACAGACTTTTTGTCGTCTTAAGTCCCTGTCGGCTTCGTAAAGACATTTTATGTGTTTGAATTTATTAGAATGATAGAGCGTATTTGCAAAGGTATTAGGTATAACTGAAGACTGCGAAAAATGAAAATTAACAAATTTGACCAAAAAAGCTTAAAATTTTACCTGCTGTGCCCAATCCGGTACCCTCATGTTTATGGCCGAATTCTGCATACATAAGAAGTTTGCCTTAGTTAGTTTAACTGCAGTCAACTATTTTTCTTGAAAAATACTATACAACTCTAGTAAATTATTTTTTCTTTAAGCGTATAATAAAAACTGTATTAGGTTCTTTAACACAAACAGTGTTGAAGCTAGCGCCTCGGCAGTGCAAGAACCTGGGGTCAACAATAATGTTGGCCTTCTACTCCGAGTAACATATACTATTTTTTCTTCAAGGGTAATAATAATATGCAATTTATAAAAAATATAGAAGGCTTTGTTTATATCTCAACTATTTAATTAATACAAACGAAAAATTACATAAAGTGTTACCTATTTATTAACAGTAATATTAGATAAATGTGCAGTTTTGTATACTGCAGTTGTTTAAATTTAAGCCACTGCCACCGCTTTCAGCTTCGACATTTACAATTTTGTCATTGGTATACATCATATTATTAGTACTTAAGTTGATTGTCGATTATTGTGTCAGCGATTCTAGAACTATTACTTGGTTGTTCTCGCCAATTAAGTATTTTTTGTGCAGTTTGTGTTTTACTGGAAATGGAATCATCTAAGTACCCTTCAGCAAAACTGGTGGATTTCCATCCACCATGCCGCTCTAAAGCGGTAATATCACCTCCGTTGTCAACTAAAATAGTTGCGGAAGTCCTCCGAAGGCAATGTCCTGTATATTCATTAGGATTTGTTAATTTCAGAAACGTAGCTATGTCTTTTGGTACGTTTGATATTTTGTGGATACCCATTACCACACGGTGACATTTACCATTCTGGTATTTAATAAAAAATCGCTGCAGACCAGTATCATCCGGATGAAGAGCGGTATACTGTCTTACCAAATTCAAATAAAAATCGCCAATTATAGTAAACGACCGTTGTTTTTTGTTTTTTGTGTTTATGATTTTAACAAAAATTAAATTTCCCAAATCTTGGATTTCGCTAGACTTTAAATTAACAAGTTCAGCGCATCTAAGGGCTCCTGTGACTCCAAATATTAATATAACCTAAAACAAACGTTGAAATAAATAAATAAAAAGCTGGTAGCACTGGGATTAGAACCGCTGACCTTCGCGACCGAAGACAAAAGCTCTGCCACTGAGCTACTGTCATTAAATGTTATAAGTAGGAAATGAGGTAATATTTGCTGTCAAGTTAAATATTGATCTGCTAGTAGATATCACTGTCAACTGTTTAATAAACGTAATAATGATTAAAAAGAAATAAGAAAGTACCTACCTTTGTTGCTAAATAAACATTATTCTGAGGTTTTACTGAGGTTGAGGCAGCGAAGAGATCTCTTAGCTGCCTCAACCTCAGTAAAAAAAGGCTCCGTATTCTAACGGGAATATTAACCGGGCATTGCCGGTTAAGAAGCCACATGAAGAAACTAGGGTTAGCAGATGAAGCAAAGTGCAGATTCTGTGAGAAAGAGGATGAAACCTCAATACATATACTCTCAGAATGTCCTGCCTTGCAAAATTCTAGGGCTAGATACCTAGGAGCACATGAAATAGAGGAAGGGGATCTACCTGATTTGAAGCCCGACGATGTCCTAAACTTCCTCAGGAAAATAGGACTCGAAGAGCTGCTATAAATCTGAGAAAACATCAGAACATGGCAAGTAAGGGGGGACACAATAGATCCTATGGGTCGCAGTGTAATCATCACCCCTAACTCATTTATTCATTCATTCATTCGCGACCGAAGACAAAAGCTCTGCCACTGAGCTACCGTTATTAAATGTTATGAGTAGGAAATGAGGTAATATTTGCTGTTAAATATTGATCTGCGAGTAGATATCACTGTCAACGGTTTAATAAACGTAATAATGATTAAAAAGAAATAAGAAAGTACCTACCTTTGTTGCTAAATAAACATTATTCGGTGCATCCTTGAGAAATTTATCAAATTGATCTTTTGTTAATACTTTTGATTTTTTCGGTGTGTAATTTTCCCCTTGGCGCTTTATAAATGCAATTAATTTGCTATATTTTTCTATTTTAACATTATGTTTAATGTTCAATTGACTTATAATTATTGAATACTGTGCCCATAGAGTAGAACTTTTAAACTTTCTGGACAAATTCGTGAAGTATGCAAGCATAACGTTTTCCGTGTATTGCTGTACATTATATTCATTGCACCATTTTAGAAATTTTTCGTATACAAAATCATACAGTTTACGCGACTTCGTTGGAATTAGAGTTTCAATACTGGAATTAGCTATTTCAACTAATTCCGGAGGTGTACATTGTAAGTCTTGAGAATTTTTGCAGTTTGAATTAGCAGGTAGGAAAACTTTCAGAGTCTGACACTTTTCAAAACTAACAAAACATCAAAATTAAATAAGGAAATTGACAGTTCCTGCCTTCTTGATTATAACACCCATAAGACGTTGCTACAGTTTCTTATTATTTTGTTACTAGTATAATAATGAGAGTTCATTATTGTACTAGTAAAATATAATAAAATATAATAAAATATACTATATTAATTCCAGTATAATATCGTTCATTGTATATATTTGCACAGCTTATAAATGATTGAAGAACAAATCAATATACCCACCGTATGTAGCTTTTTCTGTACTTATCCGCTTCTTCTTTAATAATAACAACGAATTTAAACAAAATTTGAATTCAAAGCACGTAAATGAAAACTTGAAAACACGACACTGAACATTGAATTTATATTTATTGAAGATGAATAACGCTATGTATCATTTTATTTGAATGGTTCGAGTGGAAGATATCTTTTCTGGTCAAATAAAATTCCTTTTTTAGTTGGAATCGTGCCGAAAACAGAAAATAATCATGTCGATCAGATGTAGCTAAGTGCTTTCTTGGGACGTGATCGCAAATTCAATCCTCTACTAGTTTCAAATTTCGTTCTGGCACCCTCTTAATCGAATTACTTTTAAAGTTTCTTTTTTATAGGCCAACTTTTCAAGCGAAACAACGGTTTGAATGATATGTTAGTTTTAAAATTAAAGAAACTTAAGACGGTATGTTTTAGTGTTACTTTTTGGAAAGGGCAGTTATAATGTTAGTTATCTGAAAACATTGTAACAACAGTTAACAAAACAAAACATTTGCATCTTATAAAATAGGTTTTTAGTGGTTCAACTGTACAAATAAAATTTTTATAAAATTAATCCTCTAGCCATAATCGGCTTTTGAAATTTAAATTTAATGGTTACATACGTCATAAGTGGTAAGTGACGTGTTTCAATAAGATTGGTAGAAAATTTGCGATGTTGTCGATATGCTTTAATATTAACCGAGAAACTTATCTCTCTCTCTTATTTGTTGTCATTAAAAAGAGATAAACATATGGATATTTTTGTTCTCTGATTATCAAATAAGGAGTAAAACACTAAACAAAATATTCTGTCATTTTCGTTAGTTTAATTTGTTGTTTAGTTGTGTTTGGTTTATGAAAGAAATTACTTCTATACTATTTTTGGTTCGAAAATAAAAATCCCTAACACCTTCTCTTGGTGTTATAGAGGTTCCTTCAAAAATAACCAATAGAAGTAATTGTTCTCTCGGGGAGCAACAGTGAGAGAACGAATTTCAAGAATACCGTTTTGGCATTTTCAATAGAACCACACTCACTTTCCATTGGCTGTTCTATTCTATCACCGTCAAGAATAGGGGTCTTGTTTGTTTATTACAGATAAACACGATTTTCTCTCCTGTCATATATCTTGTCAACTGGTACAATCAGTTAGTCACAGAACACGGTGTTTTGTGCCGCCAGTTCTTTGAGAATACTTGAAACAAACGTAGCTAAACTGTGACAACGTTGACTTTTAAACACACTTCATTATTGGTTATTAGTTGGCGCTACGTTTAAAACTTACTAATTATTTATTGCTAAATTTTACGAAATGGGAAAAATTACTTGCAAAATGAATACCAATATAAGTAAGTAGGTATCTTATCCTAAATATATATTGCTATCATTTTGATTAATATGATCCTAATAAACTAGTCCATTGTCTGCCAGAACGATAAATGAAATCATCTTGTATTTCCTTAAACACAGTCAATATAATATGGCAACTAAGGATTTAGTTATACAAGGTGTCCCAGGAAAGAGAGACCAAAACTCAAAACTTGGGAATGAGTAGGTGGTGTTAAAAAATGTCAGTACTTCATATAACTTTTTTTCTACTGACATTCTTTATTGAGTTATAAGCGTTTAAAGTTCGAAATTAAAAATACATTTTTATTTGTTACTCCAAAACTACATTTTCGATTTAATAAAAATTTGGTGGATTGTCAAGTCCATACTTTTAAGTATCGTACTTTGCTCACCGGATAAAAGGTCAGACAAGGCAACAAACTTTAAGATATGTACTGTCAGTTTATTATCCAACTATTTTTCTAAAAAAAGGACCTTTTGTCCTAATCGATAATGTCAGTGGTTTCCGATAAATATGGATTTTAATAAGACACCGTTCAGCACGTTCAGATATTATTATTTGGGAAATGGGTTATAACCAAGGAGGCTACCGTTAATTATTTGTCATATGCATTACCTATCCTTTAAACAATGTTATTTTATCAAGTAGGAGCTGTCAATAAATGTATCGTTTGCCATATTATACCTTATTTAATAGTCAGAAAAATAAATCAACTAAAATTTTCATAAAAAAATTAAAAGTGAGAATTATTCAAAATAACATATCTATTAATAAAATACAAACAAAAATTTTAATTCAAAAATTCAAAATGTGGACCTCCTACATCCTCCTAACAATAATCTTTGGTTGTACTTGAAACACCATTCCTAATCATGCTAAAAAGAATAAGAAAAATAAGAAGCTTTTAATTTACATCTTCGTGTAATGTATTTTTTTTCACACTGTACGGTCAAGTGCCATTTCCCGGACTCGTTTGAGGCAAACTATTTTTGAGATGAAAAACTTATATATAAAATATAATATATTGTGGAAATTTTGGTTACATGTTATTTATTTACAGATCTTAATACGATGGATTTGAATAGAGTTAAGGTCGATACAAAAAATTTGGCATTTAAAATAATCTATAAAAAAGTTCACCTAAAACGTCTAATCCAATAAATTTAAAAAATTAAATAGCTATTTCCAGTAAAAGGTATTAAAAAAAAATCTTTTGAGCAATAAATAGGTAAGTTTAAAAATGATATCACCTACCAATTCTAAAAACAATATTAACTAGCACAAAAGACTCGACATCTATTGTATACTATTAGTTACAAAAGGTTATTTTGTCATTTCACTAAAGTAATTCTTTATCCATTTAAAATGCAGAATGAAAGCTCTGTGATGTGATATTTCATAGCTGAGATTTAAAATTGAATCATTTATTTTCTGTTGCTGGTGAATATTTCTGGGTCTATATAGAGAAAACATATTATATAGCGTGCGATGTCAGCCTTATTTTGAATATTCATTGTTTCTACTAAATACAGTTTACAAAAGTTATTATATGGGTTGAATTTGACGTGAAAAATACTCTGGAGTTTATATGTGTTATAATACGTTTTGTTAAACTGTTGTTTTATCTTCCGACTTTTTGTATTTCATTAAAAATTGTGTGGTAATAAGTATTTTAAAATTTAAAGTAACATTACAACTGTTACTTTAAAATAAAGATTAAGAATAATAAAAAACTCTTCGTTTTTAACAAAACTTCCAATATTTATTTAAAAATTGCTTTTTTAAACTTAATTACAGCCGTTTCGCTAGACTTAGCATCGTCAGATTGACATATTGAAGTTACATTTTGTTTGTAGCTAGGTACCTGATGTTTATTAGGTAGTTATAAGGCTAGACCAAGTATGGAAGTAATAAGACATAACAATATTAAAGCCTAGATGTTATGAGCCCTAAGGGATTATCCTGGATATACTTCTCTCTAAGATCAGTATAACTGTGCAATGATATAGAAAAACCAGGAAAAAAATATATCATGCTGATCTTTACAATAACTTAATATATTTGTGTTACAATAACGTCTTACCTATGTATAAAATGAAGACTCAATCAAAGCAAACACTTTAAAAGTGGAGAACTTCCCAGATTTATTTGTTCATTAACAACTTTAAATTGTGGATCTGCTAGATGTCTTTTTATTTCAAGTTCTTCAAGGAAATCTAAATTTTGTTTTTTATTACAAGTGTGTAGTATTTGGATATCATTGGTGTGTAAGAGTGAGATTGGATGTTCAAGTAGGTGTTTTGCATAATTTGACTTACCTATCTGGTTGTTTTATGTAATTTATATGCTCTTAAATGTTCGTTAAATCTTACTTCAAAGAACAATAAATAACTGCACAGTTAAACTAAACTTCCACTATTTATTTGAAAAATTCGCAATTTCAAAAATAATATCTTCGGCAACATCAGCATTAATATCATTTAAAACACAAAATAGTATTGGAACAAAATTGTTAAATGTAAAAACAAAACTACCAAAATTAAAAAAATCTGGTGTTTACAAAATTAATTGTCCAAAATGTAATGCAGTATATATAGGTCAAACACAAAGAAATTTTGAAGTAAGATTTAATGAACACTTAAGAGCATATAGATTACAACAACCAGATAAGTCGAACTATGCAAAACACCTACTGGAAAATCCAAACTCACTTATACACACCAATGACATTCATATTCTACACATTTGTGATAAAAAACAAAATTTAGATTTTCTAGAAGAACTTGAAATTAAAAGACATCTAGCAGATCAACAGTTTAAAGTAGTTAATGAACAAATAAATCTTGGAAGTTCTCCACTATTAAACTGTTTACTTTGATTATTAATTTTATACATAGATACGACATTATTGTAACATAAATATATTAAGTTATTGATCAGCATGATATAGTTTTCTTCCTGGTTTTTCTATATCATTGCACAGTTATACTGATCTTAGAGGGAAATACATCCAGGATAATCCCTTAGGGCTAATAACATCTAGGCTTTAATATTGTTATGTCTTATTACTTCCTTACTTGGTCTAGCCTTAACTCCTTAACAACATCAAGCACCTAGTTACAAACAAACAACATGTAATTTCAATATGTCAATCTGACGATGCTAGTTATAGCGAAACAGCTGTAATTGATTTTAAAGCGAATTTTTCAAATAAATAGTGGAAGTTTAGTTTAACTGTGCAGTTATTTATTGTTCTTAGTAAGATGAACTTCCAAAAAGTAGAGGTTAACACAATCAATTTCTTACTTCAAAACTTCTTGTTGTTTGACCTACATATAAAGCATTACATTTTGAACAATTAATTTTGTAAACACCAGATTTTTTTAATTTAGGTAATTTTGTTTTTACATTTAACAATTTTGTACCAATAGTATTTATTTATTTATTATTTCCGTAATAACCCTTTCCAAATGTTGGACGTTTGTAAACGGCCCTTGTGTGTATACATTCTCTTTCAAGTAACCCCAAAAGAAATAATCTAACGGGGTTAAATCTGGCGACCTAGCTGGCCAAAAAGTTTCTGAATATCTGTGGATTACTCTTCCGTTAAACAAATGATCCAGATACTGCCTTACTTCCAATGTACTATGACATGTAGCGCCGTCCTGCTGGTACCATATTTGTTGCCGTTCATGTAGTGATAGGTTATCAATAAAATCAAACACGTGAGTTTGTAAGAAATTTAGATAATTCCGAGAGGTCATGGATTGTCGAAAAAAAAATGGCCCAATTATTTTATCTTTGTAAATGCCACACCAAAAATTTGTTTTAAATGAATATTGATCACGAGTCCTAATTGTGAAGTTAGGATTGTTGTCACTCCACCATCGACAATTTTGAGAACTCACCGTTCCATTTGAATTAAATGTAACATTATTTTTCTAACAAAAAAAGGACCGTCTTCAATTTTTTCTTGAATAAGAAAACAAAATTCTATTCTCTTATCGTATAGTCTCTAGGTTTCAATGTATGAATACATTTAGGCTTATATGGTTTAAACTGATTTTCCTTCAAAATTTTTGCAATTGTACTTTTACCTGCATTTTGCAACAACAATGCCCTCTTTCGTAGAGAACATTAAGGATCTTGCACTGTAGATAACATTACATCTAATTTCGTCGCCTCATTTGCAACGCGTTTTTCACGTTTGTTGCTGAATTTATTTTTAACATCTCCGTATACTTTGATTTGTACCATAAATTTCATAAGTGTTGTATGTTGTATATTTCTTCCTTGATGTCTGTTATTAAATATTTCAGCTGCTTCCCCATACGTTTTATAATTATTATCACCCACAATTAGCACAATTTCTATTTTTTCTATTCTAAATTCAATACCACCGGCATCTTTAATTAGAATTTATTGTAACTGTCAAATATGTATTTTACGTTTAATGTCAGATATGTAAATATCATGGCAACTTGATTAAAAATGTACTTATGCATTTATTACTGTTGTAGGGTAGACATGCAATAGCAAAATGTAGAAAATCTTCATTTTAAACATTTTGTATACATGGCTGTATATTTGAACATGTTTTAGACTTCTAAATAAATTTTCTTGATAACAATTTTCGATATTATAAAAAATTGAGGTACTTTGCTCTTGGTAAAATTCATATTTTTGAACATACCTCGTATACGACTGAAAAATTTTAATATCTGATGGTTGTATTTTAGTTTTTACACCATGTAGAACTTTTTATGAGGAATAACTTTTTTTCGTAAAACTAATAATAAAAAAGTTTCCCATATGGTGCGGACTTAAGTGGACACACACAGGGTGTTTCTTAAGTAATCTAAAATATTATATGGGGCGCTTCGTTACTCAATTTTAATACGAAAAGTTCATATAAACATGTGTGATAGGTGTTGTCGTTTATGAGATACAGGGTGTTGTACGTGAAATTAATTTTTCTTGGTGACGCTTCTGATTTATATTTTTTTATTATTTTATTACAAGCAACATGTGTTAAACATAAAGAAAAAATAATACATTTCAGAGCAAATGTTCAAAATGTCCACCTCCAGCTAAAATGCAAGAATCCGCTCGATGTCTAATGGATTGTCGAATACGTTCGAAGATACCAGGATTGTTACGAATAACATTACAGCCGTCTATGATACGATTTTGAAGATCTTGTACGTTTAATATCAGTGTTGTGTAAACAAGCGATTTCAAATATCCCCACACACAAAAATCCAGAGGATTGTGTCTAGGTGATCTAGGGGGCCACGGGTGTGGAGATCCTCGTCCGATCCAATGGCCTGGAAAAACATTATTTAAAAACTCGCGTACAATCACTGAAAAATGTGGAGGAGCTCCGTCATGCATGAACCACATGCGCCTTATAATAATAATAGGTACATTTTCCAAAAGAAGTGGAAGTTCATTTTCTAGAAAATGTTGGTATGTCTCACCGGTTAACCGTACAGGAAGGAAAAATGGTCCAATTAAATAATCATCGATGATGCCAAGCCAAACATTGACCGAAAATGTTTGTTGAAATCGTTTTACACTTATGGTATGTGGATTTACATCTGCCCATATGTGGTCATTATGAAAATTCATAATCCCATGTCTAGAAAAGTTGGCTTCATCCATAAATAGAATATTGGCCACAAAATTCGGATTGTTCGCGATTTCACGTAAAATCCATTGACAATACTGTATGCGTAATGGATAGTCAGTAGGTAACAAATGTTGAACACGTTGAACGTGATATGGATACAATAAATTATCTTTTAGAATATTCCAAACAGTTTTGTTACTAACATTTACTTCATCTGCAACTTTTCTTTGTACTCGTTTCTGGATGTTGGTCAATAATTTGAAGAATCTGGTTTTCCAATTGGGGATTTCTCACAGTTCTGGGTCGTCCAATAATATTCTTCGATTTAGCAAAAGTTCCAGTTTCTTGTAAACGAATATGTAACTTAGTAAACGTATCTGAACATGGTAAACGATTATTTGGATAACGCTGGGCATACGTACGTCTAGCTTCTAAGGCATTACCATTCGCTAATCCGTACAAAAAATGCATATTAGCCATTTCAACATTAGTAAACACTCTGGCATAGTTATTAACTAAACACAGAGTCAATCAAATAAAAATGTACGATTTTTGCGTTGGTTTTCAAATTTGACACTTGTCAACATTATTTTAAAGGCCACTTAGAATAAGCATGTTTTTGCGTATTACTTCTAAAAACCAGTAGCGTCACCGGGAAAAATTAATTTCACGTACAATCAGAACTGACTTATTACAATAAATTCAACACCCTGTATCTCATAAACGACAACACCTATCACACATGTTTATATGAACTTTTCGTCTTAAAATTGAGTAACGAAGCGCCCCATATAATATTTTATATTACTTAAGAAACACCCTGTATAATTAAATATTACTATAAATTAAAGTTAGTAGTTTATAAAGATTATATGGTGTACATAAGTTAATAAACGTTATAGTATATATTAAAAATGTTATCGAATATTTTAATTACCAGCTCTAGTTAAATTACTTTAATTTACATTGACCATTGCGTCTCTACTACGAACTTATATTACCTTTTGCTCTAAAACATCACCTCTCCAATAGTTCTAAAGTTAGATATGCTATTACTTTAAATTTAATTAATATGGTTGGCTACATAATTATTAGTTCAGATAGAATTTATTTAATTGAGCTAAATTGAAAAGTTTGAAATTTGAAATTAAATGTAATAGTTATTAGTAACAAACACAACAAAAATTAAATCTACTACATTGGTGTTGTATGATAACACTCAATTTTATAAATACAACCTTATATTTATCTGAAAAAGTTGTTGATTTAAAACTTATAATCCAAAAATTTATTTTTTGATACTTTGCTAAAATACAACAAGACCTTTTTTAAATCAGATATTTGTAATATTTTTCTCTTCTGAGTATTATATTTATTCCGAAATATTTTTATGATATCAAAGATTGATGAGATGGCTATTTTTCACATCAAAGGAAAATACTCGGATGTTCCTCACCAACCTTTGTCTTTGATGTTTTTTCAAATTGTTCTCGTGACCTTTCAACTTTTTCCATTATCTCCCCAGAGATTATGAAACAAAGCGAACAGCTCATGATGTTATCAAGACGTATATAAATTAAAAAGCCCAAGCAACTCAAATACAATACTTAATTTATCGTGTTATTTGAATGAGAAATATTTGCTGAATAAAATTGATCGTAGTACATAAATAAAAAAGTGAGAATGTAACTGGGGTTATACAGTGATGTAGCTCAATTGTGTTTTTTATAAAAATGGATAAAGCAACGTATGGTAAAGTAAAAATGAAAGTTAATGATAATTTTGGAACTTTTACTATTAAAAAATGGTTTTCGACTATGTTGCTGCTATGAGATCAGAAAATTGGTGTTCAAATATTATTTCTAAAAAGAAAATAAGTTTGACTTTTTACACTCCAATATTCTGTAATGAATACTATAAAAATAAAGTTTGCTATAATGTTATGCTAACTTTTAAAACAAACAAAACTTAACACCCTCATTTAAATATCTGCCAAAGGTAATAAATTAAATAAACCAAACTACGTTTAACCCGTTGAATCATGGACATTGACGAATGCAGATTGCAAAAGACTTGAGGCGATTTAGATATGGTGCTACCGACGCATGCTGAGAATATCTTGGACTCATCACGTAACTAATAAAGCTGTCTTGCAATTTATGCAAAAAGAAAAATAATTAATGAAGAACATTAAAGAAAGAAAATGTGCATATATTGAAAATATAATGCGCAACCAAAAATATGAAATACTGCAACTGGTTGAGCAAGGCAAAATGGATGGCAGGAGAGGTCCTTGAAACCCCTAAATATCATTGTTATATTATCCTAGACAACGTCCATTGAGGATAAGGCACTAAAAGAAGAAGAAGATGGTTAACCTTGCTGGAGTTTCCTTACTCTTTGAGGATACCAGCGTTCATTGTAAACTTAAGTGACCTCTAAGCCGTTAGGTTCTTCCAAGCGGTTACTCGAGTTACCCAACTGTCTTCTGTCAATATAAAAAGTCTTAGGGAGTCGCTGGTGCCTGATTGAAATCTGGCGTAGCTGTAGCAGCTGCTGTTGTGTGGCCATTGATCGACTCGATGCCTCACTCGATGTTTGCGGTAATGGATCATGCTGATCCACATGTTTTCTTTTCAGTACCCTGCCTACTTCTACAACGTAAGATACTGGACCTGATCAGCTTATACTTTTTGTTATAGTTAATATATGACAGATTACTTCCTGTTTCTTTTTGTTCTAAGCTTTAAAACCCTATTATAATTGCTTCGGCAACATTGCTGAAAATAATTAAAGAGACTGTGTCAAATTCCATAGTATAACCGCTTCTGCGCGTGGTATCATTCAGAAAAACCGTGCGGCGTTGTCGCTTATTGAGCAACTTATTAAATAAATAAAAATAAAATAGTTAAATATTCCATGAGTTGTATAATAAAGGTGGTTATAATTCATAAAATTTTAATAATAGGGTTGTGGTCGAGTTATGGTCACAATATTTTTGCAAAAATACTTAACAAAGTCTATAAATTATTCTTTAACAATTACTAATCTCTTACCTACAGTCGGTCAGAAATAGATAATGTTTGGGCAAGTAAAAAAATAGTTTGGTCTTCTCTGATATTAGGTCTATATGAGAAACTATAACAGTTGTAGAACTCCTTGCTTAAAAACCCTATAGTCTAAAACAGACTAGTACTGCTTACAGCTACGAGTATAATTATAATGTGCTTAAAATTTTATTTTAGAGCTTAAAAAATATGATGTTTGTTAAACATATCGGTTTTTAGTAAATTTTTTAACTTAATAAAACTATTTTTTGCGTCTGTCCTAAAATTTAAAACCTATCTAAACTAATATAGAATCTCCATTCAAGATTATAATCCAAAGATTAACTAACTGATTCAAGTAAGTCACTATGTAATGTATGTAATGGGTTAATCACTCATCGGATAGATTATTATTTAAGTTAACAAACAATGGATGTACTATAAACTTTTGATGCGGTAAGAGCAATGTGAATTTTAAGACAATTAATGAAAGGATCATCAACTGAGAAAGCAATTTCTGAGAAATTGTGTCTCTTATTTACAGTTTATAAAGTACATAGTATTTGCATTTCATTTTATTTAACTTGACTTTAAAGAACAATGGTGAAAAGTTCATTCTTATTGGTCTTAAAAATTATGCAAATATTACAAAATATTTTTAATAAATTTGAAAGACTTTAGTCTACAGTATGATGCAAATGTATGGAATAAATTCATTATTTCAGAAACAGACGACTTTAAAAAAAATAATTAAATATCCCTACAAAAAAAAGGCTAACGGAGTAAAATTTGGAGACCTTGGTGGCCATTCGATAGGCCCCCTTCTACCTATCCACCTTCCTGGAAAAACGTTATTAAGGTAATTTCGTACCTCAACGCCATAGTGTGATGGAGCCCCATCCTGTTGGTACCATAAATCATTTCTATTTGGAAACAGCTAATTCAGCTGTGGCAACAGATAATTTTGAAGAAATTCGAGATAACTAGCAGCAGTTAGGTTTTCTTTTAAAAAAATATGGCCCTACAAATTGATTGTTTATAATGTCGGCCCAAACATTCACCTTCTCGAGATATTGTGTCCTATACTCTTCCATCCAATGTGGATTTTCACTTGCCCAATATCGACACTTCACCTGAAAAAAATACCTTTTTTATGAAACCCGGATCTCTGTTACATTGTTCCATAACGATTTTGCAGAATTCGATTCTTCTATCAAAGTCATCTTCTAATAGCTCCTGGACCAGATGTACTTTGTATGGATGCCACTTCTCCTTTTTTAGCACTCTTACAATAGTTGATTGGTGGACATTATTATCTAGTGCGACCTACACAGAACTAGTATGAGGATTTTTTTGAAACGCCAGTACAACGTCCAGTTTTTTGGCTTCGGATAATGATGTTCTACCACTTCTGGGAAGATCTTTAACATGGCTCATTTCTCTATTTTTTTTTTAATTTTACTTACTGTTGATTGAGTAATTGGATCGCGATTGGGGTAGTTAGCATTAAATAAATTACAAACTTCTGCTTCAGTCCTCACTCTATCTCCATAACCAATCATGGTTAATATCTCGATTCGTTCTGTTTTTGCTAGTTTCATTTTTGTAAATGCTGTTATTTACTCAAAGAGTAAAAATTTGACGTCTATTATTTGACAGATTCACAGATCATTGACGAATAAAGACGAGTCAATGACAATATTGATTTAAATATTTTTGTAATAATAATTCCGAGTACTTACTAAGTAATTTCAAAATATAATGTAGCATAGAAAAAAAAAGAAAATTTACTGGGAAATTAAAAGTATTATTCGAAGTATATTATTAAACAAATCAAAGCATTTTACAATATACTAGTACATTTTCATTGAAGGCAATCTAAATTACTTCTAAATATCTTGGTTTCTGGAGAATGAAGTTCTGTTTCTATTCGGCTAAAATGTGGGTATTGTGTAGTGCTGGTAAGTGTCTTGTATCAAGGACCTAGTGATATCCGTGCGGTTGTGATGTCGGCAAGGTGTAAATTGTTCTGTGTGTATGACTTTCAAGTACATTGAGTACAAAACATTCTTGACGGTTTAATTAAGAGATAATATCCCATCTCTCCCATAAACGATTTCTAATTTTATAGCGTATTTAATGTTTAAGTACTGTTTTGTGTAATAAGAAAAATTATTTTAAAATGTATTGAAAAATGTGATAAATACATTACGTAAGATAAATGTAAACAATTATTTGAATTTTTTTTCGGAAAATACCTATATTTAACATGCATACTTTTCAAAAATTTTATCAACTTAATTTTACTACATTTTATTGTTTAATAATAATACGTTAAAATCAATTTAGTGACTTTGTTTCCGTTCACTTCAATATGACGACTACGCTTGTTATAGTCTTATTATGAAAAGTTGTATTTATTAACTTGCTTGTAACAAAACTTTAACACAAGTAAGAGAAGCTTTTATGCGCCTCAATGTTTTTGATTAGTAATGACCAATCACAATGGCAATCAAGTTTATTAATCGGGCTTAGCAGTCGAAAAACTTGTTACCAATTTAGCTAATTAACAATAATAAATTGATTTATTTTATCCCTTAATAAATTCACTTTTTTGTTAAAAATTTATGGGTGCCTTAATAAATGTGTCGATTTATTGGGTCAGTTTTCTTATTTTCTGTTTCACAAATAAAAAAAGTGTGAAAGTGTAAAATGGTCAGCTCATTTTCTTCTCAAATAAGGGAATAAACTTTAAGACGCAACCAATTGTCGCTTGGTTGTGAAATATTTATGAGTGCGTTCAGAAATTTATCAATTTCAGACCTGCAGTAAAAGGTCCAATATCTTTGGTGTGTTTTTTGGAATAAAAAAAATCTGTTCCAGAAATAAGGTAAAATTGTAAAACCGCTAGTTGTGCTACCAAAATAAAATCAATTTAAAGATAATTATTAATTTCTAATATCAGAAAGCTAGAACTTTTACTCGTTTTATTTTTTTCAAAAACATTTTTATTGGTATGGTAGAATTGCGTTATACGGTGAATAATAATGGAGTAGTTACGCTTATACTGAAACAATGGATGACATGCTAACCATTTGTGAAAATTGTAAAGCGTTAAAATACGGTGATGAATCTATTGGATTAATTTATGCCAGTGGTAAAGCAAATTGCCACAATTATACCCATTGCTACATCTATTACGCTTATTAGTTTCTAGAACTGGCTCAATATTTCAAATATTGTTTTTAAATGACGTTGTTTTTGAACAGTCCCGGAGAGCACCAGTAAATATTTGACAACTAAGTAACAATTGGATGTAGTTATGCAAAAAGGAACCAAGCGAGAAAAACCTGAAATCAGAGCTAAGTGCACGATAAGTTCCGTAAATATAGATATAGTGCAGTCGAATTACCTTTTTTTCATGACTTAAGTCCGAATTGAGGTAGCTAAGTGGAAAGGAGTAGGTTTGATAATTACAATTCGAAAGGCGACCATCCAAGATCTTAGATGCGTGCAAGGGGTGCGTGGTAGGGGTGGAAAGGGGGTGAAAACGGTTTTTTGCAATTTGCAGCGTAAATACGCATTTAATTGAAAAAAGTTAAACGGAAAAGTTGTAGATAAGAAAAAAATCGACAACTTTTGTCTGAAACATTTTTTCACATAACCTAAAAATAAAGGCTAAAAAAGCGAAAAACCATAATTTTCGTTTTTTATTTTTTACTCAGCGAAAAATCAATATTTTGTTATGAAATTCAGTAAAGTGATGGTCCCAAAGAGTAGAATTTTTTTTTTGTTTATGATAACTCAATTCCTACCCTTCTACACGTTATATTACTCTCAAAAATATTTCATGTACATGCATTTAATTTATCACACCTTATTGCGGTTTGTAGGATTAAAATAAAGGAAATTATGGACGACTATATTGATTAAAAAAATAAAAAAAAATTATTTTATACGTGCATACGATGAATTATACAAAGAAAGTACAATTTTACTGTTTCTTATTTTTAATTATATCTCGCCCTTTTGACTTGCGAATTACATTCTTCTTCCTCTTGTACTTCTACTTCATCGTCATCTTCATTATTTTCGTCTTCATTTTCATCATCTCCGTCTTCATCTTTATCATGTTCGTCTTCATCTTCATTATCATTTTCTGATTCTTCTTCGTCATATTCAACATTTTCTTCCTCTTCTAGCATGCGATTCTCATCTTGAAATGCATCGCTTTGGTCAACGTGTTCTGAAGGATGTACATCGGCAATTTCTGTGATTGATTGCTCGATATTAGTACAATCATTAACGCCGTAGCAATTCGAGCATAAATTCGTACACTTTAAACCGTGTTTTCGACAACTGCATCTTGAAGAACTGCAACCTTTTTTGCAACTGCAGGAAATTTTTTTTAGCAGACTGTCTGGAATTAACTGAAATATTTTTGAGAGTAATATAACGTGTAGAAGGGTAGGAAAAAGATACGCGTGAAAAATTATGAATTTTTCAGTTTTTTCGATTTTAAACGATTTATTTTGCTAGAAGTAGTATTTTTTATTATTGTATATGAAAATTAAAGTCATTACAAAAAAAATGAGACCTTCAAGAGGCGTCTGAAATAAAAATTCGGACCTTGGGAGCCGTTACAAAATGAGGTCTTTTATTCGAAAATCGTTAATATGTCGAAAAAAAATTGAGTTATCGTAAATAAAAAAAATTCTACTTTTTTGGGATACAAAAAGCTATCACTTTACTGAATTTCATAACAAAATATTGATTTTTCGCTGAGTAAAAAATAAAAAACAAAAATTATGGTTTTTCGCTTTTTTAGCCTTTATTTTTAGGTTATGTGAAAAAATGTTTCAGACAAAAGTTGTCGATTTTTTTATTATCTACAACTTTTCCATTTAACTTTTTTCAATAAAATGCGTATTTACGCTGCAAATTGCAAAAAACCGTTTTCACCCCCTTTCCACCCCTACCACGCACCCCTTGCACGCATCTAAGATCTTGGATGGTCGCCTTTCGATTTGTAATTATCAAACCTACTCCTTTCAACTTAGCTACCTCAATTCGGACTTAAGTCATAAATTGGTCACTTTTTCACGTAATTCGACTGCACTAATAATGTATTTTGCAAAAAAGAGCCATGTAATTTCTAGACCCTAGAAATTTTTATAAACCAGAAGAATCCATGCAAAACATACAAAAAAGAACCAAGCCACTTATTTTTTGCAAAATCATTTTATTAGAATTATTATCTGGAACGCACATGGCTTTTTTTGCATTATTCGTAACGGTTAAGTGAGTGCGTTTTGTTTAGTGAATTTGAAGACTTCGTCGAGAAATTTTATCTGCACCATAAGTGAAAAAAAAGCTAAACAACATGGTTTTATAGCGGTGTAAAAACATGTTTACAGCCTGTGGTGTTGACATAACTACTGTAGGTATTGAGAATAAAGGTACGTATCTACTGTATTTTTTACATAATAATTAAAGGACAAAGCAGCACCTACTAGTACTCCAATAGCTGACATGCAACGGTTCTCAGAAAGTAGTATAAATGAGAGGCTGCGAGGACACAACCTTGAGATTTTAAAGTGGATGGTGTGTGTAATTGGCTTCGGATGGATCGAGACCGTGGTAATACAAGAAGTCATACGAAGAAGTGGGAGTCTCCAGAGGCTTTTCAAGAAGTCTCCTCTTCTTACACCTACCATTTGACACCTTTTCCGTTACACCCTGTATACACGATGATGACGACGACTTCTTGTAAAGCCTCTGGAGACTTCAGGTAAAACCTCTGGAGACTTCTTCTTCTTATAAAGTCTCTGCTTACACCTGCCATTTAACACCTTTCCGGTTACACCTTGTATACACGATGATGACGACGACGAGTTCTTGTAAAGCCTCTGGAGACTTCTTGTAAAGCCTCTGGAGACTTCTTTTCCGCCTTCTAATGACGTCATACAATACCATTAAGCCACTAAAACAACCTCTACCTTAATATTTCCTACACCCTGTATACACGACTTCTTGAAAAGCCTCTGGAGACTCCCACTTCTTCGTATGACTTCTTGTATTACGACGGTCTCGATCCATCCGAAGCCAATTACACATACCATCCACTTTAAAATCTCAAGGTTGTGTCCTCGCAGCCTCTCATTTATACTACTTCAGAAGCACAAGAATACAAGGTTGTATTCTGGTGGCTGAACTGGCTAAACACAAGGAAAATAAAAATAGTAAAAGAGGCCCAATTCTTAATCTTTACGAAACTTAGTTTCAACGATGATTCTTTTATTGAGGTAGATAATTAAAAAAAAACCTTTGGGCATCCAGACTTTTATTTCAAACATTCCTAACTAAATGAGCTGTGGCCTAATAGAAAACCAATTTCGGGAGATAGACCAAGGACCAAAAATCAATCTGGCATTTAGTTTTTTCAGACTGTTAAGAATATAATTTAGGACTTTATACAGACAGTACCGTTGAAGAAATTCTGAAAGGACTCGGAGGTTTTTCAGACTTTGAGGAGGATACTTTTAGACATAAAGATGTATTTTTGTCTAATTAAATGGCTAACTGGTTTTTAACGTATTTATTCAAAAACACAATTAGCAAAAAAGAACCAAGCGAAATTTAAAAAAAGAACAAAAAAATCATTGCAAAAGGATGAACTAACTGACAGATCATAAATCCCAAGCAGAAAAGAAAAGTGCATGATAGTGCAACTGAAATACCCATTTCTTTTAAACCGATTTTATTATCCTCGAATATGAATGAATGAAGGTATGAATGAGTTAGGGGTGATGATTACACTGCGACCCATAGGATCTATTGTGTCCCCCCTTACTTGCCGTGTTCTGATATTTTCTCAGATTTATAGCAGCTCTTCGAGTCCTATTTTCCTGAGGAAGTTTAGGACATCGTCGGGCTTCAAATCAGGTAGATCCCCTTCCTCTATTTCATGTGCTCCTAAGTATCTAGCCCTAGAATTTTGCAAGGCAGGACATTCTGAGAGTATATGTATTGAAGTTTCATCCTCTTCCTCACAGAATCTGCACTTTGCTTCATCTGCTAACCCTAGTTTCTTAATGTGGCTTCTTAACCGGCAATGCCCGGTTAATATTCCCGTTAGAATACGGAGTCTTTTTTACTGAGGTTGAGGCAGCTAAGAGATTTCTTCTGGTCATAGTTCCCCAGTAGTATCTTAGATTGCCTCAGTCCTTGCAGCTGATTCCAGTACTTGGATTTTTCTTTCTCCATTTCCTCCCTTAGTTTTCCTAAGATTACTCTATGTGGGGTTTCAACTCCTTTTTTTGCCAGCTTATCTGCTGTTTCATTCCCCTCTATTCCTATGTGTCCCGGGACCCATAGGAGGGTGACAGTGTTCTTCTGGCCTAGTTCAATTAGTTTGCCTAGGCATTCCCAAACCATCTTCGAACTAATTATATTTGAGCTTAGCGTTTTGATGGCTGCTTGACTATCCGACATGATCACAATCTGTTGTCTGCGGTAGTTTCTTCCAATATTGAATTCCACACATCTTTCGATGGCGCGGACTTCTGCTTGAAAGATGCTCGGGTATGTGCCCAAGCTTTCTGAGAATTTGGCTCTCGGTCCAAAAACTCCTATCCCAGTTCCTATCCTCGAATAACTTTGGCCATCAATTATTCAGAACTACATGTTTGTCGTTTGGTTCCTTTTTGCCTAACTACGTGCAATTGTTTTTATCTTAAAATGTATTTATTTAATTATTAATACATGCAGAGTACGGTGTCCCTTGCTTAGTGGCGTTAGACTTACCTAAAAAAAATATCAGACTCATATAGGCCCTTAATATTAATATTAAACCGTACCACAACGACGAATTATTTCCCATTTAAATAATATGGAGTTTTTGTTCTTTCTGCAATTAATTTTTTTTATTTAATCATTTCATTTAATCATTGAACGGTCTTTAAAAGCTACCGAAAACCGTTTACACTACCACTACACCAACACACACTTTTATATGCCTGACGCGCGTTTCGATAACCAAGTTATCTTCTTCAGAGACCGAAGGTAAACTAAAGCTATGCCTACAAACTAACCTTATATATAGAACATTTTTAGCGCCAAATGTTTTCGCGGTAAATCTTTTGGTGGCAAAGCCAATTTTTAGCGCGAAAACATTTTTACAATAAGTTTTCTTATAATAAACTATAAAGTGGACTATCTGGGATAGGTCCTTTGTCCTTATTTAATCTATTTTTACATTTAATAATTTCTATACTTTCAAATGCATCCAACAATCTATTGTTCGATACATTTTTTAACAATTTTAAACTATCTACATTTACAGAATGGTTTTTGGTAAAAGCATGTTCGGCAATACTCGATTTTTCTATACGTCCATATTTTAGATGAGCTAAATGTTCTTTAAATCTAGTTTTAACCGATCTTTTTGTTCGCCCAACATACTTTTTATCACAATCATTACAACTTATTTCATATATACCGCTTTTTTCCAGATCTTCTCTCTTATCCTTCGGATTTCCTAACAATTGTCTCAGGGTGCCACTAGCTTTATGAACTAAACCTAATCCCACCGTGCCGAAAATTGTATTCAATCCTTTGGTATACTGAGGGATAAATGGTAATGAAATGAATTTCCTATCGTTGTGTTCTCGCTGGAAAAAGGTGGTTTCACAAAGAGATTTCTTAAAACTATGGCGATTGATCAGCTTATGAATTAGTTTTTTATCATATCCATTAAGTACAGCTATATCCTCGATTAAATTCTTTTCTCTGTTATATCTTGTTTTGTTTAAAGGAAAATGAATTAATCGATGAACCAAAAAATGAAAACTTGCCATTTTGTGTTGATTACAGTGAAAAGAATCTATCGGAATATACCTATACGTAGCGGTGTCTTTCCTAAAAATATCAAATTCTAACTTGTTATTATTTCTTATTACTAATGTGTCCAAAAATGGTAACTGTTCATTATTTTCTAGTTCAACCGTGAATTTTATGCTTGTGAATTTTGAATTTAATTTTGAAATGAAATCTTCTACTGATGATTTCTTCGTATTGAAAACTGCGAAAATGTCGTCCACATATCTACACCATATCCTTGGGAAATAATCGAACTCTTGACTGATCTGTGTTTCAAAATTGCTCATAAAAAGGTTGGCTATAAATGGTGATAAACAATTACCCATTGCTAAGAACAATTAATAACTGCACAGTTAAACTAAACTTCCACTATTTATTTGAAAAATTCGCTTTAAAATCAATTACAGCTGTTTCGCTATCACTAGCATCGTCAGATTGACATATTGAAATTACATGTTGTTTGTTTGTAACTAGGTGCTTGATGTTGATAAGGAGTTAAGGCTAGACTAAGTAAGGAAGTAATAAGACATAACAATATTAAAGCCTAGATGTTATTAGCCCTAAGGGATTATCCTGGATGTATTTCCCTCTAAGATCAGTATAACTGTGCAATGATATAGAAAAACCAGGAAAAAACTATATCATGCTGATCTTTACAATAACTTAATATATTTATGTTATAATAATGTCTTATCTATGTATAAAATGAAGACTCAATCAAAGTAAACAGTTTAATAGTGGAGAACTTCCAAGATTTATTTGTTCATTAACTACTTTAAACTGTTGATCTGCTAGATGTCTTTTAATTTCAAGTTCTTCTAGAAAATCTAAATTTTGTTTTTTATCACAAATGTGTAGTATATGAATGTCATTGGTGTGTATAAGTGAGTTTGGATGTTCCAGTAGGTGTTTTGCATAGTTCGACTTATCTGGTTGTTGTAATCTATATGCTCTTAAGTGTTCATTAAATCTTACTTCAAAATTTCTTTGTGTTTGACCTATATATACTGCATTACATTTTGGACAATTAATTTTGTAAACACCAGATTTTTTAATTTTGGTAGTTTTGTTTTTACATTTAACAATTTTGTTCCAATACTATTTTGTGTTTTAAATGATATTAATGTTGATGTTGCCGAAGATATTATTTTTGAAATTGCATTGGAAATATTTCCACAATATGTAATACTTTTATAGCTTTTAATTTCTTTAGTTTGTTTTGGATATATTAGTTCTAGTGACATTTTTGTTCTTTCTTATTAATTAATTTATTTATCAAATGTATTGGATAGCCATTAGATGTAGCTATTTGTTTTATGATCTCAATTTCTTTATTAAAATTACTTTTGTTCATTGGAATCGAAAATGCTCTATGTATCATGGAATTATAAGCTGCTAATTTATGTGATAGTGGATGATTTGAATTATATGGTATGGTTACATCTGTTTGTGTAGGTTTTCTGTATATAGAATAATTTAATGAATTATTAACTTTTTCAATTCTTAAATCTAGGAAATTAATTGAATTATTTTCTTCAACTTCTAAAGTAAAATTAATTTTAGGATGCAAGGTATTAATATAATTAAAAAATATATCTAACTGCCGTTCGCTACCTACAAAACCTGCTAACACATCATCAACATATCTATACCAAAATACAATATTGTTTTTATAACTAGAATTAAAGATTTTGTTTTCTAAATTATCCATAAATATATTTGCCAAAATTGGAGAAATAGGACTTCCCATGGGAAGACCCTCATTTTGAATCTAAACTTTGTTATCAAAAGTAAAATAATTTTGACTAATGCATACATCAAATAGATCAATTATGTCTGATATTATACCTGGATGGATATTTCTTTCATCTAATAGCTTTTTAACTAGAACTATACATTCTTTAGGAGGTATTTTTGAGAACATATTAGTTACGTCAAACGATACTAATTTAGTATTATTTTGTAAATTACATTTATTCAATTTTTTTGATCAAATCTAATGAATTTTGTACTGAATATTTAGATGTGTAACCATAATTGTTTAGGATACTATTTAATTTTTTAGCTACTTTAGTATTAGGAGTGTTAACATACGAAACTACCGGTCTAATTGGTTTTGAATCTTTATGTAATTTAATTGTTCCATATAATTCTGGACATTGAGGATTTTTTATTTACTAGGTATTTTTTATCGAAGTCATTAAATAGGTAATTTGAATGATTTACATGTTCTCTTATTTGGTTAGAAAATTTCTGTGTAGGATCGGTTTTTAGAATTTTGACATTACTTGACATTATGAAATCATTCACTTTAGATTTATAATCTTCTCTTTTTAAAATTACTGTTGAGTTACCCTTATCTGATTTTGTTATAATTAGGTTATTTTCATCTACTTTATTTTTGATTGATTTTAAAGCTAAAATGTCATTTTTAATACTTTGACTTTGACTTTTAAATTTGTTTGGTTTTATATCTTTAATAAGATTTGCTATTTGCATTTTTTCATAAATAAAATTATTTGATTTAGTTTTCAAAGCTATTTCAGAATCTGTGGCTAAAATTTCTTTTATATTATCAGTGAATTTAGGAGGTATGCAATATTTTAAACCTTTACTTAAAAATGTATTTTCATTATTTGAAAAAAATAGTGTCTGATAGATTTGCGAACCGAGGAGCAAAATGTACTGGTATGTGAGTATTTAATGTGTTATTGTGTTGTGTATAATGTGTTGTGTTGTGTTGTATATTTATTAATTTTTCTAATTTACTTAATTGTTTTTGATATTTATTATGTTTCAAAATGCTAACCTGTTCTCTAATTTTATCATCTAAGCAGTCAAATTCTACTGAATGCATGGAATAAGTTAACTCTGAATGAACAGTTTTGATGTAAATGTCTAGAGAATCTCTAATTTTAAACCATTTTCTACTTTCCTCTTTAATCCACATTCTTTGTGTTTCTTAACTACTTTTTGTGCTTCTTTTGATTGAGTATTACATTTTATATTTACATAACTGGGTATTAAATTCTTCTTAAGACATTCTTGGTTAAACCAGATGTTTTGGGATGCCTTACACCTTTTCTCATGTAACTTCTTGTATAATCGGGTTAATTCTTCTCTCGAAGATGATTTAATGAAATTGATTGTGTTAACCTCTACTTTTTGGAAGTTCATCTTACTAAGAACAATTAATAACTGCACAGTTAAACTAAACTTCCACTATTTATATACACAACACAATAACACATTAAATACTCACATACCAGTACATTTTGCTCCTCGGTTCGCAAATCTATCAGACACTATTTTTTCAAATAATGAAAATACATTTTTAAGTAAAGGTTTAAAATATTGCATACCTCCTAAATTCACTGATAATATAAAAGAAATTTTAGCCACAGATTCTGAAATAGCTTTGAAAACTAAATCAAATAATTTTATTTATGAAAAAATGCAAATAGCAAATCTTATTAAAGATATAAAACCAAACAAATTTAAAAGTCAAAGTCAAAGTATTAAAAATGACATTTTAGCTTTAAAATCAATCAAAAATAAAGTAGATGAAAATAACCTAATTATAACAAAATCAGATAAGGGTAACTCAACAGTAATTTTAAAAAGAGAAGATTATAAATCTAAAGTGAATGATTTCATAATGTCAAGTAATGTCAAAATTCTAAAAAACGATCCTACACAGAAATTTTCTAACCAAATAAGAGAACATGTAAATCATTCAAATTACCTATTTAATGACTTCGATAAAAAATACCTAGTAAATAAAAATCCTCAATGTCCAGAATTATATGGAACAATTAAATTACATAAAGATTCAAAACCAATTAGACCGGTAGTTTCGTATGTTAACACTCCTAATACTAAAGTAGCTAAAAAATTAAATAGTATCCTAAACAATTATGGTTACACATCTAAATATTCAGTACAAAATTCATTAGATTTGATCAAAAAAATTGAATAAATGTAATTTACAAAATAATACTAAATTAGTATCGTTTGACGTAACTAATATGTTCTCAAAAATACCTCCTAAAGAATGTATAGTTCTAGTTAAAAAGCTATTAGATGAAAGAAATATCCATCCAGGTATAATATCAGACATAATTGATCTATTTGATGTATGCATTAGTCAAAATTATTTTACTTTTGATAACAAAGTTTATATTCAAAATGAGGGTCCTTCCATGGGAAGTCCTATTTCTCCAATTTTGGCAAATATATTTATGGATAATTTAGAAAACAAAATCTTTAATTCTAGTTATAAAAACAATATTGTATTTTGGTATAGATATGTTGATGATGTGTTAGCAGGTTTTGTAGGTAGCGAACGGCAGTTAGATATATTTTTTAATTATATTAATACCTTGCATCCTAAAATTAATTTTACTTTAGAAGTTGAAGAAAATAATTCAATTAATTTCCTAGATTTAAGAATTGAAAAAGTTAATAATTCATTAAATTATTCTATATACAGAAAACCTACACAAACAGATGTAACCATACCATATAATTCAAATCATCCACTATCACATAAATTAGCAGCTTATAATTCCATGATACATAGAGCATTTTCGATTCCAATGAACAAAAGTAATTTTAATAAAGAAATTGAGATCATAAAACAAATAGCTACATCTAATGGCTATCCAATACATTTGATAAATAAATTAATTAATAAGAAAGAACAAAAAATGTCACTAGAACTAATATATCCAAAACAAACTAAAGAAATTAAAAGCTATAAAAGTATTACATATTGTGGAAATATTTCCAATGCAATTTCAAAAATAATATCTTCGGCAACATCAACATTAATATCATTTAAAACACAAAATAGTATTGGAACAAAATTGTTAAATGTAAAAACAAAACTACCAAAATTAAAAAATCTGGTGTTTACAAAATTAATTGTCCAAAATGTAATGCAGTATATATAGGTCAAACACAAAGAAATTTTGAAGTAAGATTTAATGAACACTTAAGAGCATATAGATTACAACAACCAGATAAGTCGAACTATGCAAAACACCTACTGGAACATCCAAACTCACTTATACACACCAATGACATTCATATACTACACATTTGTGATAAAAAACAAAATTTAGATTTTCTAGAAGAACTTGAAATTAAAAGACATCTAGCAGATCAACAGTTTAAAGTAGTTAATGAACAAATAAATCTTGGAAGTTCTCCACTATTAAACTGTTTACTTTGATTGAGTCTTCATTTTATACATAGATAAGACATTATTATAACATAAATATATTAAGTTATTGTAAAGATCAGCATGATATAGTTTTTTCCTGGTTTTTCTATATCATTGCACAGTTATACTGATCTTAGAGGGAAATACATCCAGGATAATCCCTTAGGGCTAATAACATCTAGGCTTTAATATTGTTATGTCTTATTACTTCCTTACTTAGTCTAGCCTTAACTCCTTATCAACATCAAGCACCTAGTTACAAACAAACAACATGTAATTTCAATATGTCAATCTGACGATGCTAGTGATAGCGAAACAGCTGTAATTGATTTTAAAGCGAATTTTTCAAATAAATAGTGGAAGTTTAGTTTAACTGTGCAGTTATTAATTGTTCTTAGTAAGATGAACTTCCAAAAAGTAGAGGTTAACACAATCAATTTAATTACCCATTGCTGTTCCTTCATATTGTTGATAAACCTGATTGTTGTATTGAAAATAATTTTGGTCCATGCATAGTTTAGCTAATCGTAGGTATTCAGTTCTAACTTCAACACCCAGATCATTCAAGATGAGTAGTTCTTCCAGATACTGTAAAGTTTGTGGAATCGGTACGCTAGCAATTTTGAAACACAGATCAGTCAAGAGTTCGAGTATTTCCCAAGGATATGGTGTAGATATGTGGACGACATTTTCGCAGTTTTCAATACGAAGAAATCATCAGTAGAAGATTTCATTTCAAAATTAAATTCAAAATTCACAAGCATAAAATTCACGTTTGAACTAGAAAATAATGAACAGTTACCATTTTTGGACACATTAGTAATAAGAAATAATAACAAGTTAGAATTTGATATTTTTAGGAAAGACACCGCTACGTATAGGTATATTCCGATAGATTCTTTTCACTGTAATCAACACAAAATGGCAAGTTTTCATTTTTTGGTTCATCGATTAATTCATTTTCCTTTAAACAAAACAAGATATAACAGAGAAAAGAATTTAATCGAGGATATAGCTGTACTTAATGGATATGATAAAAAACTAATTCATAAGCTGATCAATCGCCATAGTTTTAAGAAATCTCTTTGTGAAACCACCTTTTTCCAGCGAGAACACAACGATAGGAAATTCATTTCATTACCATTTATCCCTCAGTATACCAAAGGATTGAATACAATTTTCGGTACGGTGGGATTAGGTTTAGTTCATAAAACTAGTGGCACCCTGAGACAATTGTTAGGAAATCCGAAGGATAAGAGAGAAGATCTGGAAAAAAGCGGTATATATGAAATAAGTTGTAATGATTGTGATAAAAAGTATGTTGGGCAAACAAAAAGATCGGTTTAAACTAGATTTAAAGAACATTTAGCTCATCTAAAATATGGACGTATAGAAAAATCGAGTATTGCCGAACATGCTTTTACCAAAAACCATTCTGTAAATGTAGATAGTTTAAAATTGTTAAAAAATGTATCGAACAATAGATTGTTGGATGCATTTGAAAGTATAGAAATTATTAAATGTAAAAATAGATTAAATAAGGACAAAGGACCTATCCCAGATAGTCCACTTTATAGTTTATTATAAGAAAACTTATTGTAAAAATGTTTTCGCGCTAAAAATTGGCTTTGCCACCAAAAGATTTACCGCGAAAACATTTGGCGCTAAAAATGTTCTATATATAAGGTTAGTTTGTAGGCATAGCTTTAGTTTACCTTCGGTCTCTGAAGAAGATAACTTGGTTATCGAAACGCGCGTCAGGCATATAAAAGTGTGTGTTGGTGTAGTGGTAGTGTAAACGGTTTTCGGTATCATTTTCGCCAACGGTTCCAGATTCAACATTTTAGTCGGTCTTTAAAAGGTTTTTATACATTTTTTTTCGATAAAATTACTTGCTTTCAAGTTATTCAAGGTCAAAGTTTAACTCAAAATAACTTTTTAATTTTCTTTGTTTTTGACCGAAAAATTATTTCTTTATTTATTCTCCTTTGCGAAAAATATCTGATTTTACTGGATTATATAAGCTAAAATTAGTATTAATAATAATGATGTTTATTTAAAAAAATCATATTACTTACATAAAAAGATATAATTTGTCTTACGTACTATGTTGATTTGTATAATTAAGGTAATAAAAAGAGGGTATACATATATAAATAAACATGAATAATCACAGAAGCAAATGAATGCTCGTGCGTGATACAAATACAAATTTATACTTTAAAACACTTAGGTACAAATTTTCAAATGCTTCAATAATAATAAGACAATTTTACCACTCCAATAAGATATTTCTATTCCTATTTACAATCAAAAACAAAGTTTCATATATTTTCAACGTGAATACTTCAAATTTATTAGATTTTGAAAACATCTCTTCCACATGCAAAAATCCACTGTTTAATATTTTTTATGTGAGGTAATCTGTTTTATTTTTACAGGTAATAGATTCAGTCATCGAGGGGCAAAGTAATAAGTCACATAGCTGACCAATAGTTTTTTCAAATCTACTGATGTACATTATTTGATCTACTTATGCCCTTTTTTCATATCCATGATTTAGAGGGGCAACTCTTATTTTATTAATATTACTTAACATACAACAGTAATCTTTGAAAAAAAGCTGTCGTAAATCTAATATATTAAGTTCTCATTTGAATATACTCTAGGTTTCTTGTATATAATTCTCATAATTCATTTTTGTAATGTATTTAAATTTTTTAAATGGCATTCTGCTACACCCTCCATCCTAATACTCCGTACGATAATTGAGATTGCACTAAGGATTCGTATAGCATTTTTCATTCCCTTAATTCTAAGAAATTTCCAAGATAGCGAAATTTAGGTAAGAGTCCTTTTATTTTGTTCATTTGATGTATAACATGTTGATCCCAGTTTTAACAAGTTATTGATAAAAATATCACAGATTTAAAAATTGCTCCAATACATAAATGAAGAGAATTTATTTTATCCAACATTCTTTCTTAATATTCAATTACAATTTGAATTACATATTGTTTTTGATTTTCGTGCTTAGCTAGAGTATAAATATATTCTTCAGTTAGTTCGACAGTTCATTCTGTAGAATCATTGATCACCTTTAAATACTTAACAATTTCTAAACCTTGTACTATTGTCTAATAGAAGAAAATTTGAATTGATACTTAATCTTTCCATTAGGGTTAATAAAAAAATCAACGTTTTTGTCAAGAAACCAATTAAACCTGTTGAATTGAAAATAAAGCTTTTGGGAAACATGAGTTCATCCTATTCGCTTTTACAAATTCAACAAAATAGCTGGAATCAAATAATTTCGCAATAAAGCATGAATTGTAATATAAACAATAATAAATTTGTGGGTTAAATACAAAGAAAATGAAGTTATTCTAAGTTGAACGTTGACCTTGAATAACTTGAAAGCAAGTGGTTTTATGGAAAAGACTTACTAAAAACTTTTTGTACCACTACTAAAAACACTAGAGAGAATTTTAGATAGGAATATTAAAAAGGAAAAATTGCAAGGAATCTCCACTCAGTTCCAGAAAATATGCCTACCAGGTTGACAAATCAAAGGATCTGGCACTGGACAACCTTGTGGAAAAAATAGGCTACTCTCTTCAAAATACAGAGATTGCACTGACTGCTTTCCTAGATGTCGAAGGGACGTTTAATACCCTGCTTTATTTTTACTCCCTGTCCTTCAGCAAAGGGGAATGAGCAGGATAATCTGTAACTGGATCAAAGGCATCCGAGACAAGCGGTATATTATATCGTGACTGCAGGAGGAGCCTGTTCGTTTAAGGCCGGCAAAAGGGTTTCCTCAGGTTGGAGTTCTGTCTCTGGTGGTCACTATCTTTTTACGCAGCTCTCCCAGTGGGGACAAATTGTCAGTGCTTTGCCTATGATCTGTAAGGGGACTATTTCTGTAAAGGGACTGTTTGGGGAAATTATTTCTAAGATTCTACAGACCATTCTAAATATCAATCACATGTGGTGGATGAAATATAATGTCATAAATAGAAAACAGCTCGATAAACGGCGTCAAGCTATTTGTGAAGGGGGAAGGGATCATCTTGGATAAGAAACTTGCACCTGTAGAAAATTATTAACAAAGCAAGGGCATCCCTCTGGAACCTTAGAAGGATGTGATACTATCAATTAAGCTGTCTGGAGCTTATCTGGTCATTACGGGCGCTATGTCAACTATTCTAATCAGACTGCGCACTGTCGTCTATGATACCACCTAATAAAGATAGGTCAGTCACACATCGAACTGTCGTTTCTGTAGTTGAAAACGAAAGGGCGGAGCATATTTTGTGCTTTTGCCCTGCAAATGAATGGGACTTAGAGGATGTGGGCTCTTTGGTGAACCTCACATTACACTTAAACCTAACCAAGAATAATTTTTTACTAGCATAACCTTTTGTTTACAATTTAATTAGTTACATATCATCGTTTCGCTATGTAAAATTTTTGTGGTAAAGAACACTAAATAAAGGGTTATTTAAATTACACAAAAGGAAAATACAAAAAAGTATTGTATTTAAAACGACGCATAAAACCAAGCTTTTCGTATACCCACGGTCTCGCTCGCGCCAATCTTTGTATAGTGCGCAGATTTTATTTTAAATATTATTTTCCATGTGCTGCAGGCAATCGCTTAATTGGATTGGAGCAACGAGCCGCAGACAAATATCTAAACGTCTTTGTGTTTAATTTGGCTGCTGTAGAATCTAAAAATTGTTAGTTAATTTAATATCTAAAAATATACCTGAATAGTTATCTACGATTGAGAGTTTACATTTTTTTTAAATATTAAATTAACTCAAATCAGAAACCAATTTTCGTTAATTTCTTTATGTACTCAAATTTTAGCACTGAATATGTATAAATCTATATGAAAGTTGTAGATTGTGAAAGATTGTACAAAATGACAAGAAATATTTAATTTCAGTAGTATACAAGTAACAATTTTAATAAGGGAGGAAAATACTATATACAATACAGTTTTCCCCAAGTTATGCATATGACTTTTTCGCCCTCGCAAAATTAAAAGGTATTTTTTACATGATTTATTTATGGACGTAACAAAATTTATTTAAGAACTAAAACTAAGACCTAGATTGGATCAGATTATGAAATTTAGTTGTTTACTGTTCTTAAAAGATTATTTCGCTTAGATTATGTTAGCACTGTGTACCTACACGTCGTTTCTCACCTTGACCTTTTCAGATCTATTGTGGTAGTCCTTTTACTCTATAGATTATACCGCTGTTCCCCCTGGTAGCTTCTAGCCTTGAGCTAGAAGCTGTTGTTTTTAAAAAATTTTACACTCACTAAAAATGTGTTTAGAGGTTTCTTCTTCTTCGCCTCTCGCATTCCCTGTAACCTTGTCCACCGTTTTGTCCACCGCTTTGACTCGTTGTTTTTTTAATCGTTTTTTTTTTTAAACTAAATTCAAAGTGTCCACATGTACCTCATGTCCACATGCGCACCTTCTCCCTATATGTTAAGCACTAACCACGAATATTATTACATTGATTATAATAATAAGTTTGTTTATAAATAATTATAATATTATTGGAAAATGAGAATAAAAAATACGATTAAAAAAGATATAAGTACATAAAATATTTAATATTTTTAATTATCTGTTGTGGGGTCTCTAACCCAATACCCAATATCAATTGACAAATTTGCTCACACAACAGATTGTGTCAATTTTTATCTCTTTATTTTCCTAATTAGAATTGGTGCAAATTATTTAAACCAATTCTGGTATCCTTTTTAAAATTCATCATTTCCAATGTGCATCTCTTAGCCTGTTTAATTATGTTCTCAAATTCCTGAATAACGTGACCTAAATTTAAAATTTGACGCCCTTGTAATAATTGCCGAATTGATTTGTATATTGGATACTCCGGTATGTTTTCAACATGAATTTCAACCCTTTTCTGATCTGTGGTTGCCCACCTACAAAATTGTTATAAGAATTTTCAAGAAGCAATGCCCAATTTTATTTTAATCAATTTTAAAGTATTTAATGTCCTCAATAGGTTTAGTCTACGCATTGCTATTGATCTGTTCATTTTCTTTAACACTTTTGATGCACACGTTTTTGTTTTAGCCTCAGAATAAAAATAATAAAATATCAAAGTACCACGACTCAGTAAACTCACAAGTTTACAAAGTACTGTCGACCGTCAATACACCAATTCAACTATTGTACGGCAACTGGTAAATATTCTATTTAGAGAGCGAGCTTGTTGAGGGGAGGAGCAATTAATTATTTTTCGCTTTCAACTCACAAACTAATAATTAAAATTTATTTTTGAAAATAAATTTAAGAAATAAAATGATTGATTTACAGCTTTACGTTACTGAAATATACGTTTTATGAGTTATTTACGAGAAATTTAAATTTTTAAAATGATTTCTAAAGAAAAAAATTTACTTTTTTCAAAAAACCATTACGTAATTCTTTAGATAATTATTAATATTATCAACTGGTAAACGATATAAAAATTATGTGGCATAGTTTTTGAACTAGAAGCGAAATAGTTTTGAATTGTAAAGTATAGACAGAAAAAAAGTATCGAACACCCTTTATAAATAAAGTTAATCTAAAATGCCGAAAATGTTCTTCCGAATATCACTCGGACAGTGATAAATACTCACAATTTTATTAGTTTCCTCAAGCACGTTTCTTTAGGTAAAATTTCCGTTTATTTATTTATTTATTTAGTTTATTTACAAGGGACAGAGGACAGACAATTTGTCAATAAAATACCTTATGCTGCAAACATTAAAGATGTGGGCGTGGACAACTGTTTAACTGATTTCAAATTTATTATTATTTAAACCGTGATTGGTTATACACAATAAATAGGCCTTCCTTAAAATTAAGGCCGTCCTTAAAATTATTTCATTGTAAGCGATTTGAGTTTGAAAATGTATATGCTATTCTGAAGCCGATAATACGGATAATGTACAGAAGAGTAAACATTAAGCAAGAAGTAATTTAAAATTTTTTGTTCAATAAAACATATAAACCGTATTATTGCGTTGAAATATAGCCTGTATCATTTATTAAAGTACTAACATTTAATGTAATAAACATTATATTAGTGTCAGGTGTGGAGAAATAATATAAGGAGAAAAACGGCCAAATTGCTACATGATTTAAGTGAGCCAGTTTCGCCGCAAATAAGAAAATTATGAACTAGTCTCAGCTGAAACTAAATCAGTGTTAGTGGAACGTCTTAATTGGCTATGAAACGTAATGGTTTCGACCTGGAAACTTGCGAATTTATGAATCAAACATATTTTGTACTTTCTTTGATGAATGTTTGTATTTTATTCAAGGAAAACGATATATCAAAGACGGAAAATAGGATTTCCGCTAGCCACATTGCGGCTGAAATATCGTCATTAAAAATTGTCGTGAAGGGTAAAATTACGTCGATCGATAGCTTTAATAAGAAACTATATTTCAATAATGTGAAACGCATTTTCAATACAAAATGATAGAAATGGAAAATTATAGAAATCACAGAAGAAACAACTCGATAAGGGCAAATTGTGTATCAATCCGATAGGATTAAAGTCAAAACTTAAAATCCATAATACAGTTGGGGAAAGAATTGTTGGAAAAACGCAATAAAAATGTTGATTAAAATATTTGGAGGTAACTTCTATGGAAATCAAAAAAGAGGAAATAAGCTGTGATTTTTAGTATTTCTATTACGAAAAATCATTTAATTTATTTACTTTGGAGAAGACTGATGAGTATCTTGAACATTCAAATTAGTCTTAACTACAAAATCAAGGACATAACCTATATTAGACGATGCGAGGATTTGAAATTAATATTGATAATACTGGCTGGCCGATCCTACTTTCCCAGATGATGCGACTTTATACGAGACCTAAAATTGCAAAGTTCGCTAGAACAGATCTTTCGTAGAGGTTAACTATGATTAAAAAAAAAGAACGCGCCACTGTAACTGTGAACAAAGGTCTTAAGAACTGTATACATCAACGACGACATAAAAGTTTGAGGAAGATCCAAAAAACGGCCCCAATTTAAAAAAGAGCAGACTTTGGAAATGAGAAGTCGAACCATCTTGACAAGAATTATCCAGCAAGTAGTGAAGACTTATTGCCCCCAATGAAAAAAAATCAGAAGTGATCTTTTGTGCTGAAAGTATGGTAAATAATCCTACATGTAAGTATATTTAACAAGGAAATATGAAAAATGATAAAGGACCCCGCACCGTCAAATTGTCTGAATTTTTGATGTGTAGTAATATTTGATGTCCTGATCAAAAGTCTCCATGGGCCCAACCTTATCATATGGCTAGATTTTGAGGTACAGGGCGTTGAAGTTCAAAATCCCGACTCTTTTAAAACGGTCATTAAAAAGTTGCTCTTAAATATTTTTTTATATTACTGCCATATTTATTAAGACAAAATACATACCTAATAGAGAAATTAAAATATCTGCTGTTTACAGGGTGATTCGTGCTTTCACAGACCTGTTTTTGTTAAAATACGTATTTTTGCAGTAGAAAAAAACATCAAATATCATTAAAAAAAAATCACCGTCAAAGTAAATATTGGATATAGTGTAGATCTCGATATCCTCGTTAAAAGTTCTTATAGGTAAAATTAGTCTGTAAAATAACATTTTTTGGTAATACAATATAAATAAAAAATAAGAAATATTGTAAACTAAATATTTTACACACTGTGTTAGATTATTAGACCAGGGTCGATAATTTTTGAAACCAAAAAAAATTACAATAGAATGAAACCCATTGGAAAAGGAGGGAAATATGATCAAAATGAAAGGAAAAATAAATTACGGTCGATCCGAGTTCGGGAAGTGGGAGGGGGTGAGTTTTTAAGGGTAAAAAATGGTTTATCTCGATTTCCGGCTAAACCACACGTCCTATGCAAAAAAGTTAAATGGCAAAGTTGTAGGTAATAAAAAGATCTACAACTTTTGTATTTGTAATTTTTTCACATAACCTCAAAATTTGGGTGAAAAATTCAAAAAACCAAGTTTTTGGTTTTTTATTTATATCTTTTTCAAAAAAATTTTTTTTTTTACGAAATTTGGTGAAAACTTACCTTATTATGTCCCAAATACACTGTAATTTATTTGATTAAAAATATTTAATATCAAAAAAGCACCCTAATTTTCAATCGAAAATTCTGACGTCAAAATATCAGCTTTTTTCAAAAAGTTTGGGGGCTTTTTGTTCGTTGAAATATCTACTTTCTGATGGTGTAAAAAAAATATACATTACTATAGGAAATGTTCTCAGAAAATGCAAAAAATTGAAACAAACCCAAATTCGAAAAATTTTTTTTATCCTTATATACAATTTCATCAAAAAAATATGATTGCTGCAATTTTTTTTAAGTTGGAAAGTTTATTTATTTAATTCGAATTACA
The DNA here is from genome assembly GCA_035357415.1 of Ophraella communa. NCBI lineage: Eukaryota > Metazoa > Arthropoda > Insecta > Coleoptera > Chrysomelidae > Ophraella > Ophraella communa. The sequence goes on from CM068993.1 coordinate 31,570,796, forward strand.
TTCATGTCATAGAAAATCTCATACAATATAAATATACATGTAAATCGTACTATTGAATTTAGATACTTAATTCTGATTACGTTATTCATAATATTTTTTTTCAAAAACATTAATCTTGTTATAAATACCTTATCTGAAATTCTTATCAGTTATTGATTAGTTTTTGTATCTTTGAAGGCATTTCTTCATCGTTAGATTCGACAAACCTTTCCAACTCTAGTTGATCGTCGAAATCTTCAAGACCATCATCTTCGTCTCCAATGTTATTTCCAGTATGCATTGGTTCTTCATCTACAATTTCATCTGAATCATTTACTTCCTCGTAGACTTTTTCTTCCATATTGGAGCAACTTTCAGAACCCTGACAATTAGTGCATAAATTTGTGCATTTTAAACCATGTTTTCGGCAACCACATTTTAAACTGTTACATCCAGTTTCACAGCTGCAGCAAATAGTTTTGAGCAATACTTCCGGAATTAAATCCTTTTCTGTAAATTTGGGCATAATTCCAAGCTGATGTTGCTTCCAGCCCCAATCTGTTGCTGTCAATTCGTTACCCAACCAAGTTTGAAGCTGATAATATGCTCTGTAACAATGCTGTTCTGCTGCTCCTTCTGTGGGTGGGAGGTTTGCCAAAATAAAGGATAATTTAATTTTTGCCAATTGATATTTTTGAAAGCTTAATTTTTTTTAGTGTTATTTTTTCTTTTTTACATTTATAAATAGATTTGATTAATTGTAATCCATTTTTTTTAATATTTTCTTTACTTTCATCTTTTTTATAAAAAACATTGGCCAAATTTGATAAATTTTTCGCGTCTAATAATGAGTTAACGATACTTTTCTTTCCTTTTCCGGCAATTCCAGATGTTGTATCGCAACCAGAAAAACAATGCAGAAATGCAACAATATTTTTGAAGGATTCATGTTTGAAACTATTAGACGTGAAAAATAGATCCTTTCCATTTCCAGAGTCCGGTTTAAGAAAATAAATGTCATGATTATTTGAATTTAATTGATTAAAAAGGACCAAAAGATCAATATCTTGACCCACAACTATGACAGTTTTATTAGTATCTCTGGCAACTTCTATCGAGGTCTTAATTATGTCAGCATCAGCATCTTCTTCAACTTGTTTACAGGAAAATCCTTGTGACTGTAATCTTTTCATTAAAGTTTTTATTATTTTGTCCTTGTTCAAAAAAAATTTTTCGAATTTGGGTTTGTTTCAATTTTTTGCATTTTCTGAGAACATTTCCTATGGTAATGTATATTTTTTTTACACCATCAGAAAGTAGATATTTCAACGAACAAAAAGCCCCTAAACTTTTTGAAAAAAGCTGATATTTTGACGTCAGAATTTTCGATTGAAAATTAGGGTGCTTTTTTGATATTAAATGAAAATAAGGCGAAAAAATAAATATTTTTAATCAAATACATTACAGTGTATTTGGGACATAATAAGGTAAGTTTTCACTAAATTTCATAAAAAAAAAATTTTTTTTGAAAAAGATATAAATAAAAAACCAAAAACTTGGTTTTTTGAATTTTTCACCCAAATTTTGAGGTTATGTGAAAAAATTACAAATACAAAAGTTGTAGATCTTTTTATTACCTACAACTTTGCCATTTAACTTTTTCGCATAGGACGTGTAGTTTAGCCGGAAATCGAGATAAACCATTTTTTACCCTTAAAAACTCACCCCCTCCCACTTCCCGAACTCGGATCGACCGTAATTTATTTTTCCTTTCATTTTGATCCTATTTTCCTCCTTTTCCAATGGGTTTCATTCTATTGTAATTTTTTTTCGTTTTTTACCATTTTTAAAGGCTTCGGCACTGGTCTATATATCGCAACGTTTCCTATAACTACTACACTTTATTTATTGGTTTTTAATGTGGACGCAAAAAATCTAAATATTTATATAATAAATAAAAAAACATTTTTAGTTTTAACGTAATATTGTTTCCTAAATCAATCAGCGCCTGCCGAATGTGTGGAACAAAATGACACTATAAATTTTCTGTAGAATCCGTAAAGACGGAAAATATGCCATAAATTACATTCTATTCTTAGGAAAGTAAAAAAAATCAATCTCAAATTTATACCCGAATATTTCAATATAGAATCATCATCTTCAAACGTATAAATTTCAATTACTTTCGTGTGTCGCGCAAAAATGTTGGTAAGCATAATATGAAAGAAAATTTTGGAAAATAATATTTCCATTTGATTGCCCAATAATAAACCAATAAAATGAGAAAATTAAAATTCGATTTTATTATGCTTATTATCAGCTAAACACATACAACCAAGATATTAAAAGCGTTCTGAGAATAATACGATGAGGTAAAAAATAAAATATTTCTGAAAATGGTAAATAATAGTTAAAGAATATACAGTGCTTTTCAGAAAAGTGACCACCTTCAATAATTTTTGTAGTACTGGTATTTAGGAATTTATGTTGGAAGGGGCAAGCATTTTAGCTTATTAAAACTTACTGGAAAAGCCACTGCTCCCTCACCCCTAGCAGCATCTCTTTTTCTTACTTTCTTCTCATATTTTTTATGTAAAATTTGTATAATCCTCTTTAAGCTGATTTCAAAAATGTATAATACATGTAGGTTAAAGTGGTTAGTTTATGAGATAAACAATTTTTCTTTTAATAGCACAAATTTTACTTTCACCTTATTTGCCTGTAATAAAATGGGTTTTAACTATGCTATTTATTCTACTTTAAAAATCCAAACAACAAAAAACTATTGATAGTGGACTTTGAGACACATGGTTTACTCTTTGCAAGAAAGAATTGAAATTGTAGGTTTATATTAGCAAAATAATAATTGTGCAAGAGCTGCTGCATGACGGAAGAGTATGTAATTCAACTGATGTATAAATTTACCACAACAGGGTCTATTTGCAATAAAGTACATAAGCATAAGCATAAATTCAAGTACCACCCATACAAAGTTAAGTTGGTGCACGAGTTGAATGAAGACTAACCAGAATCTCTGGATGATTTACGAGAGAGGATAGAAGATGAATGTCGACAATTAAATCCAGCCGTATTAAGCAATGTCAGAGAGGCATTGATGAAGAAATATTTATAGGTCTTGAGCCAATCCTAGACATAGCGAATAGCGTAGCTAAAGAAACAATATTAAATTGGGCAGATAGGAGAAGAAGATCCAAATGATTCTCCCTAGAGGGTTACTCAAAGACATTCATAAGAGATTTTTTTAAGAAGAAAAGAACAATAGTGCTAGATTTCTTACAATTTCTGAGACTACAACTATAAATTCACCATATAAAGTATACAACTAATGTGGGACATAATATTTGTATTTATCTTCTGGACTGAGTAGGTACTCAAATGACCCTTTCACAATAATGTAGGGAAAAAAGGCTAGTATTAAAAAACCTATTGCCTCAACTTTGGGTGCCAATTAGGCAGGATGTGCCTATCAATTTAGAAAATATGCTTAGATCTGTCGTTGAGGCTACATATAAAAACATATTTTAAATATTTTTAAGTTTATTCAGGAGTTATCGTTGGTAGATTTTTATAAAAAGCAGATGCAATGGATAATTTTTTCAGAAACATTTAACTATTTTTGTTATAGCATTTTCTGACGACCAGTCGATTTATTGCGCTTGTCTTTTATTGATTTAATGAAAAATTAATTGTCTATGTTTCGGAAAATTGCATTCAAAACTTTTTGTTTTGAATTTTTTATTATATGTATTCGACTGGTTGTTTCAATTATCTTGTTATCTATTAAATTATAAATAAATGCTTCTGGCGCTTGATAATCGAATTACTAATTAAATGTACAAAGTCCTATAGAACAAGAATAAAACAAATTTTGTAATTAAATGTTTCGAATTAGCATTGAATTTTTTAATTTGTCTTTATACTCAAGCAGAGAATTTCTACGTAATTGAATTAAATTTGCTGCCTTTGATCACTAAAAAACAAAATAGCAGTCGTTTGTGTAACATTTAAAGAAAAACATAAAAAAACATATAAATTTATTTTTAATTATAAACAAATAATGAAATTTATTGTACCAAACCTTACTCTGTGGAAGTCAGTCTTGTAAGGACATAAAACAATAACAATAATAATAATAATAATAATAATAATAATAATAATAATAATAATAATAATAATAATAATAATAATAAAACAAAATTGAAACAGATACTGAACCTTATTACAATTACACACCTCGACCAGTCCTAGAAAATGCTACACACAAGATCTATTGGGATAATCCAATCAGAACAGACAAAACCATAACAGCAAATCGACCAGATATTACATTGATAGATAAATATACCTCTATAACATACCTCATAGACATAGCCATTCCCAGTGACCAAAATGTAAAGGAAAAATATAAAGAAAAAATAGAGAAATATTTACCTTTGGCAGAAGAAATAACCCGTATATGGCAACAAAAGAAAGTGGTTATTGTACCATTGATAATATCAGTAACAGGAACTACTCCCATCTCTTTAACGCAACACCTTCAAGATCTAAGACTCCACAACTTACAAAAAGCCACCATTCTGAAAACATGCAATATTGTCCGACGTTTCCTACAATCAGAATAAAAAGCTACATTTCAACTTGGCCAAGCCCGTTAAAATGTAAAACATCCGTCGAGTGAACGAGAAAAAGAAACATAATAATAATAATAATAATAATAATAATAATAATAATAATAATAATAATAATAATAATAATAATAATAATAATAATAATAATAATAATAATAATAATAATAATAATAATAATAATAATAATAATAATAATAATAATAATAATAATAATAATAATAATAATACCAGAATGGGGAAACCTATAAATACTTGGGATTTCAACAAGCCAGATTATTAGACCAAAAACAGTCCAAGTCCAAAATCAAGGATCAGTATACACAGAGGGTTAGTTCATTACTAAAATCGGAACTGAACGCAGGAAACCTTAATCGAGCAATTAATACATATGCCGTACCTGTGTTAACTTATTCGTTTGGGATTCTAAGATGGACAAAAACTGAATTGGAAGATATTCAGAGAACAACAAGGACTATGATGACCAAGTACAGATATCACCATCCAATATCCTCGGTATTTAGAACAACATTGCCGAGAAAGGAGGGAGGAAGAGCTCTATGTGACATAATCAATCTACACAATAAGCAGATAAATAAATTACGAGACTTCTTTATTACTAAATCAACATCATCTAAATTACACAAATTTATTGTAGGAGCAGATAAAAATTATTCCCCTCTAAATTTAGCAGGTCCTAATGTGGATTTAGATGTAACAACAGATGCTGAGAAACACGTAAAATGGGCCCAAAAAGCTCTACATGGTCGACATCATCACGACCTTAACCAACCGCACATTGACAAAATAGCATCAAATAGGTGGCTTGCTGACGGTACCTTGTTCCCAGAGACTGAAGGATTTATGATGGCCATTCAGGATCAAGTAATTAATACGAACAACTACAAAAAATTTGTTATCAGGGACCCAACTATTACATCGGACAAGTGTAGACGGTGCCAACAAACGTCGGAAACCATACAACACATCACATCAGGGTGTTCAACCATAGCCAACACGGATTATTTACGCAGGCACAACCAGCTGTGTAATATTATCCACCAGAAACTGGCCAACAAATATGGACTGCTGAATACATATACACCGTATTACGAGTACAATCCACAGGCAGTGCTCGAGAATGCAGATTTTAGACTCTACTACGATAGGTCCATTATCACCGATAGACAGGTGACGAATAATCGACCCGACATTGTAGTAGTGGATAAAAAAGCTAATTCAGTGCTGCTAGTCGATGTTGCAGTTCCAAACAACAACAATATTTTGGACAAGTATAATGAAAAGATAGCAAAGTACACCGATCTTGCTATAGAAGTAGGGCGGATGTGGCATGCAGAAAAAGTGGAGGTGGTACCGATCATCGTATCATCAACTGGACTCATTCCCAAAAGTCTTGAAGACAGTCTTAAAAAACTCGATCTTCATAAAAACACTTTTATTGACTTGCAAAAAGCGGCAATTTTAAACACATGTCATACTGTTAGAAAATTTTTAAATATGTAAATTTTGAGCCTAATCCCATTTGCGTTTACGCTCGGGATAGGTAAATATTACCAGCAATAGCTGAGTAAGTGCATAAGTCTTTTGATAATAATAATAATAATAATAATAATAATAATAATAATAATAATAATAATAATAATAATAATAATTATAATAATAATAATAATAATAATAATAATAATAATAATAATAATAATAATAATAATAATAATAATAATAATAATAATAATAATAATAATAATAATAATAATAATAATAATAATAATAATAATAATAATAATAATAATAATAATAATAATAATAATAATATCAGTAACAGGAACTACTCCCATCTCTTTAACGCAACACCTTCAAGATCTAAGACTCCCCTTGTATATTCTCCACAACTTACAAAAAGCCACCATTCTGAAAACATGCAATATTGTCCGACGTTTCCTACAATCAGAATAAAAAGCTACATTTCAACTTGGCCAAGCCCGTTAAAATGTAAAACATCCGTCGAGTGAACGAGAAAAAGAAACATAATAATAATAATAATAATAACAGACCGAGAGGTTCAACAAAACAAACCGGATTTGTTTTTGCTACATAAACATAAAAAGTATCCCATCATAATTGACTTTTTGGTACCGCTAGATGATAATCTGGGAAAATAAGCAAAATAAGCCGATACCGACCACTAGCGGATGAGAAAAAAGAATTGTGGAATCTAGCAAAGGTTGAGATTAAACCAATTACAATTTCAGCCAATGCCAAAGTAATCAAACATCCAGAGGAGCTAAACTTACCTAACCATATTTGTAATCTAATGCAGAAAGCGGTAATTCTTGGAACAACTGGACCGTTCCAGAACTGTCCTTGAGAATAAATTTAAACAAAACTAATATTATATTTTAAACACTGACAAAAACCATGTTTTCAAATAACACAAAACATGATTGGTTTATTTTCGTTATTTCAAAATTACTTATTTATATCTACATAATAATAGAAAAAGATAATGCTTTATATTATAACTGTTATTTATCTATGAAAGAAGTATAATGTATATAATTTGCATTTATTATTTTTTTTCTCTAAAATTAATTAAGTTTTATTTAACAAGTACATACATTTAAATTATCGCAACAATATTTTATTAATACTATTTTATCAGCAATTTAAACAATGTTATATATTATATGTAGCAAAAAAACATCACAATGATGGATTTTGGTTAATTATAATGAACAGTATATTGTATCGAGCAATATGTTAATTTCAGATAAAAACGATGAAATGTAAATGCGACAAAAACATACCGGAAATTAATTTAAAATGAGACATCTAAAATAAATAAACTTTTGGTTTTTATTTATTTATAAAGCTTGATAAGAAAATGAAATTAGAATCTTATTCCTTCCATTTCTTAGTAAATAAAAGAATAGTGATTTTACAAAGCATAAAAGACGAGAGAAGGATATCATACAAAACTCAATAACTCAATATAATAAATATTAAATTTGCAATAAACAAAAACTACAAGTACCGGCTATAGGCTTATCATTAAATATTTATATAACATTTCCCCTCTGATTAAGAATAATAAAAACTCTTCGTTTTAACAAAACTTCCACTATTTATTTAAAAAATTGCTGTTTTAACTTCAATGACAGCCATTCTTAATAAGATGGACTTCCAAACAGTAAGGGTTAGTACAATCAATTTAATTTGAGAAATATTATTTTACTATTTAATTTCCCCCTCTCGGTTTTTGGTTTTAATGCTGATGTTTAACAATTATTCCAGTATTTTTTATTACGTACCAAAATTTAGACCCTTATAAAAGAATTATCAATTCTATCTGTTCTAACTTTATTACATTTAAGCACTAATAGTTGCTAATATTTATTTTTAGCATAACTATTTATTCAATCTATTAATACGAGTAATAATACTTTTTAAACAATGAATTAAACTAACTTTTACTGTTTTCATTTCATTTTAGATGCTACTTATAGAATTACGGTGGAAAGCAAAACTACCCAGAAGTTCTGTTTATCTTATACAACTGGTCATTTCAACATGAATTTTTGATGTGAATGTTTAATTTCGCTCTATTTAGGGGATTGTTATGAATTTGACCAACTATATCTTAAAATGCTTCGCTAAAAGCATTTTGAGCACTGGGCTTTATCCTACTTGAGTCCAACTGTCACATCTGTCGGTTCTCTGGTACCGTGTTGATCCACTCAATCTATTCTTTCTCAATCTTGTAAAGATATCCTTCTCTTGACCCATACCCAGTTTGCACCTGTCAAGAAGTAGTTCACTTCGCCAGATTTCCTATTCATCCATTCTTTCCTACCTCCAATTGCTCTTTGTAGGGCACCTTCATACTCCTTCCACTTGTTTCCTATTTCCTCCTTCATACAATTCATAATTTCATCTGTCATCGCGCCCTTTCACTGTAGACTGCTGGCTCTATGCATTTCTGCCGTCGAAGGCAAGTAAGGCTAGTTTTTTATTTCTCCAACTGCCATCTCTAGCATTTTCCACCTAGCTCATCACTCTGCCCAGTGCAGAGATACATGATTTTCCCTTCACAAACCCATGCTGGTTTTCTCTAAACCATATCTTTCCACTTTCTCCTCAATTCTAGTCTTTATTATTCTCTCCAACACTTTACCTCTTCCGCACAGCAAACTGATGGGTCTGTAGCCCCCTGTCCGCTACCCGTCTCTACACGTCTTCGTCACCAGTACTACTCTGACCACTTTTCACGCTTTCAGAAACTCTTCCTCCCTTAGCACCTTGTTGAAAAGTTCCAAGAAATACTCCCCATGATTGTCCAACAGTCTCCCCTGTCAAGCTATCTATTCCTGGGTCTTTCTTATCCTTCATACCACGCCCTTCCTTCCTTTACCAATCATTCGTCACATGCAGTCATATTTATATACTAGAAACCCCCATCCCCGTCACAAAGGAGGTAAAGTTGAACTTTCTCATCTGATGCCTACTTAATGACATACACACTGTATATCATGAAAATTGAAAATTAGAGTGATGAACATGCATAAAAAGACAAAGAAATTTTATGTTATAAAAACTGCAACATGATCTCCTTTAGATATAGATGCAAATACTATGACATCTTCATTTTAAACTTGAATTTCATAATATTTACCAATGAATATAACAGGTCGGCTGAAAAGTCCCCGGTCTGACCTATAGATGACGACACTAGAATTAAATCCACTTCATTTTTAGATAGTATCAACCTTCAAAAGATTCGTGTAAAAATTTGACAGCTGTCGGACTATTAGTTTGTGAGATATTGCATTTTTAGTGAAGCCACTTTTGTTATTTTCTAAAAGATGGAAAAAAAAGAATTTCGTGTGCTTATTAGATATTGTTATTTGAAAGGAAAAAATACAGTTGAAGCAAAAGCTTGGCTTGATAATGGGTTTCCGGACTCTGCGCCAGGAAAATCAACAATCATTGACGTACGCAAAATTCAAGCGTGGTGAAATGAGCACCGAAGACGGTGAACGCAGTGGACGCCCAAAAGAGGTGGTTACCGACGAAAATATCAAAAAAATCCACAAAATGATTTTGAGTGACCGTAAAGTGAATATGATCGAGATAGCTGACACTCTAAAGATATCTAAGGAACGTGTTGGACATATCATTCACGAATATTTGGGCATGCGGAAGCTCTGTCCGAAATGGGTGCCCCGCGTGCTCACAATCGACCAAAAACAGCAACGAATTGATGATTCTGAGCAGTGTTTGCAGCTGTTAAGTCGTAATAAACCCGATTTTTTGCGTCGATATGTGACTATGGATCAAACTTGGCTCCATCACTACACGCCTGAGTCCAATCGACAGTCAGCTGAGTGGACTGCGGCCGGTGAACCGCCACCAAAGCGTGGAAAGACTCAACAGTCAGCTGGCAAAATTATGGCCTCAGTTTTTTGGGATACACACGGTATATTGTTCATCGACTATTTGAAAAAGGGAAAAACAATCAACAGCGACTATTACTGTGCATTATTGGAGCGATTGAAGACCGAAATCGCGAAAAAACGGCCCCATATAAGGAAGAAAAAAGTGTTGTTTCATCAAGACAATGCACCGTCTCACAAATCAATAAAAACGATGGCAAAATTGCATGAATGGGGCTTCGAATTACTTCCTCACCCACCGTATTCTCCAGATCTAGCCCCCAGCGACTTTTTCCTTTTCTCTGACCTGAGAGAATGCTCGCGGGAAACAAATTTGGCTCTGATACTGAGGTAATCGCCGAAACTGAAGCCAATTTTGAGGACAAACTGAAGGAGTACTACAAAAATGGTATCGAAAAGTTGGAAGGTCGCTATAATCGCTGTATCGCCCTTGAAGGCAACTATGTTGAATAAAAAAAATGAATTTTGTCAAAATATTGTGTTTTACTATGGTAGACCGGGGAGTTTTCAGCCGACCTGTTACATTTAAACAATTCGTTCAAAAATTGTATAAACAAATTCGGAAACAAATACATAAAAAAGTATAAAAATAATTGTACAGTTGCTGCATTGTTGCTTACATTTTTCACATTCCAATCCAGTTATACTTCCCTTATTTCACATAGAATCGCAATAAAAATAACATACTAGCTGACATTACCTGGTGATTTTGGTGAATTTTATGGGATACTGATACTGGGATAAATTTTATGGCCGTTAATGACTCATATTGTTACATTTTACCAATTTGAAAGTTATTTGTATTGTAGATCGTTTCGATACAGTCATATAAATGGAGTTTAGTAACTGCCAATCGAATTTTAAATGGAAACGGTTATTGGCCACAAGCGTTCATTAATAATAGTTTTAAATATGACACAGCTTATTTTAATATAAAACAAAAAATACTTTTTTGTTTTTACTAAAAAGCTTTTTTTAATGTAGTGCAATGTAAAAAATGTTTTGGTTGTTGTATCTGTAATAATTATCAAACAAATTATTATTTTTGCTAATAGTTAAGATTGACATTTCATTTTTTTTTTGTTTATAGTCAACGACTTTAAAATTTATGATCCCATGCTCCTTATATAGTAATACTGTAAGCACAAATTGTTAAAAAATAATAGACTACCATGTTGCCTGTTCGTATACTCTAATTTGTCACTGTCTCAGCGTTCATATGTTCTTAAATTAATGATACTTTTTTGTCCTACTGACCGCGCCAGTTTGTTCTGTATAGTGATTTGTTACGCATACCGGCATAGCTGTCCTCGACGCTGCTAACCAGGATACACTTCTTGAGAGCGACCCCAATTTATGGATTTTAGCCATAGCTAATAAAAAGTAAAATACACGAAAATCCATTGGGAGGAGACAACGGAAATAAAAAAACGATAGACTTGAAGTGGAGAGTTTTATATACAGTAGGTGATGAGTGTCCTTTTATTTACGGTTATTAATTTAACAATAAATTTTGTGCCTTTTTTAAAATCAATCTGCGTGAATAGAATTCGTATAGTCTTATCAGTTGGGATAACAGATGCGTACTCTACTTTTTCCGTTCTGTCGTGTGGTAAGTTGTTCTGATTTTTTGAGTAAATTTTGTTATTTTTGTAGATTTTCTTAATCGATACGTCGTGTGTTGATATAGTGAAAGTCTTTTTTTTAAGAACTTATATTATTATAAATTTATTAATTTTTTGCTGTTGGGTTCATATGGTTTTCCTTTTTGTTTTATTTTGATTTTTTTTGATGTTTTAATTGGTAGTTTTGCAAACCCACGTTAGTTGTGACAAGATATTATAAGTTCTTTGTTTCTATTTTCATTTGACGTAATTGTTGAAGTTTTTTTTACAATAATGTTCTTAGCCCCTTAAATAATATGTATAATGATGACTAGCTCAAATAAAATTAAATGTTTCTGTGCTCGTTTGTTTAACTTAAAAACAAATACTATCGTTAATCGAAAAATTGTATCTCAGGTCGTACAGGTTTTACCACAGATTTATGCTCAAACAAAATTATAAATTTTCTATCAAAATGAAATTCAAAAACCTTTACAATAAAGTCGTATAAATGTCCTCTAGCGGCAAATAACTATTATCGCTTAAAAACAGTTCATACGCACACTTAATACAAATTAAATAACGGTACCTTTTTTAACTTTGTCTCTCGAGTATTCGCCGTTCACATGAAGATGTCGTTGGAGTAAAGAGTAGATCTTTGTTGATCAAAGCGGTACTGGCAGCTCTTCTCTTGTAGCAAACACGTGAATGCAGAACTTCAATGGTTTAATTAAAGACAGAAACTCTTACGATGTAGAATTTATTATTGTTTACTTGTGGATTTATTTATACAATTTACTGGTTGATAAGACTCCCTTTTTACAAGTGATTTGTTACAAAGTTTTATACTAGGATTATTTCAAGCTTCTTATATTTGATACTAACTTTTGTAGCATTAAAATTATAGTTGGAACTGTTATATTATAAAACTACTCTGCTCGATTCAACAAACCTATTTTCAAAGTCGAATACTGTTAACTTATAAAGTTAATAAATTTTATGACTAATCAAAGTCTTTTTTAAAAATGTAAATTACGAGTTAAATATTTTAATAACTGTTGTTGAATGATTTGAAAATGAGTCTTGAATCTTTTTAAAATTAAACTTGATTGTTGAGTCGTGAAAGTTTTTTTAAATTAAATATTAAATGTTTGTTGAAAGTTTAAAACGAGGCTTGAATATTTGTATAAAGGGTCTTGACTGTCTTAAAATTAGGCTTGAATCCCCTTTATTCTTCCTGACTGGTTCTTTTACGTAAAAACTGAGATCCCTCTCTCATTATTCTCTGACCAATAAAAATGCTTCATTTAAAAACTCCACGAGAACCAATCAGAAGGAACTATTTCTTAATTTGCTTATTTCTAACTAACTACTTATATTTTACAAACAATTTTTTTACATAATATATACAATAATCATTTCTAATAATTTTTTTATAATTCATTATGGTCGGAAAAGCCCTCAAATTATATCAACACTGAGGCTTGAAGTCATAAATTCGACCGATATACTTCCGAGTAACTCATACGTCACAACGTGCAGGTGTCCTAAGCTTTTGGAGTTCGAGGAAACTAAACATTTCAAACACGCAAAGTTGTTTACGAGCATTCTAATTCGTGTTAATTTGACGTCACAGGCACAGGTGCACTTCTAAGGTTTTGGAGTTCATGGAAACTAAACATTTCAAACACGCGATGTTGTGTACGAGCAATCTAATTCTGCTAATTTTACGTCACACATATGCACAGGTGTTATTCGTAGAAGAACTTTTAATACACTTTTGTAGATCTTTGAAAATCCTTTTATATATTTAACAGAAAAATATTTTTAGAAAATTTATAATTTGTTCGTTTGTTTTATTTTACATTTAGAATTATATTTTCATTATTATTTTTTTTAATGGTGATTTTGATTATTTTTATGTAATGTGATTACTTTTTTATTATTTATTTGCATTCAATTGACTTAATAACGATTTTGTTTTTGATTTAATCATCATAATACATATTCTTATTGAAATTAATCTTTTCTTTAATGAATAAATTTTTTATGATAATAAAACTTCGTCTCACTAAATACCTGTTCATTTTGACAGTTTCTATATTTCTTGTTAGTTAATGGGTCATTATTATAAAGACAAAAATAACCATAAATAAGGTTACTACTTATAAACAGATTTATACAAATTTAATATGCTTTGAAAATTGTTTATTTATAAATATCTAATAAACCGAAACAAATAATGTAATTCCCTTAAAGTACGTCTATGACCAGCTGAATAATCCCTAGCCTATAACAATAGCAGATAACTAAATTTTACGATAGTCCGTGTATGATGTGGCAAATTTTATATCCAAATAGTAGAACCAAATGTAGAATAAGCTAAATATTTAAGTTGTTATTCTGCCTTATTTTTCAAACGTACTATAGTACAAATACAATTACTTTATAAGCGAGTTCAGAAATAATTGACAAAATTTATAAGCAAATTATGGTAATCGTAAAATAAACATTGAACGCTATTGAGCATAAACCAGCTCCCAAACTATAACCTTAAACGCTCGTGCTGTTGGCATTCGAGTTGATAGGATAGCAGCAGCTTTTGGCGTTATCAACTGAGAGGATTCTATTCCGCCACGTCTAAGCAGATAATATTAATGGTTGACTTTTATTAATATCCAGTGGTATGCGGTTGAAATTTTACTAAAATTATATTCGGATTATATAACTTAGAGGTCGTATATTCACGACGTTTAAGTTAAAAACGAATTTCATATATTTGCCGCTGTATTCCGCATACATACCATTTTCCTCGTTTTAGTTGTTGAATTGATATATCTCTGGGATTTCTCGGAACGTAGGTTTATGGTAATGGATCTATCCATAACCGTTTTAGAATATGCTTTATTTGGGACAAGTATAAAGTTAGCGTTACTGGCTTTAAAATTTTAGCAAGGGTAACTGGTGAAACTGTTTTGCAAAAGAAAGGTTAGCTAACCGAACAACTTGATAATAAAATAAAATACATTGTACCATCCAACTTAAAGTTTATCTTTTTTACCTCACGGATTAATTAAATAGTGAATTTTTCTTGGTCTAACAAAGTAATAAGTAATATGATTCGTTCAAGATTACTTCTATTGATGCGCTGATTGATTAGGACACTACACTTCAGTTTTCCCGGCTACTAAAGAGTGAAATTATTCTGTTAATAAAAAATATCCAATAGGCAGCTTGGGAAAATACTCAGCCCTTATATCAAACACAATCGCTTGAAGAATGCTCCAACTGTCAAGGCTGAACTGATCCGGCGGCACAACCTACTGCGAGACATAAAATTAGAGTAAAATATCAGATTTCATGCTATTTTCATCAGGGACTTAGTACTCCTGATGCAGAACCATCAGTAGAGTAAAGCTCTACCTTTTACCCAAACTGATTTCTCACTCTGAACCCAACCACGGGCACTCTTCCTATAAAGCACGTTTAGGACAAGGAGCTGATGCAGGACAAAACGAAAAACGAAGTGCGGAAAAGTCCTGGGTGTGATTTAATCACTGTGCAGGTGGAAACAGAATTTTCTCGCAAAGTTTTCTTCGCTTTTGTTCATAATAAATGTCGGAGACAATCATGGTTCCAAAACATTAGTCCTATTGCTGCCAATAGTATCCAAGCTGTTTAAAAAAACACGATTAACCGGCTAAATTCCACACCACTAGGTCTTAGCTGTAATCTAAATAAAATTCTTCAAAGAGCAATCTGCTAGGTCACATCTCTCAAATAAAATCGAGTGAAAGATGGCGATGAGTACTCTAAGGGAACCTTAAGGACATTTCCTTTACCTTTACACAATCTACAGACAGCAACATTGACTCGCAACATACACCGATGATCCATCTACCCTATACTTATACAGTGCGGTCCTTATGTATGGAATAAATTCATTTGTAGCGTTATTATGTACTATATGAAAAAAACCCGAAACAGGTCGATTTTTATTCTTAAATTGACAATTTACAGTATGAAAATATTATCCCCCTCCAGCACCCCTTCGGAATTATAAGCACCTCCTAGAAAATTTTAAATTACAAAGGGGGTCGTGTGGCACCTCGTTGGAAAGGGATTTTAGTCCTCTGTTCAGCAATATAAAGTTTTTTAAGTTTGGTGCAATCATAACTGAGAAAATTGATTTTTAAGATGTAAAATTTTGATAATGTCTCTAACACAAAACTTTACACTTGACACTTAAATTAAATGTTCAAAATGACCACCATTCACTTCTTGACAATAACCGAGGCGATATTGGAATTCTCGTACAACATTTTGTATGACCTCGGGGGTTATTTTGTTAATTTCTTCCGTTATCCTAACTTTTAAATCAGCAATATTGTTTGGTCTATTACCCCATAAGAAGTAAGAGGAAGAGAGGAGTCAAATCGGGGGATCTAGCCGGCCATTCGATCGCCCCACGTCTTCCAATCCACCTATTGGGAAAAACCTCGTTTAAATAATTTCTAGCAGTACGTGCAAAATGCGGTGGAGCTCCGTCTTGTTGGTAGTAAATAGATAGAAAAATCTAGATAAACCTCACCAGTAACTGTGCCCTCAAAAACATAAGGGCCAATAATTTTATTGTTAATGATACCAGCCCAAACGTTACCTTTTTTAGAATATTGAGTGTGAGCCTCACACATCCAGTGAGGATTTTCTCTGCTCCAATATCTACAGTTCTGTTTGTTAACCGTTCCGTTTAAATGAAACGTCGCTTCATCAGAAAAAACTATTTTCTTTATGAACTGCAAATCTGCGTTCATTCTATCCATCATCAATTCACAGAATTCTTGCCTTCTATCAGGATCATCTTCATTTAACTCCTGAACCAACTGAACTTTGTAAGGGTGGTAGTTTTCTTTATGCAGAACTCTCAAAATAGATGATTTACTTACATCATTGTCGGCGGCAAGTTCTCGAGTTGTCTTATGCGGATTTTCCTCAATCTCTAGAAGTACATCTAACTTTTTTTCATCAGTAAATTGAACATTTCTACCTGGTTTTTCAATATTTTTTACATGTCCAGTTTCACGAAACTTTTTTTAAATTTTGCTAACTGTAGACTGCGAAACGTGTTGACTAGGGTATTTATTATTAAAAATTTCACAAACCTCCTTTTGAGTTCTGGTTTTATTACCACAACCAATCATAATTAAAATGTCTATTCTTTGAGTCTCGGACAAATGAGCCATAATTAAATTTAATACGCGCACAAATATTATACTGACGTCTTTTAATAACTTTAAATACCTAAATGACAGCAGCCTACTAGATTTATATCAATTGTTTATTTAGTTTTTTGACTATTATTTTAATATCTTCAAAGTTTTTTCCTAATATTTAGCTTTAATAGACCAAACAATATCGCCTCGGTTATTTTCAAGAAGTGAATGGTGGTCATTTTGAACATTTAATTTAAGTGTCAAATACATTGAAAAACACATTCTAATCATTATGTGACATTATTATCTTCATTCTACGTAAAGTTTTGTGTTAGAGACATTATCAAAATTTTACATCTTAAAAATCAATTTTCCCAGTTATGATTGCACCAAACTTAAAAAACTTTATATTGCTGAACAGAGGACTAAAATCCCTTTCCAACGAGGTGCCACACGATCCCCTTTGTAATTTAAAATTTTCTAGGGGGTGCTTATAATTCCGAAGGGGTGCTGGAAGGGGATAATATTTTCATACTGTAAATTGTCAATTTAAGAATAAAAATCGACCTGTTTCAGGTTTTTTTCATATAGTACATAATAACGCGACAAATGAATTTATTCCATACATATGGACCGCACTGTATATAGCTTGCTATTGACATGGTACATTAGTGGGAAAAAGGTGCATCTGATTTAACCAATCGAAGTCTACATTAATTTGTTAAACTACCCTATAAAACAACCGGTTTGAAGTTAGGGGTTGATACTGTGAATTAGCCACATAATAACAGGCCTACAAAATAAGTTTTACTTAGTTGTAGAATTTATATATTAAAAAATATCGATCGTTACATGGAAAACTTCAAACAATAAAAATTTAAAAGAACAAAATAAGCAACCATCATTATAGGTACTTATCTGAACCAAACTTGTAAATAAAATACAAATCGTAAATAAATAATTGTAAAGGCCTGATTTTTTGGTAAATATATTTGCTGTTAGACTAACAAAACTCTGCTGTAATATTTCATTGAAAATGTAGTAGATTAATTAAAAGATAATAACCTTAAAGCTAATATAATTTTATTGTATCTAACTTACATCTTTTATACGTTGGTTTAAAACCAAACCAAATAACAGAAAGCATAAAGCACACAAATTATAAAGGAAAAGGCGAGAATTTTACATTTTTCCTTTTAATACTCTGAAAGTAACAAAAGCATAAAAAATATTAAATAACCATTTATATACATGTATAAGTAGTATGCTTAAAAAAAGTAAGAAAAATTCCAATGTTTTAATATCAAATAGAAAAAATTATGTACGTTGATGAAATCTATTTTTTAACTATCTGACATTCGTACCGATTGGGAATAGGGACTTAAAGCAGTTCTAAAAATCACTACGTATCCGTATACGTATCGCAATGCGCATGTGCAGAAGCGGTACGTGGGTTTCGTTACGTTACGTGAAACGTATCAATCCGTCACGGGTATCTAACGTAACGTGTAGCATTTAAAAAAAGGATTTTCAGTATTTTTGATATTTTATATTATAGGCAACACAAATTACCTACAGGTCTTATCTTTTGTCCAGTCGACAACGCAGGTGCTAATAATTCATGGTCATTTGAATTTTGGTTTTCGGTTGAGTTGGAATTTAACTTGTGGTATTGGTGCTTATACCAGCAAAGTTTTTTTATTATTGCTAATTCCAGTGCCCACAAATTTAGTTATTTTGGATACCCTTTTACTAGAAAAGGTTAGTAATTTTCTAAATAATTGGTTAATTGTAAAAATATTGTCGTTTTAGGGTTTTACGTAGGAATCAAAATCGTTGATCCTGTTAGTAGAGTTTTTAAATCCTACCCTTTTGTTTTTTGAATGCTGTTGAATAAAAGAAAAACCGCTAAACCGTTTATATGTTGGAAATTATCAAAAGTTCAACTGGTTGTTAGTTTTGGTACTAATGAATTAAGAATATAAACTGCCCAACAAAAATCCAGACTATAAAGTATTGGTATCAACTAGAGGTGTCTGATACTACTACACAATACTCATGGAACCTCAGGAAACAGGAGAATAAGGCCAGATTTTTTCATTTTTTATTATTTAATTATAGAATTATAGATAGAAGAGTGAACTTAATTAATTTTTAATTTCCTTGCCATTTCTTTGTTATTACTATATACGACATAGTATTTATTTTAATGTAAACTGTAAACTGCAAGTGAGGTGCACCCCAATTGAGGTATTTAATCTTATTTCTGATTGATGTTTTATTTAATATAATTAATACATATTTTCATTTGGTTGTCTACCTTTAATGGCAAAGGTATTATTTTTTGTTAGGATATTACCCTAAGAACCGAAACGTACTTTTAATAATTTTAGTATTTAACTATGTTTTTTTAAGCAATAAATTAATTGTTGAGCATTGATTCCTCGTTTTTAATAAGTATAACCGAATATAACTTCTTAAATTTCATCACACAAAAAAAAACAACAAAATTGTCTGTTTGTATTTTCCGCAATTTCTTAACAAACTCACTAATTTTTTTTAAATTGCGGTGGCGCCCTTATGGTACACTCCTTACCTTCTCCTTATATGCTCACCGATGAACAGTAAGCCTTCTGGCAAGTAACTTTCAGTAAAGTTAAACATTCTTAAAAAGATACGGTTACAAAATGGCGACCAACGTGTTGGGCCCGAGTGTACCTATAAATTTTACTTCAGAAATTAAAATATAAAGTTATATCTTGTTAGTAAGTAATTTTAGTAGCTTAATTTATTGCTTAATGTTTGTTTATTTGGCAATTTCCTCAAATCCGTGTAATAAATAAAACTTTTTCTAGTGTGAAATAATAATTTTGCAAATCGTTTTGTTGAGCAGTGTATCTGGTAAATTTTGTCAAAAATATTTTTGTGGAGTTTTATTATTTAGTGAAGAAACACTATTATTTTGTCCTTGTACGAGTTCAGTAATTTCCAACTACAATAAAAAGTGGTTTATTTCGGTTTTAATCTTACCGGTTTGGTTTTATTTGTGTTGATAAATATATTTTATTTAAAGGAATAATTGTTATTGAATTTATACTTTGTTGACAAATCTGAGTGGCTGGGAATTTGCAGTCGAATATACAGGGTGTATTACATAATTTCGTGATAAAAATGGACTTATATTTTAAAGCTAAACATTTACTTTTGGATGAGTTAAACTATGAATTAAGAATTAGAGGTGTAATAACTAATCGCAAACAGGAGGAAAAAAGGAAAATTTTGGGTAGATTAATTGAAAAAGAAAGAAATTCGGTTAATTTAAATAATTTAGTAGATCCGTCCTATAACTTTGTAAATGAGCAAGAAGAAATCGGTTTAACTATTGATTCTGTTCGTGCTTTAATTAAAGAGTTTGATGGTTCTTCTACAGACTCCCTATATCATAGATTAAGATCTCGAATTCTTCATTTAACTTGTCGGGTTAATCGAATGCCTATTAAGGATACTGATCCAAATTATGAGGTAGAACTAGCGTTTAAAAATGAAAGCTTTGCTTCTTGTGTTGAATTAGATGCCGATCTTCATGATCGTATCCAAGTTTCCGAAGCTGCAAATACTTCTGCTACCCAACCTACACACTTGCCTGTCATACCAGTAAATAATCCCACATGTTGTGTAAATAAAAGAACAACTCCTGTTTACAAGCTTAACATTCAGTTTGATGGAGATTCAAAAAAACTTCTTTCATTTATTGAGCGTGTTGAAGAAATGGCCTTGGCTCGGAATATCACTAAAGATGAATTGTTCGCATCTGCTAGTGATCTTTTTAGCGATAAAGCAATTTTTTGGTTACGCCAGGCTAAATCTCATACTAATACCTGGGATGAACTTACTAGTAAATTAAAACATGACTTTCTTAAGTCCGACATAGATGACGATTTATGGGAACAAATTAGATCGCGGTTTCAAGGTAATCGAGAATCAGTGATTATCTATATTTCGTGTATGAATGGATTGTTTAGTAGACTTACTAGACAACCTGCGGAAATAACTAAGGTTAAATATATGAAGCAAGGTTTACTCCCAGAATATAGAAGAAGACTAGCCCTACGCGAGATTGATTTAGTGTCGGATCTTTCCGATTTATGCAAAAAAATTAGAAGAGGCCGATATCTTGAGATTAAATTCCGATACTAATCGTGTCAAAAGTGTAGCTCAAATTGATCCTGAATTGGCTTATGTAGGTGGATCGTGTAGTTCCTCTTCTGTTGCTAGCGATTCTTCTCCTAAAATGTCTCGAAAGAATAATAATTATAGTTTTAGGAAAAAAGGTAATTTTCGTGGTAACAAAAATGAAGCCGATACTTCTGCTGTAAATTCAAAGCAAATCATTTTGTTGGAAATGCGGTCAGTTGAATCACACTCACCGATTTTGCAGGGCTGTTAATGAAAAGCCTTTTTGTTATCGATGTGGTGAGCCAGATACAACTACTCGTTCCTGTGAAAAGTGTAAGGGAAACGAATAGTAAGGCCACGGGTAGTTGGCTCCCGTGCGTCTTGTCTTTGTAAAGCCAACGTACCTACCGTAACTCCAAATAAATACTTTGATACTTCTGACTGGCAAAATTGGAAACTGTTCGTTAAAAATTTTTATAAAGATTACAGATTGGACAATCATCCATTAGCTCCTGTTTAGTTAGTAAAGTTTCTGATAATCGACCATATATTTCGGTTTTTTTGTTTGATCAGAAAATTACTGCTTTGTTAGATAGTGGGGCAAATATGTCTGTTGTTGGTTCAAAAGCTATTCCTATTTTGGAAAAATGTGGCTTACAAGTTTGCAGTTCTTCCTATGTAAAAAATGTGGTGACTGTTGATGGATCTCAACAACCTGTTGGTGGAGTGGTCGATATTCCTATCGTCATTAACGGATATTGTCAGATTATTACAGCTTTAGTGGTACCTTCTTTGCCACAATCTTTCATTTTTGGGAGTGATTTTTGCAGGCGTTTTAAAGTTAGAATAGATTTTCAAAATAATTGTTGGGATGTCCATAGCACATTATTTGAAAGTCCTTTGGAAGTGTCAGCAGATATGCCAGATCAACATAGCCAGGAATGTTTTTTGTATAATTTAGATAGTTTATCTGAAATACAGCGAGTACAGGCGGAACGTGTTATTAAGTCCTTTGATGAGTTATCCAGTGACGAACGGTTAGGTCGCACAGATAAAATTGAACTTTCCATCGATACTGGGGATGCCAAGCCGTTTAAGCAGAGACAATACCAAATGTCGCCATATTTGATGAAAGTGCTGAATCAGGAGCTTGACGAGATGATTAAGTTAGGCGTAGTTGAGCCTTCTAAAAGTCCATGGAATAGTCCTGTTCTTCTTGTCAAAAAACCAAAAAGTGATGAATATAGGTTCTGTTTCGACGGGCGTAAGTTAAATGAGGTTACCAAACACGACAGCTACCCTCTTCCTCGTATAGACAGGATTCTGAATCTTTTAAAAGATGCTAAATTTATTTCGAGCATAGACCTCCGTAAAGCTTTTTGGCAAATTCCTCTAGACAAGGACTCTAAAGAAAAACTGCTTTCAGTGTGCCTGGGAGGACTTTTTCAATTCACCGTTGTTCCGTTTGGTTGTTGTAATAGTGCACAAACCCAACAGCGTCTTTGTGATGCACTTTTTGGACCAAAATATGAACCCTATATATTTTCGTATCTCGATGATATTTTAATTATATCTTCTACTTTCGAAGAACATCTACGTCTTTTGTCCGAGGTGAAACAAATTTTAAAGGATGCCAATCTAACTATCAACTTACAAAAGTGCGAATTCTTCAAGTCTTCCTTAAAGTACTTAGGTTTTGTTGTTGATAGTCGCGGTCTTCGTACCGATTCTGCGAAAATTGAAGTTATGGTTAACTATCCTAGACCTACCAATTATACAGAGGTGAAAAGATTCCTTGGTTTATGCTCGTGGTATAGAAGATTTATTTGTAATTTCTCAAGTGTAATTTCTCCTTTGAATGATTTGCTTAGAGGTAAAAAGAAAAAGCAAACTATCACCTGGACCTCGGAAGCAGAAGAAGCTTTTGTCAATATAAAAAAAGCACTGGTTGAAGCACCGATCTTAGTTTCTCCGGACTTTAATAAAATATTCACAGTTCATTGCGATGCAAGTAATACTGGGGTAGGGGGTATTTTAACTCAAGACTTGGATGGGTCAGAGAGAGTAATCGCTTATGCATCACGATCTCTGTCCAGAGCCGAGAGAAAATATTCCGTCAGTGAGCGAGAACTTCTGAGTTTAGTATTTCTTTTAGAAAAAATTCCGTGCTTATGTTGAAGGTGTTAAGTTTCGGGTGGTGACTGATCACTTTAGTCTACTCTATTTAAATAATTTAAAAGATCCCACAGGCCGTTTAGCCCGATGGTCTGCGAAGTTGCGTCAATATTCCTTTGACCTTGTTCATCGACCTGGTTCAGCCAATGTGGTCCCTGATGCATTGTCCCGCATTCACCCTGAAAAGGAACCAATAACCTCTGCTAACCCCAATTCTTGTCATTTCGAACTTCCCAACATTTCTTCTATAGAAATTTCTGTCCAAAACGTTGATAAATGGTATGCCGATTTAAGAAATAAGGTAGTAGCTAATCCTGAAAAATATCCGCAATGGAAAGTAGTAGATGATCGCCTCTATAAATTTGTGTCATCTTATATTCCGGTAGAAACGAATATCAAGGAATGGAAATTACTTGTTCCAAAGTTACAGCGTAAAGATGTCATTAGGCACTGTCACGAACCACCTACTGCTGGTCATTTTGGTTCTTTCAAAACCATTGCCAGAGTCCAAGACGAATTTTTTTGGCCGAAGATGAGGAAGGACATAATAAGTTTTGTCAAAAAATGTAAAGTATGCCAATCTCAGAAGTTATCTCATGCAGCTCCTCCAGGTTTTATGGGTTCTGAAAAACGTGTAAGTTTTCCATTTCAGATAATGGCCGCTGATTTAATGGGTCCGTTTCCCCGTTCTTCAGGAGGTTATAAATTTCTGTTGGTAGTAGGGGACTGGTTTTCGAAATATACCATCCTTCATCCGTTAAGATCAGCCACAGCTCAATCTATCGCTAAGTTTATTGAGAATGAGGTGTTTCTTGTCTATGGTGTACCACAGTTTATCATTTCGGATAATGGTACGCAGTTTGCAGGAAATGTTTTTAAAAGTATGACTGATAAATATGGAGTAAAAAATTGGTTTACCCCTAAATACTCCCCACAATGTGATTTTGTTGAGAGAAATAATCGTACGGTTATACAGGCGATTAGATCCTATATTAAACAGCACAAAGATTGGGATAAAGAATTGTCAAAAATTCAGTATGCCATAAATTCCGCTAAGCACGAAGTCCACAAGTTTACCCCATCGTTTCTAGTATTTAATCGTCATGTACCTATTTATGGTAACTACTATGGACAAGCGACTTCTGTTGCTGACTTAGAATTACTTCCTGGTGACCGTGGTACCTATTGTGAAAATTTGTCTGGCATGAGAGAAATTTTTGTTGAGGTTCGTAAGAAATTGCACGCGAGTTATGAAAGAAATTCTTCTTCTTATAACCTACGAAGACGAGAACAGTCCTATAAAGTAGGTGATAAAGTTTGGCGACGAAACATGGTTCTGTCGGATGCTTCTAAGGAGTTCATGTCCAAACTTGCTCCCAAATATGTTCTTTCAGAGGTAAAGAAGAAAATTTCTAATGTGGTTTATTTGCTTAAAGATCTCGATGATGGTTCCAATGTAGGAGAGTGGCACATCAAGGATCTGAAAACCTATTATGGTTCAAACTCTGATTTGTCTGTAAGTTAGGTGCGTTTAGTAGTAGGTTATTCTTTAATATTAGGAGTATGTATATATTATGCTTGCATGCATGTTAGTAATCTATAAGGTTATTTTGTAAGTATAGAATTTCAAATTAATTTTAAATAGGTAAAAGCGAGAGAGAAGGCCATAGGCTTCATGATTTTGTATTTCTCCTGAGCTTGTCACTTCCTGATTTTTGACGTTTTTCAATGTGGTTTCCTTGTGAACGAGTGGTGTGCGCAGTTACCAAACCAAGCTCACTCTCAAAATTCATTCATTTTAGGTATAGTAAGTAGTTTGGTTAGAAAAATAATTTGCATTATTTTTCTTTTTATTGAAAGGGGATGATGTAGCATTTAAAAAAAGGATTTTCAGTATTTTTGATATTTTATATTATAGGCAACACAAATTACCTACAGGTCTTATCTTTTGTCCAGTCGACAACGCAGGTGCTAATAATTCATGGTCATTTGAATTTTGGTTTTCGGTTGAGTTGGAATTTAACTTGTGGTATTGGTGCTTATACCAGCAAAGTTTTTTATTATTGCTAATTCCAGTGCCCACAAATTTAGTTTTTTTGGATACCCTTTTACTAGAAAAGGTTAGTAATTTTCTAAATAATTGGTTAATTGTAAAAATATTGCCGTTTTAGGGTTTTACGTAGGAATCAAAATCGTTGATCCTGTTAGTAGAGTTTTTAAATCCTACCCTTTTGTTTTTTGAATGCTGTTGAATAAAAGAAAAACCGCTAAACCGTTTATATGTTGGAAATTATCAAAAGTTCAACTGGTTGTTAGTTTTGGTACTAATGAATTAAGAATATAAACTGCCCAACAAAAATCCAGACTATAAAGTATTGGTATCAACTAGAGGTGTCTGATACTACTACACAATACTCATGGAACCTCAGGAAACAGGAGAATAAGGCCAGATTTTTTCATTTTTTATTATTTAATTATAGAATTATAGATAGAAGAGTGAACTTAATTAATTTTTAATTTCCTTGCCATTTCTTTGTTATTACTATATACGACATAGTATTTATTTTAATGTAAACTGTAAACTGCAAGTGAGGTGCACCCCAATTGAGGTATTTAATCTTATTTCTGATTGATGTTTTATTTAATATAATTAATACATATTTTCATTTGGTTGTCTACCTTTAATGGCAAAGGTATTATTTTTTGTTAGGATATTACCCTAAGAACCGAAACGTACTTTTAATAATTTTAGTATTTAACTATGTTTTTTTAAGCAATAAATTAATTGTTGAGCATTGATTCCTCGTTTTTAATAAGTATAACCGAATATAACTTCTTAAATTTCATCACACAAAAAAAACAACAAAATTGTCTGTTTGTATTTTCCGCAATTTCTTAACAAACTCACTAATTTTTTTTAAATTGCGGTGGCGCCCTTATGGTACACTCCTTACCTTCTCCTTATATGCTCACCGATGAACAGTAAGCCTTCTGGCAAGTAACTTTCAGTAAAGTTAAACATTCTTAAAAAGATACGGTTACAAACGTATCACATTATTGTGTTCCGTGATCGCGTTTTTCAATAATTTAGCGATAAAAGTGACGTTGTATGCTCAAAAAACATAACCTTATTTTCTGTTCATCAATCATAACAAACATTTCTGTGATATGCGATAATGGATTTAAAAAGGAAAAGATTATTTTACAGTGGCAATGACGACATTATTTTGTTAAGGTATATATCGGGGCTATTTTTTTAGGTTAAAAATTAAAACACATGAATGGTTACGTTACGTTACAAACGCATTTGCTTTATGCTTCTTTTTGCTTAGTTACGTTACGTATACGGATAAGGATACGTGATAAATTTTTAGAATTGCTTTATGTCTCTAATAACTTAAATAACAGGCCACTGCAAAGCATTTTTATTTCATCAACTACTTCAAACACATTTACTGCAAAAATGATATCATAAAGGACATATTTTCAATCTGTATCTGTTACTATAAACTATGTTATTCAAAAGTAGATATTTCTAATTTTATATTAAAATTGATAATAATATTACACACTTATAATAATTATATACAAGGATACAAATACAAGAACGCACTTTTGCTACTTTTTTTATCGCTGAATATGGTGTTAACTTTCGCGTACAGTTTATACTGTTTTTTCCATTTTCTCGAACTTCATAGAATGTTCTAGTAAACCTTAGAATCTTCTAATAAACTCCAGACGTTAACTCAGATAACTGAAAGGGGACCCACTAGTATTGGTATTGCAAATGTATGTACAGTACAGGAAATAAAACTCAAAAAAAGGTAAAACCTCGCAATTCTTCTGTCCTGCCAAAAAATTTTCTGCACTATTACCAGGTCGGCTGAAAAGTCCCCGGTCTGACCTATAGATGACGACACTAGAATTAAATCCATTTCATTTTTAGATAGTATCAACCTTTAAAAGATTCGTGTAAAAATTTGACAGCTGTCGGACTATTAGTTTGTGAGATATTGCATTTTTAGTGAAGCAACTTTTGTTATTTTCAAAAAGATGGAAAAAAAAGAATTTCGTGTGCTTATTAAATATTGTTATTTAAAAGGAAAAAATACAGTTGAAGCAAAAGCTTGGCTTGATAATGAGTTTCCGGACTCTGCGCCAGGAAAATCAACAATCATTGACTGGTACGCAAAATTCAAGCGTGGTGAAATGAGCACCGAAGACGCCCAAAAGAGGTGGTTACCGACGAAAATATCAAAAAAATCCACAAAATGATTTTGAGTGATCGTAAAGTGAATATGATCGAGATAACTGACACTCTAAAGATATCTAAGGAACGTGTTGGACATATCGTTCACGAATATTTGGGTATGCGGAAGCTCTGTGCGAAATGGGTGCCGCGCGTGCTCACAATCGACCAAAAACAGCAACGAATTGATGATTCTGAGCGGTGTTTGCAACTGTTAAGTCGTAATAAACCCGATTTTTTGCGTCGATATGTGACTACGGATGAAACTTGGCTCCATCACTACACGTCTGAGTTCAATCGACAGTCAGCTGAGTGGACTGCGGCCGGTGAACCGCCACCAAAGCGTGGAAAGACTCAACAGTCAGCTGGCAAAGTTATGGTCTCAGTTTTTTGGGATACACACGGTATATTGTTCATCGACTATTTGGAAAAGGGAAAAACAATCAACAGCGACTATTACTGTGCATTATTGGAGCGATTGAAGACCGAAATCGCGAAAAAATGGCCCCATATGAAGAAGAAAAAAGTGTTGTTTCATCAAGACAATGCACCGTGTCACAAATCATCGAAAACGATGGCAAAATTGCATGAATTGGGCCTATTTTGAGGACAAACCGAAGGAGTACTACAACAATGGTATCGAAAAGTTGGAAGGTCGCTATAATCGCTGTATCGCCCTTGAAGGCAACTATGTTGAATAAAAAAAATGAATTTTGTCAAAATAGTGTGTTTTACTATGGTAGACCGGGAATTTTCAGCCGACCTGTTATAACAAAACTATAAAAAGTGAGGATTTAATTGGTTATTTCATATTAATATTATAGTAATTTCTTACACATTACTGTAAAAACATTTTTATATTTTTTTATACCTAAAAAAGGTTTGGCATGTATTAAAAAAACCGTGTTAGAAAGACACTAAACTCTGACTAAGGTAATTAAGGCTCAGAAAGTAACCACATTGTTGACTATATGACCAGAGATGCTGGATCCATGACTGCTGAATCCAAACATGTGAATTGGGATATTAACGATTGGGCTAATATTATTTTTACGGATGAATCAATATTTTCAATTTTTGGATCCGATAGACGCAGTCCAGTTAATAGACGTGCAGGTGAGCGATTTGCTCAGTGTAACATAAGAGTAGCCAGAAATTGTGTTTCGTAGGGGATCACTGACAGCAGATCGGTATATTCGGAGGTTCTTGAGGAAAATGTAGCGCCATTTGTAGTTCCAATCATTGGAGATAATTTTATTCTAATGCACGATAACGCTCGCTCGCACGTTGCCAGAATAACAATGGAATACTTTCAAGAGGTTGGTATCCAAATTTTAGATTGGCCAGCAGTTAGTCCAGACCTAAACCCAATTGAATATATTTGGAACTACCTGGACAGGTACATAAGAACTCGTAATATCGCTCCAGACAACCTTGATGAGCTGAAAAATGTTTTAATAGAAGAATGGGAAAATTTGGATTTGGAAGTAATCTGATAAGAAGCCTTCCACGGATAATGAGAGATGTTACTAATAAAAACTTTATTTATAAATTACTTATTCCATACTTTTTGTGACCAGTGTAGTTACTCTTTAAAATATAATAAAAAATTACTTACGTGAAGGAAACCGTTAGGCCTGTGAGACCAAAATCCCCCCTAGAATCAATGTTAGTTACTGCATTGCATTACAACTACTGTGAAATATGAAGTTAAGTTTAGCTAGAAGGTTTATCGCGCAGAACCGTAAGCTACTTTTTTTAAAAATACCAAAAAAAAATTATTTTTCTGTCCGACGCGACCACTGCAGAGTTATTGCTCTTCATCTGCAGTACAGTGAAATTATTGATAAATTGGAAAGTTGGTCATTGTTGTGGCTTCTATTTTTTGGCGCCCCTGTGGACCTTGCGCCCGTGGGCACTGTCACCTTTGCCACGCCCTAGATACTGTAATGCATCTTTTCAAGTTACAGATACAGACGATCGCTACCAAACTTTTTATGAGATTTAAATAATTAAGTTTCATTTATTTAAAAATATTACATTTAATATTTTTCAATTCTAAAAAAATAATTTTATAGTTAATTATTGTATTAAAAATACGCATGAAAAATTATATTTTATACGGTGAAAAATATTTGGATGGATAATGTATTATAAATATAAACTCTTTTTAAATTTTCATCGAATGCTATGTTGGTACATTAATTTGGTTTTTAAATTAAATTTTCTACAAATTCTAGCAAATGGCCGTTGTTTTTCTCACTCGGTTTCTTGGAACAAATTACCTAATAACGAAACTCATTTCATTAGAACGAAAAAAAAAACATTTTAGAGTTTATTTGCAGTGTAGAGTTGCAATAAACTTTTCTCCTGTCTATGTCTCCATCGGGCTAGCGGCAACTTCTTCAACAGCTTCAGCACATGGGGGGATGATAAAAATGTATGTTTAGGGGTTTAAATGTATGATATAAGAATATATTTTAACAAAGTTGGATTATGTTGTACACATTTAAATTTATTTGTAAGTAAATTTGATATTATGTTCATAGAGTGATACTTTCAGAGATATACAAGTCACGTTAAAAATGCCTTGTTTTTAAAATATTAAATTTAATCCTAGAAATATTAAATAACAAATCATTATTCATTATAATTAAATTATTAAAAAGTGTTTTTACAATAAACAATAAAAATATTCTACCCCTTTTTTTGGGCTTGTTTTGGTTACTATTTTATCACTCCATTTTGATTAGAATATTTTTACATATACAGAGTGAGTTTTATGTATGGAACGCCTCAATTATCTCTGAAACGGCTTGCACGATTTTTATAAATTTTGATATTTGACGATTTCGTAATACGGCCGAGCTTATGGTAGTGTTTACATTGTTGTCGGATTTTCCGTTTTTCTGGAAATCTAATGAACTTTGTTATTTCAAATGGATCACCCTGTTTATTTTTTTGTTATTGAAATCCCTGAAAAATACTGAATATTTTTCATGTAATATTTTCTATACCTAAATGTTATAATTTCGGAGTTATAGCTAACTTTTTATTATATCCGCTCAAGTTAAAATAATACATTAAGGTGGCTAGGCTTCAATAAACTCGTTTAATATTAATAATGTTCAATAATTCATATTCTAATCAAAATCCCATAACGAAATCTAACTTCAGTACATTAGTAAAAAAAATTAACAAAACAGGTGCAGTAAAAGGTTTATCCAAATCATGGCGCAAACAAATCTTTAATCTTTAGATATTTGAATCATGTTAAAAGAAGGTCCACGTTTAAGTGGTAAACAACTAGGGAACTATAAAAAACATAAAATAAAGGCTGTTACAGTAGATGCTGAAAATGTTGTCCGTTTACTTCAACGCAACAAGCCATTCGATCTTTAAAACTTTGCAAAACATTTTGCAATATGCCTGACTGTTCAATTCTTCTTATCTCTACGGTAATCCTGTCTTTTAATTCCTGAATATTGTCAGGTTTTGTCTTATAAACAGTGCTTTTTAAGCGACTCCACAGGAAATAGTCTAGAGGATTCATATCGGGTGATCGCGGGGGCCATTCGATAAAACCACGCCTTCCAATCCATCTTCTAGGAAACATAGTATTTAGGTATTGCCTTACCTCACGCGTATAGTGAGGTGGAGCTCCATCCTGTTGCAGCCAAATATTGGTGTTTGGGGTATTGTTGTTGCCTGAAAGTTTTAAATAATGAAATATCTAAAAAGGCAATTGAAAATACTTACTTGGATTTGGAAATAACCGAACCAACTCTGGTATAACACTGTTTTCTAATGAATTTAAATAATTCGCACCATTTAAGTTTCCTTCAATGAAGAAGGGTTCAGTTATTTTGTTGCCTACTATTCCAGCTCATACATTAAGTTTTTCTGGATACTGGGTGTGGTGTTCACGCATCCAACCAGGATTGTTACGTGACCAATATCTACAATTATGGCGATTTACGTTTCCGTTCATAAAAAAAGTGGCCTCATCGCTAAACATAATATTATTTGGGTCGTAACATTTTTCCATTATTTGGTCTGCAAACTCTTCACGTCTATCAAAGTCGTCTTCTAACAACTCTTGAACTAACCTTACTTTGTATGGATGGAATTTATTATTACGTAAAATTGTCATTACGGTTTTTTGCGAAACATCAATTTCTCTGGATATTTGTCTAATGCTTAAATGAGGATCTTCTTGTAACATGACACAAATATCTAAAGATTTGTCTTCAGTTGATGCAGTTTTTTTGCGTCCCAATTTGGGTAAATCTTTTACTGTACCAGTTTGGTTAAATTTTTTCAACAACTTGCTCACAGTAGATCTTGTTATGGGATTTCGGTTAGGATATAAATTATTAAAGATATTACATGTTTCTTGTTGACTTCTACGCATATCAGCATATCCCAATATCATTAAAATTTCAATTCGTTCTCTTTCAGATAAACGATCCATTGTGACTTTCAATAAACACCAACAATAGTGACTTATTGAAACGTCAAAGTTATTAATGTTGCAGTCATGGCCATCTTAACGTATTATTTTAACTTGAACGGATATAATAAAAAGTTAGCTATAACTCCGAAATTATGACATTTAGGTATAGAAAATATTACATGAAAAATATTCAGTATTTTTCAGGGATTTCAATAAGAAAAAAATAAACAGGGTGATCCATTTGAAATAACAAAGTTCATTAGATTTCCAGAAAAACGGAAAATCCGACAACAATGTAAACACTACCATAAGCTCGGCCGTATTATAAAATCGTCAAATATCAAAATTTATAAAAATCGTGCAAAACGTTTCCGAGATAATTGAGGCGTTCCATACATATAACTCACTCTGTATATCAAAGAACTGATTATCCGCAAAATTAATTACTACCCAATCTAACTTTAAAAGTTATTATTTTTATTGTGAATGCTAAAAAATAAAAATCTATTGCTGTCACTGGAAACTCTTCATGTAAATTTTACACCCAATTTCCTACTATTCCAATCTTATACCGGTTCCTTATTACACGGTGACCGTTGCTTTATGTTGATTTTTTTTTATAATTTATTTAGTTTCCTTTTTATTTCTTTGCTTGCTGGTCTTATAAAATAGATAGTAGAATAAGAGATTTTCTAAAGTAACTTTTGAGAACATACAACAATAAGGGCTAGTTAAATTGGTAAAGGTTATAATGTATTATTATTGGTATATACATTTTGAAATATTTTAAAAAATTAATTGATCATTTAAATTTCAAAATTATAAAATGACATAACAGAAAGCCATATGCGTTGTTTAATATAATATATTATAATTTTCTTTGTACAGATGTGATGTTTTTGCTCCTATTCACTGTTTTCCAGTAACACAGAAAATTTAATAAGCTGCTTGTAATGATCAAAGACATGTTGGCATCAATTATACTGTGATAACTTATTACTTTTACCTTATCGTCTTTTGTCTTCAATAAAATAAACCATACATTATTAACTACAGACAAAAACAACTTGTACAATATCAGAACAAAGAACACAATACAAAAGAGATGAGTAAGGGAATTAACAATAATTTTTATATGTAAATATAAAAATAAGAAATATTCAGCCTTCTTTTACCAAAAAAATAATATTCATACTAATATTTATAACAGAAATTATAATTGTTA
The DNA here is from genome assembly GCA_035357415.1 of Ophraella communa. Lineage (NCBI taxonomy): Eukaryota > Metazoa > Arthropoda > Insecta > Coleoptera > Chrysomelidae > Ophraella > Ophraella communa. Next base: position 31,603,990 of record CM068993.1, read on the forward strand.
TAATTTAATGTTACAGACATCTAACACGTAAACCATAATTTATTCAAGAAAAAATCTAACTATGAAGACCAAAGGTTAATAAATATCTTTCTAAAGAGCAATAAAATTAAAATTTTGGATTATGCAAAATACATAATTTATTTATAGTGTGGTCAAAAACAAAATCTGCCACAAAGTTTCATTAAAAAGTTAGTTTTTCTAAAATCTAAGCTTTTATTCACATTCAACTATATAAAATATTTTAAAATTACTAGAATTTATTGTAATAACTCTTACTCTGTGGAAGTCCACATTAAACAAAGAAATTTTTGGAGAAAATTTTCACTTTTATTTTAAAGATTAGCTGTCATTTAATTAAAAAAAGCTAATTGTTTAAATATACGTTAAAGTTTCGTTCAAACGTTTGGTTGTTTATTGTTCTTATTTTAAAATTAATATACAAAATACATGGATATGGCAAATTATATCTAAATTATTTTAATAGATCTTTAAAACTCATTAATTATAAAATTATTTACTTATCACAATAAAGCCTTTGTGCTTTATGAGAAGTTCGAAAAAGGTAGTAGGGGTTTTTATTAGTTTTCTTAAGCAATAATTGTTCAAAAATGTTCATAGACTAGCCTGTTCATGTATCGGTGGAGCAATGGGAACTTGCCTCACTGCTGCAATGGAGGTGATTTTAAACTTGACCCACTGCACATTCTGTTAGAAAGTGTAAGGAAGAAAACAATATATAGAATGATCAAAGAAGGAATTATCAGGGAAAAACCTCGATCACTTCAATTTGATCAAACTTGGGAAATGCCCCAGGATAATCAACTTTGTGAGAAAATTCATCACAAAGTTGAGTAATAAATCTGAATGGGATGAAGACACCATACAGAATTTAAACCAGAATGCCATAAAGTGGTATACGGACGGTTCCAAGCTAGACGAAGGAACTGGGATAGGAGTTTTTAGACCGAGAGCCAAATACTCAGAAAGCTTGGGCAAATACCCGAGCATCTTTCAGGCAGAAGTCCGTGCCATCGAAAGATGTGTGGAATTCAATATTGGAAGAAACTACCGCAGACAAGAGATGGTGATCATGTCGGATAGTCAAGCAGCCATGAAAGCGCTGAGCTCAAATATAATCGGTTCAAAGATGGTTTGGAAATGAATGCCTAGGCAAACTAAATGAACTGGGCCAGAAGAACACTGTCACCCTCCTATGGGTCCTGGGACACATAAGAATAGAGGGGAACAAAACAGCAAATAAGCTGGCAAAAGGAGCTGAAACCCCATATTTGGGACCAGAACCATCTTGTGGGATCAGCAGTAGAATAATCTTAGGAAAACTAAGGGAAGAAATGGAGAAGGGAAAAATCCAGGTACTGGAATCAGCTAGAAGGACTAAGGCAATCTAAGGAACTATGACCAGAAGAGATCTCTTAGCTGCCTCAACCTCAATAAAAAAAGGATCCGAATTATAACGGGAATATTAACCGGGCATTGCCGTTTAAGAAGCCACATGAAGAAACTAGGGTTAGCAGATGAAGCAAAGTGCACATTCTGTGAAGAAGAGTATTGTATCTTTATAACTTGAATAATATCGTATAATTTCATTTACCAATAAATAAAGATGACGGCCCTTTTGATATTTTATTCTACATTCCTTTTTCTATTGCTAAGCAACCATTTTGAAAATAATAATCATAAGCGTAGGGTCATAACAGTCTCCCACGCCTAGAAATAACTATTTAAAAAAAAATGAGAAACTACACTGGTAAATAAAAAATGATTACGAAGTTACGCCGAATCGCTCTGGCTTACGCTTTTGTCTTTGAGATCGGCGTAATTGATATTCACATTTTCCGTGATCAGGAATGTCAGGAATAATGTCTGTATCCATGCTATTACTTAGTAATTGATAATGTAATTGTTCTTTCTGTTGTTTTCTTCTAGTCTGTTCAATATCTGTTTCGGGGTCTTGGAATACTTCTGCTTCGTCGGCTAAGGTCACTTCCTTCTTCGGAACTTGAGTAACACGTATTTGATCTATATGACGCTTCAGCGAATAACCATTATCTAATTCAACTTGATAATGTACATGACCAAATTCCTGGGTGATTTTCCCAAATTTCCAGGTTTCCCGGTTCCTTTCATAGAATCTGACTTGGACTCTTTCTCCCACGCATAAGAGGATGAAACCTCAATACACATACTCTCATAACCTAACCTAACCTAACCTAACCTAACCTAACCTAACCTAACCTAACCTAACCTAACCTAACCTAACCTAACCTAACCTAACCTAACCTAACCTAACCTAACCTAACCTAACCTAACCTAACCTAACCTAACCTAACCTAACCTAACCTAACCTAACCTAACCTAACCTAACCTAACCTAACCTAACCTAACCTAACCTAACCTAACCTAACCTAACCTAACCTATCCTAAACCTTTCTTCCTTCTTTTTTTTTCTTTTTCTTTTTTTTTATTACTGTGCGTCTGCACGCTCTTTTTCTTTTTTATCATTCTTTCTGATTATTGTTTCCACCATCTCCATCACCGCCATCCAATCCTTTTCACTCCGTAATATCAAGTTTGCAACATTACCTTGATTTACTGCTGTCCCACACTGATGTGCAGCTGTACGTCTTAGTGATTCAAACTCTGCGCTTGCGAAGTTGGTATGCTCAGGCGTGTCTCGTTCATTGCAGAACCAGCAGATGTCACTATTTGATTTCCCAATCCTTGTCAAATAACTTCCAAATATAAGGCCACCTACGACCTTAGACTTTCCTATCCTAATAGTTTACCCATACTTCAGTTTCTTTCTCCATTATATTTTCCTTTTATATATCTTTTAATTTTAATTTCCAACAAAATCAAATTGTTAATAGAAATAAAAATTCTCTTTATTTGCGAATAACGTTAAGATAATAGTGCAAAAAATCAATAAACTGATGTTTATTTTTTATTATTACTGGTTATGTATTAAAGTTAGCTAGAAGGTCAAATTATTCAAAACCAAATACATATTTAGAATATTAGGAAGCATAAATTATTTGATATTTTTGTTTAATTAAAAAAAATGTCAAATATATTGTATAACTCATTTATTGAGGGTGGATATTCTTTGGATAAATTAATCAGTGATACGCAGCAGTCCTTTCGAAAGTTATAAAACTTCATTTACAAAGTTTGCAGAAGTGGCTTTTCCTTTTCGAAGCTGAGCTCTAATCTTATTGTCCGAGCTCACCACAACTTCGTTTTACCAATTCCTCGCAGCTCCATTTGATTTTCTTCACTCTAATCCAGAGGGTGACGAAGCTTTCTGATGGATGTTCATTACGTGATGTAATCTCTTACAAACTAAAATAATTTCTTTTACTGTATACTTGATAAAAAAAGAAAATAAATAATTTTTGTGAGAGATATTTTATTTAAGAAAAGCTCCTTGATGTAGTGAATTGATTAAATTATAATTCCTATACCTGCCATCCTTTGTTAACGTTCGCCACAGAGTAATATATAACGTAATTTACCGACATGTTCTGTAAATAATTTTTATTTGAGCGCTTACAATTTCCTTGGAAGAGCGATTTGAATGTAGAATGTATAGCCAGTTTGATTAATTTATATTCAAAAGGCTTGAAAATTCATTACCTATACTTTTCTGTACCAAATCGGTTATATCGTTTCTATATCAATAAAATTTTCAATGTAATTTATTTTCTACCGTTCACAAAATTTCCATATTTTTTTATCAAGTCTAGCTCTAAAATTGAAGCTTTCATTTTAAATAGTTAAGTTCCTGAGAACCTGTTTTAAATTTAAACAAGCGGCCATGTTACTGACTAAATATACTGTCTCCTGAAGAGATTTTTTATTATTTTCTAATTAAAACCCTTATATATTTCACTTTTGTGCTTATAACTTGTTATTTATTATTTATATGAATGTTATAATGTAATTTAGTATCTCTTGCGTTAGAAGAACCTTGCACATCAGAGTATTCAATGTCGTTATCCATCAAAGATATTGTTACAATGTCATCGGGAGCAGTTCCGGCGGTTCTACTTTCTATTGTTCTCCGTTGTTCTTGAACACGTTACCGACTGGAACTTTCTAGTCAGTGGATAGTTCGCGAAGCCCTTTGAGTAATATGAGAGGGCGACACAAACGCGCGGACGTCAGTTATCAGCTAGAGGCAGTTGAAAATCTCATGGGCTATGGCCTTGAAAATGTATGCGCCGAAGTTAATGGCAACAATGGTCAAAATAATTAAAATGCGATCTGAAAACGTTGACTCAATTGCACCTTAAATTCAATAGCCCAGTCGAAGTTTGTTGATTATAGAATTTTTTATTTAATAAAAATTGTACATTATAATATAGTAAATAGATTTATTTAATCACATTACAAATAAATATAAAAGTTTGACATAAGTTAAAATACACAAAAATACAAATCAGAACAATGATTGACAACCCAAATCATTGTCTTCATATTCCGATTCGCTCTCGGTACTTTCGTTTCCTATATTTTATTAAGAATTTATTAATTTATTTGTTATTGGGTTCTTATGTTTTCTTTTTTGTTTTATTATTTTAATTTTTCTGATGTTTAATGCTTGAATATTTGTATAAAAGGTCTTGACTGTCTTAAAATTAGGCTTGAAACTCTTTTTATTCTTCCTGACTGGTTCTTTTACGTAAAAACTGAGATCCCTCTCTCATTATTCTCTGACCAATAAAAATGCTTCATTTAAAAACTCCGCGAGAACCAATCAGAAGGAACTATTTCTTAATTTGCTTATTTCTAACTAACTACTTATATTTTACAAACAACTTTTTTACATAATATATACAATAATCATTTTTAATGTTCAATAATTTTTTTATAATTTATTATGGTCGGAAAAGCTCTCAAATTATATTCACACTGAGGCTTGAAGTCATAAATTCGACCGATACATTTCCGAGTAACTCTTACGTCACAACGTGCAGCTGCTATTCTAAGCTCTTGGAGTTCGAGGAAACTAAACATTTCAAACACGCAAAGTTGTTTACGAGCATTCTAATTCGTGTTAATTTGACGTCATAGGCACAGGTGCACTTCTAAGGTTTTGGAGTTCATGGAAACTAAACATTTCAAACACGCGATGTTGTGTACGAGCAATCTAATTCTGCTAATTTTACGTCACACATATGCACAGGTGTTATTCGTAGAAGAACTTTTAATACACTTTTGTAGATCTTTGAAAATCCTTTTATATATTTAACAGAAAAATATTTTTAGAAAATTTATAATTTGTTCGTTTGTTTTATTTTACATTTAGAATTATATTTTCATTATTATTATTTTTTTAATGGTGATTTTGATTATTTTTATGTAATGTGATTACTTTTTTATTATTTATTTGCATTCAATTGACTTAATAACGATTTTGTTTTTGATTTAATCATCATAATACATATTCTTATTAAAATTAAGCTTTTCTTTAATGAATAATTTTTTTATGATAATAACACTTCGTCTCAATTTATCACTAAATTGTGCACATCATTCCTAATATACCCCCTTTTCATGTATTCGTTTTCAACTTTACCAACATGGGCGCAAATATTCTCCCAATGTTCTAATTTTACATTGGCAAATTTTACTTATAAATATTTTATTGTTGACTTGACTTTGAATCTATCACTTTATTATTGTTTCTCCTTCTATTGGCAATTTATTGTATTTTACAACCTGATGATGGTCTGGTGTAAACGAAACTAGTTGCAACTTTTCAATCTTAAATTTAACATGGTGGGATCCACTTTGAGTTTTTCTTTGAACCATTTTATATGTTATTAACAACCAAAATAGTAAATATTACAAACGAGTATGTAATTAAATAAAATATAGTCTTTCTATTCTCAATGTAATGACCATGAAATAAAGCAATGTTGTCAGATATATTTTCTAAAATTGTTGGGCTCACTATACAAATGTCTCCCATTACTTCAGTAAACTGTTAGCTCGTGATGTTCTCAGAAAGCTAATTTGGAAATATTTAAAAACAATACATAATATAAATTTATTAGTAAGCATTAAAAAAAGTCGCTCGAAATTGCTGTAAAAATAGAAATTAATTAAAACAACTTTTTATATGCCTACTATATTTAAGAAAATTTTGTATATCTGGCAACGCAGCACATCACAGCACAGGTGTCCGAGCTAATACAATCATCAAGTTAAATAATTGTCTATAATATAATGGAGTAACGGGTCACTTACTAAGGCGGACCACTGTAACATAAAAAATTTAGGGCGTGGCTTATACAGAGATATTAGTATTCAGTCTCGATTCAGGGGTGTGTGTGAATTTTGTTTTAAAGAAATATTTAAAATAATAGTAATATATAATTTCTTGGTCGAGTGAGTTAAGTGAATTGATATCAATATAATATTTATTTGTTCGTGGACTTGAGTGAATTGATATCAATATAATATTTATTATTTGTTCGTGTAGTTGAGTGAATTGTTATCAATATAATATTTGTTCATAGACGTTGGGGTGAGTTGTTTTAAATATGTACGCGTGTTTGAAAAAAGAAAATTCTGTAATTTCTGATAATGCGGTTATCGCGAGAATTCACGAATTGACGAAAATCGGGTTTACAACGATTTACAAAGTAATTAAACTAGGCACTGTTACGGATCATTCTTTAAAGCGAAAACGTTCAAATCAAAAACTCAGTAAGGTTGACAATGCTACGAAACATGATATTAAACGGATTGTTTACGGGTTTTATAAGGACAATATGGTACCAACTCTAGAACTGATTCGCGATAAATTGCGGGATATTCCTGATTATAACTATCAATGTTTAGAAACATTGCGAACAGCTTTTGCCTAATATTCCGCCGAGCTCGGTAATTGTAATGGACAACGCGTCGTATCATTCGCGAATATTAAATAAAATTCCCAATATCACCACGAAAAAAGATAAAATTTTAAAATTCAATAGAACTAAAAACATTGATATTCCTGATAAGATTCCAGTAAAAAAAGAATTGATTGAAATGATAAAAAGTAGGAATTTCCAAAAAGAATGTCATTGATAATATTTGCAGTAGGTCCGGTCATACCCTTTTGCGATTACCTCCATAATATTGTATCTTCAATCCAATAGAAATAGTTTGGGGTACAGTAAAAAGCCGTTTACGGAAATTTAATCAGTCGCCAACTTTGAGCGCAGTCGTCCTTGACAATATTCGGCAAGTATTTAATGAAAATTATAGCGGTATATGGGAAAATTGCGTGGCCCATGTAATAAAAACCAAAAAAGAATATTCGGATTTACCGCCTATTGCGAACATAGCACCAATAGTTATTCATCTTGAAAACGATTCAACTTCAGAAGATTCTGACAATTCCGGTTATTCATAATAGTAGTATATATATATTTCCAAATCCAACAAAAAAGCAAAAAAACTGAAAAAAAAATTAGAAAAAAATAAAAATTGAAAAAAAAAAAACTAACTCCATGTTCCTACTAACATACCCGACCCAATCCTTTTTTCCTGGTAAGAATAGCTCATACCTCCCCGTGGTTCTTGCTGGGCAGACAATCTTCTCAGATTGTCTGGCTAAATGAGCATTATTTAGAAAAAATTGTATCACAAATTTGATGCAGGTTAATTTTAATCCACTATATTAATTTGAATTACATTTAAAAAACATTATTTCACAATATTCGAATTTATAAAAAAAAATTAGGCACGCCATTGGGCGGCTTTTTTCTTCAAAGGGATTGAAAATATGGGTCATCACATTAACATTAGAAAGACTATACCAAAATATTTTTGTAGGACTATGCATTGCATCTAGTAGTTTTATTTTGTTTGTGCGCTCTGCATGAATTTATATCAGTGACAAATGAAAAAAGTTAAAAGCCTATTTGTAGCTTCACTTGGGCTGTATTAATTATACATGGGCTCTGTACTGTGCAGCAGATCTGCTCTCATTGGTCCGGTGCTTCGTCCTGCTCTGCGGTGGAATAACGAAATGTGCGTGTCGAAAAGGATAAACTTTATTATCCTTGAAGTATTAATGTTTGTACCATCGCATCAGGATGGTGTTGGCAGCCAGCCATCTACCGCTTTGAGTTTGTTTCGGAGATTCAAATGATTTATCGTTCATTCCTCTCTCTTTGGGTTTCACACTTTAGAGAGATAACCCGTAGCTCGTAACTTGCCCTCTTAATTTCGTTATTTAACAGCCTAAATTAGACGCAGTTTATGTTAATTGCTCTTTAAAATCGTTTCGGTCGTTAAGATTATTCGGTATCGTTATAATATCGTTGTAGACCTAAAAAGAGATAATAAAACTCTGCCTGGAATTCAATTTGGAAACAAAATTGGAGAATGCGAATTGTATTGATATTATTTACATATTAAAGCTGGCAATTTTATAAATTTGCATACTATATATATTTAGTGTCTTTTGTAGAATAAAAGAGGCATTTAAAAGATAAATGGGTTCTTGAAAGGAACATTTTTTTATCAAAGCGTTCAGCTTAAGGTAAACATGTTTCGATTCTAAATAATATTTTTTTTGTAACTCATAATATGGTAAAACAAACTCTTGTTAATCCAACTAGGAAACAAACTCATTAATTAAATTTTAATTTTTCTAACTAACTAATTAATCTTTTTAGTAAATGACAACTAAATATTTTCGTATATAATAACATAGAGAAAAAAGTTGCCGGCAAAATTTTCGACTGGTATGAAAGTTTGTTGCTTGGCAATTTACGTAAATGAAATTTTGACAAAATCACTTGACGTCAGTTTTACGAGAAAAACAAGACAATATCAACGAAACATAATCTTTGTGTATTTGTTAACAATATTAAATGTACAATTATTATATGTTATACTACTTTGCCCATTATTTTCTACTAAAGATTGATTTTGTGTATTATTGATAATGAATACTTGGGAAATCGAAGGTCCAGGTTCATTTATTGTCCTGAGATTCTCGATCAACTTCTCGTGGTAGGTAACTGGAATCCAGCTGCAGATAAGGTTTGCATTTGAGTAACCCATTAATTTAATTAACTTCTATTCAGCAACATCTTGCTTAAACAAGGCTGTCACAGCTGAAGGTCGATGAGAATGGTTTGTTATTTTATGTTTGTTTTTTTGTGTGCATTTAAATTTTTTCAGCTGACATTTACGTCCACTTAGAGACGGTGTTTATTCCAAGTGAACAGTTTTTGAACCAAGATACATTCTTCCAATTGGGGTGAACGGTAAGAAAGAGTCTGCCTGATAAAATCTTTGGTCCTCTTTTTTCCATTAAGGGGGGTAAAGTTAATTAGTTGAAAAAAAGGCATGTTTTTATGAATTTTTTGTGAGGAACCAGTTGAAATTTCTTTATTAAATCCAATGATACATTGAAGTATAACATTTGAAGAATGTTCTGTAAAATTTTCACAAAAAAGTAGCAATAAATACGGTAATGGCTGCAAGTATTCCGACGTGCCTCGAAAAAAAGGAGAGTTGCAGTGGACATCATAACTTGGTGCTGGATCATCTGAAATCAAAAAGTCAAAGTTTATTCGTTAGATAACAGTTTTCCCCAGGAGGTGACGTGTGGGTTTTTCGAAATTTAAATTTTTCACTTTTTTGGAGTACTTTGAAGGAAAAAACGCGATTTTTCGTGAAAAAAAACCCCTAATTTGTTATTGTAAAATAACAATCATCAACAAATTTGAAAAACCTCTTCGTCTGGGTTTCTTAAATGATGGACAGAAATAGTGTTCAAAATTTGAAAACGATCGGTGCAGTAGTTTTAAAGTTATAATGTCCACCGACTTTAAAAAAGTGACTTGTGGGAAAAACGCATTAAAGTTTTGAACACTAAAAAATCTTGTATAAAACGTTTATAAGCAAATTTTATCGGCTTACCTCACACTGAATCATTAATGTCAGGTCCATAAAGGATGTTGCTATCATTCATGATGTCTAAAGCATCTTTTTGCGCCTGTCTACGAAGAATCCTGCTTTCTTTGGTTTGACTCTGAGGTTCCTGATCGGCTCGGCTTATACGTATGGAGTCAGTTGATCGCGCCCAGTCATGAGCACTTGGTCCACTACTAATTCCCATGCCTTCCATGAAGGTTAGTAAAGCAAAAGAACCTTCATTGAAGACACTGGCTGCCACATAAGCTGCAATTTCAACGATGACAGAGGTTCCACTCAAGTGCTTTGGTGAGATTTTCCAAATAAGTTGGTTCAAGCTCTCATTGTTGTTTTGCTCAGATATATAGAATATTGTATATAAAATATACAGTACAGGCATAAGGACGTTTGTACTTAAGTCGGAATTTCTATAAATAGAACTGGGGGGAAAGAAAAAGTATAGTAGAGAGCTAAACATCTGCCAGGCAACAATAGAGCGCTCGGGTCGAGTAGGGATTAAAATCCGACAGGTATAAAAATATTCGTAACTTGGTCAATTTTACTCCGATCCACTTGAAATTTCGAGACAATATTCTTAAAGTATTAAGCATTCATTTAAAAAAATAAAAAAAGCAAAAAAAAATTTAAATACTTTACCCCTCCCCCTTAATTTCAAGAACAGTCTAACTGGGCATACATTTTCATTTGATGAATTTCTTACCAACCATTTGGTGCTTGCCAAACTTTTTTATCCGCCTTGAGTTGTTTTCGAAAAAATGCTGTTGTATTAAATTCGACGCGTACCTATATTTTCCCATAATATCAATTTCCTTTTGGAAAAAGTTAATCTTGCAGTGTACGGCCTCATTGCTTCTCCAAGCAAGTTCAAATGAGCAAAGGTGAAAAAACTTTTTTTTGCTCCATCGGAGGTTTCTTTGTCGTAGTTTTTGATCATTTTTAATAGTTCTTCAGTGGATAATGCTTTTGAAATGAGTTTTCTTTTTTCTGGACAACTTTGAAGTTGCCTTTGCTTGGTGTCTTTGGCCAATCTTGCACATTTGAAAGATATATCCATGAAAGAGTCGATTTTTATGCCGTATTCCGTAAAATATTTTTCTTGTACATTTTTGCTGTTGTATTCCTTATTGACTTTACAGGCTGCCTTTTTTCATATTAAAGGTGTAATCCTCGAGAATTTTTAAAACATGCGGTAATAACAACCAGTGATTTCATTGCATAGGTTAAAAAAATATTACAAAAATAAAAAAAACATATTTCAAAGTTTTTAAAAATACTGGTTACTGGTTACTTTTCACATTATTTTTCCAGTAGGGATGTGTCCAAAAATTGCGTTGTATATTTTTGCTCTATTGTGAAAAAAATTCTAATATCATTAAAAAGCTTTACAAATTATATTAAAAACATTAAATTTAATTTTTTCTGACGTAAATATCTACTACAAGATTTTGATCCCATAGGAGTTGAAATATTCTTCGGGCTGCTGTTTATATCCTGAAACAAACATTACGAGAACTGCTAGCTTTTTGATAAGGAACGAAAAACGTTTTTTTAAAAGTCTATTCCCAAGGAGAGAGAATGGAAGATACAATGCTGTTTTTTTATTAATCAATGACTCGCATTTTCATAAATAATTCCTTCTGACAAAGGAATAAAAAAGTATGTGTTATAGATTAGAAGGTTATACTTAATCTTAAAAGAAACGACTTTAAATTTCAAGTGTGAAATAGAAATGGAATAAGCTATTACACCACAAGAGCCCAACGTTAAGATAAAACTGGCTTCACCTCTGGCATCTTGACGTATAGGACTGAAAATTCTGTCAGCTCTCTTACGCATGTAAATCTTACAGGAAGAAAATGTTAAACCTGATTTAGAAACAATTTCCTTTCGGCCCTTGTGCTGTAATATACTATTTCACATCCTGGTTCAATTCATGTGTCTATGTCTTAAGAGGTGGCAAATATTTTAATATAACTCTTTCAACACAAGTAGAAGAATTTAAATCGCTTGAAAAATAAAAAAAGTTCTAAAAAACCTCCTACCAGACGAAGAGATACATAAAAAAGGTGAAGTACCTAATGAAAGGGCAAACGGATTGGTAGGAGAAGAAACCTTCAGGAGAGAGCAGAGGTGTTTTTACAAATGTTTGAACCTGTATGGATGTGAGCTTAAGTCGACTCATATACCACTCAATTTTACACAGGATACGGTGCGTTTGCAGCATACGGATAAAGTAATATAGAAGCAAGAGGATTAAGTCTGCATTTTCTGCTGCAAGAGGGATTATACCCTGTTTGGATGCTTCAGATTTAAAAAGGGGAGGATTGAAAGCAACCGTAATATAGGTACGGCACCTGATAACATCGTAGACAAAAAAATAATCAAAATGCAAAGATGGACAACTAATATTCTAATTTATTAGTTGCAAATGTAATACTATTAAACAAAAATTAACCTCAATAAAAGAAAATGTATAGATATCTTAGTTAAATATAGCAGTATGTTTACAACAGAAACTGGCTACTAACCAAAAATTAGCAACAATTAATCCAATTTATTAGTTAAATGATATAGCCAAGGAGCAAAATACGCTATCAAAGCTAATTAAAGTAATCAATCACATTATGGGATGGGTTTCACGAAGATACTACCGGCTGTGCCTAAGTTATTATACGTAAAGAAAGTTTTCGATTTATTTTAGAAAATATTGTTTTTCAAAATATTCCCTATGAAGATCTATAGGTACACTTTGGCATGCGTTTGAACCAATTGTCGTAGCACTTTTGCCACTTCGATTGAGGTATCTCCAATCTTAATGCAGGTGTCGAAAAACGTGGACCTCTCAATTTGCTTTTTGCGTACTTGGATAAAAATAAGTCATTCAGTGCTAAGTCAGGACTATACGGCGAAAGACTCATGTACATTTTAAAGATATAAAATAGAAATAGGAAAAATGTTGTTCTGTGTTCATCTTCTATTTTTTTTTTGTCAATGCTTTACCCTATATGAAATTGTTAATTTAATAAACCAATCAAATGTTTTATTTGTTAAAAATTTGACATAACATTTACAAATGCTGGATGGTAAATATTTTTTTTATTTTATTAGTTACTGCGCAAATATTATATTTGTAATGAAAGCTATTGTACGAATCATTACTATGTCAAAATCCATTATATTAAGTAAAAATCTGGTCATGAAGTTAATTTAGAAATGTCATTTAGATAAAAATGTTATTTCTTTTAAATAAATCAAAATTGTTTTGCAAATTTATTTGTTTATGGCTCTTCTAGGATATTTTATAAATATTAATAACATAATGACTAATATGTAGTATATGCAAAATTATTATAAAAATATTTTCTAGATATTATTGCCAGAATTATTCGGCTTTAGTAAACAGACTTATTGGGCCCAATACTAGTTTATTTTCGGTCTCGCGGTAGACAAATATAAGCAAAAAAATGATTAATCTATCACCTAAGGAACCTGAGTTGCTTCTCAATTTAGACAAAAAAGATCCTAAACTTACAATAGGATGTACAATTTTAGTCTAAAACTGAAAAGAAGTAAAAAAGGAAGTTAATAAAATATCATAACAATAATATTAATAGACAAATTGTTATAAAACTAACAGAGCAACAGAAGTAAAATAATTTTGTCGTAAAAAAGCAGTCAAATTAAATAAAAATATTATATTATTAACACTGAGTTAAGATACTAATGTGTGCAAAGATTATAGATGACATATTTATATCAAAATTATGTTTATTCAAACTTGAAACACTTTTTAAAAACAAACTTTTACTAATTATTTATTAATACAAAATTATCTAACAAAAGTCTAAAATTTATTGTACTAACCCTTACTTTTTGGAAATCCATCTTATTAAGAATAATAAAAAACTCTTCGTTTTAACAAAACTTCCACTATTTTTTATTTTTCTATATTTTAATTGCGCATTTTGATGTAACGTAATATTTTTGTTTTTTAACCTTTATTAAAATATTAGTTATTGTTACGTACTACGATGCTAATCAGCGAAACGGCCGTCATTGTAATTTAAAACATAATTTTTTAAATAAACTTGGATGTTACGTTCAATTGAAGAGTTTTTTATTATTCTTAATAAGATGGACTTCCAAAAAGTACCGGTTAGTACAATAAATGTATTAAATTACATCTACGTGATATAAACAAATAGTCTACTATTCTAGGAATTGTAACTCCAGTTAATTTTTTTTAAATGAAAAAATGTGACAAACCACCCATTTTCAAACAAATAATTTGGTTTGCCTTTAGTAACCAGAATATTCCACTGTCAGCGGATATTTAGGTCATCCTCCATTATTAAGTATAAATTATTTCCAATAATATAACCGTAGAGATATCAAGTTGAAAGCATAATAGGGTTAGTACTGCACCGATGTTGTTTTATATTTCGACATATCAACAAACGGTATTACACAATCAAATCGAATTGTTAATGCATATATCATATCAAAGTGTTATGCCAAAAGCTTATTAGTATTCATAGGCCAATGTATAAACTTTAAATAAATCAATAATATATTCTTGTATAATATATACATTTCCATTAAATATTTCAATACAATATTGCGTTTTGCTGTAGGTGACTAGATGATATTTTCGTTAGAGTCTGTGAACTTTCCAGAAATGTTTTACTTTTTAAGTAAAAAACTTCTTTGAAAAACACCAATCTCAATAAAAAAATACACTTAAGATAAAATAGGAAATTAACAAATAGGTTTTAGACTAAGAACTGCTTTAAGTACAGAATAGACACTTACTATTTATTAATATTACAAAATTATGTTAATTGACAGACATGAATATACATACAGTAACATTTAAATATTCAGAACAATAAACAACTAAAAGGTTGAATTAACTTTCACTATTTATTCTTTAAATACTTTAAATGTAATGACGATGCTATTTCGATAGCGAAACGGCTGTCATTACATTTAAAGTATTTAAAGAATAAATAGTGGAAGTTAATTCAACCTTTTAGTTGTTTATTGTTCTGAATAAGATGAACTTTCACATAGTAAGGGTTATTACCATAAATTTCATTTAAATATTCAATAATAGTATAATTAGACCCTCGAATTTAAATAATCGGCTTCTCTTCTATAAGTATACGAACGGTAAAGCACAGCATCAATTCATTGGCATTCACAAATTGCGTAAAATGTCAGAAGACATTGCTACTTTTCTGGGACTATCCCATTCGAAAGAGTATACCGGGCACTGCTTCCGCAGTACTTCGGCCAGGTTGCTGGTGCATTCTGGTGGGGACATAACATTTCGATTCCATAGAGAATCGAAACCGGTCGTTCAATAAAGATATTGTTATGTTTGTCCGTTTATGTTGATTTTAATTTTATAATAATGAGTTTGTTACGGACACTATCATAACATTTTATTTACTAAAAATAATCTCTCTCTTTCTCAGGGTTCTGTGGGTTCATAGGCTCTATGTATTATCTGTTTATTATTATGTACTATTGTAATTACTTGAACGTCATATATCAATTTCTATTATATTATATTATTGTTATTATGTTCAAAAAATAAAAATTTCCAATTAATTTTACTGGTAAATACAAAACAGATCAATCGGATTCAAATACAGTGTTTTATTACATAAAAATTTTCAAGAAACACATTTTATCATACAAATGCAAAAATTCATATTCTTTCATTCATCACACATTCACACTAATGAGACTAATTCTATTACAGGTAAGTATGCAACTCATATAACACTTATGTATGAGTTTTGTGTTGTACAGTTGGTACTCTTTACTCTATTTACAGTTAAACAAAAATGGACGATAGATTACTCAACGTTATTGAATATTTAGTTTCTCACGCACTGGTAAGTTTTATTTAACAAGAATTCATTAAATACCTTTTTAATTCTTCTTCTTCTAGTAGCGGTTGATACTGTCTCAATGTTTTAAAACAATATGAATAACCTTTATCTTGCTTTGTAGACTATGGTAGACTGCTCGTGGGAGTATCACACCTTCCCACCTCGTGGAATCCGGTTCAAGATGTTACGAAGATCACTCAGGAGTCACCTTATACTTCAGGAACGTGTAAAAGGTAACTTTCACTGGTCACAAATCACTATTTTACTATCTAATTACAATTTTTAACAAATTTTATATATGACTTTGATTAATCTGTTTCTGGCACCTTTTCTTAAAAAAAAACCTTTTTTCTCCCAAAACCAAAAACTACTTAACTCCCTTTTTCAAAATTAATAACAACCCAAAATTCTTTTTTTCTTTTTTATATCAAAATTCGCCCTCTATATCTCTAATTTTTTTATATCTTTCATTGTCCAATCAAATTAACTTTATAGTTGTTTATAAATAAATTTAATGATATCTAATAAAGATTTACTTTGAGAATAGGAAACATTATATCTTATATTTCTAAATTGAATTGTTTGTGTTTTATCTGTTATTAATTATTTTATCTAAATTACGTTAACATTTTTCCTCTGTCATAGTTGACATATCAAAACATCTCTTTGTAAGCTACCCTACATCAGATGACAAATGTTGTCACTGTCATAGAATTCATAACCTCATTATTTGTTTATCTTTATTATTTTTCAGATTATATAATTAGATGTGAGCAAAATTTCAGTGAAATTCTATAAGTACTATTTTTGAATAATTTGTTATATGCACCATGAATGAATTTTCGGATAATACATAGAAACCATCAACCTATTCATCTGTGTGGTAAATCTTATATTATGTACCAGGTGATTTGTTGACATTTTTATTTATGTAAATATAATTTAAATTTTATTGCTTTCCTTTTTCTATTTAAATTTAAATAAACTACCTTTCATCTAATTAATTTCTAAGATTTTCTTGTTAAATAACTTATTTTTCTAATAAGGCCGTTTGATTACGTTACAATATATTAATGTGGATTGAACTAACTCTTTTTTCACCTACTTGTTGAAGAAAAAATCCACTCTACCATCTCCACCTAATTGAATGAATGAATGTGTGCATGAAATTTGGTGGAGATTTGATTTTTCTTCTACAAAAGGTGTGAGAGAGTAAAGATAGATGAGCCCAGATTTAGGATTTAAGATCCTCTACAGGGCTGAGGTGGCGTTGTTTTTATGTGGATGTCGTATTGTCCTGGGTGAATTGTGTTGGGGCTGGGAGATAACGGCTTGATGTGGCAGAAGAGTGCCTGTTAGGGGTAGCAAGGTCTGTTGGGTGTGGCGTCGAAGAATTCGTAGACAACGGGCCCAAATTTGTACGTCGTGTTAGACATCGTGGGGATTCGGGTACAGAACTGTGGGTGTATTGTTCCCTTCCTGTCAGCCGTTCGGTAAGTGGCAGGTTAGAACGTAAATTATTAAAGAAATTACACGTTTCTTGTTGACTTCTACGAATATCATCATATCCCAATATCATTAAAATCTTAGTTCGTTCTCTTTCAGATAAACAACCGATAAACACCAACAATAGTGGATTATTGAAACGTCAAAATTATTATTGTTGCAGTCAAGGTCATATATTTTGACTTATATAATAAAAAGTTAGCTATAACTCTGAAATTTAGACATTTAGGTATAGAAAATATTACATGAAAAATATTCAGTATTTTTGTAATAAAAAAAAACGGAAAAACCGACCATTAGCTCGGCCGTATTCTGAAAATCGTTGAGACTGTTTCCAAGACAATTGAGGCGTTCCCTATATAAAACTCACTATGTGTTTCTTAAATATTTGTTTGTATTAAAAAGAATAATGTACTTCAAATAGTATTTATTGGAGACCACCTCGACATGTGGCTTAATTTCAGCAATGTGTGATTTCTGGTATTTGCTATTGATCCTTTGGCACGACACACAGGTTTGGAGCTGCTGCATTGGAAATGTGATGACAGGAGAACATTTAAACACATTACGTTAACTTTATGGAACCCGATCCTACTTAATTTATTAAATTTAGTTTGTGAGAACAGGGTTGTTAACAAGGTATTGAAATGTTATTGAGATCAATGTAATGATTCATTGTAATATGCAACCGATCGTAATCGGATGAGAATCGAGAAATAGTTTTGTGACATTGACATTGGTTTTTCCTTTCTTCATTTAATAAATAATTATTGACGGAATCCCAGCAATTTAGTCTATTATTTAAAGCATATTTCTGCACAAAATCTACAATATTTTATGGAGCAAAGCATTCATTTAGAAACTTTTTTTTTATTTAACTGTATAGAACCTAATCATAATTATTTAAACTAGTAAAATTTGAAATCCCTAGATAATACATTAATAATATTCAAATATAAATCTTTGAGGAATTGAAGTTGTAAATATCTCTCAAGGAAGTGACAAAAGGTAAAAACTGTTTTTCCCTAAGAAAATGCACCTGTGTTAAAAGAAATTTCATGCCAATCATTATAATGGTTTATGAAAAATTTAAAAACAAAAAGTTATAATATGATCTAATATCGAATATGCTGCCGCTAGTTGCTTACCCAAAAATCGATTTTGCTCTCTAGAAAAATTACGCTTAACTTAATATTTATAAATATAATGAATTCAACGAAAAAGTTTATTAAAATAAAAAATGGTATTGAAGTTGACGATTTTTCTACGGTATTTTGATGTGATGATTAACACCTTTCGATTAAATTACTTTGGAAGAAACCTAACAAAATATTTTTGAAGAGAACATACAACAACTAAGGAGAAAATAATACTGTATAAATAACACAATATTTACATTACATTTAAATAGAAAATTGTTATCACATTAACGGATTTTTTGATGTTTGTACGTATGTATGTAATTTAGGGGTAAACAGTACACTGCTGCCTATGAGATCTATTTTGTACCCCATTACTAGTCATGGGTCTGACGTTTTCTCAGACTTATAGCAGCTTTTGTAGTCCTATTTTTTTAAGAAAGTTTACGAATTCGTCGGGCATCAAATAAGGCAGATCCTCCTCTTCTATTTCATATGGTATGTGGCCCTAAAATACTTCAAGGCAGAAAGTATTATCGAGGTTTCGCCCTCTTTCTTTCAGAATATGAATATTGATTTATCTACTAATCCTAGTTTCCTTATATAATTTCTTAACCAGCAATGCCCAGTTAATATTCCCGTTAAGATTCTGAGCCCTTTTTACTCAGGCTGAGGCAGCCACATCCAAAGCTTTTTGAAGCACCGGTGCAGGAATCTGCGTGATTGTTATTTGGTATTGTGTGATAAAGTATAAGCACATAGGAACTTAAGCCATTTGGTTGACACTGTTACAGCCTAGATAATATTGCAGTGGAAGAAGACCCAGTATCTCCTCTTGGGTTGTCATTGTCCCTGTTAATGCTAGACAAGCCGGCCGCTTTCACCATACATGTGAAGAGTATTGATGATAGGTTTGATAATTGTTTGATATTAGCAAAAGATCATTTTCGGCAAGATTCACTCTAAACTTTGCTAGAAGTATTGACGTTTTAGAATTCAAGTAGATTAAGGTAGGCACAAAAGATCTTCGTAGGTCAAAGTGCAAACTAACTGGCTTACATGACCTAAGCCAATCTAATCTAACCTAAAATGTATTCATTATGTCAATATAGGAGTAAAGGACTATTTCTTCACCCACTGTTCCATAGTTCAGTTAAGTTAAGCTTAGTTAATTTAAGCAGTAAAGAGTGTGAAATTGCCCCCCAGGCAAAGGCTCTTCTGTATATTAATAATTTTTTAAATAAAGTTTAAGTGGATAATTATAAATTTTTGTAGCAAAAAAAAAACGAGATTGTTTGATAAATAGTTACCTCTAAAAAAAAGAGACAATAAAAGTGTCATAAAAATATCCATCTATTAATGAATTTTTTGTACGTAATCACATTTTTAGTTTGTCTAATAAATCATTTTAATATCTAGTCTTAACCTTTTCAAAACCACTGCATCGACACGGGTTCGGAAAATACTTGAAATGATATTATATTTTTAAGACAGCAATTTCGAAGATATTCCCATAAATCAAGACATCGGGTATGAAAATATGAACCCATAAAGCATCGAACCGTTGCTCTTTACCTCTTTTTTACTTAAAATTTTGCCTTTGCATCTCTTTTTCTTTCAAATTTTTCATTCTTTAAATGGAAGCCAAACGATAAATTACGTCGTGCGATTTATAAGGTAAAAAGAAGCTTAAACTACAGATGGCTGTGCTCGAATAGTTATAAATTTAAAATGTATGGAATATTTACTCGGAATCGCTGCCTTTCATAATTATTTTATATTTGAAAGGTTGAAAGCAGTCGATATATATTTGATGAACATGCTCGTCTATGAAAAAGAAATCTGTTACAATAAAGAGAAAATTTACAAAAATAAAACTTGACGAAATATTTAGGTATACCCATATATTTTTTACATAATTGTTTGTATGTCACGTGTCACTTGCAATTTTTAAATTTCATCTAGTTTTGACATTGTATTGTATTCTTTATTTAACAGTATCGATTAATAGAGCCCAGTTTAAAGCGAGTAAAACTGACTAAAATTTAATTAATTTAACGCATTTAGAATTAGACTAAACTGAAGAACTAATGAAGTTTATTTCAATACAATTTTATCAAAAAAAGTAAATTACTAAACAATAAATACAGTGTGTAAAAGCCAAATGGAATAAATTCATTATTTCGGTTACTGTACATATTTATAAAAAATCCCGAAACACGTCAAATTTAAATTATAACTTGACATCCTTTAACGTGAAAATGCAACCCCTACCTTCAACCCCCTTAGAATGACAGGTACAACCCCTAACTGTTTAAATGGGAAGTATAGGCTTGTGATATATCATTTGAAAGGTCTCTTCATTCTCTATTCAAAAATGTTATTGTTTTTAAATTTAATGCAAAAATTAACATAAAAAAAATTAATATCATGTTGTTACCGAAATTCGCTACAATACAATCAAAAACTAAAATGTAATGCACAACGTAATAAAATGTAGAACACGAAAAAGAACTATGAATGTTAATGAAGTAGATGTTCAAAATGTTCTCCGCGAACGTCTTGGCAACATCCTAATCTCAAATAAAACTGTCTTCTGACATTATTTAACATATCAGACGTGATCGACCTAATCGCAAGCGTTATTCGTTCTTTTAAATCAGAAGGTTTAGTTTTGTACATATGGCTCTTCACATATCCCCATAAAAAGAAATCTAATAATGTAAGATCAGGTGATCGCGCTGGCAATTCAATCGAACCTCGCCTCCCTATCCACCGATTGGGAAATATTGTATCGAGGTACTGCCGGACATTAAGTAGGTAATGTGGTGGTGCTCCATCCTGCTGAAACCATATCGTATTCGCTGGAACTTGAGAGTTACCTGGATCAGGATATAAATTTGCCAACGTTGGAATTACATCATTTTGAAGTAGTGCCAAATAATTGTTGCCATTCAAATTGCCCTCAATAAAAAAGGGACCAATGATATTGTTCCCTTCAATCCCTGCCCAAACATAAGCCTTTTGAGGGTATTGAGTGTGTTCTTCTCTCATCCAGTGACGATTTTCTGTGGACCAGTAGCGGCAATTTTGCCGATTAGCATGACCGTTAAGTAAAAAAGTACACTCATCAGAAAACATAACGTCTTCTAATTGGATAATATTGATATACAACATGTCCAACATTTGCTCACAAAAAAAAGTTCTCCTATCAAAATCGTCTTCCATGAGCTCCTGAGTAGGTATCATCTTATACGGATGCAATTTATTTTCTTTTAATATGTTTGCTATCGATGTATGGCTAGCATTGAATGTAGTGGATGCCTGTCTACTCGATGTATGTGGGTTTTCCTGAAACTCAAGCAACACATCTAATTTGAGTTCATCACTCAGTGCATTGGCAGCTGCTTTTTTTATCTGCCTTACATGACCAAACTCGCGAAACTGCTTTTCTATTTTACTTATTGTTCCTTGGGATATAGGCGGTAAATTAGGAAATTTCTCATGAAATAGGCGAGTTACTTCCTGTTGTGTTCGGATGTTACTTCCGTAACCAATCATTTGTAAAACTGTTATTTTATGCATTTCCGTTAATCTAACCATTTTTCAGAATTGAATTGAACAAACTTTATACTTAAATTACAACAATGACAACTTAAATAAAACAATTTACCACTGCTACCAAATGAGCTTTCAGCTTTGGTAAATGTCGTTATTTCCTTGTCAATTTAGCAGCCTTCGTAAAAAATATTCATGGTTTTGTATCATTGGTAATAATGATACCTTTCAATTAATTTGACTACATGTCACTGAATATTTATTTTTATTAACTATTATCAGGCAATGCTTAACTAAATTAAATATCTATTGATTTTAAATGTTTATTTTAATTCAAAGACAGACCAGGTATTGAAAGCAAATGGATCGTGATAAGATTAAGGTAAGTGGTCTATAATGAAGTTTATTGGCGTATTTCGCTTTTATATCCAGGATTAATAAATGTTATCGTATAAGGGATCAAATTATAGCTGAACTAAATCAGCATTTGCGTTATTAAATTAGAGGTAATGTATTTTAATCGTTTCTAATAGATTGTATACAGTGCGGTCCATATGTATGGAATAAATTCATTTGTAGCGTTATTATGTACTATATGAAAAAAACCTGAAACAGGTCGATTTTTATTCTTAAATTGACAATTTACAGTATGAAAATATTATCTCCCTCCAGCACCCCTTCGAAATTATAAGCACCCCCTCGAAAATTTTAAATTACAAAGGGGGTCGTGTAGCACCTCGTTGGAAAGGGATTTTAGTCCTCTATTCAGCAATATAAAGTTTTTTAAGTTTGGTGCAATCATAACTGAGAAAATTGATTTTTAAGATGTAAAATTTTGATAATGTCTCTAACAAAACTTTACGTAGAATGAAGATAATAATGTCACATAATGATTAGAATGTGTTTTTCAATGTATTTGACACTTAAATTAAATGTTCAAAATGACCACCATTCACTTCTTGACAATAACCGAAGCGATATTGGAATTCTCGTACAACATTTTGTATGACCTCGGGGGTTATTTTGTTAATTTCTTCCGTTATCCCAACTTTTAAATTAGCAATATTGTTTTGTCTATTAAAATATATTTTAGATTTTAAATAACCCCATAAGAAGTAATCGAGAGGAGTCAAATCGGGGGATCTAGCCGGCCATTCGATCGCCCCACGTCTTCCAATCCACCTATTGGGAAAAACCTCGTTTAAATAATTTCTAACAGTACGTGCAAAATGCTGTGGAGCTCCGTCTTGTTAGTACTAAATAGATCGATCTATCTTATTTGGATGATTAACATCAGGAAAAACTCTTTGTAATGTAGGCACTAAAAAGTTAATCAAAAAATCTAGATAAACCTCACCAGTAACTGTGCCCTCAAAACAATAAGGGCCAATAATTTTATTGTTAATGATACCAGCCCAAACGTTAACTTTTTTAGGATATTGAGTGTGAGCCTCACACATCCAGTGAGGATTTTATCTGCTCCAATATCTACAGTTCTGTTTGTTAACCGTTCCGTTTAAATGAAACGTCCCTTCATCAGAAAAAACTATTTTGTTTATGAACTGCAAATCTGCGTTCATTCTATCCATCATCAATTCACAGAATTCTTGCCTTCTATCAGGATCATCTTCATTTAACTCCTGAACCAACTGAACTTTGTAAGGGTGGTATTTTTCTTTATGCAGAACTCTTAAAAATAGATGATTTACTTACATCATTGTCGGCGGCAAGTTCTCGAGTTGTCTTATGCGGATTTTCCTCAATCTCTAGAAGTACATCTAACTTTTTTTCATCAGTAAATTGAACATTTCTACCTGGTTTTTCAATATTTTTTAGATGTCCAGTTTCACGAAACTTTTTTTTAATTTTGCTAACTATAGACTGCGAAACGTGTTGACCAGGGTATTTATTATTAAAAATTTCACAAACCTCCTTTTGAGTTCTGGTTTTATTACCACAACCAATCATAATTAAAATGTCTATTCTTTGAGTCTCGGACAAATGAGCCATAATTAAATTTAATACGCTCACAAATATTATACTGACGTCTTTTAGTAACTTTAAATACCTAAATGACAGCAGCCTACTAGATTTATATCAATTGTTTATTTAGTTTTTTGACTGTTATTTTAATATCTTCAAAGTTTTTTCCTAATATTTAGCAGAACAGATACGAAAATACCTGATTATTTCTAAAGTTATTTTAATAGACCAAACCATATCGCCTCGGTTATTGTCAAGAAGTGAATGGTGGTCATTTTAATCATTATGTGACATTATTACCTTCATTCTACGTAAAATTTTGTGTTAGAGACATTAAAAAAATTTTACATCTTAAACATCAATTTTCTCAGTTATGATTGCACCAAACTTAAAAAACTTTATATTGCTGAACAGAGGACTAAAATCCCTTTCCAACGAGGTGCCACACGACCCCCTTTGTAATTTAAAATTTTCGAGAGGGTGCTTATAATTCCGAGGGGGTGCTGGAGGGGGATAATATTTTCATACTGTAAATTGTCAATTTAAAAATAACAATCGACCTGTTTCAGGTTTTTTTCATATAGTACATAATAACGCGACAAATGAATTTATTCCATACATATGGACCGCACCATATAATTTAATAACCGGTAAATGCAGAATAATACTGATACACAGAACACTCGGAAGGCGTAGGGGCCAGACTGCTAGATTTCCCAGGTGAAAATTACGGCAATCCACTACCGTGTAAATGAAATAAAAAAAAACTGGAGAAACTGTTGTGCTACAGGTATTAGATTAAGTAATAGGTCAATTTTAGACTAGTATGATAGTATGTGCTTGCCTGGAATACTCTAGGAGAATGTGGGGGAGTACTCGTAAACTAGTATGAATACCCAGAGGATGGGGCTCATAGAGGTTGTAAAAAGGCAGATAAAATCGTCAATTCTGGCTAATCAATGTTATTTATTGTACTAGAACATGTCTGCGGTATTTTAAAAACCCAACAGGAACAGTTACAAAAACGGGGATGGTACATAAATCACTGTTTAAAAGTTTAGAACAGAACATTTGCAAAAATTTACAGTAGACCTACTAATAGAAGACAGAAAAACTGTCAAAACTTGGTTAGCACAGACATAAGCAGATTTTATTTTCTAGAAAAAGAAACCCTAAACACATTTTATATCAGTGCGATAGCTGTCAAATGTAAGTTTCTTGGCATGAGAGGATAGTCCATAGACAAGAGGAACTTTATGAAAGGTACAGTCTCTAAGCTGCCTTCGTTCCTCGTCTCTTTGTTAGTAGAGTAAGGCTGGAGGAAGTCGTCCAATTTTAGGAGGACCAAAATAGATTTTAAATAATTGCAATGGAATATCTAGGCTTCCGACCTCCATGTGATAAATTCTTAGAGCAGCTTTTAGTTTGGATTTGGTGTCTATGTAATGATTACATTTGTCAATTGTTACTTTTTTATTTACTTCTAAATTTATACTGGTACAGTGTTCTTAACTATTAATACAATATAATAATATATTTAATCAAGATCGAAAGGTGACCCTCTGAACTTGAACCCGTCTTGATTTTTGTTTATCGAAAAAAAGCGAGAATGTCAACTAAAAACATTTTATTTTTAATTCAATGCCTTGGATAGAGTTCAATGGGATGGCGATGGATAGTGCATACAAAAGGCTAGTGAAATGCCAGGTTGCAGGTCAGAGCCAGGGCCTGGGAGATAATAAAATATCATCCGATACTAGATATGGTACAAGATACAAGATACAATGCAATCTAAGCAATTTACCGTCCTATTCCCAACAAGGGACGAATGGCTCTAAGACCGAGAAAGAAAGTAGGGCACATGAAGGGAAGCCAAAGGTGGCCCAGAAAAAGAATTTGTGTAATCTATCCACAATTTTCCAAGCAAAGGTTTTTGCTTGGTGGATTGGACGGGGCAGTGAGTTTCCTTGGCCGCCTCGTTCTCCAGAATTTAATCCTTTAGACTTTTATGTATGGGGATATCTAAAATCGTTAGTCTACAATATTGAAATTCATAACCAAAACTAACTATTAGCAAAAAATCATGAAGCCGCAAATACTTTAAAAAATGGCAACGCGATGTTTTTTACAGTAAGACAACATTTACAAAAAAGTTTACGAAAATGTATTGAAGTAAACGGTGGTCACTTTCAACATTTAATGAAATAAATGTAATTATTGATTTTTTTCTTTTCTTTTTCCAATTAAATTGTATTCTTTGAACAACCAATGTTTTATTTAGGTAATAATTTTTAAATGCAGGCGTGACAAGCAGTATTAAAAAAGCAATATCTTGAAAACGACTTAAAATATGGGAATTGAACAAGTATACCTTTTTTGTTTCAAAATGATGCAGTTCTTATTATTATTAAATAAAATGCACATTATACAGGGGGTAAAAAAAATACCGCTGATCGATAAAATTTTAACTGTGTAACCAGCGCCATCTAGAAGTATTATTAAAAATTAAGGCAATATCATGCTTATTACCATTAAAAACCATAGTGTACAAATTTTGTACACTATTTGTATTTTGTCAACTTTAACGCCCCATATCTCGCTTACTATTAACGTTTTACTATAGTGCATGTTTGTATCAAACGACTTATTTTTAACCCCCCCTTTCTAGAGTTCTTATATTGTCCATTAGTTATGGAACACCCTGTATAAATTCTCATTGTGTGGATCTATATTTTTATAAAAAATATCAGAAGCAGTTGGATTTTAAAAATACCTTGGTTATGAAAGAAAGAATATCCTCATTCAGGCGACGGATACTACCCCATTTATCTAGCTGTCAACCTTCATGTAGAATCGCTGTCACGTTTAAGTTGGTTAGCAAGTCAATATTTTTTTACCCCAAACCTTAAGAAGAGCTTTATCTGGGTTTAAGTATAAATATACAAAGAGGGTCTAAATTATGGATAACATTTATTTTTTAAAGAATAGAAAACTTTAGAGAAAAATCCTAAGGTAGTTTTTTTTTATTTTTAAATTACAAATTTTTGACATTTAGTTACCTTATCCACTAAGGTATAATGACATAATCGTAATTTTTTTAAATATTGTCTTGTTAAAAGCTTAATTTTTAAATAAGTTTAAAAGTAGTAGTATTTCCTTAAAAAGTGGACTATTTTAAATATTTGCTAAAGCATTGTGTATTTTAATACAGTTCCACAAAGTAGGGTTTTGTATAAAACAGTATTTAAAAAACCTTTAGGTACAATGTGCTTTTAGTTACATGGAAACCAATATGTTTAATGATCTTCAGAAACATTTTAAAGCTTATTTACAATGCCAATGTGCACATTTTATACATACATGTATTAGAAAATAGTATATTATGTAACTAGAGTTGTAAGTAAAGTTTACGAGTGCGTAATGGGATTACAACTCGTATAATGTACTATACTTTTTCTACGCCCATCTTTTTTCTTCTATGAAATAAAGGAAATTGCAATTATTTAAACCTAGTCGCTTTAATGATAGTATATCACCATCTGCATCAACTAATATAGTGGCTGCCGATCTCCTAAAACAGTACACAGTATATTGCTTTGGTTGCGGCAGCTGAAGATGTTCAGCAATTTTACGTGGTGTACTACCCATTTTGTTTATCCCCACATCCTGTTTTGTACATTTTTCATTTCAGCAATTAACAAATAAAGGAAGTTACACTCCAGGAGGAAGCAAACTCATATACTTTTGACATATGGTATATAAACGTTTCTGGTACTACAAATGAACGTCTCGTTTTAGTTTTAGAATCTGGAATATTAATTACAAAAGAATTTCCTGTATCTTGGATGTGTTCCATTTTTATATTGCTAAGTTCCTGTTTACGGCAAGCCCCACTCAATCTATTATTGAGGATAACCTGAAAGGTTATCGTCTGAAACATCTTTCAGATACGTATCAATTTGTTCTGTAGACAGGATGATCGCCGGTTTAGTAGGGTGATTAGTTTTGGATAATTTGATATGTTAATGTTATTATTAATGTTTAATATAGTTCTCAGCATCGAATATATGGCCCATAGTAAAGATGGTTTCATAGTTTTTGATAATTCTTCCAAGTACGCAAGGAAAACATTCTCCGAAGATGATTTTACGTTGTGCTTGTGTCGCCAATCCATAATTTTTTGACAGGTTATTTCCTATCTTTCTTTGGATTTTCGCGGTAACATATTTTGTGAGGCAGCTTGAGCTTTCTCTAATATCTACGCGGAGTGCTCATAATGTCATCATTTTCACTACTAGAAGGCATTTTGTAGGTGAAGTTGAGAAAATGTTCATTCGCATACAAAACTTGATAGGGTAACATACTAGGAGAAAACGAGAATTATTTTTGAGAAATTGTATAATGTGTTGTCGACATTTAGGGGCATTACTCTTTTAATTTAAATGGAATGCCTCTAATATTAATAGTTAACGTTTTTCTATTTACTAAAATTATGTAAATCGACCAAATAAAGGATATTTAAGTTTTCTTACCTAAACGCACGTGTATGTTATGAGATCTTATTATTGTTAAATGTCACTTACAAGCACTGTTAACAGTGCGATTTTTTACGTTTATAGAAAAAATCAATTAAACATATGTCTTATTATAGTCCGTTTATTTTGGCGGATACATAAGTGGAGATAAACAATCTTAAACATTAACATTAAGATCTTAATTGTCAGTCGCCCTTATTAATACACTTTTTGGTTAAATAACTATTCGATATGTGAACTTAAATGTATATGTAAATTTAAAACTTATAATATGTCGATAGGTAAAACATGCGAATCCAGAGTTTTTCGTCGATTCTTGTCACGTCTTTATGTCTACTTAGCATTTTCAGATATTTCTCACTTCCTTGTTGAAATATTCAGTAACACTTTAACACCACAATAAGGAAAGTTTTAAGTTGAGAAAGTCACTCTCCTACGTCACAATCGCCCAATTTCATTCTCATAGAAAACCGAAAAAATCCAATCTCGAAACTTCTTCCTATTCTGCCGTCACTTTGGGAAAATGTGAAAGCGGATGGAAGAGATAATGAAGGTGTAACTACTTTTAACCTTCGACATCCGGTACCTGGATGATTGTTTCTTAATTTTACTACAGTATCCGAGCTGGGTAAAATGCACTGATGCTGCACTTTTAAAATGAAAAAGTTTATAAAATGTTTATGTTAATATGGGAATTTAAATTTATTTATAGATTTTAAAAAAAATCATGTATTTAAATTGAAAGGAGGTTCAGTTTTTTTTTATTAGCTATAATGACTATAGTTTATCTGGCGAACTTTATACAAGACGATGTCAACAATATAATTTTTCTACGATTGCTATGGAAAATAGTCCTTTTCCCACAATTTACGAAACTACAAAGTGTCACTTTTCCTAAGCCGTGGGAAAAGTTGCCCAAGCCGTGGGAAAAAATCTTTCCCACGGCAGAACCACGGTACCATAGAGAAATAATCAACACAATTTTCGATTATAGAATGCTTTGGACTACTGTCATAAAACGTCAAACGTTAAAAAGTACAGAGTACCCAAATGTTGATGTTATAAAAGTAGAGAGAAGTTGTTTAATTTTAGTTTAATTGAACTAAATTTTGTGTTATAATATAAAAAAATTAGTAGGTACCTAATTATGGACATCAGCAACTACAAATAATATAATTGATTCGAATACGATCACCTATAGAAATGCTGGTGCTGAGCCGTCAACATCGTCAACACTAAACGAAACTCCAGGAATAATATTGAAAAACTGTTCTACTATAACTATAAATTATTATCATAACAATTAGTTTATAAGTACCTACTTGAAATATATTACTTTGAAATTGTTAAATTATTTATTAATTTGCAGTCGTAGAAAAAGTATAGTGTGCAACACGTGGGAAAAGCTATTTTTCTCACGAGTGTGCGTATTGGGGATTCAAATTAAGATCGTAGCGGACGTAGTGGCGTTAACTAAACTACTTTTTTGTACTTTGTTATAAAAAGTCAATTATATTTTACATATTATTTCCATTTATTGATTGTAGTTCATACGTTGCCTTTTATAATTTAACTACACATAAAATTCACTAGTTCATTTTTTTATTTATTCAAGATTAGCATTGTTTATCTTGAATTCTCAATAGTCGGACGCAGTTTTTTGAGGGAAGTTTATATTTTTTATAAGGACATTTAAGAGATATTTACGTTAAAAAATTATCTTACTGGAGTAAGAGTGGACAAAACAAGATATCCCCGATGGGGTAATGGGGCCATTTTTCTGGCCTTAAGATCATTTACAAAAATAGTATATTAAGACTATGAGATTACAATTAATACAGTTCGTTCGCTGGATCTTTTCCCATGGCTGAAATTATTAACATACTACTTTTTGTAGTATGTACGTCTCTTTTCCACTCACAGAAACTAAAACCCCAAAATTGAACCGTTTGTTCCAATACAGCATAATATAACAAACAGAGATAGCCATATGACTAATGTCGATGATAGGTGTAACCTACACAATGAAAGTTCTGTGGTTTATCAGTGAATTTGTAAATTGACAGACCAAATACGTTGTTTACATTTTTATTTTAGATTTTTATCCATTTTATTGCCCCTTGCATATAAATTTATTTCAAAAACAGTTGTTTTAACAACTTACCTATACCTGAGTGTTCGAATAATTGTGGTAAGTGTATATTATTTATCTACTTCTTATTAATTTATTTTGCAATGAAACTAACCTTAAATTGACATATCATTATGATTCTGGATAGAACTCCATCAAACTGAATTATATGAAACACATTTTGCTTTCACCAAAGTAGAAAATATTGACCTTATTTTCTGGATAACCAGAACCATTGATAAATAGTTTTCATTTTTAGAATATGCCTGGAAAAAGGTTGAATTCGCAAGCACAGAAGCTGGTCCTGAATTTGTTGGAGTATTTTGAGTTAGAAAAAAGAAATGGGGGACCTTTGGAACCAATTTCAAGTGTTCAAGAAGTAGAATAAATATTATTTAGCAATATACTTTTATTAATCAATTTTTTAATTTTTCAATTTTTCTTTTAATAACACAAATTTTACTTATTTTTTACTATCACCCTATTTGCCTGTAATAAAATGGGTTGTACAACAGTTCAAACTCTTTAATCTTTTTAACTGTGCTGTTTATTATGAAGTTACAATGTGTTCAAAATGAGTACCACTTTTATACAATGGTATAATCTTGGATTTCGTCAGTCAATTGTGTCAGGCAGTTTCCTTGGATTTTTCCGCTTGCTACGTATGCTGACGGGGGTGAAATGGCACCTGTTCCAAGATTTTTGTCTTTAATTTTCGCTGTTTTGCAAATACTATTTATTTTTATATAAGCATCTTACCTAACCTAACCTAACCTAACCTAACCTAACCTAACCTAACCTAACCTAACCTAACCTAACCTAACCTAACCTAACCTAACCCACTACTTTTAGAAAATGTATAATTTTCTAATAATAGCAAATCTCTATTAAAACTTTTAATTAAACTCATTTTAACCAAATAACATAAACACTCACAATTATAAACAAAACTGAGAAAATTGTACCTAAGTGTAAGAAATTTCCCTGTTAAAAATATCAAATTGGAAGGTGCAGATTTTATTGGCAATAAAGGAATTAAGGAAATACGTTTAATGAACATTTTGTGTCGAATATTCATGTTGGACCGTCGAGTTTGTTTTTTACCTACGGGAATAAAAAGAAGTCATTCGGTGCCAAGTCAGGACTATACGGCGGATGACTTATCAAATAGATTTTTTGGGTCCTCAAAAATGCAGTTGTTTGAGCCGATGTGTGGGAGCTCGCATTGTCGTGGAAGACAAATGGCAAACAAATTGTTGTATACCACTCAGCATTGAATTTTCTGCGTTATTCTAGTGGTACGATTGCGTCATGTTCAATTTTTCCCAAAAAACAAGCGACCATTTGCTTGAAAGTGCTTAGTGCGCGAACAACTTTTGTTGGATTGAACTTTGAAAAACCCATACATGTTGTTTACATTCGGGATCATACGCGATTCATCACCTGTCACCATCACCTGTCACGATGTCATAAACTTGTTTCGAAGCACCGCGATCGAATTTTTTGAGAATTTCCTTCGATCAATCGACACGAGTCTTTTTTTGAGCGATTGACGAATTGTGTGGGATCCAAGGCGAACAAATTTTTTTGACCGTCAAATATTTATACAATATTGAATGTATCATGGTCCCACTAATGCCTAAGGTTGTCTCAATCTCACGATAGGTCACAACATGACAATCTTTCAATATCAGTTCGCGCACAGCATCAATAGTTTTCGGAACAACAAATTATGTTGGACGATCTGCACGAAATTCGTCTTGGAGTGAACTACGGCCACGATTGAATTCACCATACCATCGATAAACACTGGTCCTTGATGGACCTTCATCGGCAAAAATTAAATCAGTTAATCCACTAACCGATTATGTACATAGCAGTAAATTCTCCCTATAAAACAAATAATAACGTAATACATCAAAAGCTTATAAACAGTCTAAATTCTACTCAACACTTAAATTTATTTTTATAAAACCCTAGTTCTTAGTTCTTGTTTGATTCTTTGTCAAGTTTTCTTATTTTCAAATGAATCTTATGAAATACCTAAAAAAGTAAAGTGCTCACATTAGTAGTGTACATTTTAGTACAAAAACTTTAGAAATTCAAACCGTTTTTAAAAATTACCTGGAATAAACATATTTATTTGTTTGTTTGCTTGAAAAGTGCTTAATGTGTTTTTCTTGAATTCTCCGGCTTTTATATTACTTCCAAAAACCCTTGAGTACAATAATAAAAACCAGCGGCGTTCCATTTTGTCACAAATTCGTTCAATAAATATATATTTGCCTACTTTTGTTAAACAGAACGAACAACAAAAAACCGTTTAAATTGTTGTTTATTAAAAAATATTTTTAAAAAACTTTATCTGGAAGATTTTATTAATAAATTTATCAGATGTTCCTTAATATTTGTTTGTGTGTCTTAATTTCACCACAACATTCTCCTAGTTTAATTTCCGTATGCAATTATGCGGGTAATAAATGTCGATGAAATCACGAATAGCTCTCTTGCGATTCGGATTGATGACTAGTCACGGCAGACTGATTACGATGATTGGAAAGGCAGATGTTCTTAGAAATCAGAAGAAGCAATCTTACCAGCCATGTATCAGACGTCATAAAAAGGCTGATAAGTCTAAGGATCAATTCTTTATTTTTCCTTTTTCGTTAAATCGATTTAGGACGGTTGTGAATTTTCCAGATTAAATTTAGGATTTTACTATCATCCTATTATGTTAAAAGAAGTGGATTATTGTAGGATTAATGTAGGCATTTATTGGAATTGATCAATATATCGTGGCGTATTGGACATTTATTGGATTACCGAGCTATTCAAGTAGTCATTTGTACGAAACTTAATACGTACATTTTTATATTATAGGTTATTTGAATTCAGTAAATAAAAGCATACTATTAAATTAAATAAAAATATGTATTTTTCAGATTTTTCTGCTTTATTATTTTTATAGCCGGCTAATTCCATCTTCCTTAAGAGGACTTAAATAATTATTATTGCACAACTAAATTAAAAATAAATATGGTTTATTAAGTAATTCAACATTTTTACTCCTAACATGGAT
Source organism: Ophraella communa (assembly GCA_035357415.1). Classification (NCBI taxonomy): domain Eukaryota; kingdom Metazoa; phylum Arthropoda; class Insecta; order Coleoptera; family Chrysomelidae; genus Ophraella; species Ophraella communa. The sequence goes on from CM068993.1 coordinate 31,637,796, forward strand.
TTTACAGTATCCGCCAAAATAAACAGTATGTTGAGATTATTGCTCAAAAGAAAATCGGTAACTGAGTTACAACATGCAGTTTTATTTTAGTTTTGACAACTGTGACATTTCATAATACTTTTCCATAACAACGAAAACAAAACAAATAAATGATACAAAATGTTACTACTTATAATACAGTATACTACCGAATACAGTGCGGTCCCTTCCCCCCATTTATTTTTTGAACTGTTAGAATTAGAAATTTGAAATTTTGGGAAAGTGAAGTAGGGAATGTATATTACTTCTTTATAGATACTAGGTGACGTAATCATAAAAAATGGCGGACGTGGGCCTTTTTGGAAGATAATTTTAAATGGCACCATATGGCAAGTAATACATCATTTGAAAGCTTGTTTCAAACCCTTTCCAATGATACCAAAAAAAATTAATTCTTCTTTCTTATTTACAACTTTCAACCCAAAATTATAAAATTATTAAAGTTTTTAAATATTTTATTTGGTTAAAAAAATACGTTCTAATAAAAAAAAATTAAATAATATGTTCAAAATGTTCACCATTTACTTCTTCGTAATAAAAAAAAACTTTACCGACTTTTTATTTAAATCGAATTCTTTGCTTTAAATGTAGGTACAATGCTATTAACTGGCGTACTAAAAATTTAAAATGTTTGGCACTATACTATTCTTGTTTAAATTCAAAGTTTTCATTTTTATTTCTTTTTGGTTCATATCTTAATTATAATTTGTAAAAATAGTAAAATTTTACCTCTTTACCATTATTGTGATTTAGTAAATTATCCGTTAATAATAAATAAGAGTTTTTTAAAATGTCGCGAACTATGCAGGAAAAAGTTGAAGCAATATTAATTATTGGTGAGGCTAGAACTAATCTGCATGAAGCCGAACGGATTTTTAATGAAAGGCATCCAGATCGACCAATATCCAGGCAGTACCTGAGACAACTCTTAGATAAATTTCATAGAATGGGAAACGTTGCAGACGCTAAGCGAAGTGGTCGACCTGGAATTAGTGAAGACAAACAAGTCGAAATAGTTGCCGAAAAGGTAGTCAACCCCACACAATCCACCTCAAATGTTGCACAAACTTGTGAAGTGTCTTCATCAACTGTACAAAGAGTTTTAAAGAAACAAAAATTTCATCCTTATAAAATGAAAATGCTCCATATGCTGACAGAAGATGATCCAGATCGCAGAATTGAATTCTGTGAGCAAATAAGAAATAAAATAGAACAGGATCCTTATTATCTTAAAACAATTTGCTTTAGTGATGAGTGTTCTTTTTTTCTTAAAGGTAAAGTTAATACCCAGAACGTAAGATACTGGAGTGACACAAATCCTCACCTTTTTTATGAAGGTCACACCCAGTTTCCTCAAAAAGTGAATGTATGGGCAGGAATTTTGGGAAACTACATTGTTGGGCCTATATTTTTAAACGTAAATTTAACTGGGGAAATTTACCTGGAATGATATTGAACCCCGAATCTTAAAGATTCTTGAGGATCATGCTGACGAGTTCCATGATATGGAAATAACTTTTCAGCAGGATGGTGCTCCTCCCCAACCTGTTAGAAATTATTTAAATGAACAATATCCAGATAGGTGGATTGGACGATGGGGTCCAATTGGGTGGCCTGCGCGTTCTCCCGATGTGAACCCACTAGATTTCTTTTTATGGGGGTATCTAAAATCAAAAGTTTATGGTACACCAATTGAGAGATTACCATTAAACAACCCACCTCTACTAGGAGCAACATATAAACAACCAACCAAGCAACCACGTGAAGTCGAAACTCATATATGTATTTTTCAATGAATGAACAATTTAAAAGTATTCTATCATTTCTCGCCTTCATAAAGCTGCTAAAATTCAAGTTTATCATAGTGTAACATAAAAACATATTCAATTTGTTTCATTTATATTTTTTTTAAGAAATCAAAAACAGTAAAAAAGCTATTTTTGTTATTTAATAACAATAAATATATATTATTTACTGCTATAAGTATAGAATAAAAATAGTGTGGCTCATTAGTCATTATTTATTTGGACAAAATTAAATAAATTTATTTTGCTGAATACTTTTCTTATTTCTTTTTTTAATTTTAATTATTTTTTGACTATAAAAACAACATTTCGTACCTTAACTTAACTTTTATAGGTCAAAATTAAATTTTTTAAATAAATATTTGATGGTACATATTAAATTAAGTACACAAATTTTAATGTATTATGCGATAAAGTTTTAGTTTGATAATGTAGTGGTAAACTTTATAAATAATAAATAATAGGTTTATTTTTTACCCCACCTACATAAACTAACATGATTATTATCAAAATTCGAAAAACTCGTAAATTTTAACCAAAAACTAATTTCCATAGTTTGCTACAAATCCGGACAAACTGTAGAACAAGTTTAATGACGCAGCACAAAATAATTCGCTAACCTCTGCCTTGTCCCTGAGAGAAAATCTTTTAATTCAGATTATATAATGCAGTGCATTTCTCATAGTGCCAGTGTCTGGAAAGTTCTGAACATCAGTCAGGAAAAGCAAAAAAGTCCAGCGAGACTGATAAACCAGTTGCTGGATGTTTTCAAAACACAAAAAAACTATGTCAAAGTTAACATAAAGTTCAATTATATTTAGCACATAAAACAATCGTTAATAACTGGGTATTCTTAAGCTTTTATACAAATGCTTAAAAATTTGGAATTGTGTTACTAGTTTTCTATATTTTTTTCTATAGATTTCAATTAGATTTTAATAAAAACATTTGATGAAACGTATTGAAAATTACCCTTTAGATTGTTTTAGAACTTTAGAAAATATGTTTTTCTCTGATTGAGAGCAAATATTAATTTTGCTGACACATAACAATCAGCAAAGTATTACTTTTTCTGCCAAGGCAGTACTTTGCTGCCTAGGCAATAATCCATAAATCGTTTATGATTTCTCTCATATTTCATCCGAGACTTCTCCGGCAACAAATTCAACTCTATATTTTTTGCCACCTTCCTTATTTCTGGAGGAGTAAGTACTTTCAGGTCGCTATTACTGTCCATTATATAATAATTTAAATATATCGATATTTTTTCGCACAACTGTCAAAAATTTCATGAATTGTCATTTCCATAGCAACCAACCATTCCAACAACTACGATTTCTATCAAATTTTATTTTAATTGAACACTACTGGAAAAATAAAGGAAATCGTGGGTTCACGGTTTATGTATTGACGTAAAAGAATCATTCTGCATCCTGCTCTGCGGGATGAGAAGAACTATTTACCTCGTACTGATGAGACACAATAATGTCGAAACCGGTCTACGAGTAGTGTTCTTCCTGTTAATTTGCAAATCGATAGAGATGGTTGTAAGTATCGACGAACTCGGTCGCCATCACGTTTTCTATTGGAATGTAATTCAATGTCCGTTGGGGCATATAGCCCAGGAAGTAGTTGTTTTTTTGATAGAAAACGGTCAAGCTTGGTATAGAAACTATTAAGTTTCCTTGCCCTTGGTGCAGGTGGAAACAATTTTCCACTTTTCCAGATTGTGTAATAATTTGCAAATACAATATCCTTCTATATTATTATTAAAAATAGGAGAAAAAATTATATGTTCAACTCGGCAGCAAAGTAGATTGACTGCCTTAGTTTAATAGTCAATCTACTACTTTGCTGCCTATTCCCTTATTAGTTCAAACCATTAATTATATTTTTGTAATTAAATGTAAAAACCAATTTCAAAGGCTGTAATAGTATATTTTGGATTGTAAGTGGATTTCAAAAAAAGCAGTATAAAAACCGGAATCTTCAACTGACAAAGCTGAAAATTTTACCAATTCACCAAATTTTATTAAAATAAAATCATTTAAACTGGGTGTTTAAATGATTTTCATGTCAGTATATTTGCTCACCTTTATCAAAAGGTATTTAGAATCGGACGCTTATCCTTTAAAAATCGAATGCCGAGAGCGATGATTCGCGAGTGGACATAATTGGCCTTACCCTCGAGGTCCGTACTATAATTTTTCCACAACTGACCGTAGAAATATTAAATATTTGTTTGAAATTATGGGTTTGGTTAATAAATTCATTTAGTCGGTCGAAAATCAATTAAATGATTTAATCATTAGGTACATTATTTCCTACAAGTTGTTTTTTTATGGTTTATTATTGTTAAAATTATACAAATTTTTGGTTACACCAGATATTGTACCTATTACATTTATCTTCTATAACAAGCAACAATAGTATTACAAACCTTTCTGAAATAGAATGGCTAGAATAAAGAATAAAATGATTTGTTTATTTGACTAAGTATTTATTAAAACAAATCTGATATATTTTAAACAGCATATTAATTCAGATGTTACGGCAAAAGGACAGTGTATAAAATACTATTTTTTCTATTTTTTTCAGTTGTGTCAACTCAAACGAAAGAAATAAGAAAGGTAGAAAATAATAACAAGTTAGAGATGCGAATAGCACATTTAAATTTTGTAGATATTATTTTCTTTACTGTCCATGGTCAGTTTACTACCATCACTGTATTTAAAAACATTCGTTTTTTATTATCCATAAGAAAAATATGTATAAAATAAATATTTCGTCGGTCTTTTTAAAAAGTTATTTGGTTGAAAATAAGCAATTGATTTTCTTTGGTTATATTTCTTAAATAATACGAGTATATAAAATATGCCTACGAATGTAGTATGCCTGGCCTAAAATTTGGATTTTTGATGAACTTCAGGAACAGCGATTTGACCGATGGTTTCGTAGATTCTTTCTCACAAAAAATACATAGGACGTGACGACCATAATATATTATTTATATGATTGTTTGTCGAGTTTTCAGACGGAATTTAAACAAGATATCAGAAAATCGATTGAACATATTTTTACTTTTACTGTTATTTTCGCTTTTATTTATTGGTCATCTATTAAGTACATAACATATTTGTAAATATAAATAAGTAGATATTTAAAATTCAAACGGTTTAATAAATAAAAAATAACTAGATAATCTTCTTACTTCTAATAACCCCTAAAAGAAAAAAAATATTTATTGAAAATTAAAGCTTTGTAACATGTTTGTTTAAGGAACCTACTTTTTACGGTTAATTTCTATTGCGTTATTTTTCTCTACTATTTTGCATTTCTTGGTTTCGATTTCCCGGATTTGTCCCATTTATCTAGGTTACTACTATTCTTTTCTTTCCTTTCCTATTTGTTTTAACTTCTTTACCTTCTTTACTAATTTGTTCTTATCCATTTAAATGTCCATAACAGCTTGGTAAATTTCTTTTTGCTCGCAAAGACATGAAGAAAGGAAAACAATAAATTTGGCAGTATGGGAAAGTATGTAAAGAGATAATAAGCAAAGAAGGATTTGTATTTTGTCAAATAATATACGATTTATCAGTAGTACCTACCCAACAACAAGTAAAATAGTTTAAATGCTTTTGAACATATTTATTCAAACTAATTAGTTAAATTTTAAATATTCAATTTTTTATATTTTTATTATTACATCTCTCCTCGTAGTTATTACCGTAAATTTGATTTTGTTAACAACATTATTTCCATTTTGATGCATCTATTATTATTTTATTATTTTTCTTAGTATAGTTGACAGCAATAATTTTAGATAGACAGAACCCTCTTACAAAACAATATTGATAAAAATCATTTCAAAAGTATCAAATAACACCTTGCTCGTCTTCAGACCCAACTCACAAACAGAAAATCAAATTATTTTATACCTCAAGGGTGACAGTTATATCAATAAAAGACGCAAAATTCATCTCAGCTAAAATGTTATTTCAGACAAAATTTTTAAATTTGTATAGCACCTTTTTATTTTTTTTTCTATGTATAGCATCTGACAAAAGTTCTCTAAAATATATTTGAAAAAAAACTCGCAATATGTCGTCCAATTTTTTCCAATAAATATTATATTAATCACAATTTCAGTAAGACAGAGCATCATATAATATGTAATAGTCACGTCTGTGAGGCATTTTTTTTAAATGTATGTACCAATCCAATGCTACATGATCTATATGCTGTTTTTAATAAGGGTTAGAAGGAAATAAATATCCCGGGCAGTTTTTTACGTACCCCCTTATAATATTTTTGTTAAATAGTATCCGTTTGCCATCTACTAACTTTTTGATACACTCTCATATTATATTTTTCTTAAACAATGTCCTTTCACAATCTATTAACTTGTTGATATGACCCTGTACTATATTTTTGTTAAATTGTATTCTTGTCACGCATTCCATTTAAGGTGTCATCCATTTCATTTAACTGTTAACGGTCAGCATTTTTGCACCTCGATCCTCCTCGCTGCAACCTGGCGTAAAGAACTTCTAAAATCTCGATTCTTCACAGATTGGTTAAAATTATGCAAACAGAGGATTAATAGAGATATTTAGTTAATTATTTTAAAAACATATTTCTTATAGAAATTCCCACTGGCATAAAACTAGCTCCTAAAGTAACATACAAGTGTAGTGAACAATGCTTGTAGGAACTAGTAATGTATATCATGGTAAAATTTATTTACTAAATTAAAACAATAAATAAACAACTTATCCTTCGAAAAATCATTTCATCGGTAGACTGACATTTGTTATGGAATAAGACTAGACCAATGGACTAGTTTAGTAGGATCATATTAATCAAAATGATAGCAATATATATTTAGGAGAAGATACCTACTTACTTATATTGGTATTCATTTTGCAATTAATTTTTCTCATTTCGTAAAATTTAGCAATAAATAATTAGTAAGTTTTAAACGTAGCGTCAACTAATAACCAATAATGAAGTGTGTTTAAAAGTCAACGTTGTCACAGTTTAGCTACGTTCGTTTCAAGTATTCTCAAAGAACTGGCGACACAAAACACCGTGTTCTGTGACAAACTGATTGTACCAGTTGACAAGATATATGACAGGAGAGAAAATCGTGTTTATCTGTAATAAACAAACAAGACCTCTATTCTTGACGGTGATAGAATAGAACAGCCAATAGAAAGTGGGCGTGAAAATGCCAAAACCGTATTCTTGAAATTCGTTTTCTAACTTTACCGATAGAAGGGTTGCTCCTCGAGAGAACAATTACTTCTATTGGTTATTTTTGAAGGAACCGCTATAACACCAAGAGAAGGTGTTAGGGATTTTTATTTTCGAACCAAAAATAGTATAGAAGTAATTTCTTTCATAAACCAAACACAACCAAACAACAAATTAAACTAACGAAAATGACAGAATATTTTGTTAAGTGTTTAACTCCTTATTTGATAAAGTGTCAATCAGAGAACAAAAATATCAATAATATCAGAATATTTTGTTTAGTGTTTTACTCCTTATTTGATAAAGTGTCAATCAGAGAACAAAAATATCGATATGTTTATCTCTTTTTAATGACAACAAATAAGAGAGAGAGATAAGTTTCTCGGTTAATATTAAAGCATATCGACAACATCGCAAATTTTCTACCAATCTTATTGAAACACGTCACTTACCACTTATGATGTATGTAACCATTAAATTTAAATTTCAAAAGCCGATTATGGCTAGAGGACTAATTTTATAAAAATTTTATTTGTACAGTTGAACCACTAAAAACCTATTTTATAAGATGCAAATATAAAAAAAATCACTAAACTAGTCCATTGTTGAAGTGCTCTTAAATTTCATTGCAAATAGATTGCAATAAACAGATAAGTAAAAGTTTTTAAAACACCTACTTCAACACAAAGAAATAAAAAAACAGTATAGTTTTTTCACAGTTATACCTACTGATCTTAAAGGAATATATTCAGGATTATCCCTTGGGGCTATTAAGATCTAGGTCTTTAATATTTCCATGTCTTATTTATTTAACATATTTAACACATGCATCAGATTATTACTTGGAAGATTGCCTAGCAACGGACTTTTTCTGCCTAGGTATTAAAAGTACAATTTCTCAGCCTACCAAGTGTCATTAAAAGGCCGCTTTTAATGTCATTTGGAGAAAAAAACGTTTTTATGAAGATCGAGGTTTTTAAGACTGTCTTTTAAACTTTTTGGGACTTTGTTACATATATTTAAAATTGCTGCCTTTTGCAAATCGATAAAAGTGTTTTTATGAAGACCGAGTTTCGTAAGAATATCTGCAAGACTTCTGGGGATGAGTCCAGTTGATGATACGATGATCGGTACCACCTCCACTTTTTCTGCATGCTACATCTGTCCTACTTCTATAGCAAGATCGGTGTACTTTGTTATTTTTTCATTATATTTGTCTAACAACTTGTTATTGTTTGGAACTACAATATCGTCGCCAGTCTATCGGTGATAATGGACCTATCGTAGTAGTCTAAAATCTGCATTCTCTAGCACTACCTATGGATTATATCTATGGTAGGGTGTAAAGGTATTTAACAATCCATATTTGTTGGCCAGTTCCTGGTGGATAATATTACACAGTTGGTTGTGCCTGCGTAAATTATCGGTATTGGCTATTGTTGAACATCCTGATGTTATGGGTTGTATAGTTTTTGACGTTTATTGGCACCGTCTATACTTGTCTGTTGTAGTAGTTTGGTCCCTGATAACAAATTTTTTGTAATTGTTATTATTAATTACTTAATCCTGAATGGCCATCATAAATCCTTCAGTCTCTGGGAATAAGGTACCGTCAGCAAGTCACCTATTTGATGCAATTTTATCAATGTGTGGTTGGTTTAGGTCGTGATAATGTCGATCATGTATTAATTGCTCGGTTAAGGTATCCTTCGTGCAGTCCAGATGTTAGTAATGAACTAACCCTCTGTGTATACTGATCCTTGATTTTGGACTGGGACTGTTTTTGGTCTAACAATCTGGCTTTTTGAAATCCCAAGTATTTATAGGTTTTCCCGTTCTTTATAGCAGCGATTATTTCTCCATAAGGTAGCGCCACAACTCCATTGACAATTTTTCCTTTTTCGATGTTTAAGGTTCTGCACTTATCTAAACCAAATTCCATTCATATATCACTGGAGAATCTTTCGGTTATATCCTAAAGATGTTGAATTTGTTGTTGATAGAAGAAAAACTTTTTATATCATCCATATAAAGAAAATGGGAAACGGTGCAGTTGGTGTTTCTAATAATCTTAAGATTAAAGCCATATTGTGTTATTGAGCATGGTAGAAAGTGGATTCATTGCCAAACAGAACCACAGTGGACTGAGTCACCTTGGAATATACCTCTGCGAATAGCAATTTCATCGGTTTTAAGATACTGACTATTAATATTTAACTAAAGGTTTGTTCTCCATTGTTTCATCGATGCTTCAAGAAAAGTAACTATGGTAGGGTGTACTTTGTAGAGTTTTAAAATGCTTAGGAGCCGGGAATAAGGCATACTGTCAAATGCCTTACGGTAGTATCCAAAAGTATTCGAGATGTTGTGACATTGCTTTTGCGCTTGCTTTAGGATCACAGTACCGATAAGCTGTTCTTTGCAGCCCTAGTGACCAAGTTTACATCCTTTTTGCCAAGATGTTATTTTGATTAACATACCTGTAAATTCGGTTAGTAATGCAAGATAATAATATTTTGTAAAGCGTTGAAAGATTGGTCCATAAAGTGAAGGCTGGAAGAAAGGCTGGAATGTCTTCTGGATGTTGAAGAATATGTATACATTTTTTTTACTATTATTATTGAAAGCCCATCCCATTTTCATTGTAAGCTAGTGGTAAGTATCCCGACAATGGACTAGTTTAGTGATTTTTTTTTTATATTTGCATCTTATAAAATAGGTTTTTAGTGGTTCAACTATACAAATAAAATTTTTATTAAATTAATCCTCTAGCCATATCGGCTTTTGAAATTTAAATTTAATGGTTACATACGTCATAAGTGGTAAGTGACGTGTTTCAATAAGATGGGTAGAAAATTTGCGATGTTGTCGATATGCTTTAATATTAACCGAGAAACTTATCTCTCTCTCTCTTATTTGTTGTCATTAAAAAGAGATAAACATATTGATATTTTTGTTCTCTGATTGACACTTTATCAAATAAGGAGTAAAACACTAAACAAAATATTCTGTCATTTTCTTTAGTTTAATTTGTTGTTTGGTTGTGTTTGGTTTATGAAAGAAATTACTTCTATACTATTTTTGGTTCGAAAATAAAAATCCCTAACACCTTCTCTTGGTGTTATAGCGGTTCCTTCAAAAATAACCAATAGAAGTAATTGTTCTCTCGGGGAGCAACAGTGAGAGAACGAATTTCAAGAATACCGTTTTGGCATTTTCAATAGAACCACACCCACTTTCCATTGGCTGTTCTATTCTATCACCGTCAAGAATAGGGGTCTTGTTTGTTTATTACAGATAAACACGATTTTCTTTCCTGTCATATATATCTTATCAACTGGTACAATCAGTTAGTCACAGAACACGGTGTTTTGTGCCGCCAGTTCTTTGAGAATACTTGAAACGAACGTAGCTAAAATGTGACAACGTTGACTTTTAAACACACTTCATTATTGGTTATTAGTTGGCGCTACGTTTAAAACTTACTAATTATTTATTGTTAAATTTTACGAAATGAGAAAAATTCATTGCAAAATGAATACCAATATAAATAAGTAGGTATCTTATCCTAAATATATATTGCTATCATTTTGATTAATATGATCCTACTAAACTAGTCCATTTAAACAAAAAATAACTCTTGTTGAAAAAGTTTGTTAAGTTATTATTGAAGCTGCCTCACAGATATCTGCAAACACAAGCTCCAAAATATTTACTCCTACATAACCACGCGGTCCAATTCTTGTTACTCTTTCTTAAATCTAATTTATCAGATATTAGATATAAATTTATCTCACACATTAATTATAAACACTTTTATTGCTACATGACTTCTGCTTTTACTACGTCATGATTTATATTAGGTTGGACTGTGTCAAAGAATCAAAGAAATTCATAAAATTTTGCGTTATTTCTAATTAGAAGTTATGAGAAGTATATTTAATCTAATTATGATACTGTCCCCATTGCTAATTTGCTTTCAGAATAAATCTCATCAGTCATAATATTATTCCTTTAGACGGAACGGCGTATATCCACAAAGATAACTTTAAATGGGTTATTTTAATTTTTTTAACCGAAGATCAAAAGTTGATATATAAAAAATGTTTATAAGGTTTATTATATAATGATCATAAATATGTTCATTGTTATTTCAAAGGTAATACCGCGAGTTCTTAAAATTTTTAGTTTCGACGAAAACTTTTTTACTGAATAAGATAAAATACCTCGTTCTACGTACTCGTTATTTTATCACATTTCAGTTTGTTTTCGTATTTTTACCCAATATAAAAAAGTTTAAGTATGGAAAATAAAAATGTATCTAGTAATATTTTCGAGGAGTGAAAAGATTACTTTTTGAAGCATTTCGTACAAAAACCACTTTATTTAATAACTCATCGATACCTTTTCACTTAATCTATTTTCGCCGTTATATTCAATTTATAATAAAGGAGTAAAGATTCAACAATAACAAGATTTAAATTGAAATTTCGCCTATTTTATGTTGCCTATCTATAATCTAGTTTATTAAAACATTAATATTTAATAAATACATTGTTTATTAACGAGAAAAAACTCATAGGAAGAAATTGTGCAATATTAAATCTTTCTAACTAAAAATTAATTAATCCTGACTGTACTACCAAGAATATGATTGCATTGTCATCGGACCTTAATACTGTTTATATACTCATTCAGAACAATAAACAACTTAAAGGTTGAATTAGTACAATAAATTTCTGTTTATATACCTTTGAACCACATTGTGTTAGTTGTTAATTTATATATGATTATTTTCTGAAAACTATTTATACCAGATCAGTGGCTAAAAAATTTTACAGTAAATTATCATATAAAGAAACAAACTTAATAATACATTAAAATTTTTCATCCAAACTCCTGATTAAATAAAAAGTAAGATACAATGAAAAAGAATAGACATGTCGGGGACCAATGATTTACGATTGTTGGAACAAATCAATTTCCAACTTTTTTTTTTCTAATGAAAAGGCGTAAAAATATTTCATCAGTGTGATCATTAGGCAGCTATATAAAAACATAGAAAAGTAATCTCCAAATGTCAAAAAAATGTTTTATGAAATTTACAGATTATCCAATAATCATTTAATCAATTAGTCAATTAACAAAACAGTTATAAAAAAAACAATTATCTAAAAAAATGATTCAGTGAGTTTGTCGTTTACAATATTAAACCTTTTGCAAATTACTACAACAAACTTTTATAAACTATTCACAATTGTTCAAGCATAGCTATTAGTAATAGAGATGTATCTGCAGAGATGTATAATTTTTAATAATTAATTCATAATTTTATAATGGGAGAATCATTTCTTGTATATGTACTACCCAATTTCTGAAATGACTGGCCTTAGTGTGAGAACAGTGTATAATCTGAAAAGCGAAGCCGCTACTGGACCTTTGACATCGCCAAAAAAACGAAGACGGAACAGCAGCCAGTCGAATTCAAGACTGATCACCTACGATGAAGGTATCCAATCGCAAATACGAAAAGCTGTGCATGAATTCTACTCCGAAAATATTCCACGAACACTGGCAAAAGTTCTTGCTAAAATAAATTCATAAGAAAATGTACCAAATTTTTCTAAAAGTACGCTAAGACGCTTGCTTAACGATATGGGGTTTGTTTATGGAAAGAGAGGAAGAGCTGATAATATAATCGCCTGGAGGCACAAATATTTAAGATCAGTGAAGAAGTTCCGCGAAGAAGGATATAACGTAATATATCTGGACGAGTCATGGATTAATGTGGGCCACAGTGTAATTTTTGAATAGAAAGACACTACCATAAAAAATGCCCGAGATGCATTTGTCAAAGGACTGACAACAGGACTGAAGGCTCCAAGTCAACGAGGACCGAGATTTGTTCTTCTTCATGCAGGCTGGAAAGACGGTTTTCTTGAGGGTGCAGAGAAAACTTTTCTGGCAAAGAAAGGTGCAGACGATTACCACGACGAAATGGACGCAGAAGGCTTTGAGGCCTGGTTTAAAGATCAATTGATCCCTAATTTGCCGAAAAACGAATCAAAGAATGTTGTAGTGTTGGACAATGCGTCATACCATTCGGCGAAGTTACCTTTTCCAAAGACAACTTGGAATAAGGAACAAATAAAGTACTGGCTACTGGAAAAAGTGATTTACTTCGAGGATTACGAATCAAAGAATGTTGTAGTGTTGGAAAATGCGTCATACCATTCGGCGAAGTTACCTTTTCCAAAGACAACTTGGAATAAGGAACAAATAAAGTACTGGCTACTGGAAAAAGTGATTTACTTCGAGGATTACGAATCAAAGAATGTTGTAGTGTTGGAAAATGCGTCATACCATTCGGCGAAGTTACCTTTTCCAAAGGCAACTTGGAATAAGGAACAAATAAAGTACTGGCTACTGGAAAAAGTGATTTACTTCGAGGATTACGAATCAAAGAATGTTGTAGTGTTGGAAAATGCGTCATACCATTCGGCGAAGTTACCTTTTCCAAAGACAACTTGGAATAAGGAACAAATAAAGTACTGGCTACTGGAAAAAGTGATTTACTTCGAGGATGATTATTTAAACACAAAATTATTGGCTACTGCAAACGCGTTTAGAGAGCAGTACGACCTAAGTAAAATAGACGACATTGCCACGGAACATAATATAACAGTCCTACGATTACCACTTAATCATTGCGAATTAAATCCTATTGAAATGGTGTGGAGCCAAGTGAAAGGATATGTGGCTCGTAATAATAGTACTTTTAAAAAAGAGGATGTGGAAAAACTTATAAAAACAGCGTATTCGCAAGTAACCCCAATGCAGTGGTCTAATTATGAAAAAAAGGTAGAGAAGACAGAGGAAAAGATGTGGCAAACAGGTCATTTAATGGAAGACATTGAGCCAATAATAATAAATCTAAATGAAGACGATGAAGATGCAGACTTGGATGACGATGAAGATCAGTAATATATTTCTTAACCCTCAAATGTTCCATTCAATTTTCATTTATTTTAGTCATTACCTGCTAATCATTGTCATTTTTAAAGTTTAATTTTAATTCAAGTTAAAATACGTAATTATTAATTCATTTACTTATTCTATATTTTGTTTGTTACAACAACCCGTCAGAAGAAGAAAAATCCTCGGAAAAATCATCGAAACGTCGGCAAGATTTCATTAGCTTTTCTCTGTTAATCGTTCTCCCTTAAAATTTAGATGACAGTTGACTTTTTTACCACTCGTCTTGTAATTTATGTATATATTATTATTATTGACATATTTTTATTATTAATTATATTATTATATTATTATTTCATAATTTGACAAAGGTCTTTTGTATGGCCGCTGTATTTATTTATTTCTTTATACGTGATAATTAAACATATAAAATTTGAATATTTTAGCGGATTTACAATGTTTTCCTTTAAACGCGTAAAATTTATCTAAAAGCATAATTATAAATATTCTTAATTACTCACTAAACGATTTTCAAATAAATAATTTAGTCAACATTTAAATCATAATAGTAACACAATGGCAAGTTATATTCCCGCGCCAGTTGGAACCAAATTCGAAGAACATGCTGATATGGCAACGCCGTCGTCCATAAACGCAATGCTGCATAATAACTGTGACCCGCTCTATAGATGAATGCATCTTGATGGACTAAATGAGAAAAAGCAAATAAAAAATTCATTTTTTAATAATTATTATTTATTACATTATGGTTTGTGAAATAACAGTAGCCTAGAACCAATTATTTCCTATATTTTTAGTATGCCATTAAAAATAATAAATGCATTATATTTTTTAATCTTTAATTCTATTAAAGAAAATTTCATCTTTTAAGCAGCTTAAGGAAAAACTAGTATTTTACCCTTCATACGCACTATGTATTAAATTCCGCTTTGTTAATATCCCCAAGAGATTAATTTACCAAAGTAATGAAACTGTATTAAATCCAAATATATCTGAGAAACCATACTGTGAGATATGAAATGGAAGTTATTAGATACACTGTTCCAAATTTTCGTTTAACCCTTAGACTAGGAAAGAGAGAGGACAGCGCATGGCAATGAAAACCTTATGCGTGTGAGTGAAGCCAATTTTCAAACGTTTGGTGGCAAACAAATTTGGAACGTCGAATTGTATTTTTTTAGTTTTTCTATTAATTTTCACCTTTTTCAATAACCTGAATAGACATTTTAAAATGGTGAATTGTGTAGCTTATAAGTGCTAAAAAAGAGCAAGGAATTTCATTTCATAGGTAAAAAGTATTTTACAACTATTTCCTTGAAATTTATTTTTATTAATATTACAGCTTTCAGGTAATAGATGTTTAACTAAATCACATGTATGATAACTTAAATTAATTGTACATACATTTTGAAAATTGGTTTCATTCAGTTTTAAAGATTATTTTTCATTTAATTGTTATTATTTGCTCATAGATTGAATAGTTTTCCAGTGGCGTGGAACAAAAACATATATTTAAAACAGATAAAATTGATTAAAATTGTAATATTTATTAAATAAATATGTTTTAAAATGATTGTTGTTTTTTTTTTGGAGGAGTACATATTTAAAAACTTTTTTAAATTAGATTTGTAATACGAAATAATGAAAATGATTATTTAATAATCGTATAAGAAAAATCGTATGATACGCCTATGTCAATATTGTCCGCCATTAGTTTGGTGGTAATTGGGTTACACAAATTCATTCCAATGCGCAGTCCTCTCTCTTTCCTTGTCTAAGGTTTAACCCTATGGAATGCCGGATGTTTGTAAATGTTTGAGACTACCGAAAGTTAATACAGGTGAGAGTATTTAATCCTAACCACATTGAAAATTAAGATACTGCAAAATGTAGTTGAAATGCAACGGAATTCAGAACATATAACAAACAAAAGTTTAATAAAACTTATCATTTAATTAATTTTTAGTAAATTTTAAACTTCTTTTTAAAATTGGCATTTATCTAAAGATGAACAAGACAACTATACTGACATAAAAATCCGAACACCCAGTTTAAATGATGTTATTTTAATAAAATTTCCATTCCAGGTCCATTGCAAATGACTGGATTTCAGAACACGGAAAATAATAATATTAATAATAAAGGCATTAAAACCGGACGAAGCGTACAAATACCTAGGAGTCGAGGAAAATGATGGAATACAACAAAAGCAAATAAAAGAGAACCTTATTAAGGAATACACCAGAAGAATCCGCAGCATATTGCGCTCAGAGCTAAGCGCTAAAAATAAGGTCACGGCCATGAACTCCTTAGCTGTACCTGTCATCCAGTACAGCTATGGCATAATAAAATGGACAAAGGCAGAACTGAGAAAAATGGATACGAAAACAAGAAAACAAATGAACATGCATGGAGCGTTACATCCGAGATCAGATGTTGACCGACTCTACATCCCCAGAAAGGACGGTGGACGTGGAATGATAAGCATTGAAGCAAGCTATGCCATAGCAAAGGAATGTCTGAATAACTACTTGAAAATAAAGGAAGAAAATGATAATTATCTCGGCATGGTATACAGACAAAACCAAAGAAAAAATGGAAAACAAGAACACAAAAGGAAATACCTGAAACAAATAGAAAACAAAAACCCCACAGAACCTGACACAAAAAGAGTAAAACTAATAAAAGAGAAGCTAAAGGAAAACTTGAAGCAGGAACAACTAACAAACTGGAAAAAGAAAAAGATGCACGGACAAATCGCAATAGAGGTTGAAAAGGAAACCATAAACAGAAAGGAAACATGGAAGTGGCTATCAACCGTAAACATCAAAAGTGAAACCGAGGCGCTTATCACTGCTTGCCAGGAACAAGCACTCGCCACAAACTATATGCAAGTGAAAATCATGAAAACCGGCAAAGACCCCAGGTGCAGATTATGCCGGATCCACAATGAGACAATTCATCATGTTGTATCAGGGTGCCCGATACTGGCAAAAAAGGCTTACTTGGAGCGACACAACTTCGTAGCTGCACACCTACACTATAATATATGCAAAGCGTACAGCATACCAGTCGGAGATAAATGGTACGAATATGTTCCAGAACCTGTTTTGGACACCCAAGACGTCACAATCATCTGGGATACACAGGTCCAAACTGATCGAACCATCAAAGCTAATAAGCCTGACATAATCATCAAAGACAAAAAACGAAGAACATGCCAACTGATAGACGTCGCTATCCCATCCGATTACAATATTACTGAAAAAGAAGCCGAAAAATATCTCAAATATAAAGATCTTCAAATTGAAACACAAAGGATGTGGAACATGAAAACCACAGTAGTTCCCATAGTAATCGGAGCCACCGGAGTAATCTCATACAAAACAACAGAAGCCATCAAACAGTTACCCGGTGTGCACAATCTGATGTCCCTACAAAAAACTGTTGTGCTGAGCACCGCGCACATAATCCGCAAGGTGCTATAAAAAAAAGGAATATCACCCCAGGTGCAAAGTATGCACTCGGTGTTTCTTCCAAATCAACCGCAGAACCATGACTGTGAGATGACCAGAAATAATAATAATAATAATAATAATAATAATAATAATAATAATAATAATAATAATAATAATAAGCAATAAGCAATTAATACATATGCCGTACCTGTGTTAACTTATTCTTTTGGGATTCTACGATGGACAAAAACTGAATTGGAAGATATTCAGAGAACAACAAGGACTATGATGACCAAGTACAGATATCACCATCCAACATCGTCAGTACTCCGAACAACACTACCGAGAAAGGAGGGAGGAAGAGCTCTATGCGACATAATCAATCTACACAACAAGCAGATAAATAAATTACGAGACTTCTTTATTACTAAATCAACATCATCTAATTTACACAAATTTATTGTAGGAGCAGATAAAAATTATTCCCCTCTAAATTTAGCAGGTCCTAATTTGGATTTAGAAATAACAACGGATGCTGAGAAACACGTAAAATGGGCCCAAAAAGCTCTACATGGTCGACATCATCACGACCTTAACCAACCACACATTGATAAACTAGCATCAAATAGGTGGCTTGCTGACGGTACCTTGTTCCCAGAGACTGAAGGATTTATGATGGCCATTCAGGATCAAGTAATTAACACTAACAATTACAAAAAATTTGTTATCAGGGACCCAACTATTACATCGGATAAGTGTAGACGGTGCCAACAAACGTCGGAAACCATACAACACATCACATCAGGATGTTCAACCATAGCCAACACGGATTATTTACGCAGGCACAACCAGCTTTGTAATATTATCCACCAGAAACTGGCCAATAAATATGGACTGCTAAATACATATACACCCTATTACAAATACAACCCACAGGCAGTACTGGAGAATGCAGATTTTAGACTCTACTACGATAGGTCCATTATCACCGATAGACAGGTGACGAATAATCGACCCGACATTGTAGTGGTGGATAAAAAAGCTAATTCAGTGCTGCTAGTCGATGTCGCAGTTCCAAACAACAACAATATTTTGGACAAATATAATGAAAAGATAGCAAAGTACACCGATCTTGCTATAGAAGTAGGGCAAATGTGGCATGCAGAAAAAGTGGAGGTGGTACCGATCATCGTATCATCAACCGGACTTATCCCGAGAAGTCTTGAAGATAGTCTTAAAAAACTCAGTCTTCATAAAAATACTTTCATTGATTTGCAAAAAGCGGCAATTTTAAATACATGTCACACTGTTCGGAAATTTTTAAATGTATAATCTTTGAGCCTAATCCCATTTGCTTTTACGCTCGGGATAGGTAAATATTACCAGCGAAAGCTGAGTAAGTGCATAAGTCTTTTGATAATAATAATAATAATAATAATAATAATAATAATAATAATAATAATAATAATAATAATAATAATAATAATAATAATAATAATAATAATAATAATAATAATAATAATAATAATAATAATAATAATAATAATAATAATAATAATAATAATAATAATAATAATAATAATAATAATAATAATAATCCTTTATTCAAAAATAGGAAACCCTAATATAGGCATAAAAAAATCAATTAATAAAATACAGTAAAAAAAAATAAATTAATAGTAAAACAATACAGGTCTAAGAAATACAATAAAGACACACAAAAAAAATCTATAATATTATAACACAGTAAAAGAGACTAAAAAATTCCAAATATAACACGTAAGTAGAACGCAACAATCATGTCACCACACTAGCACTCGCTATGTTTTAATAGTTTCTAACAGCTTATGTTTAAAACTATTTATTGACTGATAATTTTTAATATAAGTAGGTAGTTTATTATATTGATCAAAGCCCTTAAAGAAAAGAGAACTCATGGTAGATTTTCTATTAGTTTTGGGAATATAAATATTTGTGTTGTTTCTTGTAGGATAGCTGTGGATGTCCAAGTTGTAGGTGATGAATTCTTTAAAATAGGAGGGAGCAGCATTGTTAATTATTTTATAAAGAAAAAACATAGTTAAATAGTATACTCTTTGATCAATAGAAAGCCATTGCAAAGAATTTAGCATAAATGATATAGGTGTAAGTCTGTTGCATTTTAATATGACTCTCATACTTCTGTTTTGCAGCTTTTGCAGTTAAGCTTTTTGATTTAGATTAAACAAATAAACCATTGATGAGCAATAGTCAAAATGTGGTTGTATAATTGATTGATACACTAAAATCTTGGTTTGCATTGATAAGTTCTTAGATACTCTAGAAAAGAAGTATAACTTTTTTGATATTTTCTTAACCATATAATCACAATGCTCATCAAACAAAAGTAAGTTGTCTATCTGAAAACCCAAATATTTTATTGATGTTATAATTTCAATTTTTTCGTTATTTATTTTAATAATTAATGAGTCCAAACTTAAGTTCTTGTATTTGTACTTTGTTGTTAATATCATCGCTTTTGTTTTTGAAATATTTAACTTTAATTTATTTAGGTTTAAGTATTTACTAATAATATCAAGTATGGAGTTTATTTTCTGAATTGCTAAGTCTAAATCAGAATCAAAGCAGGCTATTAGCGTGTCATCAGCAAAAATATTAATAAAATCACAGTTCACAAATAAATTAATATCATTTAAATACAAAATAAAGAGTAAGGGTCCTAAAACACTTCCATGAGGTACACCCATATCATTTATCATCTCACTTGAAACAGTTTCATGAACCTTGACTTTTTGTCTTCTCTCTGACAAGTAATCTGACAACCAGCCTGTCGATCGTTTCGAAAGCTCTTTTTAAATCCAAGAAAGCCGCAACAACATATTTGACCTATCAGCATGCGAAGTTTTTACCGACGAATAAGACGTTTTGGCCTGTTTTCATACCGACCACACTGGGTCCTCCCTTTAATTCCAGAACACCGACGTAATCGCCTTAAGTGGTGTAGAGAACGGTCAGTCTGGGATCAGGAATGGAACAGTATTGTCTTTAGTGACGAGTCTTGATTTTGTTTAGGCATGCACGAGGGTTAGAAGACGACGTATTGAAAGGAGAAATCCACGGTTTTTTGTTGAAAGGCATGTTCATCAAACTGTTGGAGTTATGGTTTGGGGTGCTATAGCTTATGGTCCTAATCTTCATCAGAGGTAACATGAAAGCACAGCGTTATATCCAAGAAGTTTTAGAACCCCATCTTTTACCCTATCTTGACACCCTGGTAAATCCAACTTTCCAACAAGATAATGCCCGACCACATGTCGCAAGAGTCACAATAGACTTCTTTCAACATAATGATGTCACATTGTTACCTTGGCCAGCAAGATCTCCCGACTTATCCCCAATTGAGCATGTGTGGGATATGATGGGTAGGAGATTGTTCAAATTGCAACGTCCTCCTCAGACTTTAGAAGAACTTCGAGAGAAGTTGGTGGTTGCCTGGAATGAGATACCACAGGGGCCCTATTCTTGAAATCGTAGGAATCGATTCTCAGGAGAAGTTGACGTCATTTTCTCTCGATTTTGCAATAGGTCTATTCTTGAAATATTTCATAGGAATAGATTCTCCACAAATACCGAGAATTGATTCCTCATGTCATTTGGTGGAGAAAATTAAAATTCTCCTGAGAATTTGAGTTGCCATCCGTCAATGGTGCCTGTTTTGCATTTTGTAGTAGTTTGTTTATAATTTATTTGTTGATACTGAATATATATTATTTTTTTGTGTTGTGTTCAATAGAGTTAAAATGAATAATTTTGTTCTTCAAGCTGTTGTCTTAAATAATTTAGAACAGGTTGAAATGAAAAACGCTAATATTAGATAGAGACGATTGACGAACCGAAATACTTATGAAACGTTAAGTGATGAGTTGTTTAGGAAACATTTTCGTCTATCTAAAGAAGCGTTTGACGATCTAATGGACCATATTGAGCCTCTCCTGCTACCACCAAGCAGAGTTGGTGCATTGACTAAAAGAGAAAAAGTTTTGGTCGCTCTCAGTTTTTTGGAACTGGTAGCTATCAGGCTGTTGTAGGCAGTAGTGTCCATTGTACTGGAATTAGCCAGGCTTCAGTAAGCAGATGTTATAAAAATGTCAAAAAAGTCAATTCTGCCAACTTAATAAAAGAAATTATAATACAAAATCCGAATATTTGATTGGTTATGCAGTTGAAATACTTGAATTTAGTTCAGACATACGTCACTTTTCCTAATTCTCTAGAAATTGAATTCCCACACATTCAAGAATTGGACTGGCAGTTCTCAGGAGAATTTTTTTTTGAGAATCAGTTCTCTGGAGAATCGATTCCTACGATTTCAAGAATAGGGCCCCTGTGATACAAAACAATCACTTGCTGTCTCTACGTTAGTACATATGCTTGAAGATAAATGTACATTCACTACATTTATTCAAAATGCAGTCTTATAGAAATACCTTTTAAAATTAATGGTTAATGATGCTTTGATGTTCAATATAAATGTGTATCAACTGTATTTACCTCCAAAGCTAATAAATCGAATAAAAATATTGAAACAGTTATTAATCAAATTACACATAATTCAACAGAAATTTAATCATATTATAGTGTGGAAAATACAAATGGAATAAATTCATTATTTCTATAACGGTACATATTTATAGAAAATCCAAAAACACGCGAAATTTAATTTAAACATGAACATTCTATCATTCTATCATAGCAATGTTAGTTTGCTGAAAACGCCTCCGCGAATTGGTATGTAATACTTATAAATGAAATAAAAGATATTGTCAATATTATTATTGTCGTTTAAATTTTGTTCAATGCTTGGGATATAAAAACAAAGAAAAGAGCGTTATACCTACATAAACATAAATAGTCCTAGATGGTGTTTAAAAATGGCATCAGCAGTTTCCGGTTTGTCAGTGGCGTATCAATTTTAATTTATGATAAAATATTGTATCAATTTCAAAAATAAAAATAATACACAGCAAATTGAAATAATTATTTTTTTTATTTTAATTGCACAACATACTTTCATTTAATATATTAAAAGTAAAAGTAATATTGTGTAGCTTAATGAAAACATAATTTTACAAATTGATTCTAAACTCACTAGAAGTAAATTATATTATTAATATTATATATTTTCAATGTTTTCCAAAACTGCTTAAATTATGTTATGCTTTCAAGTTACTGTTAATTATTAATAAAATAGTTTGTAGTTTAGGGGACACAAATTTGGTGGTGATAAATATTTCATGTTTGTTAGAAACTTACCTACCTTTTAATATTTTAACCAATTATGTTAAACACAGTTTAATGTCAAAAGTAAAAGATTCGCTAAGGGGGAACTTTTAAACTAATTTATTTTATTATTTGTTTTTTCTAGTATACTTCTACAATTTGTTAAATAATAAGGAAACTTCTATGGTGTTTTTAACCTGTAAAACGCTTTAAATAGCACAAAGTCACAAATTAATGATTAGACCAGATACAAATGTTGGCAAAACATTAAAGGATTTTAAAATCCATCGTCAATGACCTTGGACCTTTAACTTGGTATGGTCGCAATGTTCCTAATTTGAATAATTTTCAGAATTTTTTTAAAGATTATCTCGGGGACAATAACAATTTCTAGTGCCATATCTAGTTTTTTTTAATTAATAATAATTTTAATAAAAATAAAATAAAGAAAGAACTTTATTTTTATTTATGAATAAATTTTTTTTGGTATGAATAATACACTTCACCGTGCTATTTATTCATTTTATAGTAATAATAGTTTATAATTTTGTACTTAATCACAATTAATAATAATAATAATAATAATAATAATAATAATCTTTTTTTCGACAAATAAGGGATGTGTAATTCAAAAAGGCTATTTCAAGATGTAGTACGCCGTTGGCATGGGTCATCACATGATTCAACAATTTTTTTTAAATTTTTTACTGAGGGTGGCTATGCGGCTATGCAGTCAAAACTTATATGATGCCTTCATTAGGAAATGTATTAACTCCTGCAGAAAACCTCTACAATAAATCTCAAATAAGAACTCGTAATCGGATAGAGCAGACATTTGGGATTTGGAAGAGAAGATTTCCAATATTATCATTTGGGATACGCATGCAACAAAGGAAAGTTGAAGGGATCCTTATAGCAACTGCTGTATTACATAATATAGGAAAACTGTTAAACAAGCCTGTTTCTCTTATAAATAATGAAAAAGAAGCTGCTATAAATTTTGTTAATAATGCCAATAACGATCCCATGAAAATAGACCTAGAGTCAGGAACGTGAATAATATAAGAAGACTTGAAATTATTAATTATTTTCATGGGCTACTGTAATAAATATTTTAATTTTTAAATTGTGTTGGCTTGAAGTTCTTCACAATATTCTCTTAAAAAAAATGGAATATTTAAATGTAAATTAATACTTTAATATAAATAAAATTTGCACAACAGGAGCAAAATATATTTACTTACTTAATATAAAAGGTGATTAACAAATAAAATTCTTATATACTAAAAAACTTTTATTATACAATAAATTCTTCATAGAAAGCAACCAACAATATAATTGTAATAATATCGCAACATTCTAAATAAACACCGGCCAAAATCATGCCAAATGCTAATATAAATAGAAAATAGTCATTTGTAGGCGTCAAAATATTTAGATTTTATTTATTAACATTAATATTACCTAATAGTACAATTTGGGCATTTACTTTATTTAAACGTTTGTAGAAAAAATATTGTATGATATACGTGAACAAATACAATAATAAGTTTGTGAAATATTAACGCGAGGACAAAATAAATTGTTTATATAAACCAAGCGATTATCATAATTATCAATATCCCATCGGATTTAAATTTGCCTTTTAGTATTTTATTTTTTGTATACCTACCTCAGACATAGAATTTTATCCTTTTCATTTATTGAATGATAAGCTCATCCATCTGTAGGCGTGAAAATATTGATTTTGTGTTTGAATGTTCGTAATATTGTTCTGCTCCCCGAAACTTTGCTTTCTTGTTAAGCTAGGGGTTGATATTATGAATATTTTTTTTATTTATTGTTTAAAAAACCTGTTGAATGTAACTACATTAATTTGAGAAGGTGTAGTATTTTTTATTTTCACGTAATATTTCATCTTTTTATTAATTTTTTTGATATAAGTAAACATCATTTTGCTAGAACTCTAACCAATGCTAAATAAATCTTAAAGTCAGATTAACAAACAAAAAAAATGATTTATTCTTTTGAGGTGAAAAATGTACAATGTATTAGAAATTTAGAAATTTTTTTAAATAAATTAATAAGTAAAGGTTTTTAAATAAAATTAATAATCAGTATTTCCTCCATGGGCCTGTATGCATGACTGTAGGAGATGTGGTATGCTATCGATTAAATGGTCGAGCTGGGCTTGCGGAAATTTCTCCCATTCTTCACGAGCATCATCTTTTAGTGTTTTAAGAATAGCCCAGGCATGTTCAATAACGTTCATGTCAGGGGAATTTGATGGCCATCTTAATGTGGATATTCCTTCTTCTTCCAAAAAGTTTTGTACTGCAGCTGTTCGATGTGGAGCCCCCCGGAAGAGACGCATAAAAGGATTTAAAACTTCCTCGATGTACACAGCACCAGTGATTCTTCTCTCCAAAACCAGGAGAGGCGTCCGTGTACCCCTCATAATACCACTCCAAACCATAATACTCCCACCTTCAAATGGAACACGTAGTTGGGCTGTTTATAATCGGGCTTGTCGTCCTGAGGCCCTCCAAACTAGCGTTCTTCACAAATCAGAAACCAAGCCAATTCTTGGTTCATCAGAGAACATCACGTAATTCCAGTTAGGACCATGGTGTAACTTTTTTTGAGCCCATTGTAACCTTACAATTTTTTATTGATAGGTTAGTTTGGGATCACGTAGAGGTCTTCTGCGATACAAATTTACCGCATTTAATATTCGTGTAATTGTTTGTCTTGAGACATTCAGTCCTTCAAGTCTAGCAATTTCTCTGGATATGCCACTTGTAGATTCCTGTCGATTTCTTCGAGCTATCAACGTTATCTGTCGGTCTTGTGCTGCTGTTGTACATCGACTTCTGCCACTTCTGGGACGATCCTTCACATCATTTGCGTCTTGGAATTTTTGTTTTATTTTTTATACAGCACCCTGAGTAACACCAACTGTATTCGCGATATCACTTTGACTAAAGCTCTGTTGTAACAAAGCAATTACTCTAGACCTATTTAAATATGATATCATGTCTCTGGGCATTTTTAAACAGCTCAAATGAACTTTAAACAAGAATTGGAATAATGCGAAAGCACCCAAATATGACCAAATTAATACAAAAACAAATCAAATTTAGTATTATTTTGATTTAAAAACGCTTTAAAATAAATATCAACAAGAGTTTTTAAAAAACCATAGGCGTAGATATACCTATTGTTGTGCGAGTACGCCCCTGGCGCTATGACCCAGACGCGAGGCAGACAGATGATGCGAGAATATTCCGGAATATACGTTTTGTTCGACGGCGTCCGATGAACGAAGCGGTCGAATCATCGAGACGATTCCGAGAATAGACTGGAGTATGCTCGAACAATATTTACCTATATAAAGGACCGATTTGAATATTTTAAGTTAGTTAGTTAGTTAGTTAGTAGTAGATAAATTAGTAGTAGATAAATGCGAATAGAAATATTGTCTTACATAAATTAAAGTATTGTAAATAAATGGTGTTATATAAATTAAACAGTTTTAGTGATTTAAATAGTATAAAAATAAATTAAAAAGACTAGTAAAAATAAATAAACGTTACACTATTATTTCTAAATATTCCAAACTTTTGGACATATGTGTATCTATAGGTACTTAATACTAGTACAAACTTCGTTTACATTACAGAATTTTTTTGAACTTAAAATTTTAATTTTGACTTTAATTTTGACCAAAAAAAATGTTTAGCAAAATAAAAAATTTTATGTCACTCTTTAACGCAATTTAGGTAATTATACTTTTTTACTATTCTGTAACAAGTTAATTTGAATATAGTATGCTTCTGATTACTGCAAAATAGCTATATTTCGGATAATATAATGATATTTTTATATTTTGCACTTATAAAAATCTTCATTATAAAACGCGATGAGTTTTTTATAGAAACAGCCGTATGAAATAAGTTGTTTATATTTTTTTTATATACAACATATACTTTATAAACTATTATGGTTAAGTTTTTAATTATTTTTTTATATTAAATGATTTAATACAACTGAAACTTTTGTTATCAACTTATTAAGCAAAAAAGCAAAGTATTTCAAAAAGCCGTAAAACATATTAATAAATCACTATAGACTGCTGGCAGAAGAGAACCGTTTTACGAAGTTATTTAATCTCATGGTTAATAAATTATTGACAATTTTAAACTATCTGAAGAAAAGTTTCGAGAAAAGATTACACGCCAAAGAAAAAAGTTAAATCAAACTTTTCTACTGATAATCCCGACGAAGTATCCCGAATTTAATAACGGGTTTATTCCACACAAACACTGGATCTAAATTAAAATCAAAAGAAACATGCTTAAACTAAATTATCTATATATATAAAAAATGAATTGCTGTGCGTTAGTCTCGCAAAAACTCAAAAACGGCAAGACCGATTTTCAAAATTTTTTTTTTGTTTTTTTTTTGCTATAGTTTAGGGATGGTTTAGAAAAAAAAATTTTTGGAAAATACGAAAATTCAGCTAAAAAAAATAAAAAAAAATATACTGCTGTCCATTCGTTTCGCTAAAACTCAAAAACGACTGGACCAATCTTTGATTTTTTTTAGCTGAATTTTCGGGTTTTCCAAAAAAATTTTTTTTAAACCATCCCTAAATAAAAATTGACATAAAACAGTTATAAATGATATTCAAATGTCAAAAATGACAGTTGAGAGATGGAAAATTACAGTTGGTAGCGGAAAAATGACTGTTGACATTTAAAATGACATTTGACATTAAAAATTACATTATATCGTTTGAAGGAAAGGGTGTGTCATTGTACTTCGTTGTCAAAGTTTTCATTTCTGTCATCCTATGATATGATTGGTTAAATCGTTAAAAAATGTTTTATGCGCATGGTATTTTCATTGGCCGATCCAATAACAAATGAACAAAGCCATTTATAAACATCATTAGATCGTTTGAAGGAAAGGGTGTGGCATTGTCAAAATTTGTGTTAAAGTGTGTGTTAAATTGTGTTTTTGTGGTTTTAAACTATTTTTGGTGAGTTTTTTTATAATTATTTATATAGTATTATGATCATAGTTCATAATTATGTATATTATAAATGTTATATAAATTAAGAATTATCTTTACTATCTAATTACCCATTTCATCAAATAGAAAAGGTATTTAATAGTCACATTTTCCAGATTTATTATTAAAAACATATTTTTTTTAATGGTTAAAGGTTAAAAGTATTTTAAATTCACAAATTTTTAAAAATGAATGATACACTATTATTTTTTCACTAAATTTACAGTATCTTACATAGTTTTATCAACTACATCATTGAGACCATATTTTAAAAACCCATCACTGCGTGCCGAGCGCAGCGAGGTTCGCAGTAACAAAATAAATACAAAGTATACCATTTTTAATTTTCACTACATTTTTTAATAACAAATTTTTGATAACCAATATTTATAAATACATATATAGAAAAAACAATAAAACATATTAAAATGACCAACAAGGTTCATTTAATAACTTAATATCATTTTAACCGTGTACATTACGAGCGTTTATTCTTGACAAAAATAAATAAATGTTGAAAGCTTGAGCTTGATAATCACGAATCAAAAGTTGTAAAAAAAGTGTTGCAGGTGCATGATACGAAGTTCACAGGGTCAGCTAGTTTTTTAAAAAAATTGGTTATTTTTATAATTGTTGTTGGGGCACTAGACTCCCCAGACTTTATTGTTCGTTTCACCCTTAACAAATGCAAATTAGTCACATTGTTCATCTAATGAATAAGACGGAAAGCGAAAATGCACTTTCAAAACTTTTGCGAAAGCAACGCTTATTTGGGAGACAAGTGTTTCCTAATTGGAGAAATGATCATGTAATCGGTTTCCGATTTGTTGTAAAGTGATATAATGGGTTGCCATCAAGCTCACGTTAACTATTTCGCCGATTAAGCCAAATTACTAAATATTTGTGCCCATTATTGTTAGGTTTGGGTGATGTCCTTGTTTTTACAGTGGCGCCAGTTTTAATTGCTATATTTATCGGTTTATTTGTTTTTTTATTAATTATTTTGTAGGATTTGTAACAAAGTATTTTACAAGTAATTACGGGATTGTCTCCATCATAAAGTTGTCGAAATGTAAATTAACTGAAAAAGTGGAAAATTGTTTCCACCTGCACCTTCTATCAAAAAAACAACTACTTTCTGAGCTATATGCCCCAACGAACATTGAATTACATTCCACTAGAAAACGTGATGGCGACCGACTTCGTCGATACTTACAACCATCTCTATCGATTTGCAAATTAACAAGAAGAACACTACTCGTAGACCGATTTCGACATTATTGTGTCTCATCAGTACGAGGTAAGTAGTTCCTCTCATCCCGCAGAGCAGGATGCAGAATGATTCTTTTACGCCAATACATAAACCGTGAACCCACGATTCCATGATGAAGTCGTAAAAGCGCCATCCTACCATTAATTTGCAAACCAACAGATCAAAGGTAACTGTAATCACATGAAAACAATACAAGAATTAAATTTATTTCTTGAAATGTAAATTTTGTCAGACCAAAAACGGCTACCTTGATCACGAGATTAGTGCTGACGGTACAAGGCTCGGCACTGCAAAAATTAAGGCAGTTGAACAGTTTCCGAGCCCCAAAACAGTTAATCAGTTTATTGGACTATGTAGTTATTTTCGCAAATATGTAAAAGGTTTTTTTCAAATAGCCCGACCCTTAACTTCTCTGACCAAAAAAGATACCCCCTTTGTTTGGGAAAAAGCTTAACAAGATGCGTTTGAGAGAATTAAGAAAACTTTAATGGAAAGGCCAGTTCTTGCTATAAGTATTTGACCCGAAATTGGAAACTGAAGTCCATACAGATTGTAACATGTCTATCGTCATGTCACCTTGCACTATTATCGACCGTAAACGATACCGCTATTATTACCGTTAAAACCGACCCCGATTCACTGTTAATGCTACTGTACACGAGATACCCCTTATAGACGCTTAACTATTTATCTGTTTGAACAAGGCCAATCAAAGAACGCGTCCCTCGCTTGCAATTGAATAACGAACGCATTTCTTCTGACAAATGACATAAACACGATTTCCGTTTTGAGCAAGACTATTTAAAGACCCACAAGGGAACCATACCTCCTTTTTATCGACCAACAGGCCGACTGAAGCGTCCGAAGAAAAACTTTAAAGTACCTCATCTTGTGAATTTCCTTTTTGGTTGTTGAAAGATACAACCCGCTAAGTTGGAGTCAAGTTATTGCCAAGATACCGCTAAGTTGGAGTCAAGTTACCGCTAAGTTGGAGTCCAGTTACCGCTTTTGGAAGGTTCCTATGTGTAGACAGTTCTTCGAACCACTTCTGAGCTGTTTAGAAGCCCCAAGCAGCCAGAACCATTAAAGAAACTTTCATCTCTCCACGAAGAAGCTGAAGCCGCCCTCCTAGACAGCACAGAAACCTAAAGTTAAGTCCTCTTACAACTCCAGTTCATTATCAGCAAGTACTTACATTTTCAATAAATAATCTATATTTTTAAAAAACAGTTTCATTTGTATACCTTAGACTAAGGTTGTAGCGTGGTCGGTCTTTATTTCAAGTAGCTTCTTTATTTGTTGTTTAATTAAAGTAATTACAAGGTGTTTCTATCTTTCTCACCTGAGTTTTTGTGTAGTTTGTTTGTTTAATCGATAGCGTTCAAAAGATAGTGGCGCCCTTATTACATCCCAATCCTTCCTATAGTGAGCATTAACTTGGAGTCGAACCACCCCCTGGAGAGGGTCTCTTAGCCGGGATCTCTTTTGGACAGTTTTTTAGTTACAAATTGGCTCCCTGTCTTTTTGGGACTAAAAAGGGTTACAAATTGGCTCCTTTGAGGAACTAATTTAGTTACAAGATGCTTCCAAATTTGGTTTAGGTGGCATTCTACTCCAGACAAACAACAAAAGAGGAACAGAAATACCACTCGTTTGAATTGGAAGCCTTAGCCGTAGTTAATTCGTTACAACGATTTCGAGTTATTGGGCTTAAAATTCAAATTTATAACAGATTGCAGTCCATCAAGAATAGCGATGACAAAACGGAATTGAATTCCTCGAATAGGTAGGTGGTAGTTGATCACCTAGGAGTTTAATTTTTCTGTGGAATATCGTCCGGTACTAAAATGGCTCACGTGGACGCGTTAAGCCGAAATCCAGTCGAACCAGTCGAAGAGCCAATCAGAGAAAGACAGCCGGATATCTTACAAGTCAATATGACTCGTAAAGACTGGATCTTAGCTGCACAAATGAAAGATGAAAAATGTAAATTCTCGCTACAAAACCCCAGGATGTTGAAGAAAAACAAATACACGCGGACTATGCTATTAAAGATTATAGAAAAACCCCAGACGGATTAAAGTGGTATGTTCCTAAGCAAGCTAGACGAGTAGTAACGATGTATCATCACGACAGTATGGAACATTTTGCACCGAGAAAACTCTGAAGAATATTTCTGGCCAATACTGGTTTCCTAGGAGGAAACCATTATATCAAAGCATGTCTTGCATGTGCTTAAAACAAGATTCCCTCAGGAAAAAAGGAAGGGTTTCTACATCCAATAGACAAAGTATGCACATATATCACTTGGGACCTTTTGTAAAGAGCACAAAAGAGAATGCTTACCTGTGGATGCTCTTACGAAGTTTTTGTTTGCAAAGGCAGTGAAAACGACACGGACCAAACTAGTGATGAATTTTCTACAAGGAATTTTCGAGACTTTTGGAGTTGCTAAGCGAAGTGTGTGTGATAAAGGGGCTAGTTTTACGAGCAATTCCTTTATCAAGTTCACAAAACAGTTGGACACAAAAGTAGTGTTCAATGCAACAGCAACGCCTCGTGCAAACGAGCAGGTGAAGCGAAACTTGCTACATGCTATTTGGACCACCCACGAAGATGAAAGAAAATGGGATCGGTTCCATTGTATTCGCCATTAACTCATTGCAGGATAACACTACAGGGAAAAGCCACCATGAGTTATTATTTGAGTATAAGCCTAAAGGAATGACTCCTTCTTGCAGATATGTGTAGCTGATGATGGAGTTATAGAAAGTATTGAGAAAACTCGAGAAGAAGCCGAGTCACATATGAAAGAAAGTTAAGTAAGGCAAAAGGTATACTTTGACGCTAAGAACAAGAAGTATTATGAGTATAAGGTAGGGGACTTGGTTGTTCTAAGAAGGACCAACGATGGCAGAAGCAAGAAGCTGCTTCCAAAGTATATTGGCCTTTATCTTACCAAGGAGATACTGCCTCATAACAGAAATGTAGTAGAAGACCTACCAGGGTCTAAGAGCGCGAAAAGATGTACCATGGTGTCAGCTCTGCTGAAAGAATGAAGCTGTTTACTCCGACTTACGATAGCGGAAGTACAGACTCTGACAAAGAAGTAGTCAATAGTGATAAAGATTAAAAGAAAAGATAATATGACACGGGGTGTTCGCAGTCTTCGTGCTTCTTTAGTTCCCAAAATTTTATTACATTTTATTTTTTTATTACTTTCTTCAAAATTAGAAAAAAAACTTCTATGCAATACGTTACGAAATGAAATTTTGTGTAACTCACGCGTTACACAAAATTAGGCATTTTGTAACTGATGTTATAAATAACTATTTATTTGTCCATGGTGTGTACGTTGATATTTCAGCGTTCGCTATGGTTTTAGTTGTCAAAAAATATCGTGACGCCCCGAAAAAATTTCAGATTTTTTTTTGTTTTATTAATTGATAAGTTGAGGTGTGAAATTTTCATATTTTAAAAAATTAAAATTAAAAAGTGTCTTACAATTTAGTATTTTACCATTTTTCACCAGGATATTGTAAATTCATATTTTATATTACAAACAAATCCATATTGCAAAGTGTTCTATGCTTCTTTGAGGCTTTAAGACAGGTTAATTATAAAATCGCACTGGTTGCTCGAAACTAATTTAAGGAATTAATTCTCAATCTTCACAATAAACTAATTTCCTTAAAGTTTTAAGTTGATGTTATTGTAGAGATTATCCGGTGTTGTTAAAACACTAAATTGATTATGTGTCATGAAATAATTAAGACTATGCAGAAAAATATTTTCAAGTAGTTAACCAAATTGATGTAATTCTTTAATTAGAATTAATTTTTAAAGAACTTATTTTGCTTTATTTAAAATAGAATTTATTTTTTAATTAATAGGTATTCATTAATTTAACAACATAATTTAAACAAGAAAAAAATTGCAAATATGTTAATCCACGCATATAATTATTGGGCTTAGCAATTAATTTATAAAATAATCTATAGGTACAGTGTAAATAAATAATAACAAAATATAGAAGCGTAAAACTGTAAAATATAGTGAGGTACATAAAAATTAACTAAATAGCTAACAATACAATATCAATTTAAATTGTATTATAAGATAGTTGGTGTATAAGATAGTGTGTGTAATTCCGTTAGTGCGTAAAATGCTTTACAGCACGAGTTACGTACTCACTTTACCTTCGACCTACATGTACAGTCGGCTTTAGAATAGCATATACATGTTAAAGGTGAATTTCGTTTACCTACCGAAGTTATAAAAACGCCCTTCTTAAACAACACAGGAATGGAAATTTTTAAAACGCCTACAAGAGTCGGTCATGTCCCGAATAAATAGGTTTTTTTTGCATTGATATAATAAAAAAAAGGGATTTTAATCCTAAACAAACATTTATTATCGAGGGTTCCAAACTAAGTGAAGATGTGGGCGTGGACAACTGTTTAACTGATTTCAAATTTATTATTATTTAAACCGTGATTGGTTACACAAAAAAAAGGCTGTCTATTCAATGTAAACGATTTTAGTTTGAAAATGTATATGCTATTCTGAAGCCGATAGTACTTGTATCTATAACGTCATTATTAGTAATAAATTGAGTTTTCTTTTTTATGGACAACTTTGAAGCTGCCTTCGGTTGCTGTCTCTGGCCAATATTGCACATTTGAAAGATATATCCGTGAAAGGGTCGATTTTTATGCCGTATTCCGTAAAATATTTTTCTTGTACCATTTTTGCTGTTGTATTCCTTATTGAATTTAAAGTCTTCGCCATTGTCTTTTTTTTATATTAAAGGCGTAATCCTCGAGAATTTTGCTAGTTACGTTATGGTAGTACATTTTTCAAGAGTAAAATTTCTCACCCGTAGGAACTCCGAGAATTGGTTCCAAAAAGAGAGCTTCTGAACTTCTGCATATTCAATGGGACATTTTCCGAAACCAATTTTCTGATTTCTTCGCCTGACTGGCACTCGAATCTTGATATTTCGTCTGGATTCATTATTTCCTTTCAAAATTATGAAGACGCTTCAATTATGTTTTTGAAACTGACAACTATAGAAATACCAGACACCTTAGTAACGGATTTGTCATAATTTGGTCGCTGAGATATTACGTATTGTCAATATGAAACGTGCCGTTGCTATGCAGTTTTGTCAGTTAAAAATAGTCTAGTAAAATAGTCAGCTTGAAATATGTCGTTGCCATGACGTTTTACTAGTTAAAAATTGACCATTCCAGAATGGTGACAGAGACTGGTCGGCCATATTGTCTGAGTGGCACACAATACCATTCAAACACGGTTTGCTATATGTAAAAAAGCAAAGAATAATTTTTCTGGTATATATATTGCAAAAATAATAAAAATTCATAAGTTTATATTAATTGTTAAATGCTTAATCGGGGTCACATAGGATAAAATGTTGAACTAAAATGGGATATTGTTTCCTTTTTTCGTAA
This sequence comes from Ophraella communa, assembly GCA_035357415.1. Lineage (NCBI taxonomy): Eukaryota > Metazoa > Arthropoda > Insecta > Coleoptera > Chrysomelidae > Ophraella > Ophraella communa. The sequence continues at coordinate 31,672,457 of CM068993.1, forward strand.
AATAAATGAAATATCTTAAAATTTGTTAAAGATATTGTTTGTTTTTCATTTAAAAATATTTTACTATTTGGATCGGTATCTATTACTTTAAGAATAATAAAAAACTCTTCGTTTTTACAAAACTACCTAATAAACATCAGGTACCTAGCTACAAACAAACAAAATGTAACTTCAATATGTCAATCTGACGATGCTAAGTCTAGCGAAACGGCTGTCATTTTAAATAAATATTGGAAGTTTTGTAAAAACGAAGAGTTTTTTATTATTCTTAATAAGATGGACTTCCAAAAAGTAAGGGTTAGTACAATCAATGTAATCTATTACTTTGTTAACCGTATAATAACAAAATTATTATTTTATAAAATTTGTATTACTCACATTATAAATGTAATTATTTTAATAAGAAAGAAATTATTTTAACAACAAAGAAATTATTTTACTAACAAGAAAAACAAACAAGAAATATAAATTCAGCCGGTATTCCGGTGCAGTTTTTCTTTATGTTATTTTCTCTTGTGTCCTGTTCCAGCGGTTCCTGCAGTAGAGCATTATTCGGCCGTTGCGGTATTATGATCCGTCCGTTAATTCAAATTATGGTTTCAAGGAAAATTAGTTAACTGCTACTGAAATATAGAAGAAGTAGGATCTCAGTACCAATACCAATGAACTTAATTGAATTCTCTAAATCGACAGATAATGAAGAATACAGAACAAACAAAATTTAATTCTAATCTGAAGATAAAAATAAATTTATTATTGCTCTTTACTGAAGTTGTGTTTGTCTGTCCATTTAAACTATTCTGAAGCATAGAAATAAATTTACATTTTACTTATTTACAGATTATTGGTTTGTGGATAAAATAAATTCAATAATAAACCAATAGGTTAGGTTAGTTTAGGTTAGGTTGGGTCACTAAGCAGGAAAGTGACATTTATTACACGGGATATATATGCCTATTGACTCCAAGGTTTTAGGTCCGATTATTGGCTGTGATTCATAAATCTAACAGAATTCATAGGCTTGACGGTTTATTGGTAGCGATGCGGAAAGTTCTTTGCTCACTGAGGCAGAAAATGTTACGTGGTTTCCAATTGCATTGACTGTAACAATCATTGTAATGTTAATTCCTCTTTCGCTAGATATAACAGTTCCTACTTGCTTAACTTCTTTTAGTGATAGAATTTTGGGTGTTGAATGAACTGTGGAATTCCCAGTCTCATCTAAATTATAAAGTTTACTAGGAAGAAATTGATGTCTTGTCACTACATCTTATAAATTAATGAAAAAAGAAGAGATATTCTCTCGATTAAAACTCGTGGCATGGGAGAGACTCGTCTCCTCTGGTTTTCGTAAACTCAAGTTTGCATGTCGTTTTCTTAACCCTAACAACCACATTTCTCCAGCGATTTTGTTTCCAGTCCAGCTATTTGGCATTTTTATGTGATTTTCGTAAGCAAATTCATATGCAATTTTTTTTTTGTAAGTCGAGCTGCTTGTAAATAATAATCAATCAGCTGGAGCTCTTGGTCGTCAGAAAATACTTTGTGCATATCACATTTTAATTGACAAATATAATCAGTATTGTTTTAATTTTCCTTTGTTTTCTCAATTTGTTGCCGGTAAAAACAAAGTAGTTTTGGAAATTCCAAACCTTTTAGCTGCCCATCGCTAAAGCTCACGTAAGGTGTTAAAATTGGCTTACTTTCTATAAGATGGCAGCAGTTTGATGAAAGTCCCGAGGTACCTACAATCGTCCCAAGGTACAACACCCTTCACTATCTTTGAAGAAACAATTCTAGTTCTGAATTTAAAGACATTCAGCAGATTAGCAAATTAAAAGTCAATGAGCAGATAAATCTTGGAAGTTGTCCACTGTTAAAAGGTTTGCTTTGTTGATTCTTTATTTTATTTATTTTATAAATATACAACAAATACCTTAAGTTACTATAAAAGCACGTTATAGTTTTTACTGGTTTTTCTATATCATTATTTAGTTATACTGATCTTAGAGGAAAAAATATCCAGCACATTTATTTAAGGCTAAAAATATCAGGGCTTTAATATTGTTATCTTTTATTACTTCCCTACATGATCTAGTCTTAACACTACTTAATCAACATTAGGTAGTTATTTAAAAAAAAAATGTAACTTCAATATGCCAAACTGTTAAGTATTTACTTAAAACAGCTGTCATTAATTAATTCATGTTTTCTACAAGCCTACGGTAAACTAAACTTTTCCGCACTCATTTGCATGCGGAAGGACTTACACTCACTAGTACGGAAAAGTAAAATATTTACTTTACCAATATCGTATAGTAGCTGAAGAATTCAACAAGTTTTAAACAAAATGAGCAATTTTACCTAAACACTATCCAATGTACTAAACATCTCGGTTTAAGAAACTACTTCCATAGTTGCAAAATATTGGATCATCAAGAGCTCAAGATGCGTAGCCATTATTTTCTATTCAATGCACGGTTTTGTAAAATATTATATTTATACTATCTAATAAAATTATAAAAATTAAACCAAAATACTTAACACTTCAATAAATGTAATTTTATAAAAAAAATATATAGTGAGTTACATAGAAAAGAGTGGATAACAGATGGTATAATAAGTTCGTTAAAACAAAGGAATAATCTCTACAAACAACACAAAGCTGATCCAGATAATATAATTAAAAAAGAAGCATATGGAACATATAGAAGAAAATTAGACAATATAGTTAGACTAGCTAAATCATCATATTACAGAAAACAAATAACAAAAAATAAAGATGGAATGTAATAAACCAAATAAGTGGCGGATACAAAAAACAAAACCAAATACATCAAATTGTTACTGAGAACGGTAAGTGCATAACAGAACCAGAAGAAATCTCGAATAAATTTAATGAATTCTTTTCGGAAGTTGGTAAAAGTTTGGCAGATAAAATTATTAAACCAAATACGCCCTACCCCAAACCAAAGTGCCTGAAAAATTCGTTTTTTTTAGAGCCAGTAACTGTTAATGAAATAAAAACAATAATAAATACTTTGAAAAATAAAAAATCACCAGGTATAGATGGGATCAAAATAGAAATGGTGAAATATTTAACAGATGAATTAGCACCTCTTCTTGTTGATGTAATTAATAAAATCTACAAATCGGCACAATGTCCTTCGGAATTTAAAATAACTTTAGTTGTACCAATTCATAAAAAGGGGAAAAAGATCTTATAGATAACTATAGACCAATCTCTTTGATAACAACATTTGCTAAAATTTTTGAGAAGACTTTAAAATTAAGCAATTACATCCTTCCTAAATAAATACAAAATTTTGTCTGGTTGTCAATTTGGGTTTCAGGAAGGCTTGTCTACAGAAAATGCTATAACGTATTTACTAGAAAAAATATACAGATCCGTAGACAATAATAAACCTTCACTATGCATATTTCTGGATCTTGCCCGGGCATTTGATACTGTTAGTCACACGCAGATGTTAGAAGCTTTGGAGAGTATAGGTATTCGAGGAACATCATTAAATCTAATGGAAAACTATTTAAGAAATAGAACGCAAACAGTAAAAATCGAAAATGTGTTTAGTGAATATCGGTCAGTTTCATTTGGTGTACCACAAGGTACAGTTCTAGGACCTTTATTGTTTATAATTTATTTAAATGATCTATTTAAAATAAGCTCTTGTGGTACGGTTACTAGTTTTGCTGATGACACTGCGGTGTTTTATGAAAGTGATACTTGGGAAGGACTCAAAGAAAAAGTCGAGGACGATATTGTAAGTATAACAAACTGGATTAAACATAAACAGCTTACTATTAATATTGAAAAACATACTTTATTCCCTTCTGCAGCTACAAAAATTCATTACCACCTTATAGGAATTTAAAAATAAATGGACAAAACTGTGATGAATGTATAAAGCTTACTAAAGACATTAAGTATCTGGGAGTTACAATCGATTGTCACTTAAGATGGAAAAACCATATAGATAATGTAGTAAACACTCTAAGAAGCCTATTATACAAATTTAGGTATTTAAGAAGAAGATTGGGTATTACTCATCTGCGAATGGTTTATTTTAGTCTTGTTGAATCTCGTCTAAGATATGGTATTGTCAGTTGGGGTGCTGCAGATAAAACACACCTAAGGAAACTGGAGATCTTACAAAAGAAAATACTTAAGGTTATATATAGTAAAAAAATTACATACTCATCTAACAAGTTATTCAATGAAATATATTTACTGGATATAAGACAAATATACATATTCAATGTGTTAATTTATATCTACAGAAATAGAAATAATTTAAAACAAATACAACATAAATATAACACCAGAAATAAAACTCATAGAAATGTACAAACAAGTTTAGTTAACAAATCTATTGGACAGAAAAACTTTGTGTACTTATCAACTAAAATATTTAACTTCATGCCTGAAGAATATAAAATTTATTTAACCACAATTAATTCAATTAATTTAATTAAATCATTGCTAAAAAAATATTTATTACTTGCAGATAGACTAGCCTTGCATAATTTGATAGAAAGTAATTAACCTTGCTACAAAATTTTGCCTATTTTTTATTATATTCTTTTTGTTCTTTGATTTGTACAACTCTATATCATGCATCATTATACTCTTATTCGGGATGAAAATAAATTAATGTATAATCTATGAAAATTGTGAACTAATTTAATTTGATTGATGGACTTGAAAATAAAGCTCATGCGCAACCTTAAGGGTCATAAATGGGCTCATCTTCTTGTTTATTCCTTCATTTCAAATTGGAAACTATTTAAAGATATGTAACATATTATATACTTGTATTTTTGTTTTTTTTTGTGAATGAATAAACCTTATTATATTATTATTATTATTAATTAACCAGGACTGGTCCATGATATTTCGAGATACTTATGTAGCTCTGAAGTTTTGAAATTTAGTTAGGACTTCCGGGTCACTTATTTGTAGAAGGCGTAGGCAGACAAGTAGCTTTACAAGATAATTTTCGGGTGTTGGGATTCAATTCAAGCATTGTTTCCTCTTGCTTATTGTTTTCCTTGGAGTTGTGTATAATTATTTTCAGATGTAGGCTAATCATTTTGTAATGGCATTCGAAAGGCGAATATTTTGTCAGGGAATTTGAAGGATTTTAATTATCAGAAAATGTTAGTAGGATGTCATAAATATGAATTTATTTGAAATATTAAACAAGTATACAAAAAGTATGCCTGTTATAATATTTATTCATTTAACAAACCGTCTTCTCATAGGGCCAGTTGTACCAACAAGGTTTAAAACATAACTAATGGTTTAAGCAAAATTGGTGTTGTACCAGATTGGATCAGTGGGTAACCAGAGTTTAGCCAACGGGTTTGTTAACCGCCCAAAAATGAGTGGTTAAGATCATAACACTAGTTGAGTCTATTACAAATAGGTATATATTATTAATAAATAAATCTTATTTGAAAGTAATGATTAATAATAGTCTCGATTAATAGTAAAGTTCCAAATTATCAATTTACTATGTTTTTAATCAGTACAAAATAAAGAAGATACAGGAATAAGTACCTACTTTTTAGGAACTGTCCTCAGAAGATATGGTTCGATATCTGGCAACTGGCTGTATATTACAAGTTGTATGAGATTTTTGTGGTATTGATAAGTCCACATGTAGCAGAACAATAACAAAAACGCTAAATGCATTTTTTTTTATTTTATTATTTTGGAGCAGAAACTTTTTTATTATTTGGAAATAATTAACACCAAATAAATAACCACATACATTAAGTACGTACGAGTGGTTAGCATATTTCAAGTTGTCGTATATGCAGCAATCATTAGTTTGCAGTTTATTCACGCCCCAGTTTTCCTCGAATTGTTTCGCCTAATAATTTTAATGCAGAATCTCTAAATTGCATACCTCTGAGTAAGAAAATAAATTTTGGCTGTGTTCGAGGCGGAAATTAATTTGCTTGATTTTCAGGATTTTTAGCTTCAGAAATTGTTAAATGTAAAAAATTGTGATAAATTCAGAATTTGTTTTTCTAATATTCTTAAAGTTTGTATATATAAATAAAAAATGTTGTCATGAATGAAGAAAGATTATTTATTCCCGTGAACTTGGCACACCATATTTAAAAAAAGTCTTTTTAGAGTTCTGGCATCATTTGCAATAGTTCTAGAGTTCTCTGTAAGTATTTTCAATAGTTCCGGTTAATAAATACAAAAAAAACGAATTTTAAAATATGGTGCGCCGTATCATGAAAATACATTATTTTTTAGCAGTTCTAGTTAATTTTACAATAGTTCTAGAGTTCTTTATCCATCATATTAATAGTTCTAGCAATTAAACACAAAAAATCAATTTTTGAAAACTAAGTACCTAAAATATAATTTTATTCCAAAATAATTTTTTTACGACTTTTATTAAAAAAAAAAAAAATTTACGAGTTCTAGCTGATCTCATTAGAGTTTTGAATAGCGTTCCTTCGATATTTAAAATGAAGATAACTTGAAGAAAAATGATTTTGCGAGAAAAAGTCACAAAGGTTTTGTGTAGAACTAAAGGAACGCTATTCAGAACTCAAGTCAGATCGGCCAGAACTCGTAAAAAAATTATTTTTAAATAAAATTAACTTAGTCTTCAAAAATTGATTTTTTGCGTTTAATTGCTAGAACTATTAATATAATGGCTATAGAACTCTAGAACTATTGTAAAATTAACTAGAACTCCGAAAAATAATGTATCTTCATGATACGGTGCGCTGCGTGAACTTGGCGCACCATATTTTAAAATTTGATTTTTTTGTAATTATTAACCGAAACTATTGAAAATACTTACAGAGAACTCTAGAACTATTGCAAAGGATTCCAGAACTCTAAAAAAACTTTAAGATATTTAAATATGGTGTGCCAAGTTCACGGGAATGATTATTTTCAATATTTTCATCGACCTTTTGAACACCGCTGTTGATTTAGTTTTGCAGGTTGTTGATTTATTATTTTTGACGATTGGTTTATTGAGGATGGTGGTTCTGGTAAAATTGTTTTAGGCGACTAGGCTAATATTCTTATTTAAGGCACAACTGCCCCCATGACATCATAGAGTCATTAACGTATCTCTCTGCAACGGTTAATGCATGTTCTTACCTTTTCCTTGATATTTCAGGAAGTCTTTTTAATTTAAAAAAAAACTAAATACAAATTTTACTTTATATAAGTTAAACGATAAGAGTTAAGATTATTTTCTGTAGAACTCACGACACATACAGTAAAAAAATTAACTTTACCCTGACTAGCAGCGAACAGTAGTAAACACAAACTTTATATTAAACCTCATCATTTTCTACTGCTAGTAGAAACACAAAAATTGTGTACACTTGTCTATCAAGCAATGACATACGTTTTTTTAATTCTAATCATGACCTTTGAATGTTGGAAAGAGATAGCGCCAAAAACGTGAACGGTTCTATTCATAAGAATTTATTTTGACCTCATATGACAACTGTCGTTATTTTGTTACATCGTTACAAAATTTCCGGTTTTGCATTATATAAATATTTTTAATAGAACCTTACTCTTTAGACGGTGGCTAAACGGTAACATTTATCGTAGATTTATAAAGTCTAATAATAAGGGAATGTGGAATGAAACTTTAGAGAAATGTGGGCAAAATGTGTGTCCCATACCAGAGACAACCAAGAGACGCCCAAGTACATGTTAAATTTTTGTTCTACAGTAATGAATTGGTCCACCAGAACCGGAAAGTTGAGATGGCGCTCGCGCTTCTCAGGAAATTTAAAAAAGCGCGGGCAAACCCTTTTTCGTTTATTCTATTAAAAATAAAATAGATTTTGCCGAAAAAATATTGTACGATACTAATAATACTACTAATGTATGCGATTCTGTAGGAGTTTCTGTAAGAAGTGAAACGACAGCCCAAACAAGTGCCATTTTTGATTCATTGATTCATTTCGTGAGGTTTGTAAGTATGATGTCAGGGTAAAGATCAATTTTTTCTACTGTAGACCATTTCTTTGTATTTATGGTATCAGATGATCTTAAGAGAGTTGACACAAGCCTACTTAAGACTTGTATCGTATTACTAGATGCAAGAAACTTTCCAAATAACACAATAAGTATGTTATGCGTTCTTTTCATAGGTGGTCGTAGGAAAAAGTATTAAAGATGATTTTTATATTACACAAGGAAATATTACTTACATTTTTAATTTGCAAAAAGTTATTTTATCTGCGGATGCAAAAAAAAATATTTAAAAGGTCCAAAAAAAGCTTAAATTAAATAAACCACGAACTAGATGTGGCAAAACGTAGAAATATTTTTGCTGCAAAGTGAATTGTATGCAACTACATTCACCAGTCACCGAAGCACAACTAAATGTAATTAAGGCGATCGCTGGTAAAAATTCCAAATTCTAGGAAAATTTCATGAACATTTAGTTAAAATATTTAATCTTGTTAATTCGTCCTGGAGTCGGGAAAAGGGTTTAATTCATCATCGATTTCCTGAATGTTTAATAGTGGTAAACGATCAGGTCGAGTATATCGTCATCAAATGCGAACATATTTTGACCATTCACTATTCAATAACTGAGCTAGACCGGAGGCAATAAATCAATGACATTCTGACGAACCAGTTAACTTGATGGAATTCCTGAATGTCCAAGAATAATCAACGGATCGTATTGAAACCACACACAATGTCCGGAATTTGCACTTTTGTCTTTTTTGCAAAGGAATTGATAAACAGACAAACAAAATATTGAATAAAATTTATTATACTTACCCTTATTTTGTAAAAGTTGTTTGTCAGCCAAAATATAAACATTACCGAAAATAAAATATTTCATGTTAGTTTTAACATTGTTTATTCTAACAAACTGCAGAAAAGATTCGAAATGGTGCTTACAATGCAAGAAAAAGTATTTATTATTATTTACACTCATACGGGAATGGACTATCAAATAGATCTTTCGCAAAGAGTTTCAGAAGGTTGCACGGACTAATTAAATATTTATTATATTTAATTTCATCTTCTAATGTCTGTCTTAGGTCAATTTTCATAGATTGATTTTAGAGGGAAATGTATTCAGGATAATTCTTTAGAGCTAATAATAACTAGATGTTAATACGGGTTGCCATTATTTCTTTAATAAATATGACAATCATCATGAAATATACACCCAGTGTAAATGATTTTATTTTTATAAAATTTTGTATAAGTACTTACTGAAACATAATAAGTAAATAATAAAAAATTCAAAATGATTGCATTGCTTCAAAGCCTTTTTACCTTTAATAATGAGTGGATGCACCCCGACGTGTTACGCATTCCCCAACGCGCATAGGCATGCTTCTAGTCAGGTGTTCAATGTCCTCCTGGGGCCCTATTCTTGAAATCGTAGGAATCGATTCTCTAGAGAATTGATTCTCCAAAAAAAATTCTCCTGAGAACTGCCAGTCCTATTCTTGAATGTGTGGGAAATCAATTTCTAGAGAATTAGGAAAATAGACGGGGAGCTGGCTACAGAAAACAGGGTCGATAAGGTGCGCGCCATTTCATCTTGTAAACTGACGGGCCCAACTTAGTACATCACCAAACGCCACTTCTTAAGGTCAGCACAGGTCGGATATGAAAATGCCAGCCGGTTTTCCCGGACGAAAAAATTGGGTGAAAAACCTCATAACGTGCGCGAGTGAAACCTTTTGCAACGTGTAGTTTGAACCTCAAGTAAGAGCGGTGTAATAGCGCAAGAAGTTTTGCGGGCCGGAAAACCCTCGTAAGAAGTGATCGAAAGTGTCGGAAAATTCATCTGAAAAACCTCATAACGTGCGCGCGCGAAACCTTTTGTAACGTGCGGTTTAAGCCTCAAATAAGAGCGGTGCAATAGTGCAAGAAGTTTTGCGGGCCGGAAAACTTTCGTAAGAAGTGATCGAAAGTGTCCAAAAATTTTATCATTCCCATTAACTCCTGTGCCAAATAATTTTTGTCACCTAGATGGAACAATGTATTCAACAGAAAAAAGCAAGCTTTTGAATCCCATTGTTGGACCGGAAGATTCGAGTACAGTTACAAATTTACAATGCAATGTGATGATAATCGACGGATTTTTTTACCTTTATGGTTTACGAGAGACTGAATTGACGTATTCAAAGATTTCTACAACTATTTTGAAAAGAATTTTCCGACACTTTCGATCACTTCTTACGAGGGTTTTCCGGCCCGCAAAACTTCTTGCACTATTGCACCGCTCTTATTTGAGGCTTAAACCGCACGTTACAAAAGGTTTCGCGCGCGCACGTTATGAGGTTTTTCAGATGAATTTTCCGACACTTTCGATCACTTCTTACGAGGGTTTTCCGGCCCGCAAAACTTCTTGCACTATTGCACCGCTCTTATTTGAGGCTTAAACCGCACGTTACAAAAGGTTTCGCGCGCAAACGTTATGAGGTTTTTCAGATGAATTTTCCGACACTTTCGATCACTTCTTACAAGGGTTTTCCGGCCCGCAAAACTTCTTGCACTATTGCACCGCTCTTATTTGAGGCTTAAACCGCACGTTACAAAAGGTTTCGCGCGCGCACGGTATGAGGTTTTTCAAATGAATTTTCCGACACTTTCGATCACTTCTTACGAGGGTTTTCCGGCCCACAAAACTTCTTGCACTATTGCACCGCTCTTATTTGAGGCTTAAACCGCACGTTACAAAAGGTTTCGCGCGCGCACGTTATGAGGTTTTTCAGATGAATTTTCCGACACTTTCTATCACTTCTTACGAGGGTTTTCCGGCCCGCAAAACTTCTTGCGCTATTACACCGCTCTTACTTGAGGTTCAAACTACACGTTGCAAAAGGTTTCACTCGCGCACGTTATGAGGTTTTTCACCCAATTTTTTCGTCCGGGAAAACCGGCTGGCATTTTCATATCCGACCTGTGCTGACCTTAAGAAGTGGCGTTTGGTGATGTACTAAATTGGGCCCGTCAGTTTACAAGATGAAATGGCGCGCACCTTATCGACCCTGTTTTCTGTAGCCAGCTCTGGGACTAAAAGTGGCGTATGTCTGAACTAAATTCAAGTATTTCAACTGCATAACCAATCAAATATTCGGATTTTGTATTATAATTTCTTTTATTAAGTTGGCAGAATTGACTTTTTTGACATTTTTATAGTTCGTGAATATAACCAATACCTTTTGTTAGTGTTTTGCTGTTTTGTTTATTGTATTGCTAATAAAGGGCGTGTATTTTTTCCTCTATTACGGCGAAAAGAAATTTAATGAGCGAAGCTCAGAAAAAATACATAGTCGAATATTTTGAAACTGACACGGAACTTTTAAAAGGTAAATTTTCCAGTAGTTTTACGCATAAGGAGGCTCAGCAGCGATGGGAGTTGATAAGCCTCCATCTAAATTCGATACCGGGAGCTTCAAAGACACCTTGAAGAACAAAATTATTAATTTTAACTCTATTGAACACAACACAAAAAAATAATATATTCAGTATCAACAAATAGATTATAAACACACTACTACAAAATGCAAAACAGGCACTATTGGCAGATTTTCTCCACAAAATGACATGGGGAATCAATTCTCGATATTTGTGGATACAAAACAAAGCTCATTTGGACGCTCTCTCTACGTCAGTATATATGCTCCAAGACATTTATTTCATACACGGAATACAATGTTAAAATAGTTCACTTTTGGCAGGTCTGCCAAAAAACTAACCTGACAATAAACAAACGATTCATATTTTTCATACGGTTCTGCCAAAAAAACCTAACCTAACAATAAATAAACGGTTTATATTTTTCATATAAATCAGTTAAATAAATAGAATACTTTATTTTATCTATTGCTATAGGGACAAGATATATGAGGCGGAAATAGACCTTTTCCTCTAAACTATTTATCAGTTCAAGTGGTCGACTGTAATGGTTTTGTTGGTGTTAGTATTATTTCCCCACTTTCTGCACTTGTTGAATTGAAAATGGTCGGTCAAATCTCCCACAGAATCCGGATACATTTTCAAGTTTGTGTTTGTTAAGTGGTAAGGACCAGAATGTTCGCTTTACATATAATCCATACTAACAGAAAATGTTGAAAACAGATTAACATTCAGCAGACATCAAGAAAACGGTAATTTGTTCATCAGAAAATTTTAATAAATTGTCGTATATGTTTTTCAATGGGATCTTAAACATAATCAAAATATATTGTAGAATTAAACATAAAATAATTTTTAATTCAGCCATTGCTCCTGTTTTTTTATCTGTTTCCAAGTAACTAAAAAACTACTACATGGATTTTCATGAAGAGTGGGTTCTATAATAAATTAACTGAAAAATTAAATTTATTGCAACATTATTTATAAATAAACTGACTAACTTAAATCAAATTATTAGGTTTTGAACAAATGGAAGAGAACATTCATTAGTTGCGCATGTTGGCACGCTCGTCGCATGATTACTATTTTCATATTTATATTATTTTTCCACATTTCAAACGTGTTTTAGTTATATACAAGTTCGAGTTATACATGTAGTAATACATTATATTTACAAGGATGAAAGAAATGATTCGAGAAAACGGGTTCAAGAAAGAGCTTTTATTGTACTAACCCTTACTCTGTGGAAGACCATCTTACTAAGAATAATAAGCAATTACAACTATTTTTTTAATTAAACGTGGAAGTTTAGTTCAAACGTTTGGTTATTTATTATTATTGGTATTATTTTAATTCATACCACAGGACGAGCTAGATTCCGTTCCATGAAAAAATCAAACCCAAAAACTACAGACTAGAACTCAATCCTAATACGCAGCACATATTCATTACCCCGTCTTGGAAACTATCTATTCCTAAAATTGATTTCTCCCTACAAATATATCCAAAACACTTCTACTCCCAATCAATAATTAAAGCAAAATATGTAAAAACTAAAGCGCAATATCAAGACTATAAAATTATTTTCACCGATGGATCCAAAAAACAAGGATGGAGTAGCTGCAGCTGTCTATCATGACAAACACTCCGTTGCTTCGAAACTTAGAAAAAAATGCAGCATATACACTGCCGAGCTGTACGCTATTAAGGAAGCACTAAAACTTTGCAGATATACTGATTCTAAAGTACTCATTGTCACGGACTCATTAAGCGCTCTACAGGGATTGAAACAAATATATCCCAACCATCCCCTGCTATCAGGATTCAAGGAAAATATACAGAATCTATTATTAAACCAAAAATTCAATTACCAATCCCACTATTAATACCTCTTCCCAAATTTTCCCAACAGACATTAAAATCACCGTCAAGGACTAAATTTATATCACCTGTGGAACGAGAACGACTCAAAGCTCAAAGATGTCAAACCTCGAATGAGATCTAAGCTACTTTTTCCACAGCATGTATTGATGGCAACCACTTCAGCTTGCAGGATAGTATCTACTGAGCCCAGGTTGAGACTATACGTCTTCCCTGTATTTTCATTGTAGATCCCAATCCCAGTGCTGGTGCTTGTTTTGGATCCGTCTGTGTGCCAGACGGATTCATGTTGTTTCCTAATCTTGGTGCGAGCCTCGTCCCTATCCGGAATATCAACCGTATATGCTGTCGTAAGGTCGTAGCAGATAGGTATTCTGTCTGAGGGCATGCTCAGTAATTGACTGTGTTCAATCTCCTTCGAGATTGTGGAATGGTACCTAGGGATCGCCCTGTCCCATTCGTTGTTTATTTTCAGCCTGTAAGCAGCTGTCAGTGCTTCCCTTTCCACAATAAGATGTAAGAAGGTAGTCCCAGTAGTTCTATTCTATTCTATTCTTCTGGGGTGCGTTTCATGCATGTACTGGAGCTCTAGGCTCATTGTACCCCCCTGAAGTAATCATACCAGGTTCGTTTCCTTCATGTATTCTAGAATGTCCCTGATATTCGCTTTCACGATTTCCTCTGGCTCAGGAAACTGAATGCCAAAGTGTCTCTGTCTAAGCCACTTAAGGCTCGGACAGTGACATATTACGTGAAGAGGAGTTTCGTCTTCCTCACCACATTTTCTGCACAATGGGTCCTCAGCGAGTCCTATTGTGTTCATGTGTTTTCGGAGATGGCAGTGTCCTGTAAGCAGTCCCACTGCCTTTCTCAATTGGGTTCTACTTAGGCTGAGTAGTTCTGTAGTTTTCTCCCTGGATGGACCTGTTATGAATAATCTGGATAATCTGAATAATCTGGTCCCAGTAGTTGCTTCGGCAACGATGCTTAAAATAATTAAAGAGACAGTGTAAAATTTCATAGTATAACCCCTTCTGGGCGTGGTATCATCCAGCCAAGCCGTGCGGCGTTGTCGCTTATTGAGCAACTCATTTCTATGATTTAACCGAATGGTTAAACATTTCATAAAATTAGTTGTATAATTTAGGTGGTTATAATTCATAAAATTTTAATAAGAGCATTATGGTCATAATATTTTTGGAAATGTTATCAAAAAATAATTATTACAAATCTCTTACCTTAAATGAAGAGCTGGTAACATCACAGCATATCAAGACGACGAAATAGGTATTGTTTGAGCAAGTAAAAATATAAATAGTTTGGTCTAGTCTGATATTATTTCTAAGGGTAGCAATATGCATAGAGAATTGGCCTGAATATTTGTTAATGAGAAGTGTTTTAATTTATAAGATGCTGATGTTTTACTGTGACATATACGCTCATATTTAATTTGATTGTCGGTTTTACTTCGGTAGTTGAATTTTAAATCAAGGGCTTTCCTAATTTTTTTTATTATTTTCGGATATAAAATAAGAAAATAGGTAATAAATTATTTTAAAAGTCTTGCAGTAATGTATTTATTTTTTACAATTCCGGAAATATTTGAACTAATGTCTCCAAAGAAGACTGATCTGTTCACCGGAGAGCAAATAAATCACAATTAAGGCTATCGATAGTAAGGTAAAATAGCAAGAAGAAGGTATGTAATGAAAGAGTTGTGTTGGAGAAAAACAAAAAAAAATAGAGCATTTTAGGACAGCTTTGTTCGAGCTTCAAACATTGTTGCCTATAAAAATTATGATTTGAAGTCTACTTATTGATAAATTTTTAATTTCTGGAAGCAACACAATCTCTGAGAAAAAAATAAATGAAAGTGAAATGTCCATATACAAGGATCCGTAAATCCAAAAATACGGAGATTCGTGCTGTAACATGATATGTTAACTAAAAACGTAGTATTTTTAAATTAATTATATGGCTTACACTAACACCATCTATTGTATAGAGTTCTTAACATGTTAATTATTATAAACGATTCCTGTCAGTAATTCCAACTTTATACACGATCTTTAATGTGGCTTAGTCCAATACCTTAAACCACGATTCATTCTTTTATTGTCATTGGTGTTATACACAGCATTGGAATATACAATACCAAAGACGTTACAAATTTCAAGTTAAAACACGTTACAAATTTCAAGTTAAAAGACGTTACAACTTCCAAGTTAAAAGACGTGACAAATTTCAATTTAAAAGACACTACAAATTCCAAAGACACTACAAATTTCAAAGACATTACACTGATTGGTTCTACATTGGTGGACGGTTCATCAGACCAACCCTTCACTGGACCAGCCCTCTCCTGGATCAATCAATGGGTCATGTGTGAAAAAAGATAAGTCGACCAACGTAATAGTATATTACGTAACGTGTGTGGTAAATAGCATTTTACGCACGAATGGAATAGTTGCGCACGATGCCGCGCAGCGGCGAGTGCGTAATTCCGTGAGTGCGTAAAATGCTTTACAGCAATAGTTACGTACTATACTTTACCTACGACCTACTTGTACCTGCATTAATAATCTTTTTGTTAATAATAATTAAACAAGAGCAACAATAGATGTTTTTAATCATTTTATTGTATAATAATTAAATACTTAACATTAGTTATATTGGGGGAAGTTAAATTCATTTCACTATCACTTGACATTTTTTAATAATTGTATAAAACTTCACGCATACAAACAAGTTAAAAGAACAATAAAAAATGGGATGTTTTTTGATGATCGTTTTTTGATAAATAATAACGTGTGCGCATGCGGTCAGACGTCAGACGCATGCGCAGACGCTCAATGTGTAAAAGATTTTAAATATGTCGGTTCAATGTACTTCTTATTGTAGTAAAACTCATTTTGGTAATTTTTGAGTGATTAATTTAGTGTTATTGCTCGGTTTCTCGCGTAATTTACTGCATTCTTAATATTTATAACGGTTTCGTATAGTAACTGAAGTGAAATTATAGTACAAAACGAGTAAAAAGTGTCTTTTATATGTTACGATTGTATCCACAAGTTGAAACAGCTTTGTAAGTAGGTATTTTTAAAAAGTATCTCGGTAATAATAATTTTATAAATGTTAAAATAACTAACTTAATTACATAAAAATAACGTAAATTAATTTGGGAAACGTAATTAAGTACATTTATATTATGATCCGTTTATACAGACAGAAAGTAGGGTTAATGGAAACGAATCAAATATATATTTTCAAATAACTCTAAATATATATTTTAAATGCAATCTTATATATAATAAATGTTATCTGCCATTTGTATGTAGAATAAAATTCACCTTCAAATATGTAAATAGGAAATTTTGAATGAAATGGCGACGTCGATCTATTGTTGCTAAGTGGTTGCTAGGGACGACGTGCGTTTATTTTACGTGCGTAAAGAGATACATTACATAGGTTGTAGATTGTGTGTTATTGACGGTTTAGAGGGGTGGTCGTAGGTAAATGCATTTATAATATTATACAGCTGTCTCGTTTTTCTTTATTTCTTAAACGTAATATAAAAATCATTTTAGTATCGTCAACTGTATTAGAATAAGTTTTTGTAAAGAACTGTTTGCGGATTATTTTTTGTAACGTATTCTCAATTTCATTCATTTAAGCACCAAGGAAATCTATTTATCTTTTGGTACATTTTCATATCATTTTTTTATCTTCATAGACAGTTTTTTCTGACATCTTTCTGTCATCTTATGATACTTATTTAAATAACAGCTTAAAACAACTTTCTTCAGTAGTATCATAAAAAATAAAAAGATTTCAGTGGCGCTCTTATAATTTCTTAAAGAAACAAATATTGTACTATAGTCAGAGCTAATGAACTTACTCACCCCTAGCCGAGGTATTTAACTATAATAATTTTTGCTGTGATAAACATTTATAAATTTTGTTAATTATTAAAATATCTTTTACAATTAATTAAAGACGAAATTAAGATTAATGTTTGTTTTATTGTAAATTACATTTTTTCTTTTGGTATATAGTTATTTTTTAAAAGTTAACTAAATATTTTTTATATTTTGCACTTATAAAAATCCATTATAAAACGCATTTGCGTATCGTAATGTAACTTTTACGCACGCAAATTTTTGTTTTAAATGGCTGGCGACATGAGTGAAGTATCTAAAGGCAAGACTATTGACAATGACATTTGTGGCTAATAGCAATTTATTAATTTTATATTGTTCTTTAAGAAAGTATCTGTAAATATGAATATAATATTTTACTTATATAATATATTATATATTATAATGAAATAATAAATATAAGAATTAATCAATAATAATTTAGTTAAAAATAATAATAGTTCGTTAATAAGAATAATAATTTAAATATAATCAAACAATGATATAAATTAACTCACCAATTTCATTATCAATTTAAAAAAGGATATTATTAAATGATTTACTAATCTTTTAAAAATTATGACAAGTAGTGTAGATATTATAATTTAAAAATAATTATCTAGAGTTGGAATCTATATGACATTCTTTCTTTATGATTTTGATGAATCGTTCCAATAATGTAAAGGTGATTACAAATTTTCATAGTATATTCCATTAAACTCTTCAAACTCAAATCTAAAACAACAAAATATAATAAAATTACTTATAGTGAATTTAAAACAAACAATTGTATAATTTAGTTAGGTTGTTCAAATTAGCATAAGAAAAGACTACTTACCTTTTTTTTTGAGTGTTGTGTACTAAAGTATACGGTCAAAGATAGGACTTTGAATTATGCCTCTTGTTAGTACAAATGTGCTCCAAAATCATAATTGCTAGTGAATGCTCAAAGAGACAACTTCAGTGTTGAAAACCCAGAGTGCCTATGGTATTAAAAGACATGGAATTTATCTGTGTGGTGCTCCAAAGAAAGTACAATAATGTACATGTAAAGACTAAACGTCAAATCTAAAATTGTATTATTTTAATTAACAAAAGGTTGTATTATAATGTTTTCATTTTATTTTATACTGTATTCTGATTAAAAATTGTATATAAGAATAATATTTACAACATTATCAAAAATTTTAAAAACATTTATCAAAATTTATATGTCAAAGTGCAGATTAATTTTGAAATAAGTATTTTCAATAATTCACATTTTGAGTATCTAAAATAGTATTTAAAAGGATTATTAAATGATCTTAATTAAGTTTTCAATCAAATAAGCACAGAATAACATTTAAAAGCCCTAAAATAAAAAAAAAGTTGTAAGATAAACATTTATGCAAATTAATAAACAAATACACAAAATATCAACTATGGATACATGTGAATATTGATTTTTATAAATAAGAATGATAATTTAAGTAAATATTATTCAAAATATGTCTTAATTTATAAAAAATTATATTGTTAATATTATTTTAGTATAGGTTATGTTTGTATTGTAAAACAAAAATTATTACCTTGCATAACAACAGTCGTTAGATTCAATTGTTTTGAAAAAGATATAAATAATCGGTGCACAATCAGAAATCTCTCTCTTGGTTTCCTGGTCATCTCTGAAATACGTGCTTCTGTATGGAATAATTGTAAATTTTGCCGGTTGACTGGTCATGAAGATGTTATTTCCAGTTATACCTAAAAGTATGGTAAATTTTCACATCTGATACAAGTTTAACAACACTTTATAACCATCACTTACTTGTAAAAGATTCTAACACAGTTAAATTGATATAAAGTGGAATCATTCTGGGACGATTGTAGCAGCGGTCGACTGGATTCGCCATTTTGTAAAAAACGATCTCTACGCTTAGGAATGCATCGAGTCACGTGAACAATGTCAATGTGAGTACTAACTTTATTTTGCGAGGCAAATTCAAAAATTCAAAAAAACTATTTATAATATTTCTCTTAATCGAAGTGACAATTTATATGTATTCACGATTGTGAACAAATTTGTATATTTGCGTAAAGGTAATTTCTTTTGATATACTTTAAGGGTCGATTAAAAGTTTGAATAATAATAAATTCACGATATTGTACAAGTTGTTTTATTATATTTTGTTCAATAATATAGGCTGTTAGAAAAATATACAGGTAGGATAAATTTAACAAATATAATAAATTTACATCAAACAAATTAATAATTATAATCAACTAGAATTGACAGCTGAATCCTAACTCTAGAGAAAAGAAGTTTCATGCTCATTATAATCTAAATCATAATATCTAAACTTATAATATTATTTGTATATAAAACTCTAAAAAATTATAAAATAAAATTAAAATTATTTAAAATAAAAGTAATACAACGCCATCTATTGAGATAAATAAAAAATAAAACGTTTTAACGATATTAATAAAGAATATTTCATTTAAATCATTTATTTTAACAATTCATTAATAATATAAATAATTATAATATTTCTAATTAACATTTATACTGATATTGGTATGAAACGATAATAATTACACATATAATAAACATTCATTATAAATCTGGTTAGCCCAACGTGAAATAATTGATATAAACATTATAATCTAAATTAAATATAAACATTCTCTTACAAAAAAATTATATCACTATAATATATTATTATATATATATATTATTATATATATTATTGGTATATTATTCATTTTAAAATATTTTAAAACATTAACATTTGATAATTTAAATGTCACAACTGTCAAATTTTATAAATTACACAGTGCTGCCGACATACTTTTTAAAATAAAAATTTTCGTAATTACATAAATATAAAAAATTAATTTAAAAAATGGTAAAAAGAGCAAAATATAAAAAATATTATAAACAACTTATTTCATATGGCTGTTGTGACACTCGTTCTTTAAAAACTTGAACTCGTGTCATAACAGAATTCCATATGAAATGCGTTGTTTAATATACTATTTAGAGGCGGAGTCAACCTGGCACACGGACGGCTCAAAGACGCCGTATGGCGTGGGAGCCGGCGTAGTCGGAAGGAAACAAGGGATAACATTCCCAGTAAGTCTATCCCAAAATGCCACGATTTTTCAAGCAGAAATCACGGCAATTCACTACTGTGTAGAAGAAATTAAAAGGCTGGATAGAACATACCGTTCAATAGCCATCTTCACAGACAGTCAGGCGGTGCTAAGGGCACTAGATTCTGTAGAGGTCAATTCTAGGCTAGTATGGGACTGTGTGCATGCTCTGAATACTTTGGGGGATCGTAGCAAGGTTACGGTAGCTTGGGTACCAGGGCATAGGGGTCTAAAAGGCAATGAAAAGGCAGATGAAATGGCTAAACTAGGCTCATCAATGCCTTTTATTGGACCGGAACCTTTCTGCGGCATTGCAAAAAATATAATAAAGACGGCCATGAAAACATGGGTGGCACAAAAATCACGGGAATGGTGGTGGAATTCACCAGGACAAAGGCAAGCGAAACAGTTCATAATGGAACATTCGCAAAAGTTTACGTCAGACTTATTGAGTAAAGACAGGAAAACGGTCAAAACTGTAGTAAGTCTATTGACGGGTCACTATAGGCTAAACAGGCATCTTAAGCTGAAGAATATCCATTGGCAAGGGACTACATGAAGGTTACAGTTTCAAAGCTTATAGACTTCGTTAAGAGAGTCGGACTGGGGGATGTAATCTAGTTTTTCGAGGACCACAATAGATCTGAAAAGGTCGCAGTGGAATAGGCTTCTGGCCACCTCTTAAACATCTATCTATCTATCTATATACTATTATAAAATCACTCTCAACATTTAAATCATATCACAAATTGACGCACAACGTAATAATAATGGTTACAAATTGTCGCCCAACGACCAACTAATATTACAGTGCAAAACTTATACATAAATTATCTTGAGGAATAAACATTCTATGTGTACATTCTCATAAGTTATAACAATACAATCTGAAATACAAAACTCATGGGGCTAAAACTAAGAATATGAGTGAATTCAGATGAGCTTATTCTCAAATTAGTTAATTAAACTTTCAGCGTTTAAGGTTTGTTTAGGAACTTTTACACGAACCCATGATTGTTGATAAAGTCATCCACAAGTTTGGAAACGAAAGATAAATACATACTCGGTTTTGCTTATTTATAAAATACGGGTTATATTGTTTGTTTTGGGACTGTCTATTCGTCCGGGCGCTCCGTCGAATAGTAGATTGCACTATAATAGGTCCGGAATATATACCCGGACGAACAGTGTATTAGGCTATCAATCCGAGGAAGTTAGTTTGTAAGTTTATAGTCTAGAACTTAAAAGTATTAAAATCTTTGTCAAAGGTAAGTTTTTATTTAATTTAATTTCTTCTGTTATATTTTTTTGTTCTTAAACTATGGTAAGTAATAACTAATTATTTGCGTCATAGCTTTATTTCTATTTTCTCGGCTTGACATGTTGATAGCTCATAGCTTTTATTAATACCTACCTAATGTCTTTCAATAAACCTTTTTAACTTACCTATTTTAAATTGGAAACTAAATTAGGAGCAACCTTTAACTCTTTTAAAGAAACAGAAGGGGCTATTAAGAGATACGAGGAAATATTATATATTGAGTTAGTGCGAAGAGATTAAAACAAAACCGAATAAGAGATTAAAAAACTGTAATTTAGATTTGCAGTATTATAAGTTCAGAGGAAGAGGCAAACAGTGGAGTAAACAGTGGCACCAATCCCACCAAAACCAATCTAATTGCTTTCACCAGCAAAAGGAAACTGAATCTAAGAAACGTCCAGCTAGAAGGGACATCAATAGAATGGAAAACTGAAGTTAAATACCTAGGCTTAACACTAGACAATAAACTACTCTGGAATCAACATGAAAAAGAAGCAATAAGGAAGGCCCCAAAAGTCTTGATGATATGCTATAGTACGGCCCATAATTACCTATGGAGCCGTTGTCTGAAAAGAAAGAAAACCTTTCAAAACTTTAAAGATTAGTATGTGTGCCCAACGACGCCACTGGAAGCAATACTAAATCTTAAACCTCTACATCTTTATGTAGGAAATGTCAAAAGAAGGACATTCCAAAGGATGGTCAGTGAAGGAAATGTAAGGCGTCTGGCTAAATCACTTCAACATAATCCAAACTGGGAACTACCCCAGGACAAAATGTCAAAAAAACTTTACAAGAAATTTCACGGTAAAGCTAAGCAAAAAAAGTCAATGGACCTAGAACAAAGCACCTCCAGAGTTTACGTTCTACCATTTTCCAAGCAGAAATATACGCCATTGGAAAAAAATACTGCAAACAAAAATTAACTATTATGTCAAATTAAGTCAAGCAATCAACTTCAACGTTATAACAACATCTAAATTAGTCCTGGAGTGTCTAGAAAGACTGAAAGAACTGAGCATGAATAACACAGTTACATTTCTATGGCTCCCTGGACACTCAGGAATGGAATGAACTGAAATTGCAGATACGCTTGCCAGAAGGGCAGCAAGTATGTCACTAATAGGACCTGAACCATTCTGTGGCATAGCCTACAGTTCCATCCTCAATGAACTCAGAGGCATTGAGAATATGAAAAAGATCGAGCTACCAGAGATAAGGCAGGCAAAAGCCTTACTAGGTAGTTACAATCTCAAAAAGTCCATACAATTTCTTTGGCTGAGCAAAAATAACCTAAGAATTCTTACAGGTATCTTAACTGTAAAATAAGAGTATACCTATACAGGGTGTTTCTTAAGTAATCTAAAATATTATATGGGGCGCTTCGTTACTCAATTTTAAGACGAAAAGTTCATATAAACATGTGTGATAGGTGTTGTCGTTTATGAGATACAGGGTGTTGTACGTGAAATTAATTTTTCTTGGTGACGCTACTGATTTATATTTTTTTATTATTTTATTACAAGCAACATGTGTTAAACATAAAGAAAAAATAATACATTTCAGAGCAAATGTTCAAAATGTCCACCTCCAGCTAAAATGCAAGAATCCGCTCGATGTCTAATGGATTGTCGAATACGTTCGAAGATACCAGGATTGTTACGAATAACAGTGTTGTGTAAACAAGCGATTTCAAATATCCCCACACACAAAAATCCAGAGGATTGTGTCCAGGTGATCTAGGGGGCCGCGGGTGTGGAGATTCTCGTCCGATCCAATGGCCTGGAAAAACATTATTTAAAAACTCGCGTACAATCACTGAAAAATGTGGAGGAGCTCCGTCATGCATGAACCACATGCGCCTTCTAATAATAATAGGTACATCTTCCAAAAGAAGTGGAAGTTCATTTTCTAGAAAATGTTGGTATGTCTCACCGGTTAACCGTACAGGAAGGAAAAATGGTCCAATTAAATAATCATCGATAACGCCAAGCCAAACATTGACCGAAAATGTTTGTTGAAATCCTTTTACACTTATGGTATGTGGATTGACATCTGCCCATATGTGGTCATTATGAAAATTCATAATCCCATGTCTAGAAAAGTTGGCTTCATCCGTAAATAGAATATTGGCCACAAAATTCGGATTGTTCGCGATTTCACGTAAAATCCATTGACAATACTGTATGCGTAATGGATAGTCAGTAGGTAACAAATGTTGAACACGTTGAACGTGATATGGATACAATAAATTATCTTTTAGAATATTCCAAACAGTTTTGTTACTAACATTTACTTCATCTGCAACTTTTCTTGTACTCGTTTCTGGATGTTGGTCAATAATTTGAAGAATCTGGTTTTCCAATTGGGGATTTCTCACAGTTTTGGGTCGTCCAATAATATTTTTCGATTTAGGAAAAGTTCCAGTTTCTTGTAAACGAATATGTAACTTAGTAAACGTATCTGAACATGGTAAACGATTATTTGGATAACGCTGGGCATACGTACGTCTAGCTTCTAAGGCATTACCATTCGCTAATCCGTACAAAAAATGCATATTAGCCATTTCAACATTAGTAAACACTGGCATAGTTATTAACTAAACACAGAGTCAATCAAATAAAAATGTACGATTTTTGCGTTGGTTTTCAAATTTGACACTTGTCGTCAACATTATTTCAAAGGCCACTTAGAATAAGCATGTTTTTGCGTATTACTTCTAAAAACCAGTAGCGTCACCGGGAAAAATTAATTTCACGTACAATCAGAACTGACTTATTACAATAAATTCAACACCCTGTATCTCATAAACGACAACACCTATCACACATGTTTATATGAACTTTTCGTCTTAAAATTGAGTAACGAAGCGCCCCATATAATATTTTAGATTACTTAAGAAACACCCTGTATACGCCCGAACGTATAGTGCAATCTACTATTCATCCGAGCACCCGGTCGGATAGACAGTCCCGTTTGTTTTAACAATTTTATAATTTATCTCGAAGGAACTAAATAATCATATTTATTTGTTGTCTTAACCAAGCTGGTTATAATTTCATGATTTTTATAAATGATGTTTTAATAATTAAGTTACTATTTTATAAATATGACATAGTAGTTTTAAGTGAACTGAAGGGGCGAGGCTTTGCACCTCAGTAACCACCTAGCCTTCTATAGTGGAAACTAATTACTCCTTTTATTTTTCGGAAAACAGTTGCCAAAATACTTTATTTCAAAAATATGGTATTTATAGGAAGATATATTTAATACGAAGTAAACCATCCATATTAGGGTGTCCGTTATTTACCGATTTGATTTTTGAGTTTGCAGCGCCCCTAAAATTTTTAGTGTATGACCCAAAAAAATATATCGAACCTATATAAGCCCTTAATATTGCAAAATCAAAAATAAAATCAGTAAATAACGGACACCCTAATCCATATCTCAAATGTGACTAATGGGTAACCAAATAAAATAAAAAAAAAACCAAAGCTTATGTTACAGAACTCTACGTGTTTCTCTGACAATGATTTTATTCTGAGGTACTATGTTCCTTATTTGTTTCTTATTTCTTAACAAAATGAACGTTTACACTTCTGTTTTGAAAGATAAAATAATAAAAGCCACAGCCTATAAAATCATCAAGTAAATAAGATGTACTCCGAGGAAACTTGACAAAACAAATGAACAAGACGAACCGTAACTTTGTTAAGTCATTTACATTTCAATCAAGCAAATTTTTAATGTTTCGTCTTTAACGTTTCTCGTAATTACATAGCATTAATAATACCTTTAAAGATTTGAATAAGATAACTAGACAACAGAAACAAAACTTTTACAATGTTGGTACAGTCACCGTTTTGTTTAGAAAATTTATGTTATTTAAATTTATATTTATTTAATCAAATCTATAGGTAAATGCAATAAATTACTAATAATAGGAAAAAGTGTTGCTTTAAATAATTACTTCCCCACTGGTATACTTTTTATTAATAGAAAATAGCAGGTTCAAAAATTGAAGAAAAGACTACAACGAAGAATGGAATCGCTGAAAAAATATGTTAAGACGACTAACAATAAATATGTTTAAAGTTTTTTATAAATCGAGGTATCTTATTATTTTTTTTATTAAAATAATTTGAAAGTTATTTAAAAATAAAACATTTGGAATTTTTATATATTTTGTCCTACATAATATTTTTCTTACAAAGTACCCAAAATAGCCTTTTTACTTAATGTAGGTATGTAGCATTTTTTATAAATTTATAATGAAGATGTCATAGGCAATGGATAAAGTGAGGCTTCTCTAATAATCTAAAAATTATTTACAAATTTTATAGAATTGTTTCAAGTAACTTAACCATTATCAAATCATAGTGTGATTCTAACTTCATGTTAGTTTTACGTTAATTTCTAAAACCAAAGCTTTATCATTCACTTCCACAATTCACCTTTTTAGGTTTAATAATTCCACTATGAAAGCTGTTGACTGTAAGATTTTAGGGACTTTCGTAGACAGCTTTTTAGGATGGGATTTACACATTGACGCTTTATCAAGAATGTTAAGCTCTTCCTATTATGCGCTAATATCAGCCTCTAGGGAGCTTCAGTTGTCAGCTTCTAGATTAGTCTATTTTGAATTCCATATTTGAAATGCCATTTTATATAAATTTTTGTATTCGACTAGATGGTTACTAAGTAAATAAAGTTTAATTCAATAACGTACTTCTTTAATAGTATTATTGTTATAAGTATAGAAAATAAAACAAAATGTAACTTCAATATGTCAATCTGACGATGCTATTTCGATAGCGAAACGGCTGTCATTACATTTAAAGTATTTAAAGAATAAATAGTGGAAGTTAATTCAACCTTTTAGTTGTTTATTGTTCTGAATCTTTTTTCCAGATTGGCTACCATGAACGGACTCCCCCATTGTAAGTTTAATCGGTAAAAGCACCATAAGTATTAAAGGTTTTGTAGCTCCTATGACTCAGTCACATAAAATAGTTGAAAGCAATCTACTGATGCTTTTTCCAGAATTCTTCGTAGTCTTTACTATTCTGATCAATCGCTTTCACCATCGAGCCAAATTGGTGCCATTATTTGTGTATATGGTTCTTGTCTTGCTATGCACTGCCTTATTGTCATGAGGAAACTGCTAGTGGATAGCGAGTTTTCAAAAGTATTACTCTGTAATAGGCACAAGTATAACAAAAACAAACCAACATTTCTTATTTTTATATTACAGTACATATTACAAATTGGCTACAATTCAATTATTAGCAATTTCTAAATCTTAATAATTATTCCTCAGCTGGAGATGCTTCCTTAATACCACTTCCTACTGGTCCATGTCTGCGTTCCCAAATAATTCTATGTTTCTGTTTCATATAAGCAGTTCTAGCATCACCATATGCCCCTAAATCACCATATTTGATAAACCAATTTGTACTGGCTCCTTGGTATTGTTCAAAAAGAGGTTTACATTTTTCTGAATGGTCAGGATTCTCAAATAAAACACATTCTTCATATCTTTCTCTTAAGATGCTTAAAATATTATTATCAACTAATTTATCCCGTTTGAATTGTGAATTAGCCTCTGCAATGCACACTACATCATCTGTATAACATTCATCAATGGTTGGTAACCTTCGAAATTTTTTATGGTACCAGACTGAATGTTTTTGATTGGGTTTCACTAATTTTTCTCTGACCCACACGACTGGAACTTCCAATATATTTGATACAGATAAAACAAACCTTTCTATAATATTTCTAGGATTACTTTCAGACATTTTAATAGCATATCAAAAGTATTAATTTTATTACATCTATTTTGCTGAAACAGGATTGAATAATACAAAACCTTAATACCCTATTACATATTATATAAAGTTAACAAATAGTTAACGTCAGTTGCTGCTTGTGTCAAGCATAACCTCAAAAAATGATATTTAATATAATTTGATTATTTATAATTAAATAAATAATCTATAATATAATAATAAATTAAGTAGTTGAATTTAACAATAATATGGATCCTCCAGTATACGCTTATAGCGTCCGTTTTCTTGCATTCTGCAACATGGTATAACATACTTGAAGTTAAACAAAAGTTTTGCACTTACCAACTTTTGCTGCTGTCAACTCCACAAGTAATTATTTTTTATTAATTGTAAAATTGGTGCGTCTTTTATACCAAGTCAATAAATATTTCAAATAAATATAAATTTACCAAAAGAAACGTAAATTGTAACAATATTTAAACTTCCACAAAACAACTTAAGTTAGGATGTCAATCATAGAACAAATAAATAGTTTGGACAGTTTCTTTAAAAAGATGAGGATGAGTTCGTTTCGGCCTTAGAATAAAAAGAAACAGGAATGAGTCTGTCATATATTAACTTTAAGGAAAATTTGCGACGGAAGTCGGCCATCTTGAAGCTCCTAGTATGAATCATTGTTTATGTTTTCAGTATACTGTCAAAGCAATATTAGGTTTCTATTGGTTATTTTTGAAGGAACCGCTATAACACCAAGAGAAGGTGTTAGGGATTTTTATTTTCGAACCAAAAATAGCATAGAAGTAATTTCTTTCATAAACCAAACACAACCAAACAACAAATTAAACTAACGAAAATGACAGAATATTTTGTTTAGTGTTTTACTTCTTATTTGATAAAGTGTCAATCAGAGAACAAAAATATCGATATTTTTATCTCTTTTTAATGACAACAAATAAGAGAGAGAGAGATAAGTTTCTCGGTTAATATTAAAGCATATCGGCAACATCGCAAATTTTCTACCAATCTTATTGAAACACGTCACTTACCACTTATGACGTATGTAACCATTAAATTTAAATTTCAAAAGCCGATTGTGGCTAGAGGATTAATTTTATAAAAAATTTATTTATACAGTTGAACCACTAAAAACCTATTTTATAAGATGCAAATATAAAAAAAATCACTAAACTAGTCCATTGTATTCAAGTTGTATTCACACACTTGATTAGTTAAAATTTATTAAAAATATAAACCTTGATATACTTTATATTTTTTTTTTCGAAGGTCAATGTAAACGTAAATTAAAATTGACAATTGGCCGTTATATGCAAGCTCTTTTCTGGACTCAAGGTCATTTTGCATATACTCCTTCCTGTATCTTTTTATTCCAAGGTTTTGCCTTCAACAGGCAAAATCTTCCCAATATATATGACCACAGCAAAATGAAATTAAATTAAACATCAGATGTCATTTCCTCTTGGTAATCTTTGGTTGACTTTGAAACAAAATCTAATAACCCATTTTCTACAAAATCATGTTCACTGCGAATGTTTGCGATTATTAGTTTGCCACCTTTTCTTCAAGGGGCATTTAATCCTGTTGAATATCCTTCCAAAAAAGCCTGACGGGAATTTGAAATATTGGTGTCCATCCATTCTTTAGAAACAGTGTGTCCTTCATCCAACCATGTTTCATCTAAATAAAAGATAGTTCTTCCCTTGCTCCGAAACTTTTTAATACTTCTTAAGTATTGTGTTCTCCAGCAAATAATTTCTTCTGTCCCATTCAAAAATTTTTAGAAGTTTCCATAACGTATTTCGTCCAAATTTAGGAATCGTATCTACTTCTGAAATTTATGGTACTAACCCTTACTGTGTGAAAGTTCATCTTATTCAGAACAATAAACAACTAAAAGGTTGTATTAACTTTCACTATTTATTCTATAAATACTTTAATTGCAATGACAGCCGTTTCGCTATCAAAATAGCATCGTCAGATTGACATAATTGAAGTTACATTTTGTTTGTTTGTAACTAGGTACTTGATGTTGATAGGTAGTTAAGGCTAGACCAAGTAAGGAAGTAATAAGACATAACAATATTAAAGCCTAGATGTTATTAGCTCCAAGGGATTATCCTGGATGTATTTCCCTCTAAGATCAGTATAACTGTGCAATGATATAGAAAAACCAGAAAAAAAACTATATCCTGCTGATCTTTACAATAACTTAATATATTTGTGTTATAATTACGTCTTATCTATGTATAAAATGAAGACTCAATCAAAGTAAACAGTTTAATAGTGGTGAACTTCCAAGATTTATTTGTTCATTAACTACTTTATATTGTTGATCTGCTAGATGTCTTTTTATTTCAAGTTCTTCGAGGAAATCTAAATTTTGTTTTTTATCACAGGTGTGTAATATTTGAATGTCATTAGTGTGTATGAGAGTGTGGATGTTCAAGAACGTGTTTGGCATAGTTTGACTTATCTGATTGTTGTAATCTATATGCTCTTAAATGTTCATTGAATCTTATTTCAAAATTTCTTTGTAAAAACAAAATTACCTAAATTAAAAAAATCTGGTGTTTACAAAATTAATTGTCCAAAATGTAATGCTGTATATATAGGTCAAACACAAAGAAATTGCTGATGGCAGTAAAGAGAATCTTAAACGTCATGGCGGGTGGAAAAGTTATTCTGTTGCCGAGTGTTATGTGGAAGAATCGGTTTTGAATAAAACAAAGATTGCTAAGACAATTCTTGGGGGACTTCAACAACCAAATACTTATCTAATTAGAAAGGTACCTACCGAAAATTCAGAAAAGGGTGAAAAGGAAAAAAATCCAAACTCTTATTTAATTACAGAAAGCAGTAGTTTTAACAAGAGCATAATCACAAACACTTCGGAAACATTTGCAATAACAGCTCCATCTACATCAGGTATAAACATTACAAATCCCTCTGGTTGTACATTTACTTTCAATGTTTATAATAAAGAATAATAAATGTTACTTAATATTAAAACATGTATTTCTTTTTTAAGTTCAGCTTCTGGAAATTTTAAATGCAAGTACATTAAGTTTGGAAAGTAAAAATGTAGTGGTAGGCGATAAAATATTGTATGTAACACGGCAGCAAAGTGTCTTTATCGAACTTTTTTGGTTGCAAGCCAAGGCGAAGCCAAACTCGTTCGATAAAGTGCCACTTTGTTGCCTTGTTACATAAATAGCTATTATTTATTTTTTGTAACAACTTGTGCCCTATGAATTTTAATATTTACCAAGTTTACAGTGAAAAAAGGAACTGATTGACAGTAGAAAACTAATAGAGCGATTTGTTCACTTTGATGACGTGCAACCACATTTATACTGAACGAGGTATAGATAATTAAAATTTGTTCTCGGTACAAATATTCCGACATTTAAACCTATATTGTAAAACCGTAAATGTAATTGTTCAAAGAGTGTGACTAATAAAATCTATTTTATATGTGTATTATTATGAGACAAAACTTAACAAAACAAACAATAAAACATACTGTCGATTAATAGTCTCGAAGTAGTTTCCTTTTTGTATATTCTATACGTTTTCTGTCGTAATCTGAAACATTACGTTTCGTTTTCTGTATCAAATGGGTTCTCCGAGTATACAAAGCCGAATAGGGTAATTTTTGTTTGTTTACTTCGTAGGAGATATAATCCATTCCATAAACTTTCAAAGTTGGAAAGTAAATAGCGCAGGAAATAAAAATTTATTATTTTTGCTGTATAAAAACAGTTCGTAAGTATTAATAAACTAACAGATCTCTTTTTCCACTCCATAAAACGCAATCGCACCAATATAAAAATATATATCTACCTTCCTGGTATCTAATACGTCGTATTCCAGTTTTATTTATATTTTTTATTTACTCCGAATGCCTCTTAAACCTTTTGTATAAAGTGTTGCAAGTAGGCCAAAGTTTATGTCAATGTTCAAACCGGTCCCTGTTCCTAACACTTAAATTTCTCATTGGTTAACGGACCATTTCTTTGCTATTAGCGGGGTAGTATTTTTTATGATCGTCAATGTGCTACGAAACAATCCGTGACAGACCGACCTCGCCAAATACCACCGGTTCGTCTCTAGATTTTTATCTTTATAATGGGTTTTCTGGCTTCCCATTTATTATAGTTCGGTTAACAACTAAAAATCTAACATATGTAATTATATGCATGTTTTTCACAGAAACAGTAGTTATAGTGGCTATAAAAATAATTTTTTTAAAAATACTCCTACATTGTTAAAAGCTGAGTACCTATAGAAAGGTTGCCTCTTATATTTTCGGAAAATTAATTATCGAAAATCACTTTATTGTTATTAAAAATATTCCCCATGAAGATCTTTGAAGCCCTTTTGCCACTCTGATTGAGGTATCTCCAAAACATGCATTCTGAATGCAGCAACCGCTTCTTCAGGTGTCAAAATAATCTCTTAGTTTGTTTTTTACGAACGGGAATAAAAAGAAGTCATTCGGTGCCAAGTCAAGACTATACGGCGGATGACTCATCAAATCGATGTTTTGGGTACTCAAAAATGCAGTTGTTTGAGCTGGCGGTTGGTTTTCCTGATTTCATGGAAGACAACTGGCAAACAAATTATTGTTTACCACTTAGAATTGACTTTTCTGTGTTGTTCTGGTGGTTGGTTCCAACTTACGTCGTTTAAAACTCTAAAGACGCATTTTATAATTGCCTAAGAATTTAAGATATTGGTGTAAATTTAACTACTTTAAAAGTTTTAACCTCTCTCTCATTACCAATACCACTCTTATTACCACTAAAATGTTGAATCTGGAACCGTCGGCGAAACTGATACCGTTTTCACTACCACTACACCAACACACACTTTTAACTGTCTGACGCGCGTTTCGATAACCAAGTTATACTGTATTTGAAAATCAAGAGAGAGTAAATTCCCAGAATAAAAACTAATTCGGTTTGCAAAACTATAGTACAGTACGTGCGGTAAAACTTCAATATTTGTAATGCATTCTAAATTGTTTTTGTTTATTTCAATACAAAATTTATTAAATTTCTTGGACTATCACATTATTTTATGATCTTTCATTGTTACTACAGTAGGCCTAAGAGGATTAACGTGCGTCATAGGCGTAACCAGATTAGAAAGGGATAATTGTTATTTAACGACCTCCGAATGGCAACAGCTTCTAATGACAAATATTTTGACTTAAATAGTGCTTAAGTTTCTAGAAATGCAGTTATTTGATTTTCGATAAACGTGACAAATAGTAGTGACTAAAAATGGAAGCAGTTTGTGAGTATACGCCAGTGAAAAAATGAAAACTAGACCATTTATCGCTCAATGAAAAGAGTGCTGTAGTGAATGTGTACCACTATTTTAAACATCAAAATCCCTCAAACACTATTCACAGTGTAGTTGAAACAACATCTAAGGCAATGGGATATTGAAAATCTACAATATATAGAGTTCTAAAGGAGGAAAAATCAGGTGGAGTAACCTCACCAAAGCTGAAACCAGGTAGACAAAAACTATTAAAAGTTAACGTGGACGAGTTTTTTAAAAATGCTATTCGTAAGCTTGTTCACTCGTTTTTTATAAACAAGCAAATACCAACTTTAGATAAAGTTTTACAAGCCATTACGAATGATGTTGATTTACCCACAATAAGCCGGGATAAACTATGGAAAACGTTACATGAGTTAAACTTTAAATTTGAAAAAATGGACAGACACTCAATGCTAATTGATTCTGAAGAAATTTTATGTTGGAGAAGACAGTAGGTACCTCAGAAGAATACAACAAGTTAAAGCTCAAAATAAAAACATTTATTATTTAGATGAAACATGGGTTAATGAAGGACATTGTGTAGAAAGAGTTTGGAAAGACAAAAATATAAAATCACCCCATCAAGCTTTTCTAGAAGGATATACTACTGGTTTTAAGGAACCTATAGGAAAAGGTAAAAGATTAATTATTTGTCATATAGGCAGTACAAACGGTTTTCTTGAGAATGGTTTACTCTTATTTGAATAAAAAAAACGTTGATTATCACGAAGAAATGAATGGAGACGTGTTTGAGGAATATTTTGAACAGATGATTCAATTCATACCAAAAGGATCGGTTATTGTAATGGACAATGCAAGTTACCACTCCAGATTACTTGAACCTTTACCAACCACTAAATGGAAAAAGGATGAAATTGCAAAATGGTTATCTTCTAAAAATTTAGCCTTTGACAATACAATGCTGAGGGCAGAATTGTTAACTATTGCTAAAAAACATAAGCAAAATGATAAAAAATATAATATTGAGGAGATAGCCAAAAAACGAGAAATTGAAATCCTTCGTTTACCACCCTACCATTGTGAGCTGAATCCCATAGAATTGATATGGGCTCAAGTTAAAGGTTATGTTGCCAGAAATAACACTACTTTTAAATTATCAGATGTTAAAAATCTCTTTAATAAGGCAATATCTGAAGTAACAAGTGAAAATTGGCAAAAATGTATTAGACACGTTACAGAAATAGAAAAAAAAATGTGGGAGCTAGATAACATAATTGATATTACTATAGAGCCCATTGTAATTTCTCTAGAATCAGATGGTGAATCTTCTGACACAGAGTGCGAGGAACCATAACTTTAAAATTATTAATTTATGTACTTTAATTTTATTTTTTAAGTTTTAATATTGTCGCATTTTTTGCATGTTGCTCGTCAAATTTTATCCTTGCGGTTGGTTTTTTTTTCTCATATACCTACTTAATTGTTTTTTTAGCTCCTCATATTAATTTATAAGTAATTGTAATTATCTGTACATATTATATACATATTTTGTAAATAAACATATGCCTAAAACAAAATGCCTAAAATAATATTGAGTGTTTCTTCATTTTACCCAAATTAAATTACTACTTACGAATTATGTTTATCTATCTAAAATTGGTAATCTAGATATAAATAACTAAAACAAATTAAATATTTCTATTTTCATATTAATTTAATTTTGAAAACGCACGTCTATTATTTACTGCCTTTAACACTGATAACTGCAAAACATTTCTGGGAATTTACTCTCTCTTGATTTTCAAATACACTATATCTTCTTCAGAGACCAAAGGTAAACTAAAGCTATGTTTGGTTTTTGGTAAAAGCATGTTCAGCAACATTAGATTTCTCTATGCGATCATATTTTAAATGAGCTAAATGTTCTTTAAATCTATTTTTAACCGAACTTTTTATTTGCACAACATACTTTTTATCACAATCATTACAACTTATTTCATATATACCGCTTTTTTCCAGATCTTCTCTTTTATCCTTCGGATTTTCTAACAATTGCCTCAGGGTGGAACTAGTTTTATGAACTAAACCTAATCCCACCGTACCGAAAATTGTATTCAATCCTTTTGTATATTGAGGGATAAATGGTAATGAAATGAATTTCATATCGTTGTGTTCTCGCTGGAAACAGGTGGTTTCACAAAGAGATTTCTTAATACTATGGCGATTGATTAGCTTATGAATTAGTTTTTTATCATATCCATTACAGCTATATCCTCAATTAAATTCTTTTCACTGTTATATCTTGTTTTGTTTAAAGGAAAATTAATTAATCGATGAACCAAACAAATAAAAACTTGCCATTTTGTGTTGACTACAATGAAAAGAATCTACTGGAATATATCTATATGTAGCGGTGTCTTTCCTAAAAATATCAAATTCTAATTTGTTATTATTTCTAATTACTAATGTGTCCAAAAATGGTAACTGTTTATTATTTTACAGCTCAGATGTGAATTTTATGGTTGTGAATTTTGAATTTAATTTTGAAATGAAATCTACTACTGATGATTTCTTCATACTGAAAACTGCAAAAATGTCGTCCACATATCTACACCATACCCTTGGGAAATACTCGAGCTCTTGACTGATCTGTGTTTCAAAATTGCTTATAAAAAGGTTGGCTATAAATGGTGATAAACAATTACCCATTGCTGTTCTTTCATATTGTTGATAACATTGATTGTTATATTGAAAATAATTTTGGTCCATGCATAGTTTAGCTAATCGTAGGTATGTAGTTCTAACTTCAACACCCAGATCATTCAAGATGAGTAGTTCTTCTAGATACTGTAAAGTTTGTGGAATCGGTACGCTAGGAAATAAAGAACTAACATCGAACGAGATTAAAATTTCCCCTTCTAGAACAACATCTTTAACTTTCTTTATAAATTCTAATGAATTTTTAACCGAAAAACTATTTTATGGATAGATTTTCAAACTCGTTCGATAACCAATTCGAAATCTTATAACAATCTGAAACAATAGGACTCATTGCCTTCCCAGGTTTATGTATTTTATTATTATGTATTATATATGTAGCTTATTACCACTGTAAATTAGTAGATGGGTACATTGATGCTACTATCAGTTTTTCTAGGATGCTAACCACAAAACCTTATGTTGGCAGCTCTTCATAAAATTCTAAATACCGGTTATTACCAGTAAGAGATTTAATGTTTACTTCAATAAAATTAGCAAATTAATGGGAATCGGCTGTTGCACATGAATCACATGAATTAATATCGCTATAAAACAATGGATTTATTAGGCAACTATGCATGATTTACATTTCCACGTTTTCGTAATAAAGTTGAATTGTTGCTATATAAATCTTTAAAGTTAATTAACAAAACTATACTCTAAGGTATATGGTATAAGGTTTTCTCTTTATTAAACAATTCAATGCTATTTTGGAGTTACAAATGTGGTCCATTTAATTGGTAATTTTAACTGGGTTTGTCGAAGACATATTTCATCTAAAGAGAATTAAATGTATTTTCTTGATTGGATATGTTTCTTGATCTTATTTTTTTAATTGATATTCTTACCGTCTAAATTTGTTTAACTAGCCCTTTTGTTTTCGTCTGGTTAATGTGATTGTTTTCAAATTCCATTTTTTTTCAACTAATGTTCGATGGGTTCTTATTCAGAACCAACGGTATTGGACTCATCCCCAAGAGGACGCCTACCAACCAAACCCACCTCAAAGCTCGCCGTTATCCCCGCCTCGGAATCACTACCCTAGCATACTCCAAGACCTTAATCACCTTAGTTCCTTTCCCAACTAACATTACCTTTTCTTTACCTTTTTATCTTGCATCCACGAATCTAACCCTGTTACCTTAAGTGTTTTTGTACCTCTTTCTGCTTCCACCGCCCTTGCTCCTTTAACTTTTTCCACTTCGCCCAGCATTCCCCTAATCTCAACCCCCTTCTTCGCTTCTATTATCACCTCCCTAATCCTTGATATACTGAGTCTATCGACCTACTCCTCTCTCGTTTCCCCTAACCCCTATTAATATTTGCAATCCCTTCTTGATCTATGTCCTCGATATCTTCAAGGATTACCGCTTTGTTCCTCATTTCTCTTGCCCTTTCCATATCTGTATATATTGACACCCTCGTGCCTCTCTTTTTAAGCAATGCCATCATCTTCCTTAGCACTTCCCCATATGTTAGAGCCAGTACAGCCCAACATTGTCCCCATTTTCATTATCTGCTAACATCTGGCTCAGTAACTCAAAAACCTTCTTCTCTTTCCTACCATCTCCCTCCATTCTACAGATTCGCTATTCGTCCTTTTTTCTTTCCCCTTTTCTCTCCTTAGTCTTTACCTTCTTGATCCAGTCCATTTCCTTCCCATTTGATTAATTCTACATTACCTAGCTATATTTCATGGGTCTTTTTTAACATTTCTGGTGTAGTTTTAGCGTGTACTGCTGATTTTCCCCATTTTACATTAAATAAAAAATTTTTCAACAATACTATCATTGAGCTAAAAAATTAATTTTTAAATAAACCGTTTTCTTAATGATTTTTGCTTAATGTTTTTAATTTGAAATCAGATCAATTTTTTTATCTACGTTTGAATAAACCTGTTCTCGATTAAATTACTACTTTTCTTGTTTTTTAAGTATTTTGCATTTAAATTTTCAACGGACCGGGTCAGATATCTTTACATTTTTTGTTGACAATGCACATTTCAGCTAATGAGCTATTGCCGTGTCCAAACTATTTTAATTCGCTGGTAACAAGAAAATTACATATTCTGAAAAAGGAATAGTTATTTTTAAGCGATTAAGTTCTATGTAAATTAGTGAGTCTGGTTGTTAACTTAACTTGACGATATACAGTGTGGAAAATCCAAATAGAATTAATTCTTTATTTCGGTTACCTACTGTATATATTTATAGAAAATCCCGAATCACGTCAAATTCCACGTTTATTTAAAAAATTGGGTTTTGAATAATAATGACAGCTGTTTCGTTATAATCAGCATCGTCAGATTGACATATTTAAGTTACAATTTGTTTGTTTGTAGCTAGGTACCTGATGTTGATAAGGTAGTACTAAGGCTAGACCAAGAATGGAAGTAATAAGACTTAACAATATTAAAGCCTAGATGTTATTAGCCCCATGGGTTTCATTGAGCAATTTTTTAATTAAAAAGTTTTATTTTTTACGTTCTTTGTATTGAAAGGTTGGATTTAAGACTTTATAAATATTAATTTACCTTTTGCATTATTTTTGCTACCTTTATACCAAAAATTAGCTAATCGAAAGCTAACAATTTCTTAAAATAAAATGTCGATTTTAAAATAAATTTTATACGATAACTACTAAAACTAAAAAATATATTTAGATTTAAAATAGTATACAAACTGTAATTTCAGACTTTAAATGTAATTTAAATTTTTTGTTAACCTGAATAGCTAGGAATTTTCTTCCACAATGAAAATGCTAGAGATTTCCTTGGCAATTTTCCTAAAATGTAGATAGGAAGAAGTGAATGATATATAGGATGGTAAATCAGATTACCGAATCATACGCTTTTAGATTTTTATTTATGTTTATTTTTAATCTGAGGTTGAGTCCTCAAACTTGAAAATTCAGACGATTTTAAAACATGAATTTAAGTAAAGATACAATTAATTACATGCATACGAGATTTTACAATTTTCAATTGGATAGGTTAGGTTTGGTTAGGTACTATGACTGTGCTATGAAAGTTTCGGGTAAAGAAATATTTATAATCTAAGAGGTGATAGTACTTTAAAAACTGTAGTTCTCTAACATTTTAGAACAATACCGGTTTTATTTCTAACTAATCTATGCAAACTACATATTTGTTTAATGGAAAACAACATTATGGCTTGATTTATCAATAGTTACCATGAATTTATAATGTAAATCAAACCTCGTTTGGCTGATTATCGACAATACAAATGTTGTTACAAGCCTATAAATATCCTGCATAAATATTGATTTCGGCAAAGTCCCATTCACCCATTATCCTTAGTTTAATTTGATCATTTTATACAAAGCTGTGTTATTATTAAGTCTGTGGTTAAATTCACATCGATTTATTTATATTTAATGTAGGGACTTTGACGTTAACGGCCAACTTTATTTAAATATAATAAGGAATTATTGGAAACACTATAAGGTAAATGCCTTAGTATGGTCGTTCCGAAAACTGACAGATACGCGTGCGCAGCAGAATAAATTTAATTAGGGAACCACAATACAATACTGCCTTCCCTTATTTACTTCTAGATACTGTGAGTACAGTATGCACCAAAACAAACGTCACCAAAAAACTAAAACTGTATTAAATATGAAAAATTAAATAACATTTCAAATAATGCGAATTTAAAGTTAAGGTTCTATACAAAAGTGCTCGCCATTACGTTCCAAGCAGTACTCATAACGCTTAACAAAATTGGTTCATCTATATTTGCCGGTGAATTTTCTGTAAATATGGCTTGTTTTAGCATACCCTTAAGGCTCATTTATACATGCGAGTCAACTCGGCCGAGTGCATTACTAGCAAGCTACTAGCACCCCAATAATATGTGTAAACACTCACTGGTGCTAGTTCATCGGTTGTGCGAGTCGACTCGGACGACGCTCAACTTTTTCATGCTAGTAGGGCCGAAAGCTGATAAAATATTAGCAGCTTTTTAACATGTACTAGCACGTTCCTTGCGAGTGGTGTTTGAAATTGTTCTTTTGGGTAGTAAAAAACAAATAATATAAACACAAATAATATCAAAATGAGTGTGGTTAAGTGGAGTGAGGCAAATACAATTGAATTTATTGAACATTACATAAATGAAGAATGTTTGTGGGTATGACAACTACTGAAATCTAAATGAATTCGCATGCTAGTCAGCATGCGAGGGAACTAGCATGTGTAAACATAAAATCCCTTGCTAGTAAATGCGCGCCCAATCTTCTCGGCCGAGTTGACTCGCATGTATAAATTAATTTAAACTGTTTAAAATTATTTTTATTAGGAAGCATAGTATAAAGAGACAATAGGATATTTTAAAAGATATATTTTTCGATAATTACAACTGTAAATTTATAAAATTACTATAAAAATGATACAGCCAATTCCTATTACCATTATTATTATATGTTTTATTAAAATACATCCAGCCTTTTGTGCTTAGATGGATATAACATGGTCTATTTCAAAGCAAAAAAGATAAACGTCTATGCTCTCGCAGGCAAATTGTATGTTCCATAACTTGACTGCTTTGTGTTGTTATCACAATAGCCGTTTAACAAAAGGTAGATAAAAATTCTTAGATACATCATAAGAAGCAAACGAGAGTAGAATCAAAGAATGTGCGCTTGTATTGTGACGCTGTTTTGTTTGTTGTATTCGGCAAAGCGGAAAATTTTAGGAAAAATGATATAATAATTTTTAAAAAGTAGTATAGATGATATATAAAATCAATAAATTTATATAAACAGAAACATAAATTGATGTTAATTTCAAGAACGTTATGCACCTAAATGAAATTGAAATGAATGTAAATTATGAACCAATTCTTCAATTAACATCGATACTTTACAGACAGAAAGAACTGCGAAATTTGAAATTGATTATTAAAAAAAAATTCCAAAATTATAGGAAAAACAAAAACGTTTAAATTTAGACATGTAGCCACGTGATAAAACAATAAAAAAATGTAATCTTAAATATCTTCCATAAACTAAAACTTACTCTGTGGAAGTCCGACACGTGAACAGGCAATATAACTGTCCTTGTGAAAAACATGGATTTTCAAGATGGATGTACCCTCGTATTATATTTTTGTTAAATAATGTCCGTTCGCTATCTGCCAAATTTTTGATGTAACCCCCTATGTATACAAATGTTTAGCGTCTATAAACTTTGATGATATTTGCAGTACCTACGCATTCTCTCGATTCTATGCCAAATGGAAAAATAGAGGTTGCATGAGAGTTATATGAAATTTTTTATTCTAACCCATGACAAATAAAAAAAAATATTGCAAAAAAAATTAAGTTTTTAATCAACAAATAAAAAAATAAGTGATCGTAGAAGGGTGAAAATTCAGGGCTGTATGTATTTTTCTATCCTGCATCTTAAAAAAAATAACTACAGTAAACCATACTTTGTAAAACA
The DNA here is from genome assembly GCA_035357415.1 of Ophraella communa. Taxonomy (NCBI): domain Eukaryota; kingdom Metazoa; phylum Arthropoda; class Insecta; order Coleoptera; family Chrysomelidae; genus Ophraella; species Ophraella communa. The sequence continues at coordinate 31,713,462 of CM068993.1, forward strand.
CAATTTTAGTTTACATAATAAAAAATATTTAATTTATTTTATTTAATATCAAATCACTTTTAATTTATTATGGTAGGTACCTGCTTCAAGCAAATCATCAGGAACTTAAAAAGATCTAAAACGAGTAATAAACAAATAATTGTTTATAACAATTAAACGACAAATAATTCTCTCTTATGTCAGCACTCTAAGAGTTTGAACTTCGTCTAGTACGTGTTGTGCAACACGGACTGGCCCAAAATGTGTATTATTGCGATTATATAATGTTACTTTTCTTTAAATTAAATATGACAAGAAAAATAAACTTTATTATGTTTTTATAGAAATGGAAGTACAACGCCACCTATATCATGAAATGTTTGACTTTTAATATCAATTTACAATTTAGGTACCTACTGGAAAAGTGACAAGTTGGACTAGGTTAAAGACAACAGTTAAAAAACCACTAGTTCTAAAACAATTAAAAAAGATAATAACAAACAACATTTCTTCTCATGACTCAAAACTAGGAGACACGCTGGAAAGTTCAATACCATTTTTTTATTAATCTAGTCTTTAATGTAGAAGTGGTGGTGTCGAAATGCTGACGGTGCGCACAGCTCGTTGCACCATCTAGTTGGAACCATTGTGTGCGAAACTGTAGATTTCGTGCACGGCAAAAGTTATTTAGATCTCTCACAAAATGTACAATAATTTTCTCTCTATAACGATCTTGGTTGACAGTAAGTGGATTCTGATTATCATATTCAACGAAATAAGGACCAAACATTCCATTACCAGATACCGCGCACCAAACAGTAACTCGAAGACTGTGAAGTGGTTTCTCTACAATTACATCAGGACGTTCAAATCCAAGGAATCTGGTTGTTTGTCGATTAATATAGCCGCTAAGATGAACGTGACTCTCGTCTGAAAACCATAATATATGTTTTTAAAAAATTCGTGATCTTCGTAAATTAAACTCAACATGCGACCACAGTAAATTTCTCTTGCACGTTTGTCCGCAGCATTTAGTCGTTGTCCAACTTGAATACGATATGGATAACCACCAATTGATTTGAACATACAACGTAAAGACGTTTCACTAATGTTGAGTTTACATGCAGTTATTACAAGACTTCTTTGAGGTGATTGCACAACTTGGTTAAAAACACGTCCTTCATTTTCGTTAGTGCATACCTACTGTTTTTCGACGACCTGAAGAACCTTTACGTTGACACTATACACTACCAGTGCGACGAAATTTTTCAACAAAAGCTAACATCACACTTTTACTAGGAGCTGCTTTATTAAATTTTTGTTGATATTTTGTTAACACCTGTTCTAAGCTTGGACCATCATTACGACCTTTTCCGTATGAACGAAAATAACGCTCTACCAAAAACACTTTTTCTTCCGTTGTTAGAACAATTTTTAAATCAAATTTAACTGCAGCGTACTATTGATATATCAACTAATGACAATTAAGTCAAATATGACAAATCCATATTACATAAACAACTCCACAGCACTCTCTGTTTCGATATTGTTTATTTTGGCGGATACCGTATATATTTATAGTATGTTACTAAAATTAATTAGGGGTAGTATTGGCTAAAAGGACTTTTGTCAATAACATTTGTATAATCATTTTATATAATCAAAACTTTAATTGAAATTGTTCTCCAAAAAACTAGATACGGCAATGGAAATTGTTATTGTCCCAAATCAACATTGAAATTTTGTAAGAAATTTTGATAATATTTCAAATTGGCAACATCGCAGCCATACCTAGTTAAATATCCAAGATCAATCATGACGGATTTGAAAATCCTTTGATATTTTGTCGACATTTGTATCTGGTCTACTCATAATCATCAATCTGTGCGTTCAAACACATTTAAAATAAATGTAAATAAAATTTATTTATGACTTGAAAAAAGCATTTTTAAAAGCAAACATGTGAATATGTTGAATTTCATATCGAAGTTTTAAAAAATTAAAAAAATTACATTTCAAATTTCATTTATCGGGAATCGGAAAATAATCATGGCTCACTTTTTTCTTTATAATAGTAACGTCAATGGGATAAATGGTTTTCAATTTGACATCAGGTATTAAGCGTATCGACGGTTTGGAAATATTGAAACTGTCTGGCGGCTTCGATTAAAGGAAACCGAGATACACTAAATAACCAATCCTACAGATATATCTCGACATTATTGAATCGCGAGTTAAAATCGTTATAAAAATTGTAAGTATACAATATGTAACAGAAAAATGTGACTAAAAAAATACTAAATATGTCTGTGTTTTTAAAAGTAGATAAGTTTATCCACATATAGTGTCTTGGGACTTATAACTTCGAAAATAAACAATTTACATTCTCAAATCCCAATATATTACTAAAATGTTGAATCTGGAACAGTTGGCACACTCTTTTAACTGCCTGACGCGCGTTTCGATAACCAAGTTATCTTCTTCATAGACCCAAGGTAAACTGTTTACCTTCGGTAGTGTAAATGGTTTCGGTACCCAATATATTAGATAGGACAATATGCCCTTTATAAAAGTACTCTTTAAAGACAATTGACGTATTTTGGTTAGGTTAGGTTTCCTCTGGTTAATGGACTGGGAAAGTAGTGACGTAGGTGACGCCATGTTTTTCGAACTGAGAACCAAATGATTTCAAACAACTTTAGTTGATGGTGTATTTTATATGTGTTATTGACTATTTTATTGTATTTTCTTGATTTTTGGGAGTTACAGTATTTTAATTGGTGTTTATTCATATGTTATAGAGATATCACTAAAGTCGATATACGAACAATTTTCCTAAAAACATTATAACATAACCTTCAAAATTGTACATTTTCATAAATTTTAAGAATACTTAGGTACTAAAAAATGATAGGTACTTTAAAAAAATTTTACTTTTATGTATGTAACTATGATACCAGCGTTATATTTTAATGTACAATAATAATGAAATAACTCAAATAAAAGTTACTTCTGTTGCCGTTTGGAATCATTTCGTTGACGTTTCACAGTTCTACAGCATACAACACAAATTTTGACGTCACACTTTCTCTGTCCATTGTAAAATCTCATTGTTTTTGCACTTACCGTAAGCTGTTTTTTTTGCTATCTATTTTATCTGATTTACCATTGTTTAAGACACTACGAGTATATATTCGGTATGTGCTACTAATTCATCTTTTGCTCAATTAATTTTTCTACGGATATATTCCTGAACCAAGGTAAAACTTCTTGTTTGGTATATTTCAAACTGTTCAGGTTCAGGTTCAGGTTCAGAGAAAGATATCTATCAATTTAGAAAATTACTTTTATTAATTTTCAATTAATATTTTTTGCTATTAAAATAAAAAAATGTTTTGTTTTCTTTTAAAATAAAAACGTGTAGTACTTCTATTTCTATGGTTTGTAATTCTTAGTATTTTAGCGTTGTTACTCTAGTCTATAAATCTGTTTACATAAAAAAATGGCGCTAAGGCGATTAGAAACAGTGCAATTCGATCAATTAGTACGTTGGATACACGAAGGCTTAAGTCAAGAAGAAGTTGCTACATGGCTAAGTGTGTTCCAAAGAGGTGTCAGTTGTGCATGGAATCGATATTTGGAAAGTGGGTCTACAGCGTACAGGCATGGAGGAGGAAGAGAACGACAACTTCTGCTCAAGACCTGTAACTGCAAGAAGAAACCGAACATTTACTGCTTCGAGAATTAACAGCTTCTTTAGGCATGCTACCGGAAGAGTTATATCTAGTCAAATAAGTTTTAAAACTGGAGGTACTGTATGTTTACCGATGAGTACAGATTTTGGCTGAATATGTATAATTGTCGAATATTGGTGTGAGGAAAACCACTCTTTTTGGATTCTTTTTATTGGACCAATATTTATTGGTTAGGCACATGACAGCTAAATTTGATATTTAAACCATTAAGCTCGATTCTCTGCTTATTTGAGCCATCAAAAATTTCTCTCCTAACAATATTCTTCTTAGTTCTAGAGGAGGTTCACATGTTTCAACTTCCATGACTTCTGTCAGATAAAATTCATATTTTATGTCAGCTTTCTTCTTTCTCATGTCACACACAGGACAGAAAGGATTGTTTAGGTTATGTGCGAGGAAAGAGCTCACTCTGGTGGAGAGAACAATAACTGGGAATTTAAAAGTGAACGAGGATCAAGTTAGAGTGTGACGGAGGGGAATGAATGATATATAAAAGTCATTAGTTACTGTAAAAGTTTGATTAATATTACATAGTAGTTAAAAACTTGGTATTTTATTTAAATAAAACATTATTAAATAATCGATCCTGGGCAAACGTTCACGAAGAACGACAACTTTTATTGGAGTACTGGGTAGATATCCAATACTCAATCTCAAACATTTATTTTTTATAACTTCAATTTTTTTCAGGTGGGTTTCCGCTGCAGACTGACACAAAATTCATCCATAATCAATACTTTAGCGAACATAAGCTTTATGAAACAATAGCATAATATTTGAGTCTGCCCCCCATTCGTTATGTTTGAACGATCTGATTAGATTGATTCCTTTTTCTGTTCTTTGTATTACATGATTTATGTGTTCCTTCCATAAACGTTTAGAATCTAATATTATGCCTAGGAATTTTGTGGATGATTTATAGGGAAATGCATAATTAAATAAGTTAATAGTACTGGGATGTTTGTATCGTTTTCTTGTATATGTCACTATAACTGACTTTTCTTCGGAAATTGTTATAGAACATTCATTTGCAAAGGTTTTCTACCCCTGATACAAGTTGTGAGTGACAATTGTCTTTTATTTTATGCTTAGTGTATATTACTATATCATATTGCCGTTCAGCCTTAGCACCCCTTTAAAAAATTATTTAAAAAGGGTCAAACATTGAAATTTATTTGGCTAGCTCATAAGACAGATAAAAGAAACAAAGTTATAACAAATCAAGCACTATCTTTTATTATAGTTACGATGTCCACAATTATATATGGAAGACAAGATATAAAATAATAGTTAAATAACGATTCCCTTGTAGTACTATAAGGTTTACAACACAGTAAGTATTAATCTTATTATTATATTTTATTAATTAGTAAAATAATCTCATGTTATTTACTTATTTAAAAAAACAAATCTAACTATGAAATATGTAGAAATTTTTAAAGATAGATTTTCTTTTTGTAGTTTATCTGGTATGCTGGTCTCTTCTGGGAAGTAATTGAACAAGATGTATTCCAAATAAAAATAAAAAACGATCTTACTTGAAGAGTCGAAATTCTGAAGGTTGCGGATACTTATTTGGTAAGTCTTTCAAATGGTTTTCACTTGTCTTTCTTTGATTAATGGTAAATAATTCCTTTCTATTGTTTCAGGTGGAGATGTAGATGCAGTTAAAGGTATTAGCAAGACAGAATCACAGCTACAGAGTGAACTATGCAGAAAGATAAGGCTGCAGGTACAGTTCTATGCACTCCTACATGTACATGTGTAAAAATAATATTGAAATCACTCTACACATTAGAGTAAACCAAAAAGAAAAAGCCTAAAATAGCAGAAATTATACTTAACTAAGAAGTTAAAGGAGTTAAAGCAGACTTACCGATGAAATTGATTGTGTTAACCTTTACTTTGTGAAAGTTCAGTTTTTTATTGTTCTTAGACTTACCGATGTTGGTGGCTTGTATAAGACTTTACATAAAAATCCCCCACAGGGTTTACAATACTTATTGCAATATTTATGTAATATAGTCTTATTATTTGTTAAAGTGGGTTTTTCTGTTTGTTTTAGACCAGTTTTAAATCCGTAAAATACGAAAAATTAAATTAAAGCCATGTGCTTCAAAAGGTCAAATTAACAAAAAAAGGAAAGATAATGTCACCAAAAAAAAGTAAGTCTATAAATTGATAATTCGGTAGTTATTTTATTTTTAAATTTAGTTTATTTATTTTTAAGAAGATGGTCAAATAATACGTCCTTGAATACAGAAAGAGTTCTGAACACAGAATTCTACTCTATTACTGTGGTTCTGATTTATGATTGACAATTGAATTGTGAATGTTACCATCAATTAAATAAAGAGGTTATTGTTTATGTTTGTGTATTGAATTTATTACTCGTGTTTACTTGGTGTTATACCTTAGAAAAATAGGAGAGTTTTATAAAGAAAATCTGCATTTTAACTTTGGTAAGTTCCTAACATTATTGAAATTAATGAAATGAAATCAACCCGTAACAATCATCCGTGTATTGAAGAAGACAAGTATGTTTTGAAAAAACTTTTTGTCAAGTCATATGTAGGTATATATTATGTAAGTACAGTAATGGACTTAGAATTCCCCTTGTGGCAAACCCAAAGAAGTTTCACGAGCTTGAGAGTGGTTATTATTAATATTTTCCAATACGCGAATACCAACTACTTTGACAACTGTCAAAAAAAGTAAGATGGCGTTGTTTATCAATAACTAAAAATTTTATTATAATATATTATGTTATTACTTTATTGTTTTATTTATAAAGTATTAGTTGCAGTGTCATGTTCATTCCTCTTTTTTCCTCAAATGTAAAATCAGACTTTGTTTGGATTTCATAATTCTAAAATGAAAGCAGTGTGTAATATTTATTTTACTGATTCGTTTTTTAACTCTGAAATTATCGCCACTTGATACATTCAGCAATTCGCGATTGAACGATTTTGAGCATATTTCAACGAATACAATTTATTATTTTTTTTTAAATACACGCAACAAAATTGAGTCCAAATTAAAATAAACAAACCGAAACCCTTTTTTTGTATAGATCGCTATCGACATGTTTGTATTTGCCGCGCAATAGCTTACAATTCGTCGATACGAGAGCCGGAAAAAAAATGAAACTGGTCCATTGGGAATTCGAGAAAGGGCAAGAGCTACATGGATCTAGTTTACATATTTTGTCGGTGACAAAATTAAATAAACAATCCAATTTTATTGTTTTTTTTTAAACACAGCTTAAAAGCCTTTTAATTAGAAAATCTGATTATTAATACAAAGTATTGATTAATTCTTTGCTATTATTGCACGCTGATTGCGCTTTTTCTAAAAAAAAAAAGAATTTAAAAGCAGGAAACGAACAAAGAGAAAGGGTTAATAAGGGGGTAAAGAACTAGGAACAAATTCGTGGCGCAGCCGGTTAAGTGTTGACATTAAAACAAAAAGTGTACAATGAAAGAGTTGAGGGTAATAAAAAATCTAGAACTTTTGTATTTACCACTTTCGGACATAACCTAAAAATTGCTAAAATCCGTTTTTTTTGTCATTTTATTAGTTTTTAATTTTTTATTTCGGAAAACTTTCTGAAAAGATACTTTTTTTGTATCTAATATCCTAAAAAATTTCCGAGAAAACAATTTTTTTTTAAAAATTATTTTTTTTATCAATTAAAAATTGTCCTTTAAAAGCTCGAGAGTTTATCAAGGTCATTTTTTGATGTACTTTTCTATAAAATTATCGAAGTGTATACTTACTATTAAAAAATTTTTAATAAATGTACAAAATTTATTAAAAATTATGTTTGTTTATACCTTGAATCCTACGGAAATAAACACAAAAAAAGATGCATAACTATTTATATTATCCTTAAGCAATTTTTGTTTTGCAATACAACTACAATCATTCGAATACATCGATAATACACAATAATTTATACATTTTTTATGCACCATTACTATAAATATTGATATTAAAATGAATGTTTTGTTTATGAAAGTAATTAAAACATTAAAATAGTTTTAAAACATTAATAAAATGAATTAATTATTATAATTCTTGTCTGTTATTTGAATTCATCGCTGCATAACCATCCGCTGCATTTTAGAGTTTATCATCTGATTGAGTTTTTTTCGTTTTCCTGGATTTAATGATTTCCTTTATTTAAGGATATACTTAACCACACAACTTCAGAATTACTATCATTTCTATAAAGTATTTCAGTATTCGAACATTTTTCTGAATCTTTACATTGCGTGCACATTACGGTGCATTTCAAGCCGTGTCTACGACATCCACATTTGTTACTTGAACAACGTTTGGTTGTACAAATACAAAATATATTTTTTAACAAATAAGATGACCCTTCATATTACCTCTAGGTAGGTACCTCCATTATCCCACCGCAGAGCCGCAGGCGACCTCTGTCTCTTTTACCGCTGTTTTTCCGGCTTCTGCTACAAATAAATTTCATCCCCGATTCCCTTTTACAACTACAGAAAGGCCCAGAAGGAGTTCGTCCCATATGCACCGTACCGTTTAGCTCGAAATACTCGAATTGAACATTTCAAAAGATCCTTCATCCCCAGAGTGTCAACAATATGGAATTCTTTGCTGGCTCATATTTTTTCATTCCTTTCCAATCCCCAGTCCTTTAAATTCTGAATTTACCAACTCCCCCATTCCTTTTTAGAGGCGTCCACGGTGCACTAAACATAAAGGCAACTTGCCTTCGTGGTTCGCCATAATTAAAAAAGAAGATGTCAGTACAGCAAGGCATGAGCATTTTAAAATAATTAATAGCTACTTCCTTCAAGTCCCAATTGGTTGCATCTATATTATTTTTAAGCCATTTTTGAAGCTGATAGTGAGCTCTGTAACAGTGTTCAGGCACTGCTCCAACTGTTTTTGATACTTTTTGTAGTTTAAAAGTTTACAATTTGCACTTTCATTTTTATCAAGAAAGCGGAAAATATAACAAATAAGATAAACAGACATCTAGAGAAAATTACAACGTATATGAAAAAATGGAAAATTAAAGCTAATGAAGCAAAAACACAATTTATAATTTTTAACCAAAAGAAAACACTTGAAAATCACAAAATAAAATTCAATGGACAAGAAATACAACAAACAGATTCAGTAAAATATTTAGGAATAACTTTGGACAGAAAACTAAATTTCAATGAACATTATAAAAAACACAAGAAGAAAAGTTGAAATAGCTAGAAAATTTATAGGACCATTATACATAAAACAAACAACCCAAATCATGAAGATGCCTACAGACGTAATGCCTGCAAAACAAGATTTTGAACTCGCGTTAGATGTTACTATTAACGACCGCGAGTTGACAGAAAACGAAATCGCTCAAATCACAAAAGGTGCCCTCACTTATTATACTGATGGGTCAAAAACAAACGAAGGAGTAGGAATAGGGATCACAGGTCCTAATATTAGGGTATCCGCAGCCCTTGGAAATGCTCCAACAATATTTCAAGCAGAACTATTAGCAATAGAATTCTGTGCCAAAGAGTGCCTAAGAAAAGGCCTCAACACAGCAAGAATATTTATTGCATCTGATAGTCAGGCTGCTTTGAAGGCTCTGAAGTCCACAACCTATGAGTCAAAAATAGCCTGGAATTGTAAACAATCTCTTAAACAACTGGCTAGTCGCAACAAATTAAAGTTGCTATGGGTGCCAGGGCATAAAGGAATTGTCGGAAATGAGATTGCCGATAGTCTCGCAAAGGAAGGAGCTTGTGCTCCTTTTATCGGACCTGAACCATTTTGTGGCATATCAAAAAGCCGCCTAATGGAAGAAGTTCGAAAATATGAAAAGGAACTCAGTGCAGCCTACTGGAAAAATGTTCCAGGCCAAAGACAGGCAAAAAGGTTATTACGACCCTCTGCCGGCTACGCGAAATTACTCTTAGAGCTTCAGAAATCTGATCTCAGAGTAATCACAGGAATTCTCACTGGACACTGCTCACTCAGATACCATCTCTGCAAAATGGGCATATTGGACAGTGGGACATGCAGATTCTGCGATGAGGCAGATGAGACGTCAGAACATATTATCTGCAATTGCAGAGTAATTGTTCGGCAACGCCATAAATATCTGGAACAGGTATTCCTTGATCCTGATCAGATTACAAACCTAGCTCCAAAACGGATAATGGACTTTCTTAGAAGCCTAGACCTTTTGGACTAAAATATAGATGTAGGGTATACACAAAAGATCTTATAGGTCGCAGTGTAGTAAGGTCAACTGGGCCAATCGACCCCTTCTGCAATCTACAATCTACAATCTACATAAAACAAACCCTCTAAACAAAAAGTTAAAACAACAAATTTATAACGCGTATATAAGATCAGTAATGTTATATGGAGCACCAATTTGGAATTCTACATCTGATGAAAATATAAAATCTTTAGGAAGAAAAGAAACAAAAATTTACAGACTAATAGAAGGTGCAGATAGATATACAACTAATGTAGAATTTAGAGAAATTTATGAGTACACGCCGTTGGCAGAAATTATTAAAAATAAAACAGAACACTTTTATAAGAAAACAGTAAAAAGAAATCCATTAACCAGAAAAATAGGAAAAGAAACTGTAGCACAAATTGCATGGAGTGCCAAATACAAATTAATTCATTACAGAGCAAATTTACCACTATTAGGAACATAGAAAAAAATTATATTTGGAAATACCTAGAAAATCCAGGAAAAGCTGGAAAAACTCGAAAAAGAATCAAGATAATTGGGACACAGCCGAAATTAGTTCCAAAGGAAAATCACAAAAGAAGGAAATTAAGGAACAAATCAAAAGAAATTTTAAAACAATCAGGTGCAATTGCGGAACTGGGGAAAAATAAGAAGAAATTAATGAAAATAAGAAAGAAAGGGCTAAATTCAAATGAAATGAAATGAAATGAAATGATTTCATTTTAATATCAATATTAATTGTGCTAGTGCATAAAAAATTAGAATTTATTTTATCTTTTCTGTTTTTTAACATTTAATAATTTTTTTAATTTTTTACAATTTTTAGCATATTTTTTAATGGGTACTAAATATTATAATAATATTAAATGAAGGTACAAAAAAAATTAGAAGTTGATAAATCCTCTAAGGCGATTTTTTAAAAGACAAATTTTTAATTGCAAATAGATTTATTTGTTCGAAAAAATTATTTTCTCGGAAAATTTCATACCTCTACTTTTTAATCAATAAGATGCCTAAATTTTGTCTAGTTTCCAAGGCAACTAAAAACACTTTCCAGAAATTTTTTCCTGGTACTTCGATACATAAATGTAAATTTTTTGACAGCTGCAACTATGGAGAACCAAATCATAGACAAATAAAAACTGTATTATATTTTTCTATGGTACAGGCGTTTATACTAGTAATTATTAAACTAGTTTTGGGACAGATGTCAGATTGTATTGAATATTTCTGTACATTTATCCACTCATACCCTTTGGATAATTTTTCTACGTAAACGATTAGAATGGCTTTAAGCATCAGATATTTTACTAACAATGAGCGGTTTTAAATTATTTGACTTCTTTTGCATAATACGTGAGTTATAGTCACTTCATTGTTTTGGCACTGATAATATATATTTTTCATATTGATTTAAGAGTTTCTTTGAAAGAAAATTTAACACTTCATTACCTTCCTTTTTTATACTTAAAACTTTTCAATTCTCAAGTTAGCTGCCTCTTCTTCTTATTATTTTATTAATTTGATATAGAGCTCTAGAAACTTCGCTGCATGTAATTTCTAAGGGCAATCGAGTTCTTTTGCTACTTGGTGCTATTGAAAGTCTTTATGATCCCTAAAAATAGGAAGATGCTGTAAATCATTGTGTAAAAATATAAATCAAGGCTTTTATTTTGTCAACTATTCTAATATTTTTTCTTTAAAATCGATCAAAAATTATTTAAACCGTTTAAACCTAATTAAATTATAAGTTGTCATACTACATTCTGTACCTTTTTTTGTTTAATATTGAATCCTTCTATAAAAACTATGGTGATTCCAAAAACCAAGAATTAATACAGCAAATTAATACACTATGTTAGGTTAATAATAGGCCTTAAGTAAAATAATTATTATCCATACTAGTAGTACTACTAAGCTAAAGAGTTTGTTTATAAAAACCAATTTCTGGAACTACTGATTGAAATTGAAAATTTCTCTTTTTGTTTACACTCTATCCATTGAAAGATGATATAGACTATATATTATAAATTAAAAATAATTTGACAGATTTAGTTTAAATGCATATCGATTTATAAAAAAAGTATAAAGTCAACTGCAATAGCATATTAGTATTTAAAATCTTACATAATTATTTTCCAATTGGAGAGCAAAACTTAATAAAAAAAAGTAAAATTAAAATATCTATTTGCTTTATATAACACAAATACTTTATAGTGGACATTTATTTTAATGCTTTTTATCAGTTTATTTGGGCACTAATTGTTAAATAATCAGTTTACACTCTAATCCGAATTTTTTATAGCTGAATGTAGATGGAAATGTAAGTACTGCCTGAAATATCAAATGGGGATTTTTACTGGGTGCCAGATGTAACCTTCTTATTTTTATGTGCTCCATTCACCGAGGCACATTAGGTATTATTTGTTGCCATACTTTTCCATTAGGAATGAGAGTGCATAAAAAATGTGTGCGATGGAAAAATCAACAGCATTAAAAAGAGTTTTAAAATATTTTAAATTTTTAATGTTTAATTTGGTAGTACACCGGTGTGAATATAAATAGTAAATTATTAAAGAACATAAAAGTACCTATATTCACATTTTCATTAATAAATAAATTGAATATTTATTTAAAATTTATGTTCTTTTATTAATACAAACTAAAAACTTATTTTAAATTATATAAAAATATACAGGGTGTTTCTTAAGTAATCTAAAATATTATATGGGGCGCTTCGTTTACTCAATTTTAAGACGAAAAGTTCATATAAACATGTGTGATAGGTGTTGTCGTTTATGAGATACAGGGTGTTGTACGTAAAATTAATTTTTCTTGGTGACGCTACTGATTAATATTTTTTTATTATTTTATTACAAGCAACATGTGTTAAACATAAAGAAAAAAATAATACATTTCAGAGCCAATGTTCAAAATGTCTTCCTCCAGCTAAAATGCAAGAATCCGCTCGATGTCTAATGGATTGTCGAATACGTTCGAAGATACCAGCAGGGGAACCGCCGAACGTTGATAGAAAGAAATTTTCTACCTATTTCTATTTCTATACCAAAATCGCACCGCGTAAGCATCATCGTACAGAATCGGGAGATCCGAATGAAAATCCGAATGTTAGGAAATAGAAAGACCCTAAGAGGTCTTTCTATATCTTTTTTAACCTCACTTTCGCTTCACTGTCACATAGTTTTTCGTTAACTTTGGTTGTTTGTTGTAATAGTTTGTGTGAATTTTTAAACATGGTTAGGTTTTAGTTTTTGTTATAATGTAATTATACAGTGAACGGCATAAGTAAGAAATAAATACATTTTTGGCGTTGTTATTTTTTTTATGAAAAAATATCGAAAGACGATTTAAATTCTAACGTCAACAGCTTCTTAGGGGTAGCTACCCGTTATTTTTTTAAATAGAAAGGGGTAGCTTGCAATACTTTATTTGAAAGATAATTTAATTGTCTTTTTAATACTATACTGCAAAAAAATATTAAGCTTCAAACTGATAAAAATTATGTTAAAAAACTGAAATTGAAATAGTATTTGATAAATATTCAAAAAACTTGTAATAGGGAAACGTAATTGTAATTTAATATGCTAGTTCTTGTCTTTGCTCTTCTTGTTCTGCATCATAAAATTCATTGTAAAATGCAGGTATCATTTTGCCTATAATAAATATGTTTTAATAGAAAATAAACAAATAAATTAATAAAAAAATATATCTAATAAAAATTATAAAGAGCTTACCCTTTGAAATTTGTTTTTAAATAAAACAATACAATTGATCTCCAGATATATCTATTAAAAATAATACCTCAAAATAACACTAATAAAAAAATATAAAAAAATAAGACAAGAAACGAAAAAACACAAACATGAGATCAAATAAAAACGTTGAAAATGTAGCACAAACCAAATGTAAACACACCCCGTGATTACACTCTAGAAAGTTAGGTTACTGAAATTTGAAATATAACCATGATATAACTAAATTTCCCCAAATAAATCCAATGTTTTTGAAAAGTTAGTATAATCAAGTAAGAGAACATAGAGAAACCCGAACGTTTCCGATCCATCGTAGAGAATTGTTTCTGCGGTGCGCTTAGGCGATAGAAAGACATTTCCTTTCTATACCTATATCTTGCTCTTCTCTATTCTTTATAAGTTACGCGGTTCCCCTGCAGGATTGTTACGAATAACATTACAGCCGTCTATGATACGATTTTGAAGATCTTGTACGTTTAATATCAGTGTTGTGTAAACAAGCGATTTCAAATATCCCCACACACAAAAATCCAGAGGATTGTGTCCAGGTGATCTAGGGGGCCACGGGTGTGGAGATCCTCGTCCGATCCAATGGCCTGGAAAAACATTATTTAAAAACTCGCGTACAATCACTGAAAAATGTGGAGGAGCTCCGTCATGCATGAACCACATGCGCCTTTTAATAATAATAGGTACATCTTCCAAAAGAAGTGGAAGTTCATTTTCTAGAAAATGTTGGTATGTCTCACCGGTTAACCGTACAGGAAGGAAAAATGGTCCAATTAAATAATCATCGATGATGCCAAGCCAAACATTGACCGAAAATGTTTGTTGAAATCGTTTTACACTTATGGTATGTGGATTTACATCAGACCATATCTGGTCATTATGAAAATTCATAATCCCATGTCTAGAAAAGTTGGCTTCATCCGTAAATAGAATATTGGCCACAAAATTCGGATTGTTCGCGATTTCACGTAAAATCCATTGACAATACTGTATGCGTAATGGATAGTCAGTAAGTAACAAATGTTGAACACGTTGAACGTGATATGGATACAATAAATTATCTTTTAGAATATTCCAAACAGTTTTGTTACTAACATTTACTTCATCTGCAACTTTTCTTGTACTCGTTTCTGGATGTTGGTCAATAATTTGAAGAATCTGGTTTTCCAATTGGGGATTTCTCATAGTTCTGGGTCGTCCAATAATATTCTTCGATTTAGCAAAAGTTCCAGTTTCTTGTAAACGAATATGTAACTTAGTAAACGTATCTGAACATGGTAAACGATTATTTGGATAACGCTGGGCATACGTACGTCTAGCTTCTAAGGCATTACCATTCGCTAATCCGTACAAAAAATGCATATTAGCCATTTCAACATTAGTAAACACTGGCATAGTTATTAACTAAACACAGAGTCAATCAAATAAAAATGTACGATTTTTGCGTTGGTTTTCAAATTTGACACTTATCAACATTATTTCAAAGGCCACTTAGAATAAGCATGTTTTTGCGTATTGCTTCTAAAAACCAGTAGCGTCATCGGGAAAAATTAATTTCACGTATAATCAGAACTGACTTATTACAATAAATTCAACACCCTGTATCTCATAAACGACAATACCTATCACACATGTTTATATGAACTTTTCGTCTTAAAATTGAGTAACGAAGCGCCCCATATAATATTTTAGATTACTTAAGAAACACCTTGTATAAGCTTTAAATAAAAAGTTAATAGTAAAATGTTAGTATTCTAAAAATATATATTTGATTTGCAAAGGATTTACAAAAGTAACATGATATTTAATTTTTACCAATGGTGGTAGGTAACATTTTCATGAAATAGGTAAATAATTTTGTATTTCGTCGCAAAATTTATAAGAGAAAAAATTACTTTGCTTATATGCCAAGGGAGCCAAGGGTTATGGGGTTTAGGGCTACGTTATATTTCACTCACCTGAAGTAGGATACACTCATAGAATTAACTGAATAACCTTTTATTTTTGACGATACATCCCACCGAAAGTAAACGTTTATTAATCATTGTTTACGCCAAAAACGCACAAATGGTTATCAAAATATCAACTTTACAAAAACAAACAATTAGATCACTCATACGTTACGTATTGGGGCAATCAATTTAATAGGTAAACATTTCCGTAAAACAATGTAAGTAAACAAAACAAAAGCAAAATATTTTACTGTTTAAAAAAATTCAATATGATGAAGGTAAAAGCTTGTATGAACGTAGTTCATTCTGTGAATTTTAAATAAAGAGCGGTAAAAGCTAGTATGTTTTTGGGTACATATAATAAAATTTTCATAATTGATTTAGCTATTGCAGCAAAAATTAAAGAATTTAACCAAAGAATACGTCCAACAACAAAAAGTTTACTGTACCTCCTTCAGTCTAAATGTGTTTGCACGTCATCACAGTGGACAAATCTCTCTGTTCGTATATTTTTTCACTGTATACCAGGTTTATAGCCATTGAGTTAATATCTTACTGTTTCTTTACTAGCATTTTCTTGCTTTCTGAATCGGAACTTCAAATTTCACCACATCAGAATCTATATTTATACTCAAGTAGTATTTACGTAGCGTATTACCTATGCCAGTGTTGCTTCTGATAATTTCTAAATTATATTCTTTGAGCTCTTCGCGATTCGTTTTTTAAACTTGAACTCGTGTCATAACAGAAGCCCATATGAAATGCGTTATTTAATATATACTATTATAAACTGTAACTATTTAGAAGAATTCAGCTGCAAACTATTTACTAACTGTATATATTAAAACTCAAACTCTCAGTAAATTCGAAAAGTACATGAATAAAAGAGTAACTAGTAATAAAATAAAATGTAGGTAAAGTACGTTTCACAATAATTCGTTGACTTGGTAGCTGCTCTTAACTGCTCTTAAGGGATTACTAATAAAAGGTGGTTAATATTTCTTCGAACATTTACAGAAAGGTATTATTTATTTTTGTCCAGGAAGATATATTTTGGATTTTTTATTTTTCAGGTAAAATTTTAAATTATTATTACTGACCATCAATAGTAAATCATTAGTAAATGATTTTTAATTTTCTTAATCATCTTGGAAGAGAAAGTGGGAGTTTTGGGGTAATTTGTTTTTAAAATTCTCTCCTAGAATATTAGTTTGTACTAAACATTATACTCTGAAAGTAATCTTGTGTTTATAACTAAGTATGTGGCGTCCTTGGGCAAAAAAAGGGCATTTATCATCGGATGCGAAACAAATTGTGAAAAATGTGTTTGAAACATTGAATAATCGAGGTTATAGTGTAACCGACGCAGCAGAAGAAACATGTAAGTTAACCAAAACCCCAATATCTACAGTAAAAGATATTATCAATAAGCCAATAAGTAAACGAAAAAAACGAAGTGACATTAATAATACCAAATGTGTTGACAAAATACAAAAATATATAATCCGACGAACGATATATGTCCTATACCAAGAACAAATGATACCAACCCTAGATTGTATAAAAAAACGGTTACTTAAAGACGACACGGGAATTATTTGTAGCCGTACAAGTTTGTGGAGAATTATTTCTCAAATGGGATTTAAATATTGTACCATTAATAAAAGACAAGTGATAATGGAGTCAAATCGTTTACGAATGATGTTGTCATTACTTACAAGCTATTCAAAAATATAGAAGAGAATAACCTTTCAATTATCTACCTCGACGAGACATGGTATGACACCCATGATACTCTAACGAAGGGTTTTGTTGATTCATCGGGAAATTGCAAAACAAAGGCTCCATCAAATAGAGGACAAAGAATTACAATAATACATGCCGGATCAAAAACAGGTTGGGTTCCAAACGCTTTATTGTTATCAGCAAAGAATATTAAAGATTCAAGTTTAGATTATCACGAAGATACGACAGCAGAACTTTTTGAAGATTGGTTTGAGAATTATTTATTGCCGAATATACCGGAAAAAAATATAATTGTAATGGACAATGCAACTTATCATAGCCGTCAATTAAATAAAGTACCAAATAGCAACAACAATAAATGGGAAATTCAAGAGTATTTGTTAAAAAATGACCTTTATTTTGAAGAATCGTACACAAAACGTGATCTCTTACAAGTTGTAGCAGCGTTCGGTATTGAAAAAGAATACGTTTGTGATACTATTGCTAAAAATATGGGCCACACAGTGTTACGGCTTCCCCATATTATTGCATGTTCAATCCTATAGAACACATGTGGCATCAGCTAAAATCCAAAGTTAGATCGGAAAACGTTTCACCCACATTAAACTCAAGTGTTATAGAGTTAATCAGAAATGTGACAAGTAATATTCCCATTGATAGCTGGAAAAATTCGATTCAGCATGTTATTAAGGTTGAAGGTACATATTGAAATGTTAATGTAACTGTAGCACCCTTAGTTATTAATTTAAATGAAGACGATAGTGATACTGAACTACATTTAGATTAAATAGTTATAAATAATGTAGAATTAGTTCATTTGTTTAATCGCAATTAATAAATAAAGTTAAAATTTGTTTTTAAAAAATTTCGTGATTTTTTTTACAAAATAAATTTAAGTTTTAGTAAATGTTAACTTAGTTTTATTTAAATCAATTTTTTGGGATACCCTGTAGTACAAAATATTTTTAAAATGTGGCCATGATTAAACTACATCTTTTTTATTTGAAACATTTTTTGACAGCATTTGCCAATTAGATGAAATATACCAAAGCGTATACGTATACGTAAGTTTCAACAGTTTTGTTTAATTTCAATTAATAAATAAACACTTAAAATTTGTTTGTTTGTTTTTAAAAAAATTCGTGATTTTTTTTACAAAATAAATTCAAGTTTTAGTAAATGTTACTGAGTTTTATTTAAATCTATTTTGAAAACCGCATTACGGATCTGTTAATGTTTACTGTACAGTGAGAAATTTATAATCTTTCATTACTAATCCCCTAAGGTCAGGTACCGAGTCAACGAATTATTGTGAAACGTACTTTATCTATAAGTGAATTAGAATACATATTTTTACACCTGTATAGATAAATCGATTAGCAGCTACCTGAGGCACTGATCAAACAACTACGGATTGTTTGCTGTAGGAAACGAGTAGAGAGTCCACCAATCAAAAATAAAGTGGTCAACCGGAAAAACATCGAGTTCATGTGGTGACCCTGGCACAGTCATTACTTTTATTGACGTTATTTTGGTTCAGAAGACTTAGAAAGATGAAAGTTTACAAGTTAGCTATTTATATACCAGTGTGGATTTGCGGATTAATACTTCTATACAGTTTTGTTACAGTTTAAGGTTTAATAATTAAATTGGATTACCAGAATAATACTCAAGTACATTTGCATTGCACTGTCAATTACGTAACAGGCAAATCAATAAAGAAATAAATCTGGTATATAACACATATTGTTATTTATTGGCCAAATATAAGAAAATTCATAGATAATTAGAAACTTAAAAATATATAGAGATAAATAGCTATGGGGATTAGGATTGTAATCCATATTTTTATAATTAGGTACTGATTAAGGTCACAGATCGAATAATTTTTTGGTTTCTTTTGTAGTGTCAGTAAAAGAAGAAATAATTCTCCTATATAAATACTTTTTTATTTAATATGACGGGTTTTTAAAATAAATTATAAAACAAAAATTGATATATAGATATTTATTTCAAATTCCAGCAGAGAAATTTATTACTTTTAGTTCAATTTAGTTCAAGAAACAGCACTTTTTCAATATTATTTAATTCTATTTTACGATATATATTTTCACTTCAAACTGTAAAGGTTATTATCTTAAACTAAATGCAAGTTTCTATTACTCAAAAAATCGAAAGAAAATACTTAAATTTTGCCATAGTTTATAACTTCTTTTAATACATAAATATCATTGCATGTACATTTACCTAATTAATTTTGTCATATATCTCATTTATAGATTAAATAAAACATACTTATATCAGTTTAAATAAATAAAGTTAGTTGTAAAAGAAATAGTTCCGCTATCTATTAACCTATGCCATGCAATGCTTTAACGAGACAGGGGTCTATTAACATTCTTGATTAAAACGTTAATTTGATTGGTTGACATTTACAAACGAGTAACGTAGAACTTTGAGTTAAAACATGCAATTTGTCATACCAGTCGTTGTATATCATACCTTTTCATCTAAAGTGAGTGAATTTATTATCAAACTGTTTTTTTACATTCGAAAAAGGTAGCTGATTGCTATATAAAGATGGTAAACTGGTATAAATGACAATAAAATTTTTAAAAATAGCTATTTTAGCTATTTTAGCCTGAGTTCTATTTTAATTTTATAGTAAGACAAGGGGATAAATTATCTGCTATACTACATACTACTAGAAATGCTGTTTAATTATTTGTATCTTTATTTACAACTTATTCAAATATTTAATTTCAAGGACTTAGCTTTAACGAAATTTTATTTCAACTGTAATAGATTTGAATTTCGCGCATTTTTTTCAACAATATTTCTAAGCGCTATTTAATGCGTTGCCAGATCACAATAAACTAATATAAAAAGGTTGGAAATTGATAAGAAATTAATATTTTAGGTTAAATCTCTTTAAAACAGAACGGTGAGGTGGGATTCATTTTTAACTTATCCTGCAAACATTATTTTGCGCTTTCCCACTGTTTTCCGATTCTCTCGAGAAAATATTTTTCTATAAATTAAAAAAGTTGAAGTGACCGGACGTTTTCATACTTTAAATGAAAAGTGACCCTCAAAATCCCTTGAATATTTTGCGATCTAAACGGTTAAAAATTCTAAAAATTTTAGAATCGATAGAAAAAATACTAGTAATAGTTTGTCAAATAAGTCTGGGAAAAATCTATACAAAAGTGGTTTCGAGCTGGAACTACCTTAAGTTTGAAAGAGTAGATAACTTCAAATATTTAGTCATTAATTTAAATAAAATTCAAAGAAAAGTGCAAAATATATTCCATAAACTGTTTATTAATAGAGTAGCAACTACTTTCGGTGCTATAGGACCATCATCGGGCTATAAAAAAGTTTTTAGATTAAATGGAAAGAATAACAAAGAAAGTCAGTTACACAATGGCTTCAAAACAACTACAATTGATGATACAAGTATACAATACTTTGTCAAAAAATTTCAAATGAAATAAAATTGTTAGAAGCTATGTAAAATAATTAAATAATAATATTTGGAAAGTAATTCAAATTAATTTTAATTTATCCTTTCACCTGCTACATTTTTGTTTATGACAAAATTATCGTTAAAATGCATATTTTTTAAGATATTTGCAAAAATCCGTTGAAAACGTGAAAAAATTCTGAGCTTTTTATTGCCAGTTATAAAAACAATATTATATTTTGGTATAGATATGTTGATGATGTGATAGCAGGTTTTGTAGGTAGCGAAAGACAGTTAGATATATTTTTTAATTATATTAATACGTTGCATCCTAAAATTAATTTCATCATATATATCACATAAATTAGCAGCTTATAATTCTATGATAGATAGAGCATTTTCAATTCCAATGAACAAAACTAATTTTAATAAAAAAATTGAGATTATTAAACAAATAGCTACATGTAATGGCTAGCCATTTCATTTGATAAATAAATTAATTAACAAGAAACAACAGAAAATGTCACGACAACTAATATTCCCTTAACAAACTAAAGAAATTGAGAGTTATAAAAGCATTACATATTGTGGAAATAATTCTGAATACAATTTTAAAAATATTTTCGGCAACATCTGCACTCATTTCATTCAAATCACACAATAATGTTGGTACAAAATTGTTAAATGTAAAAACAAAATTACCTAAATTAAAAAAAATCTGGTGTTCACAAAATTATTTGTCCAAAATGTAATGCTGTATATTTATGTAGGTCAAAATTTTTAAATAAGATCTGGACTTTAATATTGTTATGTCTTTTTACTTCCATACTTGGTCTAGCCTTAATACTACCTAAACAACATCAGGTACTCAGCTACAACCAAACAAAATGTAACTTCAATATGTCAATCCGATGATGCTAACTCTAGCGAAACGGCTGTCATTGAATATAATATTTATTTTATTGTTTTTGTATTTTTTATTGTTTTCTGTTCTTAATAAGATGAACTTTCACATAGTAAGGGTTAGTACGATAAATTTTACAATTTATATTTATTTCAATAGCACAAAAAACCTCTAATTAATTGGTGAGCCAATTAAAATAAAGTACAGCTTTCATGAATACTTCCTTCTGCAAAGTTAACAGATCTATTTTTTTGTTCTTGTCAATTTTAAGTCTCTTCAGAATAATCAAAGAAAAACTTTCCTAATAACACAAAGAAAAACTCTCAGAACTATAAAATTATCCTTGTACATTCTGCATTAAGACTCAACAATAACAACAATAAAAACTTAACAAACTTTTTAACTATCTAATGTAACTTATTTTATTTTCAATGTAATTTAATAAAATCCTAGATATAGGGAATGTGAAACGCAATAAATATAATGAGTAATTTATCAAACTCGTCTTATATTTATTACCCAAGATTATTTTCCGAGTCAAACTTTGAAACATACCAGCGGATTATTATTGCTGCATATCGTTATTTTCAAGATTTTGGTGATCCGATATTACTAAGGGGAATAGTCGTTTTATTTTGTTTCCATTTATCATGATCAATTTTCATGTAAATAGAAGCGAAAAAATGATTACATCTTGAGCGATTAATGACAGCATGTGAGATACAGTATTGTTAATTTTTTTTACTGTAAGAGGATCAGGTTCCCTTTAACCTGGAAGAAACTGTGATAAAGGCCAGAGAAACAATATCGAACTGGTAATGTGGATGACATGTTCTTACTGGTTCAAACAAGTTCATAGGCATTTGTGAAATCTCTAAAAAGAGGTCTCAAGAGCTGCTGAATATGAGAAGACAGTATGAAGAGTGCGGACTTAAACATTTAATTAAATTGTAAGTTTAATTGCAAACTGTTCTCTTAAAATAAATTTTTAATACTTTCATGAAAATTTATATTTAACAACATAAATTCATAAATATTAATTAAGGCTCCATATAATGGCTGGTATTATGACAGTTCAACATTCCACATTTTACTCATAACAAAGTTAATCTTTATATTTATAAATTTTGGACATTTGATAGATATTTCAAGTGACGATTATTATACGGGGTTGGGATAAAGTATGGAACCAAGTAAATATCTTTTAAACGAAAGGAACGATATTTATGAAAATTTGCAGGTAAGTGCAATGGAACAAAACGCATCTGATGTACATTTTTTTGATAATAATATACTTCCGGTTTAACCGGAAATGCCATCAACTTCTTTAATTTAAATGGGACACCCTATATATTTTTACAGATTTTGAAAGAGCTTGTTATTTTGAATTCATACATACTGAGTTTAATGTAAACAAATTTGTAAAAACGAGGAATAACTCACTGTTAGTAGTACAATAGATGTACATTTCATTATTTTAGAATAATGAAAAACAAAATTACTTCAAATGTTCAAAATGCTCGCCGTTTACTTGCTGACAATATGCCATCCTATTAACAAATTCTTGAGTCACTCTTTCCAAAACTTCTCCACGTATTAGTTCATATTCATCAATAATGTTGTTGGTCGTTTAACGTAAACACGTGATTTTAGATAACCCCAAAGAAAAAAATCTAACGGGCTAAAATCCGGACAACGAGCAGGCCCCTCTATGAATCCTCTACGTCCAATCCATTGATTTGGAAAATTCGTATCCAGAAAATCCCTAACCCGTCTATCATAGTGGGGAGGTACTCCATCTTGTTGAAACCAAATATTTTGTGGTAACTGCCCATTCTGTTGAAGTGCAGGAATAATTTCGTTATTTAGTAGATCCAAATACCTACTTGTCACCATTCAAGTTTTCGTCGATAAAAAATGGGCCTATAAGCTTATTTTCGACAATTCCCATCCAAACTTTTAATTTCTGTGAATGCTGGGTATGTGCTTCATGAATCCAAAGAGAATTCTCATTTGACCAACACCTTGAGTTATGGCGATTAACTGTTCCATTTAAACAAAAAGTTGCCTCATCGGAAAAAACTATGCTAGAAGCAAAATTTTCGTCGACATTACAGATGTCCATTAGCCGCTCGCAAAATTCCAGCCGTCGGTCAAAATCATCGTATGACAATTCTTGAACCAACTGTATCTTATACGGATGATACTTTTCACTTTTTAATATCTTTCCTACAGAACGTCGACTGATACCATGGTTAAGTGCCAAATTTGTGGTGAAAGTTTGAGGTGATTCTTCTAAATCGATTGCAATATTTTGTTTAACAGTTTCGTTCGTTGCAGTCCGCAGTCTTCCAGGTTTTAGCAAATTTTTTACCATCCCAGTAATATTAAAACGTTGTAATGTTTTAGTTACTGTTGAGTGTGATATAGGATTTCTCTCCGGATGCAAATTATTAAAAATATGACACACTTCTTCATGAGTTCTAACACGATCACCATAACCGATCATCATTAAAATTTCAATACGCTCTTCTTCATTTAATTGAACCATTCTAAATTGTGCAATTTATTTCCGTCAATTAGAATTTGACATTTGAAGAACAAAAGACGTACTAAACAGTAATTGTTTATTTATTACTATGCATACAAACAACATCAATTAGTTTATCTAAATAGTTTTTTGCTCTAATGCAAAAAACTCAAAGGAGGTTGGTTAAAGTGCTATATTCCTCGTTTTTACAAATTTTTTTACACTAAACTCAGTATGTATGAATTCAAAATAACAAGCTCTTTCAAAATCAGTAAAAATATATAGGGTGTCCCATTTAAATTAAAGAAGTTGATGGCATTTCCGGTTAAACCGGAAGTATATTATTATCTGCAAATTTTCATAAATATCGTTCTTTTCGTTTAAAAGATATTTACTTGGTTCCATACTTTATCTTAACCCCGTATATTGTTATTGTTATATTGAATATTATTATTGTAACGTCTATATCTGCACTTTAAATATTTTTTATTCCATCTGGGGTATGATTGTAGTATTATTACATACTTCTCTACCATGTGACTTGCAGATATTCCGGTGCATATTACTGGTTACTTTCTTATGTTCACTGGTGTATTCTGTTCCATGTATTGTAGGATTTCCCACAATACTGTAGTGTTATATAAACAAAAATTTCAAATTTAAAAAAGAAGAATATTCTACATTTCAGCTTTATTTTTTCAAAAGAAATTGTAAATATCTTACGTTTCTTACAAACATATAAAAAGACATATAAAACATATAAAAGAGATCTAACAGTTTTGCATTTATATGTCTGTATATATTGTATCTGAATATTTTTTTGTGATTTTAAATAGTTAAGTAAACCACTGGCTGGATGATTACTACCAACTGCAACATCTGTTAATACCTCTGCGGTGTAGGTTTTGCTTTACTGAACGTAACGAGCAGCTCTATGCATTTACATCTTTTGAACTTTAATATGATCGATGCCGCACTCAAATCTCGGTGATTTCAGATTAATCTAGTGCAGCTTTTAGCAAAGTCGACAGAAGAGCGATGAACAGTTACGCTCAATACGAAATTAAAATGAATTGGAATTTTACTTTGAATATTTAGTTACTTTGCCATGTTATTAAAGCTACTGCAGATTAGACAAGTTTATTTAAGTACCGGAGTAAATTAAAGGGAAATCTGTAAATAATTATTAAACCTGTTAGTGTGTGTAAGATATCTATTACTAATAAAATTTTCGCTTTCTTTAAGATTGAAAGAGACGCTTTGAAAAACATGGGTTTTTGTGGCAAAAGACTAAAATTACTGTAATTACATTTGTTTTAATTTATTGTTTCTTATTACATATATCAAATAAACAATTAAATTTTTTTATTCTAGTATTGTCAAGTACCTAAAAATATTTCGTGGTTGAATGGGCTTCCCTATACCCAAAGCCAAAAACCAAACAAAAAAAAAGTATCGTGTGCCTTAAATTTGACATTTTAAAATCTGAAATAATATATACATTTTGACAAAATTCCACAAAATGAAAGCTTTCCTCAAACAAAATTTTATAAATTTAAAAGCAAAAAATCTAAAACACTATTACAAGAAGAGGATATTCGATTTTTAACAGAAGCGCCCGATTCTGAATACCTCATGATGAAGGTTTGCAAATACATAATAGTATAAATTCTTCAATACAAGCATCTTTTCATAAAACGACTGCTGGCGCAGTGGTACATGTGCTTGTTTTTGATAAATAAAAACTTTCTAGGAGCATTAAAAATACAATTTCTTAACAAAACTTTTACTTTTTATTCAAAAGAAGTTTTAAAATTTCTTTTTTAATCTTAGTAAGACGGGCCTCCACAAAGTGTAGGTTAATATTATAAATTTAGATATAACTTTATTGATTAATTTCCAAGAACCTTCTGTAAATGACAATTTCATATTATATAGAAACAGAAGGGTCCCATAAATTGAACTTTCCTAATCCTGCTAAAGTAACATGTGTGGTAATTTACCTTTAAATACGTTTCCCACGTTAACGGTATAATTTTATACTTCCACGGACATTCAGATTTCTTTAGATGAAAAATCCTACAAAATGTTCTTATCGTTGGCTATTTTGTCCAATATATTTATCATTAAATTTATCAGATAAACTTTTACGCCATATTTTGTAACAGTACCTGTTAACATTTTAAGCATCTGGTATCCTAAATATTAAATTAAATTAGTACCGCACTCGTGATCTTCCATAGACATTTTGAACCACCTAGACAGTGCTGTAGCGACCCCAAGGTGCGGCGAAGGATCGCCAACTAGTATTAAAAGATAAGTTTATTATTGTATATCAAGTTTACTGTTCCCATATTTTTTCTCTTTTATCTCCATTTATATCTATCTATATCGTCAACTGTATTAGAATAAGTAGTTTGAAAGAACTGTTTGCGGATTATTTTTTTGTAACGTATTCTCAACTTTATTCATTTTAGCACCAAGGAAATCTATCTATCTTTTATCTGTTTGTACATTTTCATATAATTTTTTTCTTTATAGATACTTTTTTCTGACATCTTTCTGTCCTCTTATGATACTTTTTTAAATAACTCAGCTTAAAACAACTTTCTTCATTAGTATCATAAAAAATAAAAAGATTTCAGTGGCGCCCTTATAATGTCTTAAAGAAACAAATATTGTACTATAGTCAGAGCGAATGAACTTACTCACCCCTAGTCGAGGTATTTAACTATCATAATTTTTGCTGTGATAAACATTTATAAATTTTGTTAATTATTGAAATATCTTCTACAACTAATTAAAAACGAAATTAAGATTAATGGTTGTTTTATTGTAAATTACATTTTTTCTTTTGGTATATTGTTATTTTTTAACAACTACTAACTAAAAATTTTTTTAAATTCACTTTCAACATTTAAATCATATCACAAATTGACGCCCAACGTCATAATATGGTTACAAATTGGCGCCCAACCGCGGGTTCAATTTTTCTCTGACTGTACAATAATTTTTTTTCTTTGGGAAATAGTTTTTCTATTCGAGAAAAGAAAAATATCTACAAATTATTTTTTCTTAAATCATTTTTTTAATATCCTCAATATCTTTCGAAATTAATTTTTTAACTATCTTAAATATTTTTATAAACAGTTCAATTTCCTTTGATTTTTTCTATTGTGTTTTTAATACCTATATTATCCCTCACGTACAACACTGATAGAAATATTTATTTATTTATTTGCTTAATTATATTGATTGTTCAAATTTGTAGCACTAGTTTTTACACTAGTTGTTACACTAGTTTTCATCCCATAACGCACTCTTCGAATTTGGTTCCAACTGGCGCGGGAATATAACTTGCCATCGTGTTACTATTATGATTTAAATGTTGACCAAATTATTCATTTGAAAATCGTTTAGTGAGTAATTAAGAATATTTATAATTATGCTTTTAGATAAATTTTACCAATAAATTTAACCAAAGCGGCAACAGTGTTGAATATTCGCCCTTAAGGCGTGGCCTATGCCGGCCACGCTGCATAATAACTGTGACCCGGAGTATAGCCGTTTAGGCTTACAGCACTTACGGCAACTAAAAACAACAGTCAATTACCTACTTTACAATTTCTAAACAAAAATCTTTGAATACTTCAAAACACTTTACATTTGTAAATATACATTTTCTGACATTGCTCATTGAAACGAGTTTTGAAAAAACCACGCGAACATTAAAAATAAACGGCATATTATTCCAACAATCTTTTTTGATGATACTCCGAAAGTAAATTTTTCCAACATTAATTTGACAAAAGAAAAACCATAGCGTTGAGCGTGCAATTTTACCATTTGCCGCTCGCATAAAAACATGTATTATCCTCTATATGAAAGGTTGATAAATATCGTCATTATCTCAAAATGACCACAGTAATTGTTAATGGTACAAATAATTTCTCTTTCTAAATTTAGTAACGGTAAATAAGGAAAGATTAGTTTTGCTCTACGAAAATTAAAGAAAGTGTTATAACGATAAATTTAGATTTGTTTATAAAAGAAAACATTCCATTTTAACATTTATTGTACTAACCCTTACTACTAAAAGGTTGAATTAAACTTTCATTTATTCGTAAAATATGAAATGCAATGACGGCCGTTTCGCTATAGAATTAGCAGCGTCAGATTGATATAAGTTACATTTAGTTTGTTTGTCGCTATAGAGCGGGTCACAGTTATTATGCAGCATTGCGTTTATGGACGACGCGTTGCCATATCGGCATGTTCTTCGAATTTAGTTCCAACTGGCGCGGGAATATAACTTGCCATTGTGTTACTATTATGATTTAAATGTTGACTAAATTATTTATTTGAAAATCGTTTAGTGAGTAATTAAGAATATTTATAATTATGCTTTTAGATAAATTTTACGCGTTTAAAGGAAAATATTGTAAATCCGCTAAAATATTCAAATTTTATACGTTTAATTATAACGTATAAAGAAATAAATAAATACAGCGGCCTTACAAAAGACCTTTGTCAAATTATGAAATAATAATATAAAAATATAATTAATAATAAAAATATGTCAATAATAATATATACATAAATTACAAGACGAGTGGTAAAAAAGTCAGCTGTCATCTAAATTTTAAGGGAGAACGATTAACAGAGAAAAGCTAATGAAATCTTGCCGACGTTTCGATGATTTTTCCGAGGATTTTTCTTCTTCTGGCGGGTTGTTGTAACAAACAAAATATAGAATAAGTAAATGAATTTATAATTACGTATTTTAACTTGAATTAAAATTAAACTTTAAAAATGAAAATGATTAGCAGGTAATAACTAAAATAAATGAAAATTGAACGGAACATTTGAGGGTTAAGAAATATATTACTGATCTTCATCGTCATCCAAGTCTTCATCTTCATCGTCTTCATTTAGATTTATTATTATTGGCTCAATGTCTTCCATTAAATGATCAGTTTGCCACATCTT
Source organism: Ophraella communa (assembly GCA_035357415.1). Taxonomy (NCBI): domain Eukaryota; kingdom Metazoa; phylum Arthropoda; class Insecta; order Coleoptera; family Chrysomelidae; genus Ophraella; species Ophraella communa. The sequence goes on from CM068993.1 coordinate 31,742,818, forward strand.
TTCCTCTGTCTTCTCTACCTTTTTTTCATAATTAGACCACTGCATTGGGGTTACTTGCGAATACGCTGTTTTTATAAGTTTTTCCACATCCTCTTTTTTAAAAGTACTATTATTACGAACCACATATCCTTTCACTTGTCTCCACACCATTTCAATAGGATTTAATTCGCAATGATAAGGTGGTAATCGTAGGACTGTTATATTATGTTCCGTGGCAATGTCGTCTATTTTTCTTAGGTCGTACTGCTCTCTAAACGCGTTTGCAGTAGCCAATTATTCTGTTTTTAAATAATCATCCTCGAAGTAAATCTCTTTTTCCAGTAGCCAGTACTTTATTTGTTCCTTATTCCAAGTTGTCTTTGGAAAAGGTAACTTCGCCGAATGGTATGACGCATTGTCCAACACTACAACATTCTTTGATCCGTTTTTCGGTAAATTAGGGATCAATTGATCTTTAAACCGGGCCTCAAAGCCTTCTGCGTCCATTTCGTCGTGGTAATCGTCTGCACCTTTCTTTGCCAGAAAACTTTTTTTTGCATCCTCAAGAAAACCGTCTTTTCAGCCTGCATGAAGAAGAACAAATCTCGGTCCTCGTTGACTTGGAGCCTTCAGTCCTGTTGTCAGTCCTTTGACAAATGCATCTCGGGCATTTTTTATGGTAGTGTCTTTCAAATCAAAATTTACACTGTGGCCCACATTAATCCATGACTCATCCAGATATATTACGTTATATCCTTCTTCGCGGAACTTCTTCACTGATCTTAAATATTTGTGCCTCCAGGCGATTATATCAGCTCTTTCTATTAGAATCGAGTCTCTTCCTCTTTTTCCATAAACAAAACCCATATCGTTAAGCAAGCGTCTTAGCGTACTTTTAGAAAAATTTGGTACATTTTCGTCTGAATTTATTTTAGCAAGAACTTTTGCCAGTGTTGGTGGAATATTTTTGTAGTAGAATTCATGCACAGCTTTTCGTATTTGCGATTGGATACCTTCATCGTAGGTGATCAGTCATGAATTCGACTGGCTGCTGTTCCGTCTTCGTTTTTTTGGCGATGTCAAAGGTCCAGTAGCGGCTTCGCTTTTCAGATTATACACTGTGCTCACACTAAGGCCAGTCATTTCAGAAATCAGTTCTATTTTCGCTGTCACACTTTTGTCATCTTTTGTATTCAACGTATACGTTAAAATATTCAATAAAAGCCTCTTGGTTTGACGATGAAGATTTTCACCTTGTTTAAATTTTTCAAACGGTGCTGCTAACTGCATGGCTGTTGTTTCAATAATGCCCTTTCGTTTATCAGCAGAAACAGATAGGTACCTGCCTATGTTATTATTTACCTGTACATTTACTTACCTCTACATTACATAACGGTTTACGAGGATCAAGGGATCATACAGGTAAAAATAATTAGCATCTTTGTAATTAAATAATATTTTCACTGGCAATACGATTAGGATTTGTCTGAAAGATTTAGTAGAGACCTAAATAATCCATCAAGTGATCAGGTATATACTGATTACAATCTACGTAAATAGATTTGAATTCCATTTTTTAATAATATTTATTATTTTGCAAAATTCATAATAAAACGTTTCTACGAACATAAATTGGCTGAGTTAATTATAGTTCAAGCCGTAACCAAAGCGGCAACAGTGTTGAATATTCGCCCATTGGCCTATGCCGGCCACGTTGCATAATAACTGTGACCCGCTCTATAGGTACCTGATGTTGATTAAGTACTTAAGCCTAGACCAAGCCATGGAAGTAATAAGACATAACAATATTAAAGCCTAAGATCAGTACCTATAACTGTGCAATAATATAGAAAAACCAGAAAAAAACTATATCATGCTGATCTTTACAATAACTTAATATATATGTGTTACAAATACGTCTTATCTGTGTATAAAATCACTTTTCTAACTTGACGCATAATTACTATTTATAAACTTGCGATCTAACTTACAATTGCAATATTTTGTCAATATTTTTTGATAATTTACACTGTGATAAAAGTATTCATATTATTTTTACACATTTAATTATATGTTGTATATTTTTTTATCCACAATAAACTGATAATGGTAATAAATTTGTGTTAATATACTAGATCTGGGTTAAGCGAATATAAAAATTAATCGCATCGAATCTAAATCCAATTCCAACAATAAATTTGAAAAAAGGATTAACTAACACTTACCCCGCTTCCTTCTCCGATTCTGCTCGCCAGTGCCACTGAAACAGAAAGGCAACTAAAAAAGAGTTCTTTTAATCATTATAGAATAGTTCGGGGGATTTTTTGACAACAAGTTATGTGAAAAAAAATTACTTATTGTAATAGTATATTACATAACAAGTGTGGAAAGTGTAACATTTTGCACGAGTTAAAGTTTAGCACGAGCCGCGTAGCGGCGAATGCAGAAACTAAACGAGTGCAAGAAATACACTTTCCAACGAGTTATGTACACTATTTTTCCTACGACCACGTAAAAAATCCTTCAACAAAAGTATTTTTTCAAGTAAAATCACAGAATACACCTTATTCTGTGGTAAAATCCAATCAGCCTTGGAACTTCACTATCTGGAGAATAAATTTTCTTTCAAATGCATAACCCAGTAATCTTTTTAACACTTTATAATGTCAATTGAGTTGTCTTGTATACGTAGTATGTATTTGAACACAAATCACAACAATGTTCAAATATTTTCAAAGTAATGTAATAATAATTGACACAAAGATAATTGTAAACAGAAACACAAACATAACTTCAAAAATCCACATTCGACACATGCACGGAACATAACTCAATATAAACAAGAATAAACTGTTCTTCTTTCTAAAAGTGTTTTTATAAAAATAATAATACTGAATAAAAATATATTTATTTTTTAAAAATTTAAAAACCTAGAAGAACCTTTATTCTTACTTTATACAGAAAAATTTGTATTGGCAATTACAATACAATATTTGACACAAGGAAGATTTAAAAAAAAATGGTCCTTGCTTTGACATTAATGTGTTTTTACTATTGATAAATTTGACGTAAATGTCACAGATCATAGAACTATTTTTTTTTACTTTTCAATACGTGTATTGATATTTACTTTTCAATACGTGTATATTGATATTAGCTACTTTCTTAAGTACAAATAAGTGTGCAAACTAGCACTTTCATAAATATGTGGTCGTAGGAAAATATTATTTTTACTTAGATAAGTACGGTATCAGTACTGAAACAGAGAGTGCTGTGGAGTTATTTATGTACTATGGATTAGTTATATTTGACTTAATTGTCATTAGTTGATATATTAATAGTACGCTGCAGTTAAATTTGATTTAAAAATGGTTCTAACAACGGAAGAAAAAGTGTTTTTGGTAGAGCATTAATTTCGTTCATACGGAAAAGGTCGCAATGATGGTCCAAGTTTAGAACAGGTGTCAATAAAATATCAACAAAAATTTAATAAAGCAACTCCTAGTAAAAGTGTGATGTTAGCTGGTAGTGTATTGTGTCAACGTAAAGGTTCTTCAGGTCGTCGAAAAACAGTATGCACTAACGAAAATGAAGGACGTGTTTTTAACCAACTTGTGCAATCACCTCAAAGAAGTCTTGTAATAACTGCATGTAAACTCAACATAAGTGAAACGTTTTTACGTCGAATTTTCAAATCAATTGGTGGTTATCCATACCGTATTCAAGTTGGACAATGACTAAATGCTGCGGATAAACGAGCAAGAGAAATTTACTGTCGTCGCATGTTGAGTTTAATTTACGAAGATTCCGAATTTTTGAAAAACATATGGTTTTCAGACGAGAGTCACGTTCATCTTAGCGGCTATATTAATCGACAAACAACCAGATTCCTTGGATTTGAACGTCCTGATGGCATTATAGAGAAACCACTCCACAGTCTTCGAGTTACCGTTTGGTGCGCGGTATCTGGTAATGGAATGTTTGGTCCTTATTTCGTTGAAAATGATAATCAGAATCCACTTAATGTCAACCAAAAACGTTATTGAGAGAAAATTATTATACCTTTTGTGAGAGATCTAAATAACTTTTGCCGTGCACGAAATCTACAGTTTCGCACACAATGGTTCCAACAAGATGGTGCAACGAGCCATACAGCTGTGCGCACCTTAGACTTAGTCCGCCAGCATTTCGATAATAGAATAATTTCTTGGTGAACAGACTTCGAATATCCTCCTCATTCACCTGATCTGACGGCACCTGACGCATACATTTAGGGCATAATGAAGGAAAAAATATTTCATTCGGAAAATCCGCTGGCGGATATTGCCGAATTACGGGAAAGAATACAAAATATTTTTCGGCAGTTCCATCAACCACTTTTTATAAATATGTTTATTGACTTACAAAATCGATATGAAGCTTGTTTGCGTCGAAATGGTCAACACTTACATTACAGAAATTAAAAATTAATTTTTATTTTTATTTTCGGTACTGTTTATTTTGGCGGATACTGTATATTATTTAATTTTTTAATTGCTGTTAAGAATATCATCATTAATATTGATTATGTTTGTTAAGGAAATATCTTAAAAAGCAATAACATTCTTGAGTTTCTTTTATAAAGTTGAAGCTAGAGTGGAATAGTTATTCCACAATAAAAGGAATAGAGATACTTTTGCTGTCTGGTAAATGACCAATAGGTTAGATTAGATTGTCTTAAGTCTTATGAGCCAGTTCCTTTCTCAATACTTTCGTGTCTGCCAATTTACTTGAATTATAAAATACCAAGTCACTTTCTAGAGGACATATTCCTAGTTTGATTTGATTAGGAACTTAAACCGTTTGCAGAACAAAGCTACGCTATCGCATAGTATGTGGTCTGCCGTTTCTTTAGCGTATTTGCAGAAACGCCTGTTGTTACTTTCCCATTTGTCCATTTTTTTGAGGTTTTTGTTGGCATTTTGCTCTTTCAGGTGACACATTTACAAAACCTTTTAGCTTGCCTCAGTCCTGGCGTATTATCCAGCAACAAAAATTCCTTTTTATTATAACTTTTTGTGAGACCAATGTGGAATGTAGACTTTTTTTATAATAAAACATATAACTTTTAGATGACACGAGAAATAATTTCTAATTAGTGTAAAATCTGCAAGAACATGCCGCAGCAACCATCATTTAGTTCATTTTTAAGAAGTTTTCTTAAATTTTAACACATTTAAGCCTTTTAAGAGCTTATGTTGGCAATTTTAAAGAATCAAAAAATGGACGCATTTTATTTGTAAAACATTTAATCGAAATTAAATATAAGATATTAATTTTGTACGATATTTTTTAAGAGAGAAAAAAATACTAAATAATACTGAAGTTTAATGGATTAAATATCTATAAATATTTCATTTTAAACTGTATAACTTAAGGAAATAATTCGAAATCATTTAAATTTCATCCAACATTGGTTTTAAATTCAGTTGTTTCCCGATAACAAATCTCCATCTCGATAATGTCTTTCAATCAACTTAAAAATTCGATTATTCAACTTGTTTCAGCCGATTCAGCGATTATCCGTTAATAAACTCAATTACACCCGTAATCACAAGCATTTGACTTCGATTTAGTCCGCGAAAATATATATAGCCCCATTAAACCTGTTAAAGATCTCTGGATTTCTTTTTGCTTTAGTACAGCGGATTAGTGGTGCTATTTTAAATTGTTACTATTCAACGTTAATTTAACGGATACGATATTTACGTAACCAACAACTATATAAATAAGGGCAATTAACAATCGAGATATTTGAATATGTTAAAAGATTGTTAATCATCATTTAATTCATTAGTATTTTACAAAACTTTTCCTTTGACAATACTTTCCAGAATTATAGATATAATACTATAGATAGTCCTAGTGAGATTAGGTTTACGTTTTAGTGGAAATATAAATTTATGTTTGATTACTTACACCAAGCTTTTGTACTGGGGTTATTAATAAACGATTTTGGGTGCGTTAAAATTCATCATAAATGAATGGACGGAAAATATAGTTTCTGTCTACCTTACCCGAAAACCAATTATATGAACACCAAAAATAGGGCGGAAAGTAATTTTTATTAAGCCAATTGCGGAAAATTCATAACTCCACGATTTCTTTATTCTAGCATTGAAAAAGTGTGCTTTGGATTTGACATTTTTAAATCAGAAATAATATGCATTTCGAAAAAGTGTAAGCTTGCCTTCTTCCTATTAGGGGTTGGACAAGGAGTAAGTTCTCCGGATGGGTTCAAGGGTTCTCTTTTAACAAAATAACGAATATGTACTGTTGTTCCTTTTGTATTTATAATAATTAGAGAGGTTAATAAATACAAAACACTCAAATTTAGAATAGTTCTCAAATATAACTGACAATTTAGCTGATGTTATAGCGTTCCCAGTGAGAGGAAGATATAAATACGTATTTATATTTACAATTTTCCGGTAAGCACTAGTTTGTAATTTGTATTATTTTCATTAAATGCTTGTAAATGTAAAGTGAAATTTGTGTGATAATCTGATTGTTAATCTAATAAGATAATTTATATAATACAGTGAAGAACAATTGATAAATTTAGACTTATCTTCTGGTTTCCAGGTAAATTTCGATGGGGGGTGAGCCCCTCAGGATGTAGTTGTCTATTAAATATGGATAAAACTAAGATTTCCAATGCACATACGGCAGTAGCGAATGAGGTCGTCTACGATGTTAACAGGTCGGCTGAAAAGTCCCCGGTCTACCATAGTAAAACACAATATTTTGACAAAATTCATTTTTTATATTCAACATAGTTGCCTTCAAGGGCGATACAGCGATTATAGCGACCTTCCAACTTTTCGATACCATTTTTGTAGTACTCCTTCGGTTTGTCCTCAAAATAGGCTTCAGTTTCGGCGATTACCTCAGTATCAGAGCCAATTTTTTTTCCCGCGAGCATTCTCTGCAGGTCAGAGAAAAGGAAAAAGTCGCTGGGAGCTAGATCTGGAGAATACGGTGGGTGAGGAAGCAATTCGAAGCCCAATTCATGTAATTTTCGATGATTTGTGACACGGTGCATTGTCTTGATGAAACAACACTTTTTTCTTCTTCATATGGGGCCGTTTTTTCGCGATTTCGGTCTTCAATCGCTTCAATAATGCACAGTAATAGTCGCTGTTGATTGTTTTTCCCTTTTCCAAATAGTCGATGAACAATATACTGTAACGTTTATTTATTTTTACTAGTCTTTTTTAATTTATTTTTATACTATTTAAATCACTAACACTGTTTAATTTATATAACACAATTTATTTACAATACTTTAATTTATGTAAGACAATATTTCTATTCGCATTTACCTAACAACATACTACTAACTAACTCCAATATTCAAATCGGTCCTTAATATATAGGTGAGTATTGTTCCAGCATACTCCAGAACTCCAGTCTATTCTCGATCGTATCGAGTCTAGATGCTTCGCTCATCGGGCGCCGTATATTCTCGAAGACTCTGTTTCCTTCGCGTCTGGTCATAGCGCCAGGGGCGTACTCGCACAACATTGCCCCCTCCTTAAGAGATAGTTCCTCCTGGAACTTTTAAGCAATTGAGACTGGATGGAGATACTTGCAACTAAATCCTCGTCTACAATTTCCAGTTGCATGGAAATAACATGGAATGGTCTTTGATGTCAGCTGGACACGGGGCGAATGGCTGCATACCAACACTTGGACTTCGGTATCTTGAAAGATTACTTCCACCATATTTCGGATGACCCTCCAATCCAATGAGTTGCACTCTATTTTCGGCATGGCTAGCTTCTGTATGTTGGACTCCAATACGTGCTCTCTCAAGTTAAGTAATGATTCCCATATATTTCGATAAGTGGGCTGGTCTTGGTAGGTATTCTTGGTAATCAGATAGAAGAGGCAACGGGAGTCATCTCGAAGTATCAAAGCCTTCCCAGTGGCTGGTAACTGATTTCGAAGTTCTGACAGTCGACCAATCTTCCTTCGAAAGACAGACGCTAATCCTCGGCCGTCGCTGATAGTGGCGGAAACGCTATGGGCCAATGAGTAGTCATCAGGAAGTGTGAACAGGTCTTGCTGTTTCTCAATAGTCACGCCGTATCTAGCTTTCCCAGTACCTCCATATGCACCCATAAATTCTTCGAAAGCAAGGTCGGGTGTATCTTGGACTTGATTTACGACTTCTTCTTCCTGGTCATGATCTCCTTCAAATTTCGCCAGTCGATTTCGGTGTACTACCTTAGGTTTTCCATTCGGGGTCTTTATTATACGGTATATGACGTCATTGATTCTTTTCTTAATGATGTATGGTCCTTCCCAAGATTGTTGTAGCTTTGGTGAGTACCCCTTCTGTCTTTTCGGGTTATGGAGCCACACTTTGTCACCTTCTTGGAAACATCCCTCTATAGCTTGGGTATCATACCGTTTCTTCATCCTGTCACTGGCAACTTGAAGATGGGAGCGAACCAAATCATGCATGTCGTCCATTTTCTTCGTAACTGAATTACATAGTCTTCTCCAGCTATATCCTCTCCAGGTCGGCATCCAAACTCGAGGTCGCATGGTAACCTCATCTCGCGTCCAAACAAGACTTTTGCTGGTGTTTGACCTGTTGATTCATTGACGGCGGATCGATAAGCCATTGCAAAGAGCGAAATATACTGGTCCCAGTCTCTTTGGTGATTGGATACTACTTTTGATAGATATTTGCCAATGGTTTTATTCATGCGTTCTACCATTCCATCTGATTGTGGGTGCAATGCTGTAGTTCTTGTTTTCTTCATTCCTAAATTGTCGCAAATTTCTTGAAAGAGTTGACTTTCGAAGTTCCTTCCTTGGTCACTGTGAATCTCCAAGGGCACTCCATATCGGCAAATAAACTCCTTCACTAGCACGTCTGCGACAGTTGCTGCCTCTTGATTTGGAATGGCGTAGACTTCAACCCACTTCGTAAAATAATCCATCACCACCAACATGTATTTATTCTTATTCTCAGTAGTGGGGAACGGTCCAGCAATATCTAAAGCAATTCTCTCAAATGGGCTACCAACGTTATATTGTTTCATGGGAGCCTTTCCTCTTTTCTGAGGTCCATTACTAGCAGCACAGATGGTACACTTCTTACACCAGTCCTTAACATCATCGGAACTATTCATCCAATAAAACCTTTCCCGAACTCTCTGCAGGGTTTTCTTGACACCAAGATGACCTCCTGATGGACTGTCGTGTAACTGTCGTAGTACTTCGGCTACTCTACTCTTTGGTATAACCAATTGCTTTCTGTTAACGGAACCGTCATCGTTTTCAATTATTCTCTTTAATAAATCGCCTTCCAAAATGAAAGACTCCCACTGAGCCCAATATGATTTAAGGACTGTAGAGAATTTTGACACTTCTTGCCAAGTAGGTCGACGATCTTCTATCTTCCATTCTCTCATTTTCTTTAAGACAGGATCATTATCTTGTTCTTCTTTAATTTTAGTAGGTGCCCAGTCGTCGTTAACTACAGTTGTTCGTAGTATTGCAGTTTCTTTTAATTCTGTCTTACTGCAGTGAGAACACTCTTCTGGGCACGGTCTTCTGGAAAGAGAGTCTGCATTTCTGTGACTTATCCCAGCTCGATGTTCGATCCTAAAGTCATACTCTTGGAGTCGTTCGATCCACCTGGCAATTTGACCTTCAGGGTTCTTAAACTGCATTAGCCATTTTAGGGCTGCATGGTCCGTCCGGATTAAGAATTTTCTTCCATAAAGATATTGGTAGAAGTGTTCTACAGACTTCACAACTGCCAGGAGTTCTCTCCTCGTAACGCAGTAATTCCGCTCAGGTTTGGAGAGCACTTTACTAAAATAACCCAGGACTCTCTCTTGTCCATCTTGAATCTGTGAAAGGACTCCTCCAATTCCGACATTACTGGCATCTGTATCCAAAATAAATTCTCCTTCCGGTTGTGGGTAGCCTAATATCGGTGCTGCGGTTAAATGCTTCTTCAGAGTTTCAAAAGCCGTTTGACAGTTTTCATCCCAGCAGAACTCTCTCGTTTCCTCTGTAAGGCGTGTTAATGGCTTAGCAATGTCTGAAAACTTTCTGATAAATCTGCGATAGTATGTACATAGACCAAGAAAACTTCTTATTTGATGTTTATCAGTTGGTTGTGGCCATTGTTTGATAGAAGCGACCTTGTCCTTATCTACAGACACGCCCTCTTTGCTGACAATATGACCCAGATAATTAACTTTGTCTTGGAATAACTGACATTTCTTTGGATTCAGCATCAGTTGGGCAGCTTGAAGTCTTTTAAAAACATCTTCTAAGTTCTTCAGATGTTCTTCGAATGTCTCCCCAAGACTATGATGTCGTCCTAAGTAGACCAGGCACGTTTTCCAAGACAACCCTCTCAGTACGTTCTCCATCAGTCTTTCAAATGTCGCAGGAGCATTACATAGTCCGAATGGCATGACATTGAACTGAAATAATCCAGAACCAGTGGTAAAGGCTGTCTTTTCTTTGTCTCTTGGGTCCATTTCTACCTGCCAATAACCAGACTTCAAATCTAAGGTAGAAAATAATTTACTTCCAGCTAGAGTGTCCAAGGTATCGTCGATTCGAGGCAGAGGATAACTGTCCTTCTTGGTAACATTGTTCAACTGACGGTAGTTTACACAGAACCTCGTAGTTCCATCCTTTTTCTTGACCAAGACTACCGGAGAGACCCATGGACTGGTAGAAGGTTCTATCACTCCATCTTCTTCCATTTCTCGAACAATCCTTTCAGCTTCTTGCCTCTTTGCCTGTGGTAATCTTCTAGCTGATTGACGAATTGGCTTGGCATCACCCGTATCGATTTTATGTTTTACAGCAGAGGTCTTACCTCCCTTTGGTACAAAAATGTTGCGATATCGATGAAGAAAATCTTTCATTTTTCTTTTCTCTTCTCGGTTTAGAGATGTACCAGCAACCGCCACCATTTGTTCAAACTTATCGTTGGAATTATCGGGAATAGTTGTCTGTCGAATTATAGATGTTACTGGTACGGAGGTTCCAACTTTTGTCTCTTTCTTGATCGTAATTGGGTGATCATTGACGTTTATAACTCGTACTGGAATTTCTTTAGCAGAAGTGACCAATCCTTTTCCTATCAAAATTCCTCGACCGACCTCCTCATCATGGTTCCATGGTTCCATCATCACAGGTATTCCTTCGTCAATAGTTCCTTGCAGTCTGGCCACTATGATCGTTTCGCTTCTACCAGGTACCACAGTATCCTCCTGGACAACGGCTGGCACGGTTTTGTCCTCATATGGATGAAGGAATATTTCTTCAGAACCGACTTTGATAACTCTGTTCTTGAAATCCAGTTGGAAACCATGTAAGTTCATCACATCCATTCCTAATATGACATCTTCCTCAATATCAGCGACAATAACAGTATGCGTGAACTTTTCTGAGCCAATTCCTATTTGAACCTGGACTTCTCCAAGGATGTTAGCTCTATCACCTGTGGCAGTTCGCAGTCGTAGCCTTGTTGGTAAAAGCTTCTTACGGCTATTTATAGTTGTTGGCCGTATAATCGTTCTGGTCGCTCCAGTATTCACCAATAGTGTATACTTTTTACCGTTGACTTCACCATCTACATATACACTGTCGTCGCGGCATTTCAAAGAGGCTATTAGTATGAGAGGGTCTTTGGAAACGTTCCGGGTCGAAGCTGCCCCCTCTAGGCCGACCCGTTTTAGTTTTCCTGTGGAGTAGTTTCTTGATTCGTAGTGACCCCAGGGCGTTTACATGAATTGCGAACATGTCCTATTTCACCACAATTCCAGCACCTGATGGTCTTCTTCTTTTTCTTATCAGTAAAGTTCTTCATCATGTTTACTAATTGGTCTAACTTATTTTCATCTTCCTCTTCCGTTACGGACCTTACTTTACTGTATCCTCCACAAGCTTCATACTCAAGCGCGGCAGACAAAATGTCCACTAATGTTTTGTGGTGGGCTAAACGGAGTGTCTTTGCCATTTCGTGGTCACGAAGTCCATCAAGAAATGCTTCAACAGCTAAACATTCCATCATTTGTTCTGGAGCTGAAGGGTAAGCAAATCTTACCAATCTGGCAATATCTACTTCGTACTCTTGAAGTGTCTCCTCTCGCTTCTGTTTTCGAGTCTTCAACTGCGATCGGTGCAAGTTCTCCAGGTGTTCGTGACCATATCGCATGTTCAAGCTTTTCTTCAGTTGCTCAAAATCATCTGTGTCCTCCACTGGTATGGTCTGAAGAACATCCAAAGCGTCTCCTCTCAGAGCGATGGTGAGGTTTATTGCCTTCTCTTTTTGGGACCATCCGTTCGCTCTTGCAGCTGTTTCGAACTGTTTGAGATAATTTTCCCAAGACATCTTTCCGTCAAAGGTTGGGGCCTTAACACGAACAGAACTTTCGCTGCCTTCCAATTTCGGTTTCCGCTCCACTTTGAAGCTTCTCATTTCGTCCTCGTTTTCCTCTCCTAAATCTTCCATATCTTCTTTACCTCCTTTTTCCATCTCTTCCATTTGCTTTTCCATTTCTCTTATTTTCTCTTCAATTTTTTTTCAAATGAAGACATTTTATTTTCCATAGAAGAAATGTCCAAAGAAACTTTGTTTTCCAAAGAAGAAATATCATTTTTTAAAGAAGACATATCATTTTTTAAAGAAGACATATCAGTAGAAACTCTTTTTTCCAAAGAAGAAATGTCAGAAGAGATATCACTCTTCAAAGAAGACATATCGGAAGAAACTTTATTTTCCAAAGAAGAAATGTCAGAAGAAACTTTATTTTCCAAAGAAGAAATATCACTCTTCAAAGAAGACATATCGGAAGAGATATCACTCTTCAAGGAAGACATATCGGAAGAAACTTTATTTAATGAAGAAATAATTGTAGCAGAAGAGTCGTCTACAAAAATATGATTTTCTGAATCTAAACCATCATTTTCCAATGCTTGCTTAAGTCGCTCCAACAGCTCGGTCTTCCTTCCTGTTGTTTCCAATTCACGATCCTCCAGCTCTTGACGCAATTCTGTCACTTTCAAGTCACAAAGTTTTTTCGACATATTTATTTATTTATTTTTTACCTTATTTATTTACAATATCCCACTTCTGACACCAATGTAACGTTTATTTATTTTTACTAGTCTTTTTTAATTTATTTTTATACTATTTAAATCACTAACACTGTTTAATTTATATAACACAATTTATTTACAATACTTTAATTTATGTAAGACAATATTTCTATTCGCATTTACCTAACAACATACTACTAACTAACTCCAATATTCAAATCGGTCCTTAATATATAGGTGAGTATTGTTCCAGCATACTCCAGAACTCCAGTCTATTCTCGATCGTATCGAGTCTAGATGCTTCGCTCATCGGGCGCCGTATATTCTCGAAGACTCTGTTTCCTTCGCGTCTGGTCATAGCGCCAGGGGCGTACTCGCACAACAATACGGTGTGTATCCCAAAAAACTGAGGCCATAACTTTGCCAGCTGACTGTTGAGTCTTTCCACGCTTTGGTGGCGGTTCACCCGCCGCAGTCCACTCAGCTGACTGTCGATTGGACTCAGGCGTGTAGTGATGGAGCCAAGTTTCATCAATAGTCACATATCGACGCAAAAAATCGGGTTTATTACGACTTAACAGCTGCAAACACTGCTCAGAATCATCAATTCGTTGCTGTTTTTGGTCAATTGTGAGCACGCGCGGCACCCATTTCGCACAGAGCTTCCGCATACCCAAATATTCGTGAACGATATGTCCAACACGTTCCTTAGATATCTTTAGAGTGTCAGCTATCTCGATCATATTCACTTTACGGTCACTCAAAATCATTTTGTGGATTTTTTTGATATTTTCGTCGGTAACCACCTCTTTTGGGCGTCCACTGCGTTCACCGTCTTCGGTGCTCATTTCACCACGCTTGAATTTTGTCAATGATTGTTGATTTTCCTGGCGCAGAGTCCGGAAACTCATTATCAAGCCAAGCTTTTGCTTTAACTGTATTTTTTCCTTTCAAATAACAATATTTAATAAGCACACGAAATTCTTTTTTTCCATCTTTTTGAAAATAACAAAAGTTGCTTCACTAAAAATGCAATATCTCACAAACTAATAGTCCGACAGCTGTCAAATTTTTACACGAATCTTTTGAAGGTTCATACTATCTAAAAATGAAATGGATTTAATTCTAGTGTCGTCATCTATAGGTCAGACCGGGGACTTTTCAGCCGACCTGTTAGATATTGCCAATGAGGTGGTCTAGTGGTGGCGAAAAAGTCCAAAATGGTAAGCTAGAGGGTACGTCTCAGCTGAAGAAGGAGTTAATAAAAATAAAGAACGATAATCTGTTCTTTGTTCCTAAAAGATGAACAGCGAATTAGGATAAAAGTAAGTAGTTAATATCGAATAAAACTGAAATTAATAATAATGTAAAACTTGCCACTCTTAAAGTGGAACCAATAAATGGTTATGAAAATAGATTTCCTAATTTCTTTCTTTCCACATTCGTAGGAAGAATCAACCCACAAAGGTGATTTTTACTTTTTACTTAACAAATAGAAATAATCTTTCTACAAATGGAAATTTCGATAGAAAACGCGCAAAATGCGGAGTCCACAACGTGGCTATTTCCAAAAATGAAAGTATTCAAAAAAGGAACCGGTATTTAAGGAAGTCAATTAGCTTTCAAATTGATGGAACAATAATTTTGAATCTAGTTATAGAGGATGTTGGTTGGTACGTTGAGATGTCAATACCTTTTAGAAATGTATTATACATTAAATGAGTTTGATTGTAATGATAATAAATATGCAATATCATTTATGTCAAAAATATGTTTAATAATCATATAAAACTCAAGGTAAGCTCATTTTTAGTAACTTTACAGTTTGGACTTGTGTAACAAAAGTTCCACAGAGTGAGTGTTTTTCCCACACAAAATTTTATAAATATAAAGCAAAAAATCTTAAATATTATCACAAGAAGAGTGCATTTGATTTTTAAAGCGGAAGCGACCGATTCTGAATACCTTATGATAAAGGTGAGCAAATACATAATGATAATAGATAATAGATAAAGTTCCATCAAGGACCAGTGTTTATCAATGGTATGGTGAATTTAATCGTGGCCGTAGTTCACTCCAAGACGAATTTCGTGAAGGTCGTCCAACATCAGTTGTTGTTCCGAAAACCAATGATGCTGTGCGTGAACAAGATGGTCATAAGACCTATCGTGAGATTGAATATTATTTGCCGTCCATCTTCCATGTGATTGAGAGCAATGTCATCATTAGCGCAGCCTCTGACATCGTAAAATAAGGTTAATTATACAATTCATAAAGGATAATATTCCCAGATAAATTTTATTATTGATTGATTGAAATTTTATTAAACTGGGGTATTCTGGAGGAATTGCGACTAAAAGGCATAAAGTGCATTTCATTGTAAATGTCTATTGTGTTAACCAATACTTTAATATACGTCCAAAATGTAATGCGGTATATATAGGTCAAACACAAAGAAATTTAAAAGTAAGATTTAGTAAACACTTAAGAGCATTTAGATTACAACATATAGATAAGTCGAATGATGCAAAACACGTTCTTGAACATCCAGACTCACTAAAACACACCAATGTCATTCAAATATGATAAAAAACAAAATTTGAAATAAAAAGGCATCTAGCAGATTCACAATTTAAAGTTGTTAATAAACAAATAAATCTTGGAAGTTCTCCACTATTAAATTGTTTACTTTGATTGAATCTTCATTTTATACATAGATAAGACGTAATTGTAACACAAATATATTAAGTTTTTGTAAAGATCAGCATGATAGAGTTTTTTCCTGGTTCTTTTACCTACACTGATCTTAGAGGGAAATACATCCAGGATAATCCCTTAGGGCTATTAACATCCAGGCTTTAATATTGTTTTGTCTTATTACTTCCATACTTAACTACCTAATCAACATCAGGTACAAACAAACTACAAACAAAATGTAATTTCAATAGGTCAATCTGACGATGCTAGTTTTTAGCGCAACAGCTGTCATTGAGTTTAAAAAAGCAATTTTTTTAATAAATAAGTGGAAGTTTTGTTTAAAAAGTTCTATATTTTTAATATTCTTAGTAAGATAGACTTCCACAAAGTAAAGGATACTACAATCAATTTAATTTAAAAAACAACCAATTAAATAATACTTTGTACGGTATTTTCTGGTAGTGAAATTTAACCTGCTGAATAAGTCATTATTACTTGCCGATATAAATAGCCCACAATTTATTTTGCTTATAGACCCATTTTATCCCTTACGCTGCGAATGGGGCAGTTTGAAACTGTCACGTTTGAAATTATCGGCCTGTTAACGTCGTATGGGTTTTTATCCGTTAATTATAACTAGGTATGGCGAAAGAGAAACATATTACAATTAGTGTTAATAATCTGTTATCGGAATACCTACCTTATTTTTTTTCCTTTGCACAATTATTTATTTTATTATGTACCAATCATGGTTAGTACAGGAAACTGCGGCATGTTCTTACAGATTTTACTCTAGTTAGAAATTGTTTCTCGTGTCATCTAAAGTTATATGTTTTATTATAAAAAAAGTCTACTTTCCACATTCATTCTTCAAGAAAAGGTACTTGTTATTACCTGGCCTACTTTTGGGGTTAGTTTTAACGGCTTTGGGGTAAGTATTAACCATGGGCTTTTTTCCAAAGAACCCGTCCTTACGTGGGCACACCTCAGCCTCTTGGGCTTATTGTGGACTCTCCTGTATTTGACTACGACCTGTTCAGAAATTCAGTTCCCTGTATGAGCTCATACTTACAGGTTCCTTGCTGGTTGGCAGTAGAAGTCTTCGGGGGTAATTTGGGGTCTCTATCTGCCTTCTATGATCCAGGCTTTCGCAGTAGCTTAGTAGGTATGTGTAGCTCTGTTTCGGTTTCTTTTTTGCACGTGTTCTCCGTTGTAAGGCCCTAATTTATGCAGGTGTTCTCTAGTGGGGAAGTCTCCGGTGAGTACTCTTGTAATGATGCGTAGTTTACTCCTGCTCATTATGAGCAGTTCTTTAAAATTGTTATTTTATGAATTTCTTCCCATGAATTTGTCTTTTTTTAAAGGACTTAATATAGTTATTACGACTTTTAAAAATTTATGCTTAAAGCGAATAGTAAAGGCCATTTTTTATCTTTTAATTTGTTTTTCCCCAGTAGTCCAGGCTGTACCAAAAAAATAAAAAATACGGAATATCTGAGACCTGGAATGTAACAGTTGAAGGTGGTAAAGGGGCTTATAACACATGAAAAAAAAATACATTAACTATTTCAATTATGATCATAAACTTTTTAGGGGTGAAAAAGGGGTAAAAAACTGAAATATTGCTGTTTGCGGCTAAAATTGACGCAAAATGAAAAGTGCCCAATAGAAAAGTTGTAGATCATGTAAAAATCTAAAACTTTTCTTTTGGTAATTTTCTCACATAACCTAAATTTTTCGAGGAAAATGGAAAAAAAAACGATTTTTCGTTTTTAATTTTTAATTTTCCAACGGATTCGTCAATCTTGATGAAACTTGGTAAAAACTTATCTTTTTATGTCGAAAATAACCTCGAATTTTCTTAACCTTGTAACATAATAATTTTCCGAGAAATTTGATTTTTCTGGAAAAATCTCTTTTTTTTCAACTGTAAAGTTTGCTCGGAAAATATTTTCCTGGGGCTCATTTTTTTCGTTTTTACGTCTACTTTCATAGGAAATAAAAAAAAAATACACCTCTCATTTAAAAATGTGCTCAAAAATGAAAAAAAAAGTAAAAAATGAATTTTGCAACAGCTAAATTTGCAATAATTGTTAAATTTTTGTTAAAAAATATTAAAAAATGCAAAAGCCGGCTCTTGCATTACATTCTACGGGAAAAATTACCTGAGAAAATGTATTTCATTATTTAGTCGGATTTCTAGTTCATTTGCAATATTATTATAAACACTCAAGTCTATTAATGAAGTTAATAATCCGAGCGGGGATTTCATGGTTTTTACTATTGTTGTATGCTGATTTGTTTATAGTATAAGGTTTTTCATGAGATAAATCGATTTGTTGATAATTACAAGGTCCAAATACCCTTCCATCCTATCTAGAGACGGTGTTACTTTTTTTTGAAAAACCTATTCAGGATCTACGATACCATAAATAAAATATAGTTGTGATGATATTAAATAACTATTATGTTAAAAATAATGGGAACTACTAAGTTTTAAGATTAAAATTGGTAGTTTCCTTTAGTATTTGTCGCAGAAAATGATTTTGCATAATGTTTTTCTGGTATTTACTTTTCAACTTAAATTAATTCTAATTGTCTGTGATTGTTGAATTGTGAAATACAGCAGATCTTAACATTTTTCCTATTAAAATTATTGGTTAATGGGGCACACAAAGAAGTTGAACTTTTAACTATTTGCATCTATTAAAATACTTGGGTAATTAAAAAAGTTTCATTAAAAAACGATTCTTTAGTTTAAATGTTAACATTTGCCCAGAATAATTATTCCACTGCAAATGAATGGTTTGCAGAACACGGAAGACCTATTGGCATGCGAAGTGTTTACCGACGAATAAGACGTTTTGGCCTGTGTTCATACCAACCACACTGGGTCCTCCCTTTAACTCCAGAACACCGACGTAATCGCCTTGGTACAGCGAGAACGGTCACTCTGGGATCAGGAATGGAAGAGTAGTGTCTTTAGTAACGAGTCTTGATTTTGTTTAGGCATGCACGATGGTCGAGCTAGGGTTAGAAGACGACGTGGTGAAAGGAGAAATCCATGGTTTCTTGTTGAAAGACATGTTCATCAAACTGTTGGAGTTATGGTTTGGGGTGCTATAGCTTATCGTTCGAGATCACCTCTAATCTTCATCAGAGGTAACATAAAAGCGCAGCATTATATCTAAGAAGTTTTAGAACCCCATCTTTTACCCTAGCAAATCCAACTTTCCAACAAGATAATGGCCGACCACATGTCGCAAGAGTCACCATAGACTTCTTTCAACATAATGATGTCACATTGTTACCTTGGCCAACAAGATCTCTCGACTTATCCCCAATTGAGCTCGCGTGGGATATGATGGGTAGGAGATTGCTCCTCAGAGTCTAGAAGAACTGGAGTTGGTGGTTGCCTGGAATGAGATACCACAGAAGGATATTGACCACCTGTTTAGAAGCATGCCAAGGCGCGTTGGAGAATGCGTAACACATCGGGGTGCATCCACACATTATTAAAGGTAAAAGGGCTTTAAAGCAATTCAATTACTCTTTTTTTGTTTATAGTATAGATTTAATACCTATGTTACAGAAATCAGATTACATATTATCTTGCTCCGTATATTATTGCAGTAAATTTTTGGTCAAGGTGGAAGAAGGCATAAACATTGAATTCTTAAACACAAACATTGTAATAGCAAGTATGCTGATTTAGATTATAAAAACTCTTTATTTTTGCTAATCATATTTTATTAGACTAGCGTTTATGCATTATTTTAATATTAAATTTTGCATAGATAAGTGAATATTGATCTAAAAACCAATAGAAAATAAAGAAAGATGATAAAGTACTTATTTTAAAATTGAGCCACACATCCCCGGTCTTCTTAATAATTAATATCTCTTAAAAGTCGTTACAACAGTTTACACAATGTTAAAAGGTTTTTTTTTTCTGGTTTCCTCGTTGTTGTCCTAAGAGTTAAATTAATTACTTTAGTTTCTATTTAGAAGTCTATATTACTTTCTTTGTAAACAATAAAGAACGAAAAAAGAGTAAAAATGATTTTATTTTAGATAAAGCAACTAATGAAATGTTTTTTCTGTGAGAAACAGTCTAGCAAGAAGCAAAAAACTAATACAATTTTCGAAGATAAACAAAAAAATCGCTTTGTGTTTAACGAACAGAAAAATTAAAAATTACTTTAGTACATTTCAGCAGTGGCGGCTCGTAATTTCTACAAAAGAGTAAAAGTAAGTAAAATCTTAATTTTTTTTTGTATTTACATAAAAACCACAAATATTTTTCGTAGATAGATAGATAGATAGATAGATACAACTACTTAACCATAAAAATTTATAATAAAATTATTTAACTGTAACCCCCAAGGGGTTATGGCTACCCCTTTAAAAATTTTAAATGGAAATAGAGTGCATGGTGTTTAAAATGGTATAAGCCAAAATAAACAGTATCGAAATTAAGAGGGTTGTGAAATTGCTCACAAAACTTGCATTCATCATATTTAGTATTCTTGTCATTGGTCAATATGGTTCTTTCTACGAAGAAATTTTGTTTTAATAGAATATTATTTAGGCTTATGCGGAGTTGGATGGAATAATCACCCATCTTTAAGACGAGTGTCAGAAATATATCAACAATATTTTTTAAGACACTTAACTGCTGACCGGGTCGTCCAAGAAAAGTTTGTAGCAATGCTAAGGAAGAGATCATGTTTAACCAAATTATCCTATCTCTGCAAAGAAGTCTTGTACTCACCGCCTGTAAACTGACTGTAAATGAAGCATGGAAACGAATTTTTAAATCGACGGATGGCTTTCCATACTGAATTTAAATAAGACACCTACTAGATGTTGTGGATAAACGTGAAAGAGAAATTTACTGTGGACGCGTGCTGAGCTTTGTAAAAGAAGATACCGATCTTTTAAGAAACGTATGGTTTTTTGAGAAAAGTTATATTCACCTTCACGGTTACATCAACTGACAAACAAATAGATTTCAGTGGATGGGACAATAAGCCATGCAGTCAAACACTCTGTAACACTAATTACTCCCTCGAGAGCTGTCCCGGCTTATGAGACCTTTTAACTCAGGAGTGGGTACGCTCCAGCTTAGCGACACTCTGTATATAGGATATGATTGATGGGTGAGGGCGCCACTGCTTTAAATTCGACAAAATTTAATAACTAGGTGTAAAGCAGAACACCTTATTTAATTTAAAGTTTAACTAGAAAGAAAAAATGAATATTAAAAATATTTTGGCTACTTTAACACAACAATAAAAAACTAAAATACTGATACCGATAGGCAACCACACACAGCAAATCTGTGGGTTTAAAACAAACACTTAAGTAAAAAATTCAAATTTATTTTGCCACAAAAGGTTAGGTACTTAGCTTAGGGTTTCGGATTTCTCCCACAGCGGTATGTGTACGGCTTCGGTTGGTTACAGATGTTGACGACTTCTACAGGAAGGCAGACCTGGGGGACTTCTCCGGAGAGTTCGAACTTCAGGTGTAGTCAGCTGGATCGGTGCTTTATCGGTAACTTGCTAATAATTTGCGATATTTTCAACGGTAACTTGGAGGTACTTTTGAGGCAGCCTGGAGTTACATTGGACGGTAACTTCAACGGCAACCTGCCGGTAACTTGGAGCCGTATAAATAACGGCTAAGGTAAAAATTCGTTAATACGCAAAATGATGCTCGTTCTTTGAAGGTTCAAGGCGAAAAGAAAGAGTGCTCTCCGCGCTACGATAATCTTAACGGTTCATTTCCGTTAGGGGAGGAATTCGAGCGTTCTGATTGGTTAGTTTTTAACGAGTTCTCAACGTTCAAAAACGGTTGTGTCTATTGGTCGTCCGAAAGGTATTTTTTAATGGTTTGAAGTCGTGAGATAGTGAAAAATGTTTATCATTTATGATTAAGTGCAGGATTTAATTATACGTGTGATTAAATTAATTTTACGCTCGGAACATGTCAATGAACATGTTACAACTCCATAAATTTGCTCCGTGATTTTGTTGGAGAACTATGGCAAAGAATAATAAATTATATTCAATATTTGCAGGAACAACTTTTTTTAAAGAATTTAATGGTCTTTAAAAACGTTATGAAGCTTGTTTGCAAGGCCAAGGTGAAAAAAATCCTAAAAAATTATTAAATTTTATTATGTAACTTTGTTCAGTAGCTTAATGATAAAGGATTCCAAGGGTTAAAAAAATTCTTGTATTTTTATTTTACTCACAGTAACGAATTTAAAGTTAGTAACAATGAAGATGTAATTTTTTAATTAACAAATGGATAGAAATGTGAAAAATAACGAAAAAAATTTTTCGACTGCAGAAATTCGTTCTCTGATATGTTCTGTTAGTGCTAGAATTTTTTTAATTTTTTTTATTAATATTTACTTATTGAAAAAAAATAATTTATGTCATTTGGTCGTTGCGACGGTGACGCGCCGCCCGTTTTTTATG
Organism: Ophraella communa; assembly: GCA_035357415.1. Lineage (NCBI taxonomy): Eukaryota > Metazoa > Arthropoda > Insecta > Coleoptera > Chrysomelidae > Ophraella > Ophraella communa. The sequence continues at coordinate 31,765,116 of CM068993.1, forward strand.
CCATTTTCAACATTAATTTAGACCTATAAATAATTGAGCTACAATTCGGGGAGTTGGGACTTTTTTATTGGAAATTTCCTGCCCTTTAAGAATCCGTTCAGTTTTTTGTTTTAGCTATTATAGTTTTTGAATTATTAACAAAAATGTAAACCTCATTTTTTTTAAATCTTAAATTGTTAATAACAATATAAGTGAATATATCAAAAAGTGATCAAATTTATTGTACTAAGCCTTACAATGTGAAAGTCCATCTTACTAAGAACAGTAAACGACAAAACGGTTTGAGCTCAACTTCCACTATTTATTAGAAAAATTACCTTCAACATCTAACGTCGTTCACAGGTTATGGCTTTAAAAACTAAAAAATTTGGAAATGTCATCCACTTTTCTAAGAAAGATTGAGCTTGCTCAGTTTAACGTTTAGCGTGTAATGTATGTCAAAATGTTATGTGGCTTAAAATCTCTCTAATAAAACTAAATATTTTCTCATTTATTTCCGCTTATCTTGGGCCTTTAAAAATAAAATTAGGTGAGCGTGTCCTTCAGAACCAACCGCTACTGTATTTCAGTACTAATATAGAAATGTTTGTCGTTACACTTTTAAACTTTTAAAAAAGATTTATTTTTCAAAAGAACACTATAACAACTAACTTTGGAATTTTATAATAATAATGATTTTACACAACAATGGTTACTGCAAAGATCTAATTATAAAAAGGCCTTAATAAACAGATTACAAAAGAATTTACAACATTAAAATGTCGCGTCTGAGTCTGCAGAAGTATCTTCTTCCGAGACTTGTGTCTACATTTCTATATCTTAAAATGAAAAATATTAACTGTTCTTTTACGGAAATAATCTTTCATTTTATAAACAATTTTTGTTACAAATAGTAGTGAAAATAAAAAGAAATAATCTATAAAGAAAACTTGAATTAGACTAAATTTAGAATTTTTTCAGAAGAAATATTTTACTGCGGTTTATTTTAGTTCCAGGTAAATATATAAGAAACATTCCCCAGGGAGTTTTTAATTAAATTTTACTATTTATATTGCACAACTAAAACGTTAAACAGAATCTCTAACTTTTTTAGACACATACAAATCTTTTCAAGCGTATTAAAATTGCAGGCCCTAAACTATTTAAGGGCATAAAAAGTCTAGACTTTGCAGTTCGTTTTCCATTACAAATCAGGTCATTTCTTCAACTTGTTCGTAAAGGCGGATAATTAAGATAACATTTGTACTATTCGAGCGAGCGTTACTGCATCTAGGATATCCAACGTTGTCAAAACTGATGATATTTCTTGATTATTTAGAATTAAATTATTTGGTCAAGCCTTTAGATGTGTCTATGAAACAATTTTTAAAATCCAACGTATATCACAAAAGTAATAAGTAACAGGTCGGCTGAAAAGTCCCCGATCTACCATAGTAAAACACAATATTTTGACAAAATTCATTTTTTTTTATTCAACATATTTGCCTTCAAGGGCGATACAGCGATTATAGCGACCTTCCAACTTTTCGATACCATCTTTGTAGTACTCCTTCGGATTGTCCTCAAAATAGGCTTCAGTTTCAGCGATTACCTCAGTATCAGAGCCAAATTTTTTTCCCGCGAGCATTCTTTTCAGGTCAGAGAAAAGGAAAAAGTCGCTGGGGGCTAGATCTGGAGAATACGGTGGGTGAGGAAGCAATTCGAAGCCCAATTCATGCAATTAAGCCATCGTTTTCGATGATTTGTGACACGGTGCATTGTCTTGATAAAACAACACTTTTTTCTTCTTCATATGGGGCCGTTTTTTCGCGATTTCGGTCTTCAATCGCTCCAATAATGCACAGTAATAGTCGCTGTTGATTTTTTTTCCCTTTTCTAAATAGTCGATGAACAATATACCGTGTGTATCCCAAAAAACTGAGGCCATAACTTTGCCAGCTGACTGTTGAGTATTTCCACGCTTTGGTGGCGGTTCACCGGCCGCAGTCCACTCAGCTGACTGTCGATTAGACTCAGGCGTGTAGTGATGGAGCCTAGTTTCATCCATAGTCACATATCGATGCAAAAAATCGGGTTTATTACGACTTAACAGCTGCAAACACTGCTCAGAATCATCAATTCGTTGCTGTTTTTGGTCGATTGTGAGCACGCGCGGCACCCATTTCGCACAGAGCTTCCGCATACCCAAATATTCGTGAACGATATGTCCAACACGTTCCTTAGATATCTTTAGAGTGTCAGCTATCCTGATCATATTCACTTTACGGTCACTCAAAATCATTTTGTGAATTTTTTTGATATTTTCGTCGGTAACCACCTCTTTTGGGCGTCCACTGCGTTCACCGTCTTCGGTGCTCATTTCACCACGCTTGAATTTTGCGTACCAGTCAATGATTGTTGATTTTTCTGGCGCAAAGTCCGGAAACTCATTATCAAGCCAAGCTTTTGCTTCAACTGTATTTTTTCCTTTTAAATAACAATATTTAATAAGCACACGAAATTCTTTTTTTTTTTCATCTTTTTGAAAATAACAAAAGTTGCTTCACTTAAAATGCAATATCTCACAAACTAATAGTCCGACAGCTGTCAAATTTTCACACGAATCTTTTAAAGGTTGATACTATCTAAAAATGAAATGGATTTAATTCTAGTGTCGTCATCTATAGGTCAGACCGGGGACGTTTCAGCCGACCTGTTAGCTTTGTTTATTGTTTTATCTTTTAATTTTAATTTTTCATAAATAATTCTAATGGTATAGAAAAACGAGCTCAGTTCCCGAGTGATATACCCCGTTTAAACATAACTCCCGTTCAAGATCTACGTAACATCAAATACAGTATATACATAACTCAAAGGGAATATACCATTAGATAGCTACACTATATGTTTTACGTAAATTATACATCAATTTAGTGTTTTCAAAAAAAAATGTTAATGTAGTTATACAGACGACGGATGCGTTTGTCATGATTTTTTGCTAATTCCTAATATTTTAAATAACTGCTACGTTAGGGATTAAAATAACTAGAAATAAATCCAAATGCAAAATCAGTGATATTAACAACAAAACATGGAGAATCAGAATGCAATATAGAATGTCTGATTTTAGTATTTCAATGTGTTATTTAATTGAAAATCGTAATCAAATTTTTTTAAAAAAAGCAAAGAAATTTTTTGAATATTTTTTTTTTCTTAAAAACCATCAAACCAACGATTTTTTATACCTTCGTCATGACTATTTGCCCATAATTAAATCTCTATATAAATTGATTAATTGATAATCTTTTTAGCTCAATGACAATAAATTTAACATTTATTTGTAAAACTAAAAAATATAAAAAAAACACACATTTCTTTGGTAAAAAATGGTTAGTTAGTCAAAAGAAACTAGGAACTAGGTACCTAAACTAAACACAAAGTTCACATATATACTGCTTTGTTTTAAAGGGACAACCTGCACATTCGCAGTGGGCCCATTTATTACAAGACAGGTAACGAATCCTATTTTCATTTGGTTTGGAATGAAAAAATATTCCATTGCAAAAGATGCAGGCTGTATCATCTTCATCGTCATTGATCTCTGATGATTGTTCTTGCATGATTGGTATTAAATTTTTTGCAATTGTTGAAGCTTTTCTGGCTCTAGGTTTAGATTTGGGATCAGCATCATCAAAAATTTGAGTTTTTACATTTTTTGCTTGTTTTTTACCAATTCAGCGTTTTTTCTATTTTTTCTAAGTTCTATTTTTGGTGTGGTGTTTAGTACACCATATTTAGAAAGGTTGTTTCGTTTTCTTTTATTGTTTGTGCCAATAGCTTTTGGTAAAGGGTAGGATTACGCAAGATGTTGCTGGTGATGAAGATGTATTCTGGTAAAATTTCTTGTGATATATATTTGTTTGTATGCCAGATGGTCCTGCTGCCTGTGAATCATCTTCTGTATCTAAATTCTCATTCCTTTGTTGCTCACTCCTTTTTTTTCTGTTGGTGTGTCGTTATTATTCGGTTCTTCATTTTGCTGATTATACTCAAAGTGGGTGGTTTCCGCAGGCTGAAACATCCAATCTGAAAAACCTCTTTATCAAAAGGATATATACCTGTTTTAAGAAACCCTTTTTCAGCATTGTTCATAGTAGCTGCTTTTTGGTAGGTAACTTTAAAAAGCTTTCCAACCGGAAACCACTGTGCTAAGGACACTTTCGTCCATGTTCCATATTTTTGTAGGGTTCTAATTAACTTGTTCCAGAACTATTTTTAACTGTTCAAAATATTTTTGTATCTGTGTTTTATAGAAGGCACGTGCTCTGGCAGCAGAGGTTGATTCCGGTAACCTAAGTGAAATAGTGGGATTGCGCTTGGTAAATCCTTTTAGCCAATCCCAGCGCGCCATCTTTTTCTCAGAATTAAAGGAGTGTTTAATATTGTTCTGAACCGCTAATTCATACGCAAGTTTGTGTACCTCTAATGTCGTAAACCCAAAGAACCTAGCTTCCATGTTTTTAATATGGTCAACGAGGAGGTTCTCGATGGTATCGTCAAAGGTCGGTGTTTTTCCGCCCAAATAATTTTTTTTTGTTTCCACGCTAAATTTGTTCGTTCCCTGACAGCGTCTTCGCAAAGTACCAAAAGGAACACTGTAAGTTTTGGATGCTAACAACCAGCCCATTGTTCCAGATTTAACAGCTATTATTGCTGCTTGCATATTGTCTTCGTTCCATTGAAAACGATTACCTTTTGTTGGTACTTTCCAACCATTTTTATAAAATCTGCAAAAAAAAAGAAAACATTTTTCTACGTAAGGGTGAGTTGGCATATTATGCCATCTAGCCCGAAACTAATGTATGCCAACTCGCCCGAAAAGACATTCTAAAGAATAAGACCAATTTACTCACAACCCCCATAAAATATCAACAGTTATAACGTAGAATTGTAAGGTTAGGTTGTCAAGATCGAGTTACGTTTGTTAAAATTTAAAAATTTATCATGGATTTTAAGTTTTGCAGCAAGTTATAAGAGGAAATTAAATATTTCTTACCTTGAAAAAACTAATATTGTTATTAACTTCCTTGTTTACGACCGGAGGACGCCACAAACACACTGACCGGCTTGTACACAGTAAATAAACAGAAGGATAAAGTTAATTGCGCCGCAAAATTTTTCGAAGTTGAGAAAATACTAGTATGACGACTCGTCCGGTCTGCCAACTCAGGCACACAAGACCAAATACAGTGGCAATCCGTAGCATAATATGACAAAGCAAAAATCAAAATTAAATTAACCATCTTACATTGAGGAAGCGAAAATAATTTATAATTTCATATTTACTTAGGTTGAAGATTGTCGAGGGTGTTAATTCAATACCTCGTATCTGTAAAATAACTATTTTAGAGGAGGTTAAAAAAATTATATACAGTTTCTGGGCATTTTTAATTTTAATTGATGGAAATACATAAAAAACAGTAGATATGAATTAATTAGACTAAAATTATTAAAGTAGTCAATTCACAGAACAATAAATAACTAAAAGGTTGAATTAACTTCCACTATTTATTCTTTAAATGCAATGACAGCCGTTTCGCTATCGAAATAGCATCGTCAGATTGACATATTGAAGTTACATTTTGTTTGTTTGTAACTAGGTACTTGATGTTGATAAGTAGTTAAGGCTAGACCAAGTAAGGAAGTAATAAGACATAACAATATTAAAGCCTAGATGTTATTAGCCCTAAGGGATTATCCTGGATGTATTTCCCTCTAAGATCAGTATAACTGTGCAATGATATAGAAAAACCAGGAAAAAACTATATCCTGCTGATCTTTACAATAACTTAATATATTTGTGTTATAATTAAGTCTTATCTATGTATAAAATGAAGACTCAATCAAAGTAAACAGTTTAATAGTGGTGAACTTCCAAGATTTATTTGTTCATTAACTACTTTATATTGTTGATCTGCTAGATGTCTTTTGATTTCAAGTTCTTCGAGGAAATCTAAATTTTGTTTTTTATCACAGGTGTGTAATATTTGAATGTCATTGGTGTGTATGAGTGAATGTGGATGTTCAAGAATATGTTTTGCATAGTTTGACTTATCTGGTTGTTGTAATCTATATGCTCTTAAATGTTAATTGAATCTTATTTCAAAATTTCTTTGTGTTTGACCTATATATACAGCATTACATTTTGGACAATTAATTTTGTAAACACCAGATTTTTTTAATTTAGGTAATTTTGTTTTTACATTTAACAATTTTGTACCAACATTATTGTGTGATTTGAATGAAATTATTGCAGATGTTGCCGAAGATATTATTTTTGAAATTGTATTAGAAATATTTCCACAATATGTAATACTTTTATAACTTTTAATTTCTTTAGGGTGTTGAGGGAATATTAGTTGTTGTGACACTTTTTGTTCTTTCTTATTAATTAATTTATTTATCAAATGTATTGGATAGCCATTAGATATTGCTATTTGTTTTATAATCTCAATTTCTTTATTAAAATTATTTTTGTGCATTGGAATTGAAAATGCTCTATGTATCATAGAATTATAAGCTGCTATATATAGGTCAAACACAAAGATAAGTCAAACTATGCAAAACATGTTCTTGAACATCCACATTCACTCATACACACCAATGACATTCAAATATTACACACCTGTGATAAAAAACAAAATTTAGATTTCCTCGAAGAACTTGAAATCAAAAGACATCTAGCAGATCAACAATATAAAGTAGTTAATGAACAAATAAATCTTGGAAGTTCACCACTATTAAACTGTTTACTTTGATTGAGTCTTCATTTTATACATAGATAAGACGTAATTATAACACAAATATATTAAGTTATTGTAAAGATCAGCAGGATATAGTTTTTTCCTGGTTTTTCTATATCATTGCACAGTTATACTGATCTTAGAGGGAAATACATCCAGGATAATCCCTTAGGGCTAATAACATCTAGGCTTTAATATTGTTATGTCTTATTACTTCCTTACTTGGTCTAGCCTTAACTACTTATCAACATCAAGTACCTAGTTACAAACAAACAAAATGTAATTTCAATATGTCAATCTGACGATGCTATTTCGATAGCGAAACGGCTGTCATTGCATTTAAAGAATAAATAGTGGAAGTTAATTCAACCTTTTAGTTGTTTATTGTTCTGAATAAGATGAACTTTCACACAGTAAGGGTTAGTACCATAAATTTCATTTAGTCAATTCACTATTATAATAAGTAAGATAAGTGGTATTGCACACTAAAAATTTTCAGAATCCGTAGGTACGAGGTATTGAATTGACACCCTCGTTGTATGAATAAATTTCCAACCATGGGACTCATTTAGCGAGTAGTTAAAATTGAAATTAAGAGCTGGGTTTTGGTGAGATTTTTTTTTATGTTTAGAATGATATTCCGTCAATGAAGTGAAAAAAAAATAGTTGTCTGAAACGAAGTACCCTAGTGTATATAAAAATAAAACATTTTTATTGTAGATAATTTATCAGGTTATGAGAAATGCTGGATTTATGGCGACATTAAGAACGAGACCTAGGTATACTTGGGGTTAGATCTATAAACTACAGTCTATCCAATTACTATATATCAATTGGGATGTGCAAAAATATCGGAATGTTCGCTCTTTTTGCAAAATTTTATAGAATTTGTATAAAAAAAGACTTTGTGGGTATACATAAAAAAATAAATAAATTTTTATTGAAGAAACATGATCGTTTAATTTTAAAGAAAATATCTTGAATATATATACAGGGTTAGAATAAAATATGGAACCAAGTAAATATTTTTTAAACGAAAAGAACGATATTTATGAAAATTTGCAATGTAAGTGCAATGGAGCAAAACGCATCTGATGTACATTTTTTGATAATAATATACTTCCGGTTTAACCGGAAATGCCATCAACTTCTTTAACAAGAAACAAGTTTTTGTTAATGTTCGGTGCTTTTAGTAGCTTTATAATTTGTATATATTTTGAATAATTAAATACATTCCTATTAAACAATTTTTAAAAAATTATAAACTGTGTTAAACAAAGTTAAATATTACTAAAAAATGGATAGGTATGAAATAAAAATATACTATCGCAATGCATGTTGAAGTTGCGGCAAAAACGTTTAAAACCAATCGTCCGAAAATGAACGTGAGACCAATAAGTACATAAAGCAGTTAATGGATAATTTTAAAAGCCCCAGTTCCGTTCGCAACAAAAAGTACGAAGTAAAACTTCCATTTCGACATAGCGTAATTGAATAGGCAGTGACGGATCTATTTGTAATAATAACTCAACAGTTAAAAAATGTATACAAGAAACAACAGGAAAGAGAGATTGAAAATTAAAAAAAGTAGTTGCAAAAAAAGAAAGTAGTATCTACCTATTTCATATAACTAAAAGTAAAAGTTTTTTAAATCACTTTTTTATATTCAAAAGTATATTTCAACAAATTTAATTTAGTGTGAAGCAAATGTAGAAAGGGATTGTCCCTTTCTAGGGACCAGGGAACCTCAGGAGGATTGACGTGAAAGGATTTTACTGTCCTGGACACATAGAGAGTACGAACTGCAGGTTCTGTTAGGATGAGAATAAAATGGCAGAGCATATTTTGGGCAACTGCCGAGAGCTTGAGACACTAACACCCGTATGCATAGTCGATCTCTGGCGAAACGCCGAAGATTCGCCGATCGCCGAGACAGAATTGCAATGCATAGTCAGCCGCTGTCTGTTTTGGTCATGTGCTGTTTAACCAATTTTGGCGACTTGCCGAAGAATCGTTGGAGATGGTCATTATTATCTCCGTCGAGTCTCCGAGGGTAGTTCGGTGTTTATTTAAAGTGCATTTTGTCCCAGAGCCGTTTTAACTGGACCATAGTTCTCTAAAAATTTTAGATAAGATTTATTCTGAGCATATGATTTACGCAAATAATATGTAAAGCCATGTAATTACAATATTATAAAGGAAAATATCAAGTTCAGCTGGTAATAAAGCCATTATCTACAATTCATGACTTTTCTGAACAAGTTTTCATTGTTATGTTTCCATTTAAATTTTTTTATTGATTTCTAAAACTATCCCTTTTAGGAAGCATACATTTCAAGAACCATTAAAGTACAGGTCTCTGTGGTACCTGAAGACAAAATATCCTTGTTTTAAACAAGTGTTATTACTTTGTTTTCATGCACTAGGTAATAATAATAATTACTAAAATTATACCTTTTGGATATTAATACACTTAAAAATTAGATACCTGAATATTACTTGAAGGCAAAATTTCGGTATTTTTATATTTACATTAGTTTTTGGAACAATAAAGTCTGTTTCAGAAATAAATATGTAGAGCAATAACATTTTATTAGGTATGCAAAAGACCAAAGGATTACAGGGTGGCCCACCAATAATTTATCCCATTTCCATGATTTGGTCACAGGTTTGATCAAGTATCACTGCCAACTAGTATTGCAGACCTCAAAGAAAGGATAACTACAGAAATACAGGTTATTTCAGCTCAAACTTTAAACAAAGTTCGGAATGACTTTTATAGGAGAGTGTGTTACCCAACAAGAAGGTGGAGAACATTTTGAGCATTTGTTTAAATGTAAAAAATCAATTACGTCAAATATTTTATGTATTTACTATCTTGAACAAAATTATAAATAATTTGAAAATTTCACCTTGTACAACCCTACATGGTATAGTTCCTGAGGAACTTTTAAAATAATAAAAATATACAGGGTGTTTCATTAAAAATATAGATCATGGACGATGCCAGACTTGCATGTATCACCCTGTATATTTAAATTTATGTTTAAAAAGCTTACATTTGAATTTCAAAGTTGACGAATCCCAGCTTTTTTTATAATGTTCTAAACTAACCCCACAAATAATTTTATTCCATAGGTGTTTTCCACACTGTATATATAGCATTTTTCTCTTTTATATATCAGCAGGAATTATAAACTTTTTCATTTACATATCAGTATAACTGCATATGATAGGTAGTTACAATTAAACCTTTCCTTAGTAAATAATAACAATATTTTACATTTATTACTTTTAGATTAAATATAGATATTATTTTTAATACACTCCTATAACTTTATTTAGATGTTTCATCACTAAACATTTAAATCCAAACTCAAATATTTAACTTTATTGTATTGATACATGATCCGCATGACCAGCCTGATAATGTTCAAAGACTGAATTTAGTAGTAAATTACATTAAATATTGTAGTTTTCTTTATATATTTAGTGCCTACGAACCATATTGCAGAGACTGAGAATTTATTCAAAATAAAGATACAATAATTGTGAGAAAAAAGCAGGGCCGTTCCTGAACAGAAAAAAAACTGTTGACCTACTTGGCAAATAGCATCAAACTGAATCATATTGAGCACAGCAGATTACTATTTAGTTCCATTTTTATCGTATATCTGTATTTTTTTATTTGTTTTTTATTACTAATATATTATATTATTTACGCAAATATTTTTTTATAACATATTAACAGTCCAAGAAATAATGTAATATATTTAAAGTAAAAACAATCTTTCTGGATATTATTTGGGGGTTTTGCACCAAACAAAAAACTATTAATTTATTACAAAACCCTTGTTTGGTCTATGTATACTCAAACCACTGGAGATTCTCAATTAAATTATGTAACTATCGGTTATGTGTTTCATTAGCTCATTAAATACACCAGAGATTTGAGTAAAATCGATTATTGAATGCTTGTAATAGAAATTATAATTCGGTTTAACCGTTTATAATGATTATAGTAATATATATTGAGATAGATATCTAATAGTTAAAAATTTAATAAGTAGAACTTACCTTATAATTTACAATAAAAAGGATATATTATTAAGTTTTATAGAATCAGCATTTACTTTTTCTTTTGTACATCTAAAGTTTCCAAGTTCATAATGTTCACAAGACATACATTTAATATAAACAAAGAATGTAATAGGCATTTTATATTGAATAGAATCCATATTTTGCTATTTTATAACAATTAAATATTTCCAATCCATGAGTACACTTTTACATAACAATTTTTTTTGTCCTAGTTCTCTTTTAAAATTCTAGGTTTAATCTGAAACAATAAAAAGAAAATAAAAATAAAAAGTATTAATGGTTTTCACATGTTTAACAAATCAACATGTAATTTTAGTTAGTAAAGTATTTAAATTAATATTATAAAAAGGAAGTACTTACAAAATTATAAAAAGACAAATTATAGTCTTCGATATTGTACAAACAAATATTCCAATAGCTCATGAGTACCTTAAAAAGACATAAGAACAATTAAAAACATGTAGCAGGTGTGGTGAAATACAGTAAACTAATTCCCATATCAATAATGTTGGACATAATCACATAAGTTTTTGGTAGAACACTTTAATAGTGCATAGTGAAATAAATATTGAAAAACTTAGTGTACAAACACTAACAAAGACATTTTATGTAACAAAATGTATGTAGGATAGTTAAGTAAATGTTTTATATAAATTTTAAGTTGTGAGTCTTTTGTAACACAGAGAATCTTATCTTATATAATGCATAAGTGATACCTACAAATAACAGAATCTTTTAAAAGTTTAAATTTTAGTTGTTAGAGTTTAAAATAATAGTTATCAGCTAAAATAGTATTAGTTTAACAGATTCATAGTAATTTTAATACAAATGATGGTTTTATTTCAAATTTTGAAGGTCTAAAATAAGTTGACAGCTCAAGAAAGTTGTGCATTTTGAATCTAAAATTTTCTTAGGAAAAGTCACTTAGAAAATTATACAAACAAAATTTTAGTAAATATAAGGATAAGATTTCACTGTAAGTTAACAAAGATACTATTAGTTTTGTAATTTCATTACCTTCATATTCAAGAATTTTGGTTAGAATTTTGCATTTAAACAATGGAATTTCGGTTTTCGATGTCATACTTGTCATTTTTCCTGGAAGCCTATAAAAATGCCGGAAAATTGATGATTCATCTCTCTTTTGATTTTGGTAGCAGAGCAATTAACATCGTATGTTTTAATTGATTACTAACTAGAAGAAAATTTTTTGCATTAATTAAAAGCTGTTTATGTTAAAGTAATACATGTAATATTAAAAATACATGCAGTAAAATAATCAACCATTATTAAATTACTTACCAAAGTAATAAATTTGTCAAATCAGAGACTGATTCCAAGAGAATTTGAAAGATTAAATTTGAGCATTCTTTCTGCAACTGGTCCTTAGCCGCCATATTGTTGGTATTGCATTTCTGAAAGGGGACGAGGAGAAGCCGATCCGAGTTTTGTGCTGTTCCATTTAGACAATAGCAATTTTTAGTGAACGAACTTTATAATAAAAGGTACGTGTCATAGTTAAGATTTAGTATTTGTGTATTTGTTATTTTGTGACTGTAAATTAATTTTATTTGTATGTATCATCTCCATTCTTTTCATATAAGATTATTCATTTATTTATTTGTACTAAACATAGAAAACCAATTAACAGTTTTTTGTAAAATTTCTTTGAAATACTTGACATTAAATTTATTGTGCGTTAATTATTAAATAATATTTTAATTTGAATCCTACCCTGATAAGAGTCAGATTTTAAATTTAAATTTCAAAACAAATATTCTGAGCTAGTTAAAATTTTGATAAGGCGCCCAACAATAGAATTACAGAAGAACAAGTAAAATTTATATAAAATTAAATAGTATTCAATCATTAAAATCAATCAAAACATTTGACAAAACCAATAAAACAAAACAAAATTATAAAATTATAATCATTAAAAATTAAATCATTATAAATTGACAATACCAACGTGGGATATAAATAAACAAACCAAACTATAATAAATCAAACATAAAAATTAAAGTAAAATTTAAATTATATTAATATGTTGTAATTTATAATTATTTATTAGACTTACGATTTTCTAGTCACAATCAGGAAAGTTTTCATTACGTATTTTTTTTTAATCACTTAAATAATTCATTAATTTCTGAGCCAGTCTGTGTTACTATGTCACTATAGTAGGTTTTATGTATAGGTGCACGTTTTTCTATTTTTTTATTAAATAACATCTTACAGCAAACATTCTATTCGTACATTTTTAAAGAATTACTTCACTGCAGTACTTTAAATAATTAACACCTGGGTCATCATATTAAATTATCAGTTTACCTACCTCATCTATATTTTGTTCGGAAACAACCAATTTTGGACATTTACTTGAATAACAGCCGTTTTACTCATCTATTCAGTAAAGTATTCGTTAATTATCTGTTCACTAAACTTAAAGGTCACCAGTAATATGTTGGTGTTTATTCAGTATATTTTATTCGTTCATCACTTATTGAATACTCAGCACAATGGGAGATAAGGCAACAGTGTATTTTCTGTATTTTTTGTGACACTACTAATAAGTTCTTAAGTTTTTTTACAGATGACATTTTACTCTGCATCAGCTGTAGGGTCGAAAATAACAGGCGGCGAAAGTAATAACTCCAATATCGGAAACCACGAACCATGGTATCAGTCGACGTTCTATAGGAAAGATACTAAAAAGTGAAAAGTATCATCCGCATAAGGTACAGTTGGTTCAAGAATTGTCATACGATTATTTTGACCGACGGCTGGAATTTTACGAGCGGCTAATGGACATCTGTAATGTCGATGAAAATTTTTCTTCTAGCATAGTTTTTTCCGATGAGGCAACTTTTTGTTTAAATGGAACAGGTAATCGCCATAACTCAAGGTATTGGTCAAATGAGAATCCTCATTGGATTCATGAAGCACATACCCAGCATCCACAGAAGTTAAATGTTTGGATGAGAATTGTCGAAAATAAGCTTATAGGCTCCTTTTTTATCGACGGAAACTTGAATGGTGACAAGTATTTGGATCTACTAAATAACGAAATTATTTCTGCACTTCAACAGAATGGGCAATGACCACAAAATATTTGGTTTCAACAAGATGGAGCACCTCCCCACTATGATAGACGGGTTAGGGATTTTCTGGATGCAAATTTTCCAAATCGAAGGATTGGACGTAGAGGATTTATAGAGTGGCCTGCTCGTTCTCCGGATCTTAGCCCGTTAGATTTTTTTCTTTGGGGTTTTCTAAAAGCACGTGTTTACGTTAGACGACCAACAAACTTACAGGAATTGAGACAAAGAATTATTGATGAATGTGAACTAATACGTGGAGAAGTCTTGGAAAGAGTGACTCAAGAATTTGTTAATAGTATGGCATATTTTCAGCAAGTAAACGGCGAGCATTTTGAACATTTGAAGTAATTTTGTCTCTGATTATTCTAAAATAATGAAATGTACATCTATTGTACTACTAACAGTGAGTTAGTTATTCCTCGTTTTTACAATTTTGTTTATATTAAATTCAGTATATATGAATTCAAAATCTGTAAAAATATATAGGGTGTCCCATTTAAATTAAAGAAGTTGATGGCATTTTCGGTTAAACCGGAAGTATATTATTATGAAAAAATGTACATCAGATGCGTTTTGTTCCATTGCACTTACATTGCAAATTTTCATAAATATCGTTCTTTTCGTTTAAAAGATATTTACTTGGTTCCATACTTTATCCTAACCCCGTATATTTTCTCCTTTTACAACGAGAAACGTCACTAATTGTCAATAATAATTTTCTACATAATTCAAATCATTTTTAATTATTTATAGTATAAATGTTGCGCAAATCAGTTAAATAAATATTTGTATTTATTATTTTTATTAAGTATGGAAGGTAGCAAATATATTTGGATCAATCGAGAACAATGATGGGCAAAGCTTTTATGTGTATGCAAATTCAAATAAATAATTAAAGTCGAAAATACTCTATTGCCTGGATAAGAGGATTAATCGACACATACTGATTCATTGGTTAATATTACATTACTCTATAAAGCAGATACTTGCTTCTAATTCTAAATGAAATGTTTCAACGTAAAAAAACGTTAATCGCAATTCGTAATATTTGTCATTTACCATAATAATAATAATAATAGTAATTATTTTTAAGAATAATAAAAAAAACTTTTCGTTTTAACAAAAATTTCACTATTTATTAAAAAAATTGCTTTTTTAAACCTCAATGACGGCCGTTTCCCTAAGATTAGCATCGTCAGATTGACATTTAAGTTACATTTTGTTTGTTTGTAGATTGTAGATTGCAGAAGGGGTCGATTGGCCCAGTTGACCTTACTACACTGCGACCTATAAGATCTTTTGTGTATACCCTACATTTATATTTTAGTCCAAAAGGTCTAGGCTTCTAAGAAAGTCCATTATCCGTTTTGGAGCTAGGTTTGTAATCTGATCAGGATCAAGGAATACCTGTTCCAGATATTTATGGCGTTGCCGAACAATTACTCTGCAATTGCAGATAATATGTTCTGACGTCTCATCTGCCTCATCGCAGAATCTGCATGTCCCACTGTCCAATATGCCCATTTTGCAGAGATGGTATCTGAGTGAGCAGTGTCCAGTGAGAATTCCTGTGATTACTCTGAGATCAGATTTCTGAAGCTCTAAGAGTAATTTCGCGTAGCGGGCAGAGGGTCGTAATAACCTTTTTGCCTGTCTTTGGCCTGGAACATTTTTCCAGTAGGCTGCACTGAGTTCCTTTTCATATTTTCGAACTTCTTCCATTATGCGGCTTTTTGATATGCCACAAAATGGTTCAGGTCCGATAAAAGGAGCACAAGCTCCTTCCTTTGCGAGACTATCGGCAATCTCATTTCCGACAATTCCTTTATGCCCTGGCACCCATAGCAACTTTAATTTGTTGCGACTAGCCAGTTGTTTAAGGGATTGTTTACAATTCCAGGCTATTTTTGACTGGTGAGGGCACCTTTTGTGATTTGAGCGATTTCGTTTTCTGTCAACTCGCGGTCGTTAATAATAACATCTAACGCGAGTTCGAAATCTTGTTTTGCAGGCATTACGTCTGTAGGCATCTTCATGATTTGGGTTGTTACAGCCCTTAATACCTCAAGATGTCCTGTTAAGTCACCGGGTTTCAGAGATTTGGTCTGTGTCAGCCTATAGGCATTTTCCAGAGCGATCCTCTGTACATGTAAATGTAGTGGAGGAAGGTCTAGCATTGCCTCTAAGGCTGCGGTAGGACACGATCTCATAGCACCCGTGATCCCAATACAGGCAAGTCGTTGCACTTTCTGCAACTCGTTTATTGCCTTTTGCTGCTTTGTTTTGGTCCACCAAACCATCGCAGCATAAGTGATAATGGGTCTGACAACCGTTAAATATGACCAGTAGATCATTTTTGGCTTCAGACCCCAGGTTTTCCCAAAAAGCCTACGGCACATCCAGAAAGCCCTTATTGCTTTTGTGGTAATATGAGTGAGGTGTGCATTCCACGTAAGTTTTGTTTGTTTGTAGCTCTAGGTATCAATCTTACCAATGAATAAGATTATTTTTTAATTAAAATGATCATATTAGTGATTGTAATAATCTCTTTAATAATTAACATCTAAAGAATAACATCTAAAAACATCTAAGTATTATAATGGTATTCAAAGTTATCAAATATATCCATGTAAGTAATCTAATATTTATCATCTGGTGTGATCAAACAACTGAGATCAATTTTATTACGT
This sequence comes from Ophraella communa, assembly GCA_035357415.1. Classification (NCBI taxonomy): domain Eukaryota; kingdom Metazoa; phylum Arthropoda; class Insecta; order Coleoptera; family Chrysomelidae; genus Ophraella; species Ophraella communa. The sequence continues at coordinate 31,781,790 of CM068993.1, forward strand.
ATTTCATCTATTTCATCAAAATGTTGATTAATATTATTACATTGAACATTTTTTTATCTATCAAATTTGACATTTCAAATGTTCCGACTATTTTTTGATTGTTGTTTCAGCCAATGAGTATGCAATTAGACGATAATTTTGCACTAGTGCAAATTATCCTTCAAAGTCCTTCAATTTTGCGATCTCGGTTCTACCAGCTGGGATGTTCTTGAACCATATACCACCATTTTGCCATTCTCGATTCGGTGTAAGAAACAGACGGTTCGTCTTCACGTTAGATCCTCGTTTTGACAAAAGTTTTCTGTATAATCTTGAAAAAAAGCATTGAAAAGTAAAATTAAATAATAAACCCTTAATTTGACCTACCTACGGGGCAGATGTTTTCATTGCTAATGTTTCGGATTAACCATTTACTGTCCGCTAATCTACGGCCTCCTCCTTGGCAGGTTTTTGAAAATACTGGATTATATTCTATTCTATTTGTGCTTGTTCCATCATGAAACTTTTCTTCTTGAAAAAAATCCGTCAAACAGTTGACTACCTCACCTCCTTGAAATGCTAGCTCATAAGATATGAGATGAAAAAATTTTTTCTGCAGACCTTCCGGCTCGTTTTCATCGTAAAGCTTCAAAATTTGCAGCAATTCTTTGTGAGTAAAAGCCGATGAGCTTTCTTTTCTCTTTTCCGGGTTCATTTGTAATATTTTACGCGTAGCATCTCGGGCACTCCTAGCAGATTTAAATCTTACATCATTAAATGGATCTATTACAATACCGAAATCTTCGCAATAGTTTTGCTGTTACGTTCCACATTGTTTTCACTACATTTTCTTTATAAAGGATCCATCTTTTTTGCGCATGTTGCTTGCCCAGTCTTTTAGAGTGAAGGCAATTTTTTCCACCGAAGTTCCTCGTTCTAATAAGTGATTTCTTTCAGCACAAAACTCTTGAAATTGTCTCCATACTGACATTTTTTACTTTTTCGTATTCGTTGGCGTAAGATTGTCTATATTCTTGTCAATATCTACAGCAGAAGCATTTCCAAATCGCGACATTGTACAATATTGTTATCGCCACAGCAACTGACAGTGACACAAAACGATTTGATTTATTCATAAACCTTTCTCATCAAAATTATAGTCGCCACAGTTGATGTCAATGTGACAGCAAATGACAGAGGCACAATACGATTTGTTTGATTCAAAAAATTTTCTTATAAAATTTAACTCGTGCAATGAAAATGAATCGATAATTTTCATTGCACTAGTTAAATTACTACTGATAATTAATAATATTACTTTGGTGATTGATTTTGTTACTTTGATGATTGAATTATTATGTATTGGAAGACACAGTTGCTTTAGTCGTTTTTTGTTTGTTATAGTTTTTAGAGAAATGTGATGTACTAATCTGTAATGTTTTATAGTACGTATTGTGTATTAAGATAAGTCTTTTAAAAACAGATTAATTCATTCATAGTAAATAAATCTCGTATAATGATTTTTGTTGACAAAATGTTAGGAAAAGTTGATTAAAAAGTGTCTAATTGTATTATTGAAAAATATCTGAATTTAGTTATCTGTTATTTATTCATAAAATGGGGCATTTATATATTTTTTATTTAAGATAAATTTATCATTCATTTACTGCAGTACTCCGCTTTCTGAAAAATATGGGTAATAAATGAAACATCATTACTACCAGGGCAAGATCCCAAAGCAAATAGATCTTTCATTAGCTTACAAAAGAAAGAGAAAGTTTACTGCAATGAAAAGTAAGTATTTATAATTAATAATCTGCAAATCTTTTCTATCATTTTCCATACTGTTTAGTTCGATCTCTTTTATATACAGGGTGTCCCATATCTAATGGACAATATAAGAACTGTAGAAAGGGGTGATAAAAATAAATCGTTTGATATAAACATGCACCAGTAAAATGTTAATAGTAAGCGAGATATGGGGCGTTAAAGTTGACAAAATATTTTTGAAAATTCCTAACATTTACAAAACAACTGAATGTATTGGTCTCAAAATTGGTACACTATGGTTTTTAATGGTAATAAGCATGATATTGCCTTAATTTTTAATAATACTTCTAGATGGCGCTGGTTACACAGTTAAAATTTGATAAATCAGCGGTACTTTTTTTACCCCCTGTATAATTTGCACTTTATTACAAAATAATAAAAACTGCATCATTTTGAAACAAAAAAGGTATACTTGTTCAATTCCCATATTTTAAGTAGTTTTCAAGATATTGCTATTTTAATATTGCATTGCATATCATTACACTGCAACTTAATTACTAGAATATTTTAAAGAGGGCTGTGACTATTAAAAGAACTGTCATTAATTTACTAGTTAAAAGCGAAAAGTTGTCATTACTGTGTTTTTAACTTCTGAACTAACAATACGTCTTTCATTAAAAATGCCTAGAGGCAATGAATTTACAAATAATGAACTAAGGGATATGATTTGTGTTTATGCACAAGTAAATTATAATGCATGTGCTGCAGTTAGACGATATGTGCAGTTATATCCAAACTGAATTGTACCCAGCCGTAAAAAATGTCAAAGATTGTACTCCAATTTAGGTGAAAGCGGCTCTTTTCATAAGAAAAATTCTGGTGGTCGACCTAAAATAATTACAGCTGATATGGAAGATGAAATTTTAACAAGAATTATAGAAAATCCTGAATTGAGTACTCGGCGCTTGCAGGCAGCTACTGGTGTAAGTAAATCAAGTGTGTCAAGAATTTTACATACAGAAAAATTGTACCCATATCATATCACGCCTGAACAAAATTTATTACCCACTGACTTTCCAAGGAGACTACAATTTTGTCAATCAATGATCGGTAAGATCATTGATTGACATACATTCACACGCAGAGGAGTATTTAATTGGAGAAATAACCACTATTACGATTTTGCTAATCCTCATCAATATAAAAGAAACTCATTTTCAGCATGAGTTTTCAATCAACATCTGGTATGGAATCATTGGCGATCATTTCATTGGTCCATTTGAACTCCCCAACAGATTAAATGCGGTAATTTATTTAGAATTTTTGCAAAATGATTTAGGCATTTTACTTGATGAAGTTCCTTTAATTGTAAGGCAGGATATGTGGTTTATGCAGGACGGTACTCCCCACATTATCCACTTATAGTCCGGGAGCATTTAAATAACAATTTTCCGCGTCGTTGGATTGGACGGGGCAGTGAGTTTCCTTGGCCGCCTCGTTCCCCAGAATTTAATCCTTTGGACTTTTATGTATGGGGATATCTAAAATCGTTAGTCTACAATAGTGAAATTCATAACCAAAACGAACTATTAGCAAAAATCCATGAAGCGACAAATACTTTAAAAAAGGACAACGCCATGTTTTTTAAAGTAAGACAAAATTTACAAAAAAGTTTACGAAAATCTATTGAAGTAAACGGTGGTCGCTTTCAACATTTAATGAAATAAATGTAATTATTGTTTTTTTTTCTTTTCTTTTTCCAATTAAATTGTATTCTTTGAACAACCAATGTTTTATTTAGGTAATAATTTTTAAATGCCGGCGTGGCAAGCAGTATTAAAATAGCAATATCTTGAAAACGACTTAAAATATGGGAAGTATACCTTTTTTGTTTCAAAATGATGCAGTTTTTATTATTTTGTAATAAAATGCACATTATACAGGGGGTAAAAAAAGTACCGCTGATTTATCAAATTTAAACTGTGTAACCAGCGCCATCTAGAAGTATTATTATAAATTAAGGCAGTATCATGCTTATTACCATTAAAAACCATAGTGTACCAATTTTGAGACCAATACATTCAGTTGTTTTCTAAATATCACGAATTTTCAAAAATATTTTGTCAACTTTAACGCCCCATATCTCGCTTACTATTAACATTTTACTGGTGCATGTTTGTATCAAACGACTTATTTTTATCACCCCTTTCTACAGTTCTTATATTGTCCATTAGTTATGGGACACCCTGTATATGCTTTATAACCTGAAACAATATAGGTAGCTTAATTATAAAATAATTTGGTTAATTCTCAACAATGATTAATTAGCTGTATGTAGTGATTGATTCTATAATTCTAATTTGATTAACCTGAATAATTGTATTGATCTCCAATAATAATTACTCAATATATTACAGTGATTAGTTTGATAATTTAACTGTGATCAATAACAGTAAACAACTAAACGGTTGAACGAAACTTCCACTATTTATTCCCAAAATACGTTTTTAAATGCAATGACAGCTGTTTCGCTAAAAACTAGCATCGTCAGATTGACATATTGAAATTACATTTTGTTTGTTTGTAGCTAGGTAGACCAAGTAAGGAAGCAATAAGACATAACAATATTAAAGCCTAGATGCTATTAGCCCTAAGGGATTATCCTGGATATATTTCACTCTAAAATGGGTAAAACTGTGCAATGATATGGAAAAACCAGGAAAAAACAATATCATGCGGAGTAGTGGGAATATATAGGTAGATACTAAGGTAGCTTTCCACTTGACAAATATACTTCTGTATTTTAAACAGAAGTCATATCGGAATCAACTGCGTTAACCAAGCTATCCTAACAGCGCTAGAGAGCTTTAAGTTACCATAGGCATTTTTATGCTCTATGAGATCGTCCTCATGCCGTAGGCATTTTTATGCTCTATGAGATCGTCCTCAAAAGGATGGATTCAAAGAAATCATAAAATTCACTGGAAGACACTGAATTTCTGGACAGGTCGTAGTCAAATACAGAAGAATCCAAAATGGGCCGAAGAGGCTTATAAGTAAATATGACAAAACCAAACTAACAGTTCCGAAAAGCAATATTATGTTCCCATTCTGCATTTTAATCTAAACTAACCTGACCTATCCATAAAGCTTTTAAAGATTAGAAATATGAATAAAATTTCTAATTCAAACAATTATTTTTCAGATCTATTACCAATTTAGATTTTATTTAGAAATAATTTATTAACTGCCTAAATAGAAAGGCAACAGCTGTAATTGAATTTTAAAGCGAATTTCTCGAATAAATAGTGGAAGTTTAGTTTAACCGTTCAGTTATTTATTGTTCTTAACAGAAAACACAAAATTTAAATCAACCTTTGAATATTTACTTCACCCCCTCTCTAAATGTGACAAGGGATGTTCTTTATACCGACAATTTAAGAGTAAGTAATTCAGGTTGATTACATAGCGGGTGGCATAAATTTGGTGTTATCAACTAATTTGTGTTCTAAAGGGTTTATACGGTTGTGTAAGACACCCTATTAGATTATTGCGTTTGTATTCACACCATACATTTAACGGATTTAATTTTAAATACTTTTTTGCAACCCTTTTATTCACAATATTTTTATATATAATTGAGGCATTGAACTATAGGTATTTTATTAAAATGAATTGTAAAATTTAAATAGGCAGTAATAAAATATTTGTAAAAACTATAAAAGAACAATAAAAAAGTAACAGATTTGCATGTCTGGTTTACCAAGCATATTTCAAACAAACAGGATGTTGTTAAAAAAGAAATAAAATTAAATATTCCAAACTGTCATAAATGTGTTACAGAGCTAAAGAATAAAGTCAAAACAAGGTAGCCAGTGATGGTTTTAAGCTTGGTTATAACACATATGGTTGTTTCTATATAAATAGTATTGTTTTTTTAGTAAAAATATCTCTTATATTTTGTATTCTGGAGTGCGCTGGTGTCTAGAAGACTTTTATACCTTTACAAATCATGAAATATTGTCAAAAGACTCTTCAATACCTGCGCCCTAACAGTTCTGACTTATGGAGTCCAACTGTGGACATACGCCAAAAACAAATTAGAAAAAATAAATAATTCAAATAGTCATAGAAAGGCAAAAAAATCGTCAAAAAAAAGTGTGACAGCGAAAATAGAACTGATTTCTGAAATGACTGGCCTTAGTGTGAGAACAGTGTATAATCTGAAAATAAGCGAAGCCGCTACTGGACCTTTAACATCGCCAAAAAACGAAGACGGAACAGCAGCCAGTCGAATTCAAGACTGATCACCTAAGATGAAGGTATCCAATCGCAAATACGAAAAGCTGTGCATGAATTCTACTCCGAAAATATTCCACCAACACTGGCAAAAGTTCTTGCTAAAATAAATTCAGACGAAAATGTACCAAATTTTTCTAAAAGTACGCTAAGACGCTTGCTTAACGATATGGGGTTTGTTTATGGAAAGAGAGGAAGAGACTCGATTCTAATAGAAAGAGCTGATATAATCGCCTGGAGGCACAAATGTTTAAGATCAGTGAAGAAGTTCCGCGAAGAAGGATATAACGTAATATATCTGGACGAGTTATGGATTAAAGTGGGCCACAGTGTAAATTTTGAATGGAAAGACACTATACCATAAAAAATGCCCGAGATGCATTTGTCAAAGGACTGACAATTGGACTGAAGGCTCCAAGTCAACGAGGACCGAGATTTGTTCTTCTTCATGCAGGCTGGAAAGACGGTTTTCTAGAGGGTGCAGAAAAAACTTTTCTGGCAAAGAAAGGTGCAGACGATTACCATGACGAAATGGACGCAGAAGGCTTTGAGGCCTGGTTTAAAGATCAATTGATCCCTAATTTGCCGAAAAACGGATCAAAGAATGTTGTAGTGTTGGACAATGCGTCATACCATTCGGCGAAGTTACCTTTTCCAAAGACAACTTGGAATAAGGAACAAATAAAGTACTGGCTACTGGCAAAAGATATTTACTTCGAGGATGATTATTTAAAAACAGAATTATTGGCTACTGCAAACGCGTTTAGAGAGCAGTACGACCTAAGAAAAATAGACGACATTGCCACGGAACATAATATAACAGTCCTACGATTACCACCTTATCATTGCGAATTAAATCCTATTGAAATGGTGTGGAGCCAAGTGAAAGGATATGTGGCTCGTAATAATAGTACTTTCATAAAAGAGGATGTGGAAAAACTTATAAAAACAGCGTATTCGCAAGTAACCCCTAATTATGAAAAAAAGGTAGAGAAGACAGAGGAAAAGATGTGGCAAACAGATCATTTAATGGAAGACATTGAGCCAATAATAATAATAAATCTAAATGAAGACGATGAAGATGAAGACTTGGATGAGGATGAAGATCAGTAATATATTTCTTAACCCTCAAATGTTCCATTCAATTTTCATTTATTTTAGTTATTACCTGCTAATCATTGTCATTTTAAAAGTTTAATTTTAATTCAAGTTAAAATACGTAATTATTAATTCATTTACTTATTCTATATTTTGTTTGTTACAACAACCCGCCAGAAGAAGAAAAATCCTCGGAAAAATCATCGAAACGTCGGCAAGATTTCATTAGCTTTTCTCTGTTAATCGTTCTCCCTTAAAATTTAGATGATAGCTGACTTTTTTACCACTCGTCTTGTAATTTATGTATATATTATAATTATTGACATATTTTTACTATTAATTATATTATTATTTCATAATTTGACAAATGTCTTTTGTAAGGCCGTTGTATTTATTTATTTCTTTATGTAATATATATGATAATTAAACGTATAAAATTTGAATATTTTAGCGGATTTACAATATTTTCCTTTAAACGCGTAAAATTTATTAGAAAGTATAATTATAAATATTTTTAATTACTCACTAAACGATTTTCAAATGAATAATTTAGTCAACATTTAAATCATAATAGTAACACAATGGCAAGTTATATTCCCGCGCCAGTTGGAACCAAATTCGAAGAACATGCCGATATGGCAACGCCGTCGTCCATAAACGCAATGCTGCATAATAACTGTGACCCGCTCTATAGTCGTTTTATTAATATTGATAAAATCAGAGTCGAAAATTGTTTATGTAAATGGTTCAAAAAATTATCTTCTCAAATACAACCAGGAAGTACTTACTCCTCCAGAAATAAGGGAGGTGGCAAAAATATAGAGTTGAATTATAAACGATTTATGGATTATTGCATGGAGAAAAATGCTAAAATGCTAAGACATTTTCGGAGAATGTATTACTTGCTTATTTTGCTGGATTATCTCAAACTGTCGCATAGAATTCTGAAATAAACAAAGGAGCTGAATAAAGGAAATACACATAATTTGATTGAGATCAGCATAAGTATTCAATTTTTAAATATTAATTTCGCATGGAAAGACAATTAAAATCAAAATAAACAAATTGACAAAATCTTCAACTATAAAAAATAAAAATGTAATTGGTTAAATACAATTCAAAATTTCACGTGTAAATCGATCCAACAAATTCAACAGATATAGTGCGAATACATAATCAAAAAAACCGCGAACCACTATACAAGTGTTCTACAACTCGTTAGTGTTTAAGTGCAATTGCAAAAAACAACAAAATCTGGTAAGAATATACAATTCTTACTAAAATAGGTTATAAAACTTCCTTAACATACAAGTTTAATCGTATAAAAAACACAAAAAACTTTGATAAGATAAGACTAATAGCGATACGCAGCAAGAATTTTACAAAAAGACAGGTCAGTCTTTAAAATTTTTAATTTAACTAGCAATTTAAAACGTAAAATTTAGAACTTAATCATAATGGATGAAATAATGAAAAAGTTAGAACATATGGATAAACGTAACGCTAGAATTGAACAAAAAATAGACTCGGTACAATCTCAAATGGAGAAACTGCAAATAGAAAACCAGGAACTACAAAAGGAAAATATTAATCTAAAAAAAATAACTGAAATATTAGAAGATAAGCTGATGCATATCGAAAAAGTGCTAAGACGAGATAATCTAATAGTAAAAGGTATTGATGAAGTCATCGATGAGAGTCCAGAACAATTAAAAGAAAATTTGAACAATGTATTGAAGAAGATAAATACCAGAATAAACATAGATTCAGACATAACTGAGATAAGAAGATTGGGCGATAGAAATAAACTTAAGAACAGGCCAATACTATTAAAAGTAAATGGCTGGACAACAAAGCTGGATATTCTAAAAGAAAGAAGCAAACTCAAAGGAACAAATATTTACATTGATGAAGACTTCCCAAAAGAAATCCTCGAACAAAGAAAATTATTACTTACCTATCTAAAAGATGCCAAAAACAGAGGTTGTAGAGCCAAGCTTATCTTTAACAAACTGTGTATCAACGGGAAACTTTACAACCTAGCAGAGCTGGAAGCCTTCAATCACGGAAATAGAAGTTTACTAAAGGAATACCATAGCCCTGAGAATGAAACCAATGATAACATTTCATCTAAAGGTAGAAAGTACAGTGAGAGATCTCCAGGAAAAGAGGATGCATCCACGAAACGGACAAATGCATTGACTGGAACATTAGCAAAAAACTGATTTACCCCGATACTAAAATAAATTATTCAAATGTTATGCCTTTAAAAATAACTTTTTGGAATTGTCAAGGTATTAATACTTTGGATAACTTAGATTGGCCGGAAATAAATGAATTGTGCAGTTCACATATCATAGGACTAGTAGAAACCTGGATTACCTCCTCTCACATAAGCTTACCTAAAATTTTTAATAACTATAACGTTTTTAATTGTCAGGCTGTAAAAGATAAGCAGAGGGGAAGAGGTAGTGGAGGTATTCTCATACTTATTTCAAAAAACATTGTCGGAATTAAAACTGTAGATATTATTGATATTTGTTTTATGTGGATCATTGTTAAAATAAATATAAACAACCATTTTATAATTTTAGGAGTCTTTTACTTAAAACCTGGTTTAGATGATCGCGCTTGTACAGAGATGCTGGAGGATGTAGTTAGGGAAATAACCATTAAGTTCCCAAATGACAAAATCATCTTATTTGGTGACTTTAATGCAAGGGTGGGCTGTCTGAATGACTTTGACTCTAGCGATTTAACTGACACCAACCTTCCCTTGCAGCCAAGGGGATCAAGAGACATCGTAGTGAATTTGAGAGGTACGTTGCTTGTTGACGCTTTGGAAAGCCTTGGTTTCTTTATTCTGAATGGTAGGTTTGACGACTATGAAGGCGATTTTACATACATTGGGCAAACGGGACGCAGTGTGATTGATCTAGTATGGGCGAACATAAAAGATGTAGATATAATTAAAAATTTTTATATTAATTCCAACCTAATCTCTGATCATCTAAGTTGTTCGGTTGAGATTAGAGCCGATTTCTTCAGGGGAGTAATAACGCACCCACTAAATTCCGGTAAGGAAAAAATTTTAATAAACTGGGATCCGCTTAAGTCACAATCTTACAAAAACATTATCTCTAACTGTAAAATAGACTCAAATTTAAGCGTAACAATGATGGATGAGCATATACATAAAGGAATTAGGATAACAACAAACTTTTTGGGTATGGAAAAAAAGATAATACTGCAAAACCACTGGGCTCCTCCATCAAACCCTTGGTTCGATAGCACATGCAGAGAGGCTAAAAAAAAGCTTAAACTATCAAAAAAAACAGCTAAAACAATCCAACTTTAATCAAGACTTTGTAATATCTTATAATAAAATGAAAAAAGAATACAAACTTATTACAAAAAATAAAAAGTTAGAATATGAAAAATCTACAGTAGCCAAACTTAACAGTATCAGTAACCCAAGTAACTTCTGGAAATATATTAAACAAAATAAAAACAAGAACAGAGGACCTATAATTAATATGGAAACTATGATTGATTTTTACAAAAACTTTTATAACCCTCAACCATCTGCAGAATCATGCTTTTTCGACGCGCTTCATCCCTACTTAGATACAAGCTTTTCATCAAGAGAAATATTTGAAGTAATCAACTCGGCAAAAAATAATAAATCTTCCGGTGCAGATAACATTACCAACGAATTTTATAAAAATCTTCCCTTGGACTGGATAATGCATTTAAAAACGCTATATAATAAAATCATCAATGAAGAACAAATCCCACCAGCATGGTCAAAGGTTAAAATGATACATTTTCACAAAAAAGGCGACACCACAGATCCCAATAACTACCGTAGCATAGCCCTTCTCAACCATAAAACTAAACTTTTTACCCAACTTATTAACAATAGATTAAGGAATTTTGTTGAGATCAATGATCTGCTTCCCGAATGCCAAGCTGGCTTTCGAAAGAATCGTAATTGTGAAGACAATGTGTTTGTCTTGTATGCTTTGATCAACAACTACCTACGCCTTCCCTCAAGAAAACTCTATACAATGTTCGTGGATTTTAGGAAAGCATTCGACTCGATAGATCATGGAATGCTTTGGGAAAAGCTATTTGCATTGGGAATAAGTGGCAAAATCTTAAGAATCCTAAAGCTAATGTATAATTCAGCTTCATTATTTATTGAACAAGACGGATGTACTTCCGAAACTGTACCAATCACTAAAGGAGTGTTACAAGGGGATCCCCTTAGCCCTTTACTTTTTGCTCTATTTATTTCCGACATTGATTCCTATTTTCAGGAACATGGCAGTGAGGGAGTATCCCTGGACGAAGGGGATAATATAAGAACATTATTATTTGCAGACGATCTTACAGTGCTAGCTGAATCCGAAATACAAATGAAAAGGTCTCTTAAGATTTTAGAATCGTATTGCTCTAAATTTAAACTACATGTCAATACCGATAAAACAAAAATAGTCATATTTCGCAAAAGCCCTAACATCAGGCAGCAGCCACAGTTTATTTACCAAAAGGAAGTTATAGAAGTCACTAACACTTACGAATATTTAGGAGTCGTCTTTACATTTAATGGTTTATTTCTAAACAACTTAAAATCTCGGGAACGAAAAGCCAGAATCACTCAAGGAACCATTATACAAACAATTAATGCATTAAAACTTTCGTCAATTCTCTCCATTAAAACTCTTTATAATAGTGTAGCAATACCTACTTTTAACTATGCTAGTAGTATTTGGGGATTGCGCTACCTAGACCAAACTGAAAGAATACAATCTAGTTTCTGGAAAAATCTTCTCTTCCTACAGCGAACAACTGCTTCTTACATAATAAGACTAGAAATAAACTTGTGCAAACTAGAATATTACACGATAAAACAAGCTATCGATCTAATAATTAGAATAAGCAACCAAGATAATACAAGATACCTTCATAGGGCACTGGAACGACTTAAAAAACTTCAAACATCTAGATGTGGTAGTCTTAAATATAATTGGCTTGAACAGTTAACCTCTATTGTTAGCAAATACTATCCTAATTTTAATCCAGAATGTATCAATGAAAATATAAAACAAGATATATTAACCAAATATATGGTCACAAACATCCAGGACGACTGGAACAAAGTATTACTTAGTGTTCATCACCCAACCTATAAGTTTTTACTTGAAAATAACTTTAACAACTACATCTGCGGACCATCTCCATTGCATGTTAAACGCTTAATTGCCCAGGTTCGCACAACAAATAATAAAACAATATACCTGTATGTCAATAACATCTCACACAAAATAAAACTTGACGAAAGATGTACAATCTGCAATAGACAAGTTATGGAAACACTAGAACACATATTTCTGGATTGCCCAATGTACAACAGCTTAAGACCAACAATTCTAGGAAATCAATATCATTCAGACGCGCTGGATACCTTACTTTCAACAACAAACACTAGAACTCTCCAACTTATTTATAACTTTATAGGGGGTGCTATGCGAATAAGATCATTTATTAGCAACGAATAAAATGCACAAGGCTTTTCTACCCACGTACAACTTCTAATACTACTTAATGGTTATCTTCTTAAAAAGTCATCCAATGTTAGTTGTTTATATTTGTTCGCCACTTTTTTTTTGTGTTAAATTTGTTTATTCAACTTATTTTTTTATAATTTATACCGTTCTCTTGTTCATGTACCTTGTATAAAAGAACAATAAATCGATCTATCTATCTATCTATCAATTCAAAATTTTTCTGCAGTTCTCGTGAGTTATATTGTATATTAATGGTATCTATAATCCTATGGTGACAGATACACATTCAGCGTAATCCTCTTTTCTACCTAGGTAATCTACCTACGAATATTTTGATTAAATTTAATCTTTTTTGTTTTTGTTCCTTGATTTTTAGAGGAAATTTTAATTTGCCAACAACGTCGTTATCCCATAGAGATTTTCCCCCACACGAATTAATTTACATATTTATTTAATGATATTCCGGAAACAACCGGTGCATAATAAAAATGTAATAAAAATTCGTTTTTTGACTTTCCGTTGAAAATAAAAAACGGTTTATTTGGGAGTAATATATTTGGTGAAACTTTTATAAATTGGTCACAAAAATAAAGATGTAAACAAAATTGTTGGTTTTTGTGGTTTAAAGATAACAATTCATTATGTATATACAGTGGGAAAGTAAAAGATTGCATACATTTCCACACATTATGGACACTTTACTCAATATTTAGGTCTGAAATAAATCTGAAAAGGAATATTTATTTGGTAGCATATTGTAAAGGTATGTTTTAGGGGTGAAATCAAAATTTATTTTAGTTTAATTATTAATTTCGGAGATATGTTAAAATTTGAAGTAAATGTCAAAGTTTAGTTTAGAGTTAAAAAAAATTATGTAATGTAAACAACACTTGTATTAGGTTAAGGATAGATAAGTAGTGCAAGTGAGAGAGTGAGAAGTTTCGTTACCAGAGGAGAGAGAAGATTGACAGTTAATTTTGAAAAAAGTCAAAAAAAAAGGATAATTTAAACAGAATTAATTTGAATAGAAAAAGTTTTAAAAGATATTATAAAAAAATCGAGGCAGTTATAGAAGATTATTAAAGTAGATGAGCAGCAGCCAGTAGTAGTGTGGTGGTTTTTGCAGACAGAGTTTTTGACGTTTGGAGAAGAGATTAAAAGTTGGACATTTTTGAGAAAAATTTGGAGATAGTGTATTAAATAGTCAGAGCGTTTAAAAGATCATTTAAATAAGTAATTCAAATCAGTATTAAAAATAAATAGAATAAAAAAAAGAAAAAAAGCTAAAAACCAATAAATGAAGAATAAAATTTATAAGTAACTGTTTAGTAGTGAACAGAGAAACTAGTTAATATTGTATAGAAAGAAAACAACTGGAGGACAAGGAAGTTAAATTGATTGAAGTGAAGGAAGATCGTTAAAGAAGAAAAAATACAGTAAATGGACACTGCGGTAGTTAAGGTTAGTTAAGTAATTAGTTAAGAATAGATAAGGTAGATAGGTAGTAAATAGGTATTAGTTAGGCATCAGTTAACTTAGATAAAATTTCATTTGGTTAATTATTCAAAATTCAATTTAATAAAAAAAAAAAAAAAATTTGTTTAAACCCTACCCTTATTAATTAAAGAAAATTTCTAAATTTAAACTTAAAATTAAAATTTGGTATTGAGCATAATTATCTCAAGAGGCAAGTGGACGGTTACAGGGCTAAAAAGCCAAAAGTTTTTATTAAAGATTTTGCCAAATTTTTAAGTGAAAGCTGATGACAAAGAATACTTAATGGCTAAGGTTGCAATTATAATTGGAACGACACGAGCATGCAGAAAAGCAGAATTAACATTTCTTCTAGTGGAAAATATTATAGACGAAGGACGCCATTTTCGTGTTGATCTCTCACCTTCAAAAAGAAAAGTTATATACGGCAGTTTGCAATTACCACTGAAGACATTGAAAATACGAATCTTGTTGAAAAATTTATTAAAAAAATATATTAAGTTGCTTTCTCAGGTTCTTAAACACTACAGATTTTTTGTAAAATATGCGAATGAAAAATGTACCAGAAATCCTGTGGGAATTAACACATTTAGCAGTCTGCCAAAAGTTATTGCACAATTTCTTGGTCTTTCAAATCCTGTTCTTTATAGATACTGGCCACTGCTTCAGAAGAAGCTCTGTCACTTTCCTAGCAGACAGTGGCGCTGATATTTTAAAATTAAAGAGGCATGGAGGTTGAAAATCTACCTCTGTTGGGGAGGGATATGTTGAAAATTCCATGAATATAATAAACTTATAGTGCAAGAAATATTTGGTGAAACATCTAATGCAATGTGCGCCGCTTCCCAAATAACAGCAAGTTCGAGCAATGAAAAAAAAATGTCGTCGGGAATTAATTTGAATTTGAAAATTTTACTTTATGCAACTAATTACAAAAAGTAAGACCTTTCATAATGTCAATCAGTTTTAAAAATTATCACTTTATATGTCAAAATTAGAAAAAATAATGTATGGTAGCAGCAACAATTGGTTAGTAACGTACAATCATCTAAAAGAGAATGTTTCTGAGGTTATGTTTTTGAGGTTATGTTAATAATAACAAGGTAAATTTAATACTAATAACAACAAACAATAATGTTTAAAATCTATAAAGTATACTAAGATTATTAGTCAAATTGGAAAGACACAAAAACACCTATTAAATAAAGAGTGGACAACGGAACAAAAACAAAGACAAAAGTAAAATCTGTTATAAATACAAATCACTAAAAGGAAAGAGTAAGACTGAGACTAAGAATCGTTATTAAATAGATTGCTATCAATAACGGTTTCCCTATGTTTCGTATTGGCAAGATATAATATAACAGATTTTTTAACAGTAGGTATCAACTTTATATTTCCATCAACAAAATTCTGTGACATTGACTTTGGGTTTTCATTTGGTTTTTCCTATTAGTCAAATTTGAGATATGGATGGTTTACTTCATTTTACAATTAAAAATATAAATCAATCAATGTTTAATGCCTATTGATAAAATTGGGTAGTTTCTAGAACTAATTTATAACAATAAAAATATTAACAATAATAAAAATAATATTAAAAAGCAGGTTATTAATTCCTTGTTTGCATAAATTTTAACATTATTAAGATTTTATAAAACATTTTTATGAATCTGATAAATTAGGGCTCGGAATTTTATTCGAATTATTTGAATATTCAAATATTTAAATTATGTGACTATTCTAGTATTGAAATAAGTCGACTATTCAAATAATTCTCGAATTATCCAACCAATTGACTATTCAATATTGGTGCTTTTCATACAATTTTTTTGTTTATGAATTAAATTTAACTCTGGCTAATTTTTTAAGTTTCTAATTTACACTCATGACCAAAGTCATGTTTTCGTAGTTTAAAAACACTTTGTATAAAATAACAAAATGCTAAACCCCTTTGCGAATTTTTAGATTAATTATTATCATCTTGTGCTGTCTAACTGGATACATATTTTGTGGGCTACGTAATAATTATGTAGGTTATGTAGGTAAATAGCTATTGGTATTCTCAGTTTTCTGAAATATGTTCCATGTTTTAGGTGTCCCTAATATTTTAAGATAATATAATTATTATTTTAAACAATTTTTGGGTTCAGAAATTTATTGTGTCTGCCCTTACTATGTGGAAGTCCATCTTATTAAGAACAGTAAACAACTAAACGTCTGAAAGAAACACCTTTTATAGTTGAATAATTTGCATAAAAACATTTTAAAAATTCCGATCTCTAAGATGTCAACTTTTGAAAATATGGCGAGAGCGCAATTGTGGTGAAAAAACATTTTAAAATATGGCGAGAGCATATTTAAAAATTTGGCGAGAACGTAACATCACATTTTTTCATAGTCTACTTAGCAGTTCCTTCTTATATTAGAGATTCCTGGTACATCACTTATTTGTATATATATTATCATTGGTTTTATGCACTAGATCATGATTAATAGATTTTACTGAGATACGCTTGTTGCATAACATGAAATTAGTAAAACTATAATATTACAATGTAAATTTATTTATGTAATTAGGTATTGTATATTATTAAAGAATTTAATTATTATAGGTTACATGTAAAATATATATTATTATTAAATGTACATAAATATTACATTAAATGTAAAGAAAATAAAAACAAAACCATCATACAAGAAACAGTAAATATCTGTATTAGCGAAAGGTATTAAATTTTAAGAATAATAATATTAAATTGTAAGTGACATTACTTTCCGCATGGCTGTTAATAGCTGTTAAATACGTAAATGCACTAAGATATAAAGATGTAATTATTCATTTCTCCAAACTAATTATTTATAAAAATTAAGTTTTCACCGAGACTCGCAACCAGAAGCTTCCGGCCAACTTACAGATCACCTACCCACTGTTGTAATTAAGATTTAAATTAAGTTATTCCAATTATAATATTTTTGATATTTTAGTTTTCATAAATGAAAATTTTTCTTTTGTAATTGTAATTGAAATATCTTGAAAACGACTTAAAATATGGGAATTGAACAAGTATACCTTTTTTGTTTCAAAATGATGCAGTTTTTATTATTTCGTAATAAAATGCACATTATACAGGGGGTAAAAAAAATACCGCTGATCTATCAAATTTTAATTTAATTAATTTTAATTTTAACCAATATATTTAGTTGTTTTCTAAATATAACGAATTTTCAATAATATTTTGTCAACTTTAACGCCCCATACCTCGCTTACTATTAACATTTTACTTGTGCATGTTTGTATCAAACGATTTATTTTTATCACCCCTTTCTATAGTTCTTATATTGTCCATTAGTTAATGGACACCCTGTATATGCTAGACAACATTTTTATTTTATTTTTTGATGTTTATTGTCATTATAATTATTAATACTGATATAGATATATATATAGATATATCTATTATTAAAAAAAATCTTTTAATAATTCATAAGAATAATAAAAAACTCTTCGTTTTAACAAAACTTCGACTATTTATTTAAAAAATTTCTTTTTTAAACTCAATTACAGCCGTTATGAATTTTCCGTGTTACTAAACAATACTTTCCGCCCCATTTGTTGTTCATATAATTGGTTTTCCGTTAAGATACATACTATCAGTTTTACCTTAGATTATACAACCGTCCATTAGAGTAACTAAAATATTATTTTTGTTATAACTGAAAACGTATAAAGCGACATTTTGTATGCTGTTTAATAGTTACTCGAATGTTTTCTTTTAGCTAGGATAAATCAAAGTATATATGTACATCATTCACGTAGGGCGTCAATTAAAGTCATGTTCTAATTTTATACGTTTCTCTTTTTACGACTGTAACGGTCATTTAGTACGTTTAATAGGAGGTACTTTAAATATATGACGTAGATTAAAATGGGTTATAAATGATATTTCAACAATTTAACGCCATTATTTTAAATAAAAGTAACAAATACACCGAAAAAAAAAATTCATACTGCGGCAATAAGAAAAATTATAATGTATATGCCTCAGTTAGAAGGTTTTACTGTGGCAGGAATACATTTACTTATATTTGAATTACTAAAAATTTGATTTACTGTGGCAATAAAATTATGTTTCTATTGTGGTAAAATATATTTACAGAAGCGGCAATTTTTTTACTAATGCAATGAAATTGTTTTGCTACCACTGATACACTGCGGGAGTCTAACAATATGTTATATACAGGATGTATATATACCAATACAAAAAAAGGAATGCTAAATAAAAAATATATAAATATTGAAAAACTGTTTATTTTTATATCCAACTCATAATATCAGGAACAATAAAGAGAAACCAACTAAACTAACAACATTGTTCTGGCTAATTGGTATATCCTAAAGCCACAAAACTAATTAAAAAAACGACATAGATAAATTAAAAAGATATTAAAAGTAAATTAAAGAACATGTTATAACTCTTAGCTATTAACCAATTCTTGCTTCAGTTCTAGCTCAGAAAGGTCCTACAAAAATTTTGTAAGATTGACATAAAATAAAATTTAAATTCTACATTATTCATGGAAAATGCCCATCATTAATGCCCTCATCTAAAAATAAATTTAAACATTTTTTAATGTACATTAAAATTAATATGAACATTTGATGAGTGGAGAAATAATTGAGTTTTCAAAATCCCAAAATAAAACTAAAAATACTGTATTATATACACTAGCTAAATTTGCTTCTTAAGTGTAACCAGTGTAACATAATTATATAATTGTGAAATATAAACCCTAATTTCATGTGTCCGGAGTGTGCGCCAAAGCCAAAATCTTTTTTACAATATTTTTACATATACCTACATGTTGGTACTTACCCAGGAATATATTCACTAAATCTCCTGAAATGGTTGATGTATTGAAACTTCATCCTCTTCTTAACAAAACCACCAAAACTGCCAATAAACAATAATATTTGTGCTGCACGTGCACGATACGAAAAAATATGGATGTTATGTGCCTCGTCTCATCTGAATCACACCTTCAAGTACAATAATTTTTTCCCGGTTGATTTGCCGATTAGCGTATCGGGAGTAATTTCAGCATTAATCTTAAGGGTTCGCAGGATACTTTGCAGAACTATTTTTCCACCATAGTTCGATAAATATTACTATTCACGCAGATTCAATTCGCGTGTTTTAGGGAGGTGGTTAAAAAACTATTACTGGCAATGGTGTAACTGCGGTAGCAATAAAAATTACTGATGCAGTAAGAAGGCTTTACTGTTATGGTAATATAAATATTATGTATTTGAGTAAAAAATATTACTGGCACAATAAAAATACGGCTAACAATTGTTGTTAGACAATGTAATAATGGTATTTAAAAGATTTTCAGTTATAGTAAACTTTTTCGTAGTAACACATTCTTATTGTATAATTTTTTTTGGTGTATGTTACATTTTTGTTTTTCCTATAGATTTTGATGTTAAATAAAATATTTAATTTTTTCCTTGCGGTCGTTGCCTTGCCTTGCCGTGAAGACTTAATCATCTATTATTCTGGTAATTTTAACTCTTAAAGATTAAATATAAAAAAACAATAAAATCAGTAGGCTTTTAAAATATATAGAAATTATTAATAGGTTGAAAGAACTTCTTTTAAATGTCACTTAAAACTAATGCAAAAAATAGGAAACTAAGTACATACTGACCTCCTGCACTGTTAATCCAAGGAAGTATTCTTAATGCACAGAGGTTTACAGTTGGTTTCACAAATAAAATCCGTAAATTAAAACTATTAAACTATACAACTAAAAGAACGAATCAAATTTACTAATAATAATTGTATAATATTTAAATTTGAATGAAACTGTATCTGTCTAAAGCTTAAAACTTGAAGAAATTCACTTCAAACGATTATCATTACTCTAAACTTAAAAAACAATATTTTATAAATGTGAAACTCGAATCGGTGTACGCGACCGATGTTTTGTTTATAGCGAAAGTCAAAAAAACTAGACATTCCACTAACTCGATATGATTATTTACGAAACAAATTTATACGGGACTTTATAATTAGGTAAAATTTAAAATAAAATTATATATAAAAATTATGGAACAATTGATAGTAACTTAAAATACTTTTCAATACCCTAATTAGCTACAGTTAGGAAGAATTCCATTTTTATTTTTTGTTAACATTTTTATTTCATTTTTGTTATATGATATGGTTTTATATCTTTAAACATTAAAACATAATTTACCTGTTTTAGTTTTTGGGACAATTAAGATACGATATTAATATAAATAGTTAGAAATTGTAAGAGATAATTATTATTATATACAAGGTTGTTATACCAGATGTTGTAAACTTCGTTGTTAAATAAATCATTTTGTTTTTAAAAACACTTATTTCCATCTTGGAAACGTAATTCCCTATCTGCTATAGTTAGTTTAATGATTCAAACAATGCGATAAACTAATTCCGGAACTAGACAATTTAATGTGACTTAGAGATTTTGATTTTTTTGTATACAGCGTGGAAAAGCCAAATGAAATAAATTCATAATTTCGGTCGCTGTACATATTTATAGAAAACCCCGAAACACGTCAAATTTAAATAATAAATTGACATTCTTTAAAGTAAAATTTCATCCCTGCCTTCAACTCCCTTTGAGGGCTAGTTACAACTCCAATTTTTTAAATGGGAAGTATGGACTTGTAATATATCGTTTGAATGGTCTCTTGAGTCTCTTTTCAAAAATGTTACTGTTTTTAAATTTTTTGCAAAAATTAATATAAAAAATGAAATCATCTTATTTCCGAAATTCGCTACACTATCTACTAATTTATTTCCCGTTTTACTTTTTATAATAAGACAGTACCTTAGCAAAAACCATATCAGTGTTCTTTTTTATTATCAATTTAAAAAAAATCTTTTAAAAAACTATTATAGCAATGTTAATATGTTTAAAACACCTGGTAGGTAATAATTGTAACTGCAGGATATTGTCAATAATATAATATTTCCAAAAGTTTGGAATAATTTTTATTCATTTTTATAAACATTTTTTTTGATATAAGTAAACATCATTTTGCTACAACTCTAACCAATACTGAATAAATCTCGAAGTCAGATAAACATACAAAAAAAATGATTTATTCTTTTGAGGTGAAAAATGTACAATGTATTACAAATTTTTTTAAATAAATTAATAAGCAAAAAAAGGTTTTTTAATAAAATTATTAATCAGTAACTCCTCCATGGACCTCTATGCATGACTTTAGGCGATGTGGCATGCTATCGATTAAATGGTCGAGCTGGGCTTGTGGAATTCTCTCCCATTCTTCACGAGCAGCACGTTTCAGTTCGCGTAGAGTACTTGGAGGAGGGTTTCGCTTTTTAATGCGTGTTTTAGGCCGGCTCCACACGTTGTTCCCAGAGTTGGTGCCAACGTTGGTCGGTTAATTCGGTGAGGCATATACACGTTGGCTAATATACCAGTTCTGTCCGGTCAGAGCTAATGTGAAGATGTCAGATACAGATACAGAAACAAAAATCGCTCTAAGCACTTGATAAAGTTCAATAAACTTTATAACTTTTTCATTTGTCCATGCCGGTGTCGCTTATGTAGATGAGGAAACCATTCTCGCTCGACGTACGCACTCGCTGTGTGTTGCAACAGAACTGAGCAAAGCGCCAACGTGTGGACAGATCGCAAGCGTTGGCGCAGATTCCTTTGAAAAAACCGACACCAGCTGGCCAACTACCAACGCTCGCCCCAAAGTAGGGACCAATACCATTTTCTAGATCCACATGTTGGACGTGTAGCGTTGGAGCCAATACTGGCGCCAATGTGTGGAGCCGGCATTAAGAATGTCCCAAGCATGTTCAATGACGTTCATGTCAGGAGAATTTGATGGCCATGTTAATGTGGATATTCCTTCTTCTTCCAAAAAAATTTGTACTGCAGCTATTCGATGTGGAGGTGCATTGTCATGCATAAACACAAATCCATCACCTACCGTCCCCCGGAATAGACGCGCAACAGGATTTAAAACTTCCTCGATGTACACAGCAACCAGTGATTCTTCTCTCCAAAACCAGGAGAGGCTTCCGTGTACCCTACATAATACCACTCCAAACCTTAATACTCCCACCTTCAAATGGAACACGTAGTTGGACTGTTTCTAAGCGGGCTTGTCGTCCTGGGGCCCTCGAAACTAGCGTTCTTCGCGAATCAGAAACCAAGCCAATTCTTGATTCAACAGAGAACATCACGTAATTCCAGTTTGGGCCCTGTTGTAACAAAGCAATTACTCTGGACCTATTAAAATATGATATCATGTCTCTGGGCATTTTTAAACTGCTCAAATACTCTATGTATCATAGAGTTATAAGCTGCTAATTTTTGTGATATAGGATGATTTGAATGATATGGTATGGTTACATCTGTTTGTGTTGGTTTTCTGTATATTGAATAATTTAATGAATTATTAACTTTTTCAATTCTCAAATCTAGAAAATTAATTGAATTATTTTCTTCAACTTCAAAGGTAAAATTAATTTTAGGATGCAAGGTATTAATATAATTAAAAAATATATCTAATTGTCGTTCACTACCTACAAAACCTGCTAAGACATCATCAATATATCTATACCAAAATACAATATTGTTTTTATAACTAGTTATAACTAGTATGTATATTTTCTACTGGTTCGATGTTGTTCCCGTTGATTATTAAGTTCTTAATGTTTCTTCGAGTGCTTTTTTCAGGATCTCCTCTGAGTAAGCATTAAAAAGAAGTGGACATAAAACACAGCATTATTAGAAGTAAGTAAAAAGTGATTAGGTATAGACTTCTTTATAAGAAAATCTGCCTGGTTGGATTTCCAAAGAGTTTTTAATATAGGGTAGATGAGTAGAGGTTATACAGGGTGTCCCACGACGTTTTGACAGTCCAATTTCTCGAGAACTGTTCATATGACATGTATGAAATTTGGCAGATATAAACAGTCGAAACTGATGCTTATATTCATTATAAAATGACTTTCGTTTTTCCTGTCATTTCGGCTCACGTGACCTCAACATAACTTTTTTAAATGGGACAACCGGTATAATATTACAATTTTGGATACATCATTTAAAAACAAATTCAACGATACCACACTTGTCATCATTGTATTGTGCAGGCCTTTTTATAGGCTCGGCGAAAAATGACAAATATGACATAAAAATCGGAATTCAACTGTTCGTTATTTCCAAAAGGATGGTATTTGTGATTTTTCAATACTCTTTGTATTGAACTTCTACTTATTTGTAATTCTTGTCCAAGAAATCGTATTGAGGTGTGTGGATTCACCTGCAGATAAGCCAAAATATTTATCACATTGTCATCTGTCTGAGCCCCTATTATCATTACTGCACAATACAATGATGACAAGTGTGGTATCGTTGAATTTGTTTTTAAATGATGTATCCAAAATTGTAATATTATACCGGTTATCCCATTTAAAAAAGTTATGTTGAGGTCACGTGAGCCGAAATGACAGGAAAAACGGAAGTCATTTTATAATGAATATAAGCATCAGTTTCGACTGTTTATATCTGCCAAATTTCATACATGTCATATGAACAGTTCTCGAGAAATTGGACTGTCAAAACGTCGTGGGACACCCTGTATGTATAAGTTTTGTAAATTTTATTTCGTTTTTTTTCAGATTTACAATGCTGGTTTTAAAATGGTAATGTGTAGTGAACCTGGTGATCATTACAGTAAAAGAAAGACTAGCAAATATTTTGTTTTTCCTTCAAATGCACTCGGTTTTTTGGAAAAATTTTTATGACCACGCCTTTAGTGATGTCAGACTAAGGGTGTGTTCGGGGAGCACGCTTTCGAGCTATGTAGCGCCAAGAGCCATGTAACGCAAACAAGGAATAGTACTAGATAGCGCCAAATGGCGCAAATAGCGTGCTCCCCGAACACAGCCTAAGGCAGTCCATCATAGAGCTACAATCATTTTTTTGACAGACGTCAAACTTTGTTTTGCCATTGGTATCGGTTACGTCATTGAAAACACCGAACTTGACATACCAATCATAATTGAAAGATAGCTGGTTATTTTCGCATAACATCAGCTGACTTTGGCTTGTGATTGGTCGGATTATGTGAAAATTTCGAGATGAATGATAATATAGTCCTGGGTACATTGCATTTGTATTATAATGTAAACATTAAAAAAAACCTTGTCAGTGAGTGTGAGTGTCAGGTTTCTCGTTGAACAGGTATTTGTTTTATTAAGACATGTTTTTTTTAAATATAATAGTGCGTTTTTTATCACTTTTATTAAATCGTAATGGTGGCTGATGAAAAATTATTACCAATATTGGTAGAAAGTTAGTAATAGTAAAATAAACACATGCATGTCGAATACAACCAAATATAATTTCATTTAAGTTGACTCTCATTGCTAACTACAAGATACCTCACTATGTATTTCAATATTAATTAAAGTAGCTCAACACGATGAATAGGTTGGCGACCGCTGATCTAGACTAATATAATAATTTTAGGTATTCGTTTGTAGTAACACACGTCTACTTTTACTTGCAAATTCCGAAACTATCTCATCCGTATATCTGACAGGAGCCATTATTGCGACATGGCATTAAGTCTCTAATTTTCAAAGGCTTCGAACTTTTAGCAAACAGTCCTATGTAGATTAGTTTATAGTAGCAGTATATTGTTCACATCAGTTAATAGTTCAATACTATCTAAGAAAAAGATAGTTTTACTGTAGTTTTTTCGTCTTAAGAATATATTTTATAGTAGTTTGCGTTTCAGTAATGGACTCTAAAATAAATAGAATAATTAAATAAAAAATACAGGCTATATTAAATATCAATAAAGATGTAAATCATTCTGTGATCTACACTTGTCACAAACAGTATCACATAAGTTATTTATGAATAAAGTTTGTATTATTTTTTTTTCATTTTTTGGGAAATGAACAAAATAAAAAATGTAAACAATAAATTTAACATTTAAGTATATAGTATTGCCACCTCTGGCTCTAATAACATCTTTCATACTCCGTGGAAGCCTTCTTATCAGGTCACTTATGTAATCCAAATCCAAATTTTCCCATTCTTCTACACTGAGAAAAATGAGGCACTATAAACTATTGTGCATGCACACTTTTTTCAACAATCGTGCCTACACATAAAGTTATTCTGCCGTGGTGCACATAAAATTATGGTTCCTCCGCCAATTAGCGACGTCACAAACTTATTTGCTGCTCGCACTATAAGATATAGGTCAAGACATCATATTGTATAACTCTAATGAACGAAAATATAAAGTGCACTGTTTAAAATACGTAATTGACAGCAATTTATATTATAATGCATTCATAATCCTATTATGTGCCTTTGCATTTTACTTTTTGATGCGTACCAGGTCGTACCCTGTAATATATCGTGCCTGCGCATGATATTATTTGCTGCTGGAAGCATATCTTTATATGCGACTGCACTAAATTTCATAGTGCTTTTTTAGCTGGGCATGATCCTTTTACGTGCCCTAGTATTTTTTTCCGCACTATTTAATATCGTGACGGGATTGATATTTTTCAGGATCAGCACTTAATCTCTACACGGTATTTTCGGACGATTAAATAAATAATAAAGGGTGTAAGAGACAACTTTTCGAAAACTTTAACAATGTCTTCAGATCATCGTCCTGATTTTTTTGTGGAAAACAAAAAACTTTTGGCTCTTCATACAAACTGATTTGTTTTATTTGTATGGAGAGTCGATTTTTTTTCGTTTTCGACAAAAAATTCTTGCTGTACGTTGTTTGGGATGATGGCCTACTAAAGACATTGTTAAAAATTCGAAAAGCTTTCCCTTACATTACACTCTGTATAATCAAATAAAGTGTTCGGAGAGGTATTCTGTGTCAGTCAGAAAAGATAGGTAAAACAAAAAAATTTGGTAGTTTTTTTTGACTTCACCGAAAAATACTCGTAGTGAACGATTTGTTTAAGGAGAGTCAAAAAAACGCCCGATTTTTTGTGTAAATTTTTTTTTTGTTTGGACTATCAATTTTGACTGAAGATACCTACCTGTCCAAAGACTAATCTGATTATGAATATAATTTCACCGTTTAGAAACACCGTGCAAATATTTGTTGCTAATCCTAAAAAATATCCACACATGTCACAGTACAGTGCAGAAAAAAGTGCTGAAATTCACATAGTAATAATCTAATCACACAGAGCAGGTATATATGTACTATGTAGGTAATTTAAAAAATCTTAAAATCATACAAACATTTATTTTCCATAAGAAAGTTAATCTTAATCTAGATTAAACATAAACTTAATTAAATATAACTTTCTCAGTAACTCGTCCATTTCACACAACACAACACAGCAAAATTTAATATAGAAGTATTGAACGACACTCACGCGCGGAGGTCACAGCACAGAATGGTGTGTGGTGTTTGATTGGATCCGGCGGCGCGGTGGTGTCGATGTCGGCGCGCGCGGGGACAGATTCCCCCCCGGATTCCCCCGATTTGTTGCATGCATGTAATGTTTATATGCATACGCACCATATTTTTTTATGAATTCTCAAAATGCACGTAATGTTTAGTGCATACGCACAATACATTTTAGTGAATTTTCAAACATTTTTGTGCTAAGCAATAATTTTTTCAACCTGGCACGATTCTTCAACGTACATACGCACTAAATTTTATTGTTCCTCAGGATTAATGTACTTATTATGCAAATAATCGGGAATGTCACTATACAATTTTCTGCGTAGTTTTAAATATATACATGCATTGCATCGAATTTTATGGTGCAACTCTTTGCACCGTAATTTTCTATGCAAAAAACTATATTATATGGTGAATTTAAGACGTCATAATTTATTGTGCTTTGATCACTGTAAATTATGATGTTAAATCCATAATTTTACTATGCATAATAGTTCTTGCACGATAAAAGATACGACATTTGAACATAAAGTTTTGATGAGGTTTCTTGCACAATGAAATTTAATGCCCTGCAGAATAAATATACATTCCTGTCACTATTTAGAGTAATGCGCACTATTTTATTAGTTGTAAGCAGAGTATTTCACAGTGTTTGCATAATATTTTATTACGTCGACTTCAATCCATTTTTCTCAGTGTATTAAAACATTTTCCAGCTCATCAAGGTTGTCTGGAGCAATATTAAGAGTTCTTATGTACCTGTCCAGGTATTTCCAAATATGTTCAATTGGGTTTAGGTCTGGACTAACTGATGGCCAATCTAAAACTTGGATACCAACCTCTTGAAGGTATTCCATTGTTATTCTGGCAACGTGTGGGCGACATTTTCCTCAAAAACCTCCCTTATAAACCGATCAGCTGTCAGTGATTACCTAAGAAACATAATTAACTCCGTGTGGCCTTCAAAACAGATGCCTCCCCATACCATAATCGAACCACCTCCATAATTTCTGACTCTTATGTTACTCTGAGCAAATCGCTCACCTGCGCGTCTATAATCCAAAAAGTGAAAATCTTGAGTCATCCGTAAAAAGAATATTAGCCCAATAATTAATATCCCAATTAACATGTTTTCTTGCGAACCTTAAACGTTCTACGTTCAGTAACAGGCATTCTGGGTCTGATTCCAAAATTCCTTAATCTGTTTCTAACCGTATTGACAGATATTCTAACATTACGGACTCCAGAGAGAACATTTTGCAGTTGTCTGGCTGTAACATGACGAGTTCGCAAAGTCTGAATTCTTAAATTCAGGATTAGTACACTTGGGACGTCTTGGAACTGGTCTTCTATTATAACTTTCAGTTTCTTAAGACTTCAGCAACATATTTCTGAGATCGTCCATCTTCAACTAAAGCCACGATTTGAGTTGCTTGTTCTGGGGTTAAATTACGAGTGTATTTCATAATATTTAGATTCTTTAGCATAGGCATAAGAAACTTATGATGATAAATAAATGATACGCCAGAAACCTTTATAAATATTGTGCTTAATGAAATGATTTTGAGACGGGTAGTTCTAAGATTTTTTTTAATTGATCAGATTATGCAACATCTGCCTCAGGGTTTTTTGCTTTCTATGATCAGTATTTTCATGCCCTTCTTTCCAGTGATATGGTCAAAGTACCTAAGGATGTTTCTTTTTATTATTGGATTGGTAATCATTTGTAATATATGTCTGTAATGTGCAAAATGGCGACGCAAACAAGCATCATAACGTTTCTAAAGAATACTGAACATATTTAAGACAATTGATTGCTGCCAATGTTGAAATGAAGTTGTTATAATTAGTTCTTCAACAGTATCTGTCGAGCGAAATCAAGTGGTGATAAATCCGCTGAATGAAGTGATCTTTGTGAAAAAAATTGTTCTGTTACAAAAACGTTCAGGGAGTAAAATTATTGAGCATTCGTCTATAGGTATGGCTTGTTGCGACATCCTGTTGAAATCATTGCATATGGATTCTTAAATTACGAATGTGATAAAAGGTCTTTAAATCTCTGACAAAAGTGTCACAATATTATGTCTGTGCCGCTATTACTTGACAGTAATTAGCGGCTCATTCTCGTCTTCAATAAAATAAGGATCAATTATCCCATGCCCAGATATAGACCAGAGGCTTTTCTGCAATGGTATGAGGACGTTCAAACTCAAAGAATCGATTTGTTTATCAATTAATATAAATCGATTACTTTCGTTAGAAAACCATACGTTTTTTAAAAAATCGGCATCTTCATATACTAAGCTCAGCGTGTATTCATAGTAGATTTGTTTTTTACGTTTATCCGCTTGTTGGGGCAACCCTGAAGGAAGAGTATTTGGGCCTTTTAATATCAAAAAATCGATTTATCGCATGAAAAACCTTATAATATAAACAAATCAGTATACAACAATAATAG
The DNA here is from genome assembly GCA_035357415.1 of Ophraella communa. Lineage (NCBI taxonomy): Eukaryota > Metazoa > Arthropoda > Insecta > Coleoptera > Chrysomelidae > Ophraella > Ophraella communa. The sequence goes on from CM068993.1 coordinate 31,810,969, forward strand.
TAAAAACCATGAAATTCCTGCTCGGATTATTAACTTCATTAATAGACTTGAGTATTTATAATATTGCAAATGAAATAAAAATCCGACTTAATAATGAAATACATTTTCTTTTGTAATTTTTCCCGTAGAATATAATGCAAGAGTTGGCTTTTGCATTTTTTAATATTTCATAAAAAAAATTTAACAATTATTGCAAATTTAGCTGTTGGAAAATTCATTTTTTGTTTTTTTTTCATTTTTGTGCACATTTTTTAATGAGAGGTGTATTTTTATTTTTTATGTAAAAGTAGACGTAAAAACGAAAAAAATGAGCCCCACGAAAACCTTTTCCAATAATATTTTCCGAGCAAACTTTACAGTTAAAAAAAAAGAGATTTTTCCAGAAAAATCCAATTTCTCGGAAAATTATTATGTTACAAGGTTGAGAAAATTCGAGGTTATTTTGGACATAAAAAGGTAAGTTTTCACCAAGTTTCATCAAGATTGACGAATCCGTTGGAAAATTAAAAACTAAAAACGAAAAATCGTTTTTTTTTTCATTTTCCTCGAAAAATTGAGGTTATGTGAGAAAATTACCAAGAAAAAAGTTTTAGATTTTTACATGATCTACAACTTTTCTATTGGGCACTTTTCATTTTGACGTCAATTTTAGCCGCAAACAGCAATACTTCAGTTTTTAATCCCCTTTTCACCCTTTTTCACCCCCAAAAAGTTTATGATCATAATTGAAATAGTTATAGGTTTGTTCCAACAAGAGTCCGAAACTATCAGAGATTGTTATGAGCATGCGCATGTGCATTTTAGCGTTCCAACAACAATTTGTGACAGTTTGCTGACTGATAGTAAGCTGTTCCAACGTTACATGTAAACGGTTTGAAAACTGTCATAAGAGTTTGTGAATTTGTTAGGAACTATAAATCAGACGCATGCGCAAAGGAAATTTAATCATTCGAAACCACGTGTTTGTCTATTTAATTCAACTTTTAACCTTTTTCGCGTATTATATATTTATATCGTGAGGAGATCTATTTAATACAAAAATGAGTTACAGTGGCTCGGATGAAAATATTGGCAACAGCGATTTATTAGACGAAAGTATTGGTGCATTCCACAGTGAAGACGAATCCAGTCATGTTCTCGAGTAAATAATTAAGGAAATTGGTGTTCGCCCCAAAAATTCGGAATGGGAAAATATTTTCCACTTGTTGCACTGTCATGTGTTAAATGTCAAACTAGTACTATAGTGTTCCAACAGAACAGTTTTGGACTAGTTTCAAATTTTATCAAATGCGCGCATGCGTAGAAACAAATTTGAAAACAATCCGAAACGCATCCCTGATTGTTTGTTGGAACGAACCTCATGTAAACCTAAAATGACAAAGTGACACTATTTTTTATTTGGTCGTGGAAAATATTTAATTTGAATAACAATTTTAAATATACTTCTTGACATGATATCTAAATAATGGTGTGAAAATAGGTACCTACAACAAATTTTTATGCGCTCTACGAGTAAAAAGGCTTAGGGTATGTCATTTTGAACTCCCCTACAATTACACTTTATATTTACATATTTTGGTATTAAATTTTTCTTGAGACATTCTTGGTTAAACCAGATGTTTATTGTTCTGAATAAGATGAACTTTCACACAGTAAGGGTTAGTACCATAAATTCATCTACAATTAATAGCTGTTAAATAAAAAAACATTTATTGCGTTAATACAATTAAAAATGCTTAGTTTTTAAGGAATAAGAAAGAATATGCAGATCTATTAAATTGGCAGATTAAATTTCAATCCTACTCATTATCTTTTTACTACTGATTTTAAATATTTAACTATTCTTGCTTTAGATTCTATTCCTCTTAAATAAGTAGGTACGTTTCATTTTAAATTTGAAATCGGTACATTTCCCTTATTTGTTATCAAATGAAGTAAATCCCGAGAAACTGAGTTAATATTTATATTGCACGTTTTTGTGCTGTTGTGTTTATTTAATTTCCTGTTTATTTACTTTCAAGTTCATGTTTGAATCATTCCGTCAAACATTATACTTTATCCAACTTAAGACTTAATTCTGAAAGGCTTGCTTCGAGGAAATTGTAACAAAAATATACTCCATAGGATTTACCATTCATTCGCTAATTGTACGCTTCTATGTTGACTACTCATTTTATTTTATTACAACATAATGTTTGCGCTTTCTTGAGTCGTTATACTTAGTAACGAAATGGTCTGAACTAAAGTTTAATTTTCTTATTTATGGATATATAAAAAAGTTAAGTATAGAGTTAAAATATACAGAAAACTGTGGAAATAACCTGCAAGTCGTTACGCTTTGTTAGCAGTCGACGCACGGACTCGTACGAACCTAATTTATCTTTAAGGCAATAAGTCTATGTCGTTAACATACGTTATAGTCATTTTTCGTACCTACCACAATAGAGGTGAAAACTATTAAATTTAATCAAAAGGGTAGTTTAAAAACTGGGTAAAATATAGTAATAATTTATTTAAATGAATTGCAATTAATTTAATTTAATAAATATCTGCACTTTACACGAGCTCTTGTATGTCTCAGACATCATTATCATTATATATTATCGTTGTCTTCATTTACAATGAAAAATATTTATCTAGAAAGGTCCAAGCTTTTGAAAAAATAATAAACTTGTTAAATTGATTGTACTAACCCTTACTTTTTGAAAGTCCATCTTATTAAGAATAATGAAAAACTCTTCGTTTTACCAAAACTTCCAATATTTATTAAAAAAGCAATTTTTTAATAAATATTGGAAGTTTTGGTAAAACGAAGAGTTTTTCATTATTCTTAATAAACTTGTTATCTATTAATTGATTCTATTGATTGCTAAATCCAAATAAATTCCTTATTTGTAGAATAGGTTATCTAAACGTATCTAACAAAATATATCCAATATTATTTAAAATTATCTAACATGATTTAGTACTGACAACAGGTTTTTTAGCCGTGGTCGATTTTTTGCAGTCGATCTATGAATTTGTTTATCGTCCCTTGAAAAATTTGTACTCGTTCTATCGAATAAATCTAGATGAAGCTTGACGTTCCATGTTTCTTTGTAAGCTTGGTTGTGTATCAAATCCAGAATTATTCAAAATATGATTTAAATTACAGTGTAGTTTTGTGATTTTTAGTGTATTTTTATAGTTTTTTACCTAATTTCAACTCCGGATGACACTTTAATCTTTTTAGCACATGTAACTGATTGTAACTATCACTGACTTTTCTCTACCTGCCATCCACATCTTAATTGCCAAGCATTCTTCCCAACTTACAAAGTAAATGTTCCATTCAATAAATCAATATAAAATACTTAAATTTGTTTACATAAAGTTGGTAGCCGTGATTGACAAGTCGCGTCGTTGCCGTTGTCAACGGCTTAGCACAAAAAGAAACAGGAAGGAGTCTGTCATATAGATGTTTTTTGGCGACTGATACATGCTGATACGCAAGATACTTGAGTATCACGAGTATCTAAAATGTTGCATTCGAGCGACTTAGCTATGACGTCATATCTGATACGCATGATACATTAATCTGTCAAAACGTTTACCCATGAATGAGAGTGGTAAACTCAAGCGTTAACTTTCTATCTCTCTCTCTGATGTAACCTGATTGGTCAAATTTTCCTAAACCACGTTCTTGAAAGAACCTTTATTACTCTTAATAAATAATACGTAATTGGGCTTTCCAACGACCTGTCAAAAATGGCAGCTGTAGGCAAACAATAGTATTGTTTTGTATTTTTGTCATAGTGCTTTCTTTATTTAAGTTGGTGTAGAAGTTTTTATTGTTTTGAGAAAATAGTTTTTGTGACTTTATAAAATAGATTTTATATATATTTGGACTTGTTAACGTTATAAGTTGAAAAAATGTCTGTTACATGCCTTGTGATTGGTTGTGCAAGTAGATCAAACAGGGATGATGTAAAATTATTTTGTGTCTGCGGTTCTGAGCCACAAATTATGTGGTTTGTGACTTTGACAGTGTTATGTTCTAAGGTTTGCCTACAGACGCCATCTTTATGTCACGTGATTTGGAAAGCCTCAAGAATGATAAATATTTACCAGGATTGCCTAATCGGGCTGATTTGTCCGCCAGCTGTGTGACGTCACTGCAGTCCTTCATTATAACGTTTACCATATAAATGCATGGATATAATATGATTTCTGAAATACTAACGTACCACTATTTGGATTTTTAAGATTAAAGACTTATAATTTATACTAAATATGCCCATAAAATCGTTTTAATATTTATATTTAATGAATTTATTGAATATTATTTGGGAAATAGGTAGAGTAAAGAAAACACTATTTAAAACAAATTTAGTTCTATTTTTATTTTAAAAAATACATTCAAATAAATTTATTATGACACAAAATCATACCTAAAACTAGTGTTTTTTGACAAACAAAGAAACATAATAAACAATTTGCAGCATATATATTACTAGTACAATCCGTGAATCTTTTATGGAGCGACGTAATATGTATTCTATAGAGAATTTTTAATTACAAATTTAAAATTAACAAAAAATACTATATATTAAAAAAATAGTAAGTAAGTAAACTATCTCACTAAAATCGTAAAATAAAAAATTTATTTACTATTGAATATTAACGTTGACACTCAACGATACTAACCAAGCAATGCCCAGCCAAGCAGTGTAACACATGAAATTTAAAAGTCCGAACTGGAGTTTAAAAGAACAGTTTTTTAAAAATTTTACACAAAAATGCAACGTACACTAATGTATCCACAATAAATACCAGTCATGGCTAGGAATCTTATATGTAAATAAAAGTTCATTGTTATTAGTTGAGGTTCCAACCGCAAAAAACGCTGGTGTGCTTTCATATGTCGCATCTGTCAAAGAATTTTCGTGTTTTGTGAATTTCATTGCCATTTTGTGTTTATAGTATGTCAAGTTCGGTTACTTTTTACAGTAATTTATAGTATAAGAAGTATTTGTTACAATTTGTGATTAATTAGAGATAAAAATGGGTTTTCAATGTTGTGTTCCTGGATGCAATAACTCCGATAAAACAGGATATCAAATGCATCGAATTCCTAAAGATGAAAAAGTAAGTTGAATTAAAATATATAAAATAATAAAAGCCTTAAAAGAATAACTTTTTAATATTTCACGGTTATACAATTTTTAATTTAAATTAACCGTGAAATTTAATTTTTTAAATAAACTTTAAAAGTTTTATTAAACAGTTCTTTATTTAATGTTTGTGTTGTGTCTAAAATACTTTAACTGTGAGAACTTTGGGATTAATTAATAATTTTAAGAGAGAAACATCTTATAAATATTGAACATTTAATTTCAGCTATGCAATCTATGGTTGTCATTAATTGGATGGTTAGATTTAAAAAAATACCATTGTCTAGAATTCATGAATTACATAGAGTTTGTCATGCACATGTAAATCATTTATTGAATGTAATAAATATTTCATAAAAATGTATATTTGTGTATTATTGAAGAGACCTGGAGATTTTTCCCATCAAAATATTAATCAAAACCTAATAATATTTAAATACATTTAAGTTTCCCGCTTTATCTTATAGTTCTTGGTTCCAGACGCAAGGTGCCGCGAATATCGTTTTGGTGGCGAGGTTCTAATGGCAGTTTCCGATCTATCTCAGTATATATATCTCTTATCTATGATACCAGTCAAAATTTTGAATATTCATACAATAAATCTAAAAACGACGATTGAAAACGACTTAAAATGCACTGTCAAGATAGGAATAATACGGCCGAGGACTGCAGTGACGTCACAGGCCACCACGTGCCATCGATTTTTTGGCGAACGTACGTCTTATGGGATTAAGCAATCCTGGTAAATGTTTATCATTCTTGGGAAAGCCTTATTCTTGAAAAGATTTCGAGGTTAGAGCAACTGTCACTTGCCCAACTTGAGTATCTATCATAGATAACCTTTATATTATCTATCCAACGTCAAACTGATACTTATGACGTCATTAGTGCATGATACTCAAGTATCTTGCGTATCTGTCGCCAAAAAACATCTATATATTGACTTTAAGGAAAATTTGCGACGGAAGTCGGCCATCTTGAAGCTCCTTTTATGACTCATTCTTTATGTTTACAGTGTACTGTCAAACCAATATGTGCATATAAATGTCAAAAATGAGAGCATAGGCGTATGATTCGGTTCTTATAAATACTAAATTATTTAGAACACTAATGGTATTCACACACTTGATTGGTTGAAATTTATTAAAAATAAAAACCTTGATATAATTTTTATTTTTTTGCGGTACGTCAATGGAAACGGAAATTAAAATTGACAATTGGCCGCCATATGCAAGCTCCTTTCTGGACTCAAGATAATGGGTACATTCAGGAGGTCCCAGCGGCTGAGATCGCTTAGTAAGGAGTCTCTCTGAATGTAGCGCTGCTTGAAAGCTATTCAACAGCGGCTGACTGTTTTGCTCAGCGTAGAAATTTGTCGCTTTCTAAAAAGCGCATCGCGATTTTGACATTAATGACATATCGAAATTGGGTTATGTAGGTTTGTGTTGATCTTAATTATTATATTCTAAGGTGTTGATTGTTGGGATAAGATTTATCCAATTGATAATTGAAGATAATTATTGTAGTTTTGTACATGAACACAATAGACATATGAAAACCAAAATAAAAATTGGGTTATGTTTTCAAATGTTTTGACTTTTGTTCCGCTGTCAGTGAGCCACACATTCAGGCGAAACGAAGGCGCTTATTAACAGCGGCCACAGCATGCTGAATGGCTAGATCTAGCCGCTGGGACCTCCTGAATGTACCCCATTTTGCATATACTCCTTCCTGTATCTTTTTGTTCTAAGGTATTAGGCTTTCCAACGACCTTTCAAAAATTATTCAATACGATTCAAATGATTTTAACAAAACATACACTAATATTACAAATAAATAAAATTATAAACCAAGATTTAATTTAAATAATATTAAATTTCGGCTGTATAATAATTAGAAGATAACTTACAAGAAATAACACAAAAGAAAGATATTTGCTTTTACGAAGAATCCTTATGCAGTATATCCAACTGTATTTTATAACTTTTTTTTTTTATGGTACTAACCCTTACTGTGTGAAAGTTCATCTTATTCAGAACAATAAACAACTAAAAGGTTGAATTAACTTCCACTATTTATTCTATAAATACTTTAAATGCAATGACAGCCGTTTCGCTATCGGAATAGCATCGTCAGATTGACATATTGAATATGTCAATTGCATTTAAAGTATTTATAGAATAAATAGTGGAAGTTAATTCAACCTTTTAGTTGTTTATTGTTCTGTATTTTATAACCCTTTCCTGACACAAGCACATACCTTAGAGTGACACTCTTTTACGCAATTACAACGAATAAATTCTTGCTTGAATCCAAACGACTTTATTGCATTTTATCGAAGATTTACTGTACGTCCTTCAAATATAGTTCGAAGATAAACAACGTAGATAGTGTAAATTCGTTCTATAGCTGTAAAATTTTTATAATTTATTGCTTAAATATACGGATTTTTTTATAGTCAGTATCAAAAACAGTATTTTGAAACACATTTTCATAGCTTTAATTTCTATTTTCAAGACACTTTATCCCTTTTATTTATGCAAATTTTTATTTGCCATTTATGTTAGACAGTAACATTTGTATAAAATAGTAAATACTAATGGATGAGTTCTATAAAAGGAAAATGTTGCCAAATTAACGAGCAAAAAAATACTGAAAAAGGTTAGTCGCATAAGGAAGCAGTTTTTCCAATATATTTTTGGTTTTTTTTGGGCCCCTTTATCACCCGTGTTGTACCCGAAAGATATGGAGGTCTTTTAACATATTTTTAGTTTGTAGTATTTTACTTCTTACAGTTGACAAAAAACTAAATGTCAGCTGTCAACACATACACGTATCATTAGAGATTGTCCTGTTATTATTTAGCATTGTTTGGCTTCGTGTTTTTGTATTACTGATTTTTTATTCTAACTTTATCTGTTAGTGATTTGTGTTACTCTGATCTGCTTTTATTATTGCAAATATCCTTGAGAAGAGTTAGACATTTTACAATCTTTCTAGTCTAGTATCAGTTAGACATGGATTCTATAGTGCTTTTACCTAGAGATGTACCCGGGGCGCAATGTTAAAAGAAAATTTAAAATAAAATTCTAGGACCATTCTGTCAACGAATTAAAACGTTGGTTGGAGTGCAGATCCTTTAAACAAACGGGGTCTAAGGATGAACTAATTAAGAAGTATGTCGATTGAATGAAACATGATTTAATGTCTATTGTTCTTATATTTGAATTTTTTAGAATTAACGACTGCATTGATAATGGAGGAAGAAATAAAATTTTTCTAGGCATAGACCAAGGAAAATGGTATGACATGAAACGAAATAATATTCAACATCCAAGTTCTTCAAAGAAGGGTCCAATTAATGAATTTGAAGAAAATTTGATTTGGTCAAGATTTCCATCACGTCCCTTGCCTCAGTATTTCAATAAAGGTCATATATTTACTTATATAGTGAATGAAAGTATTGAAAACGAAAACCCGGAAGTTATTGAAAGAGATAATGATTCCATTGTAACAGTAAAACCATTTAGAAGAGATTCACAGTATGTAGAGAGTGATCACCTCAGTCAAATTTACGATTCTCTTGTTAGGTATTATTATTATTGTAAGTGTAAATGTCAAGCTTCATTTGACAAAAAAACAAAACCTGATGTTATAATATGCCTAAATAAATAAATAAATAAATCACTAACAGATAAAGTTAGAATAAAAAATCAGTAATACAAAAACACGAAGCCAAACAATGCTAAATAATAACAGGACAATATCTAATGATACGTGTATGTGTTGACAGCTGACATTTAGTTTTTCGTCAACTGTAAGAAGTAAAATACTACAAACTAAAAATATATTAAAAGACCTCCATATCTTTCGAGTACAACACGGGTGATAAAGGGGTCCAAAATACATAAGAAAAACCAAAAATATATTGGAAAAACTGCTTCCTTATGCGACTAACCTTTTTCAGTATTGTTTTGCTCGCTAATTTGGCAACATCTCCCTTTTATAGAACTCATCCATTGTTCTAAAAAATGACTTGTACTTGACAGTGGGTGCTTTAACTATTCAAGAAAAAGTTGAAATTGTATGTTTGTGTGTTTCCGATGATAGAAGTGAACGAGAAGACATCCAGATCGCCCAATTTGCTGCACTGCATTGCACAAAACTAAAAAGGTATTTATTGAGACTGGAGCAGTGACCAAACGTATTTAAAAAATAAATTAGCAGGCAAGAAATTTTAATGACCGTGTTGTCATAGACCAACAATCCAAATAATAGCTTAAAGGTAGCTAGTTTAGATTTAGTCTTGCCTAGAGAAAACATTCGGCGATGTTTAAAGCGAAATTCAATACCACCATTCAAACCGAAATTTCTCCACAATTTAAGGGCAGGTGACACAGAAAAACGCATGGAATATTGTTTGTGGGCTCAAGGTGAGTACCTTATTTCAAGAAAATTCTTTGCCAGTGTTGTTTGGTGATGAAGCCACGTTTATCACCAATGGCATAGTTTTATTACAAAATTCAAGATATTGGGCATCCGAAAATCTTAACTGAGTAATAAATTGCAAAAGCCAATATTCTAAAAAGGTGAATGTTTGGTGCGGAATTTTAAAAGACAGGAATATAGGTCCATTTTTTTTGACGATAACATGAATGACGTATTATTCAACATAACTTTTTTTAGGGTAAAAATATTAGTCAAAACACCAAGTAAACATAAACATCGTTTAATTCTGCACCAAAAAGGTACTCTTGGTAAAACTCGATGTTATGTACCGTTTTCGGAATATTTTGATTTGAAAATAAGGATGTTTATGTTCACTTGGAGTTTTGACTAATAATTCTACCTTAAAAGAAGTTATGTTGAATAATACGTTGTATGAATCGTGTAACTAGCGCCCTCTATGAGAGTTAGTTATAAAAACAAATTCATGGGATATATCAGCTTCCAAAACATATTCGTATAAAATTTCATTGCAATGGTGCCAGTAGTTTCGGCAAAATCGTAAGAAATGTGTAATTTTTTATTTTCTTCAACGCCCTTTATTTTGAAAACGGATGGCGTTAGAAAAAAATTTTACTAAGCAAACCCCAATTATTTTTCAGTTTTTTACCTATCCTAGAGACGGTGTTACCTTTTTTTGAAACACCCTGTATAAAATATTTAACAGCAATTTTACTAATGGAACTAATGTTCTACATCCAAAATTATTTCAATGAGTTCACTACGCTGTAACTCAAAACGCTTTACTTTCGACTTTGGAAACTCGTGAAAATGATGGAATCAGCTTGATCGTACCTACACAGTATTTACTCGATTTTTTGTATCCAGATTATCCAATCTAGAATATCCGCAATCTTTAATTACAGTAACAACATTAAATTACGGTTTATTGAGCATTGATGGTATCATTTTATTAGCACTGATCAAAAATTGTTTACTATTGGCAATAATACCCATTTACTTCGTTAAGTGTAATGAAATAATTTTGGAACAAGACAAACATTTAGAATAATATTATAATTCTAGGCAGAGTGTTTGCAAAAAAAATTAAAGCTTATTTATTATCTGATTTTAATATATGAAAACAAATCTCCCACCACTTGTAAGAGTATATATAGTAGGTACGTTCATAAAAAAGATAAAATTAATTATTGTTACATTCGCAATGTACATTTCCTAGTAATATTTAAACAAAAGGTTTTAAAAATACAAACTTCACCATTTCATTCAAATTTAAACAGTTCCAAAACTAATCCCTCATATACAAAAGCCTCGACAAAAACACATTCATATTTTCGTGATCATTTTGTACAAATGAATTTAAATATTGTTGTTTATAGTTTGAAACTAAATGGGACAAAAAAAGTATTTTATACAGGGTTTGCACAAAAACAAATACGGTATTGCACTCGTGTTTTAAAAGTATCTTAATTAGATCCAACAAACTTAATGTTTTACAAAGATGGATTTTAAGAAAAATGTATAAAAAAGATATTACGTTCTCATCTGAATATTTATTTAAAGTAAGTCAGGAGTTAGAAGTATGGAAGTAATAATACTCAACAATATTAAAGCCTAGATGTTTTAGCCCTAACGGATTATCCTGGATGTATTTCTCTCTAAGATCAGTATAAATGTGCAATGATATATATATGTAATGATATATATTGTAATGTTTTAAAATAATAAAAAAATAACTTACCCAATATATAACTTAAAATTGTAATAAGTTATTAAAGATGGATATAATTTTCAAATCTTTCCTTTAAATGATGAATACACCATAAAATTTCTTTATTAGAGCTATTTAATAAGTCTCAATTAACACAAAAACACAAAAATTATCTTGATAAAATATGAGTCCATAAGAAGAAGTATTAACATCAATAGTCGATTCCATAGCCAAGTCCAAGATCCTATGATGTTTAAGCTAAAAATAAAAAGTAAATGAATAATAGAATATGATAATAATGAATAATAGGAATCCTATATTAGTGATAGGAAACCCATTCTATTGGTTATATTAAGTTAGTTTGATCAAAATATAAATAAGCTATAATCAAAGTTAATAATAATAATAAGTTTAATAATGTTTTTTAATAGGTAGTTATAAGATAAGAATTAATAGGTGTAGATGATTACAAACTATTATTTAAGGTAGAAAATATCCAACTATATTCAGTTAATTATATCATTAGCAAAATTTAAATACAACAAGAAAATATTAGCTATCAGAACAAAATAAACAGTATCATAGATTATAAATATAACTAAATAAACAAATGTGACTTACCCAATCAATGTTTATAAATTCATTTAAGCATCAAAGTGATGAGTCCATATTACAATGTATCGGATGATAGTACAAGCCTAGTACTTCCTATGTTTTGATACAATATAATGATTGAGAGAGTCTAAAAAAGATATTGAAATTTATCACATGTAAAACTGTAAGAAAGTGATTTGGTTGTTTAGAAACAAAGACTATATAATTAAAGCTTTATCAAGGACATTGTGATTGATAAATCCAGTGAAAAGACATGAACCTAATATTAAATGATTAATTAGTGTTATTATTTATTAAAACTATGTGTTGTTGTAAAGTAATTAATTTTAAGTTATTCATTGATGATTTTAGGTATTATTCATTTGTTTATTTGATAAATTTTGTAGTTAAATTGTTATGACGCAGTAGATTTCTAAAGTAAATAAAAACTAAAATAAGAAATGTCATTAAAAGAAAAAGTTTTCTGATCATATTTGAATATGTAAATTTTCATTTTTTGTTAAAATCAAGGGTCAAAAAGAAATATTTGCTCATAATTGTTCAATTTGTTATTGTTAATTGTAAAAATGTCCGCCATTGTGTAGTTCCAAAAAGTCAACAATTTTAATAGGGAATAATGGACTTTAAAATTTGAAGAATGTTATTTTATGATGAAATAAGTTATGTAGATTCGATTAATAACAATTATAAGGTCAGAAAATGCCAAATTAAAAATTCAATTTTTAAATAAATTCAATGCAAAGAGGTTAGGAAAAACAAAACACGGTCGAAAAAGCGGCCATGTTTGGAATTTCCGGGGTTAACATATAAAAACCCGTGGAAAATGGAAAAATAGGTCACTCTAAATTCATCAAAAGGCCAATCCACATCAGTTTATTTCTAAATTATTATATCTTAATGGCCGACTTCCTTAAAAAATTAAAGATGGTGGCATAGTTATACCATGGAAATGTATAATTAATTTATAAAAACAAAACCAACTGAAAATTGTACATTTATTAATAAAATACCTACCCGCAAGAAGAGAAATAAATTTTTTTTTTGTACTAACCTTTGATATTGAATATTTGGATATCTGGAGAAGTAATAAAAAGCTTTGCCGACAATTTTAAATAAGATGAGAACGATATAGCTGTTCCTGGGAGGACTCCATAACCAAACATCAGTTCTTTGCCGGTTACAAGAAGCCAGACGCCATCAACAAGTGAATTACGGTATGTTTTTGATATCACTTATTACAATCACTTTCCTAATACCTATAAAATTTGTAAATAATAAATTTCAATATCTTTAAAACACTATTTTGACACAATTTTGTTTTAAATAAAATAAACTGTATAAACATCTTGTAACGACTAATGCATACTGCTTGACTCCGTCTACTCTTTGAATATAACTGTAAAATATCACGTGTTCTTTTAAGCGTGGGTATATGCGCACGAAAGTACCATAGTCGTATCATTGAGTAGGTATAGGGTATATTAATTCTTTTAGATAAAATAAGTAAAATAAATAATTTTATCGTTAGAATTTATTTTTTTTTGGAACCGACTACTGTAGTTAAGAGTCATTCGTGTTTTAAAATTAATTCAAATAAACCAAATCTAAAAATAATAATAGATAAAAACTACATAATATGTTGATTTTGATCATATATTATTGACAAACAGTAAAGAATAAATAAAAATAAAGAAATTTTGAGGTGTTTTGAGATAAATAAAGATTAAATAAGAATTAAAACATAAATGATCATAAATTATAGCCCCACAAAACTTATAAAAATAAAAATTTAAAATAATAAAAACAATAATTTAATAATTATATCAATTATAAATAATATCTAACCAATCACTACAACATTTATCATTGTAATTTATTACAATATATATATATATATGTAAATTTTGTTTACTATCGCAAATGTGTAGTATTAAAATGTCATTGATGTGTATGAGTTTGGATATTCAAGTAGGTGTTTTGCATAGTTAGACTCATAATATGATTGTTGTAATCTATATGCTCTTAATTGTTCATTGAATCTTACTTAAAAATTTCTTTGTGTTTAACTGTCATTGAGTTGTTAAAAAGCAATTTTTAAAATAAAAGTGAAAGTTTTGTTAAAAAGTTTTAATTTTTCTTGTTCTTAGTAAGAAGAACATCCACAAAGTAAATATCATTAATTTCTATTAACGTTATTAAATTGTTATGATTATTCTAATTATTAGTGCCAATTAATAAATTATTATTGTTACAATACTTACGCAGCATTTGTGTCTGTCATAAATTGTGCTTTTACATAAATTGTATACCTTTTCTTGTATGCATAGTAAGCAATTACCAACCTCATTAAAAAGAAACACGTGACTTGTAAATCATTATCATTTTAAAAGAAACTTGATATTTTCCAAGACGCAGGGAAATTTAATTTTGCAAATTATCGCTGATCGATAAAATATAAATATTCCAGTAACGTTGTTCGTAGTTATAAAAGGTTAGAGTTACCCTGGAAAAAATAATTGCTTCAGCTTTTAACTTTTAAATTTCATCTGATGTAAAAACAATATTAGATATAAATTGTGAGACTTACAAAACCAACATCTAAGGCATGATTGTATGGAAAAGTCTCGGATATTTTTCACAAAAGGAAATTTTTTTTAAATTGTTTTTAATAAACCATAATCGATTTTGTGAAACGTATATTTATAAAATATGCTGGAAATCTAATCAAAGATTCCTCATGGACGTTCGAATATACTCATACTTTGAGTTTTGCTATTTCATAAGTTTGTCACATTTAAAATCTTCCTCAATACCTAATAAATTCGCTACTTGCTACACGTGCATAAATAGTATTATACGTTACAAGGTCGGTAGGTGTCTTATTATATTTTATTTCATTTAATGATTCTTGATTGGTTAGTTCTTCTGAGCCAATAATTTGTCAATAAATTCCCGGTTTGATTCAAACGCTTCAATCACTGTTAGGAACCAATCTGTCAAAGAAGTACGCACAAGCGAACATTGTGGGTTTGATGTGATTTACAAATAATAAGTCAATTTTCCGCATCTATTTAATTTTTTCATCTGAGGTTGACACTGATTAAAGATTACTTAATATTCTCTGGTTT
The DNA here is from genome assembly GCA_035357415.1 of Ophraella communa. Lineage (NCBI taxonomy): Eukaryota > Metazoa > Arthropoda > Insecta > Coleoptera > Chrysomelidae > Ophraella > Ophraella communa. The sequence goes on from CM068993.1 coordinate 31,826,043, forward strand.
TACTTCACTTTTCTTTAAATAATATATTGTAAATGTACTAATAACAAAAATTTTTCAGGAATAACTGACCGTTTTTGTAGTTTAAGACGTACAGCAGAAAATTCCTAAGGTTGACACAATATGGATTACTTTTTGCTACAAATGGTTTATTCTGTATATTTAAAGAAGCATCAGAGAAAACAAAAGGCTTATATAACCTAGAATATTTTGTAAACTTGATTATTAAAAACAACCACGAATTACTTTTGGGCTACAAAGTTCCATTTAAATTTTTTGTCGAACCATTTTTGGCGAAGAAATATTAATTAGGAGTACACATGCATTATAAAGTAGTTAATTAGTAGGCAAATTTTAAAATTAAAACTCTTTAATATAGAAGTTTGTGAAAATAGATTAAGTAAAACCGGAACCCTTGCTGCTTTTTAGTAAAAAAATTGGCTGGGTATTAAGTTAAGAAGATGATATATTACTGTTAGTATAGTAGAACACCATTATATCGACCGACAAATGTCGAAAAAAGTTAGAAAAGGTAATTTTCTAAAACGATTATTAAAATAAATAGTTTGATGGACTAAATTGTGACAGTAATAAAATTAGGGTTACTGAAATGAATGTATTCAATGCATTATAGAAATTTTAATATTTAAAGTAGATTCCAGTTAATATCATGGCATTATAAAATTTTAATATAATCTGGAATAAGGGACATAGTAAATTAAAAAAAATTATTACAGCAATTTCTGTCATATGTTATTCCCTATACTCCCTCAAACACCATGGCGTATGGTGGTTCACAGGTAAAAATAAAAAATTTCAAATTAGTTTAGGAAGAAAACATTTTTTACATAACTTTAACTTTATTAAAGAAATAAATTTCCGTATCACAAGCATTTCTGTTGACAGGAGTTCGGAGCCATGAAATTTAAATTATTTTGGTATGTCTGTAATTTTTATATGTATAAATATAAATGCCAATTTAATTAGCCAGACTTTAGTTGTTTAAAGATGTAAAAATAATATGTGTTAAATGAAGTTCAGCTAAATGATCGCTGGCTGGGTGAGATAACAACAGTTGCGACTGCGCGTACTGCCTTTTTTCTGCTCGATAGCTCACTCTAACAAAATAACATAATTAATGCCCTACAATACAATTTTGTACTAATCAAATAAAATAGTATAAACTAACAAAATACAATGATTAAAATGGCAGTTTATTCTTGATTAACTGTCCTTATACTGGCTGTATGCATTCATAAACACGGAAGCTATAACAGTGTATTATATAGTATTAGCTGCTTTATAAAGACCACGTATTTCTTTCAAGTTAATTTCTCATAAATATTGGGTAACAATTGCCAGTATATCTTATTCAATGCAACAGCAATAGAACATTATAAAAAATGTTTTAACTATATTATAGTGTATATATTTATAGAAGTTGAGAAACTGATCATTTTTCCATTTTTATTTTTTTATTCAATAAATATTACAACATTGAAAACTTTCCAATAAAACACTTCCTTTTACGTTGCAACAACCGTTTTAAGAAATTCAAAATCAATTGTCTAGCAAATCCTGGCACAACAAATTACTCACATAAAATGTGAGTAATGATACGGAAACTTTAAATGTCATGGACAAACTTGCTTTTAACAAGTTCACTAATTCATAAAGGATATATCTGTGTCAAAGTTAACAGTGCGCGTATTTTAAATTAAAAAGACATTATTTTAGAAAATCTCTTGTGGAAATTAAATTTAATAAAATCTTCAAATTTCTTAGTATGTAATAAATTATCATAGATATTTTAAATTTAGCTTTGTTAATTATATTTTTTTAAAATCATTTTTGCTGTACAATAACAGTCTTGTATAGTTCGTAAATAAACTCTGTTGATAAAGCGTTTTCACAGATGATCTAGGCGAACTAGTTCCCATAGAGTAAAAAATTACATGTCGAACCCTTATCGCCAAAATAACAGCAGTTAACCATTATTTATATGTAGAGGAAGGTCATATACTTTTGGATAACTTTATTTGTTTAAAAAAATCAATTTTATTAATTCTTTATACGATTTCTAGTACAATTTTAAAAATGCAGTAAATATCTAAGTAATCAAACCAAAGTTGTGAATTTACATAAATTTATTTGGATAGACTCTGGTAGGACAGAATAAAATAATTAATAATTTTATTACTGTGTATAATACTTCTATTTTTAGTGAAAGTTAGATAACCAGCAATGTATAACATTATTTATTATTATTTAAAGTAAGCTGGGTATTTATCTCTAACTGGGGCTCAAAATATAATGAGAAACACAGTATATATAGAAGTTAATGTAAAATTAAAAATATATCGTTGCTATATTAAATGGGCACTGGACAATATTTCATCTGCATCACATCTAACATAATATCATATAATAAATCCGCTCCACTTCTAAAAACTCAATTTTTATATTTTGTACATATAAAAATCTTCATTGTAAAACGTATTTGCGTATCGTAATGGAACTTTTACGCACGCAAATTTTTGTAATCAATGGTTGACAACAAGAGTGAAGTATCTAATGACAAGACTATTGACAGACATTTGTGGCTAATAGCAATTTATTAATTTGATATTGTTTTTTTAAGAAACTATTTATGAATATGAATATATAATTATTGGTCTATTATTTTTAAAATATTTTAAAACATTAACATTTGATAATTTAAATGTCAAAACTGTCAAATGTTATAAATTACACAGTGCTACCGACATACTTTTTAAAATCAAAATTTTCGTAATTACATAAAAATAATAATTTCATTTAAAAAATGATAAAATGGCAAAATTTAAAAAATATTATAAACAACTTATTTCATATAGCTGTTGTGACGATCGTCCTTTAAAAATGTCATAATTCTCTTGAAATGCGTTGTTTAATATAATATTTTACATTCAAAAATAGGAATTTCGGAAATTCTGTTACTTTTCAACAACAAGTAAGTAAATCAAGTTTTTTGTAGGGGGCGTTAAGCTGCGATATAAACCTTACGATACATCCACTTTGAAATTGCCATTATATTTACAACGATATTAATTAGGGGATTTTTCGATGCCGATGTAATTCCGCTGCTACCTCCTTATTTCTAAGCTAGGCAATATGAAAATTCCAATGCTGTGGAACTGAACCTAGATGATGAGGAATTCACAAGATATAAATAATGTTTTATGGCTTTTTACGCCGCACAAAGAGATGGTAATAGTAATTAACAAGTAAATTGATTGTACTAACCCTTACTTTTTGGAAGTACATCTTATTAAGAATAATAAAGAAACTCTTCGTTTGAACTTAACTTCCAAGTTTATTTGAAAAAATTAGGTTTTAAATTACAATGACGGCCGTTTCGCTAAGATTAGCATCGTTAGATTGATATATTTAAGTTACATTTTGTTTGTTTGTAGGTAGGTACCTGATGTTGTTTAGGTAGTTATAAGACTAGACCAAGTATGGAAGTAATAAGACATAACAATATTAAAGCCTAGATGTTAATAGCCCTAAGGGACTATCCTGGAAGTACTTCCCTCTAAGATCAGTATAACTGTGCAATTATATAGAATAACCAGGAAAAAACTATATTATGCTGATCTTTAAAATAACTTAATATATTTGTGTTTTACAATTACGTCTTATCTATGTATAAAATTTAAACTCAATCAAAGTGGAAAACTTCCAAGATTTATTTGTTCATTAACAACTTTAAATTGTGGATCTGCTAGATGTCTTATTATTTCAAGTTCTTCTAAATTTTGTTTTTTATCACAAATATGTAGTATTTGAATGTCATTGGTGTGTATGAGTGAGGTTGGATGTTCAAGTAGGTGTTTTGCATAATTTGACTTATCTGGTTGTTTTAATCTATATTATCTTCAGTGTACATTGAATCTTACTTACTTGTTTTTACATTTAACAATTTTGTATAAACATTATTTTGTGTTTTAAATGATAATAATGCTGATGTTGCCAAAGATATTATTTTAAAAATAAAATATTTCCGGAAATAATTTAAGCTCTTGTGATATATTGTAAGCGAAAACGCGAACAAAAAGTTGATAATTCAGCGAATTGCTTTTGTAAATCAGCAGTGGCATTTAACAAGTCTTTGAATGGTGATCAGCAGTGGAATGGTGCGTTCAGACCAAAAGTTGGTGTGCTCGGTGAAACGTGGTCCGGCTCGAAGGACCAAATATTTTTTTTCTCTTTGTTAATGAGTGGACTGTATTTGTCAGTCATTTGCTTATGGCTAAACGTCTTTTAGAATAGATCTATTGATTCGCTATTGCTGCTCTGTAAATTGACAACTCTCTTAATTTGTAAAAACCAATTCTTAAAAGTAAACAGTCGTTGCTATGGAAACAAAAAGCAAATTTAACGGACCTTCTTTTACATTGCAAGTGTCACTAGTATAGCTCGAACATTTGATGGTAGCCGTTGTACGACCAGTAAGAGAAAGAAGGTGTTGGAGTCATCCAAAATTAAAGGAATTTAAATGTAAAACACATTTCAACCTTGCTGTGCAATACATTTTAAGTGTGTACCCATTTCATTTGAGAAAAATAAAATAAACTGAATTAACCTATTAAATATATTAGAGATTTGTGGTTTAAGCGTCTTAGGTTTTCATAAACTTTTGTAAGTCTTTTGATTTTTAAGTCTTCTAATCACCTTAAATTTATTACAATTATTTCATTAATTTTTACTTCGTTTTAAAATTTTAAACTCATTGAAGAAAATTTTAATATTTTGTATAATAGTTGACTCTCATATACTTTATACCTATTTATAATTTTTGTTTTAATCAAATTTTTCTTCTTCTTTTTTGTGTTTTATGATTTTTAAACACTTCTAATTATAACATTTTCATATACTCGATTTTTTATAAAAATTTCGTAAAAATTCATTTAGCTGTTTTTTTTTAATATTAAAAAAATATTAAAAGGTATTAAAATAACACAAGTTTCGCTCAAATTCTAGATTTTGACCCTGGTGTATATGATAATAATTCTCAATAACGCGATGTAATAGAAGTAGCAAGAAGGCAAGAGATTAATAGTTCCAAATAATATTATTTTTCGAAATAATTTACCTCAAAACTCAATTAGGTTCTTATTGTAGAAAAAAATTGTAAATAGAAAACAAATTGCAAATAAATAATGAACAATCTGGTTTCCAAATTTTGATTTTTGAATATTGACAAAATTAACTATTAGTTTTTATTTTTTTTTTTAAACAGAAACCTAATATAAAAATCTGAAACCTACAGATTGTTTGGAGTTTCCTTTTGAATGTCTCTGCAATAGCCGAGATATTAGGGAGTACACCTATAAAATAGCCTTAAGATTTACACTTTTTTTTATAAATTAGCCACAAAGATATACACAAAAACAATAAAGATATGTGTAAAAACATAAGGTCTACATTTATTTGCGTATAACAACAGTTACATAAAATATATTCCACATGTTGCAATATTATGTTCATCTGCACGCGCGAATGTAAACGATGGCACGTGCGAAGACAATGATGGTTGTAATGGTAATATTTATGAGGCAAATAAAGTATGATACAATATTTCTTGTAATAATAATTAAATTTACTCTGTTTCGATGAGAATATTAATTGTATGTCCATAATACGACCTTTATCAAATTTTCCAAAAAATGTCAGCTACTTATTGTAGCAACAATACCATAAAAAACTTCCTTAATTACACTCTGTTCAACCCCTGTGTTTTTAACTGAAAACCTAAAAATTTCATTTTCTCTTTCAAACTTGTTTTGATGATTAACGCATTTCAAACGAGAAAAGTAAAAATTATGGAAAGCAATATCGTATATCGTATACTTATAACAAGTAATAATTTTACAAAGTAATTCACTTGAGATCTGCAACTTATCTCCATATTTTATGAAATACTTCCATGATTTTTATAAAGAAGTTTAAACTAGAAATATAAACTGGAAGAAAATACTTTGAAATTTAGCAGGAAAAGTTGGTATAAAGTTATAACAGCAGAAGTAGTTACTTGTTGCTTTGGACATACAGGGTAGATGTATTACTTATTTAGTTTTTTTGTTAGTTCAAATCGGTATGCTAAAAGTAATAAAATTTTACTTTGACAATATTTCTCCTAAGATATTTTTACTACTTTTTTAAAACTTTTCCCATATTTTTTGTAGTTTTCTTATGTTTGTGATTTTATATTTTTGGCTTCCCACATTTGACTTCTGATTATGTCTTATGCTGCTTACGTATCGCTGCAAACCTAGTTGTCTTTATTGAATGTAATGTAGTAATTGTCCTAAATTTAAATAATAGATCAAGCAAACTAATACACTGCCGAGCGAAAAATTTAGGTCACTTTAAATAATTTAAGAGATGGCAAATAATCTTAAAAATAAAACTAATCAGGGAATAATGGGCATAGTAGGCGATAAAGTTTATATTGTTGCATATGGATGCTATTTGTCATAGTTAACGTCTGTCACATTCTAACACCTTATTTATTGTGTAAAGTAATTGATATTTATTGTTTATTTACTGGTCCATAATGCCTCTAGATCCTATTATTGTGGCACCAATTGTAGCTTTCATACAAGATGGTAGAGAACAACGTAAAACCGCCAAAATTGTTGGTAAGAGCCTCTGTTTTTGCCTCAATGTTCCACACGAACGTCGAAAAGTATGAAGAAGACCTAAAGAAAGATACGCCCCCGCTTGTATTGACCATAGACGTAAATTTGGTCTATTATGGTTTGGGGAGGTATTACTTCAGAAGCACGTACAGAGTTGGTTCTAACAGCTTACAGATATGTAACAGAGGTCCTGGAAGATCATGTTGTACCTTTTATGGTCACTATGGACGAGCTAGGCATTTTTATGCATGATAATTCAAGGCCTCACGCTGCCAAGATTGTCAGTAAAAATCTAGATGAAGTTGAAATTGGGCGGTTTGATTGGCCAGCATGTAGTCCAAATATGAACCCCATCGAACATGCCCTAACCTAACCTAATCTAACCTAACCATTCGTATTACAGAAGTAGAATAACATGGATCAGAATGTAATCTTTAATTTAATTCAGAGTATGCCTCGTCGAATGCAAGCGGTCATTAATGCAAGAGGCGGTAATACACGTTGTTGTCATTTATTATTAATAATTTTTTAATAATGTTAGTAATGTTAATAAAGTTTTTATTTATTTACTTCGGCCCCAATAAGAATATTCGAACTTCGTTTAAAATGCAAAGTCACGGTTTTTCAAGAATACATCATAAAAAAAGACATAAAAAAAGACGTGAAAATATTTAACATGAACTAAATGCAAAACAAAAAGCGTAATAGAATTTAATGTCGTCATTAGTCAATGATAACAACAAAAATATTTAAAAAATAAAAATATCTCCTATTTAAAATTTGGTTATTTTAGAGGCCTGTGGTTTTGCTAAAAATATTTAGATAGATAAATTTTAAAATGAGGAAACTATTAATATAATGTCCAATAAATCATATGGTGACCATTTTTCTTCAGGATACGTATAGTTTTTTTATAATATCAAGGAGATAAAAAAATAATAGGTTTTTGGCTTAAATGTTAGGTTTTTTTTACTCGCGAGAGGAGACGCCCAGACGCCCTTAAATATTTAATTTTTAGAATGTTTTTTTTTGTCTCTCAAATAGCACCCAATTTTCACAACCAAACATTAATATTGGTCTATATACTGTTGTGAATACTTTTGTTTTTGTATGTGTGGTTAGTTATTTTTTGTTTTTAACCTCATGTTGATGATTCTGACAATTGTAACAATGGTCAGTGAAGTGTCTTTAAATTTTTAGCCAAAAATCTTAAATTCTTTTTTCTAAGCCCTATCTTTAAAGTACCTTGTATTTCACTAGTTTGTAGCTCTTAAAACGGCTGTTTATGGTGAGAGTGAAAAAAAGTGAAAAAGCGTTAAAAAAAGTGCCATAACGTTAACTTTATTTCACGCTTGCCATAAGCCGATGCAATTGAATAGTGCAATTCATCCACACCTTTACTGGAAAAAATATCAAGTTTGCTTTGACTTTGACAGTACATGAACTATAACTCATTTGACGTTAGTTTTTATAAATAATCCGATTTGTCTAAGAGAATTCAGTAGTTGTTCCTATTATTACAATGGATAGTGAAGATTCCGACTTTGAAATAATATGTACCCCCGAAGAAATTATAGAAAAGGCAAATGTGGCCACATTAAATTTGCTGCCGGAAAAATCCAAAGAAAATTATATAAAAGAGTATGACACTTTTATGAAATGGAGAAACGAGAACAATATTCATAGCTTTACAGAGCGAGTACTGTTAGCTTTTTTTGAAGAAAGGTCTAAAAAATTTAAGTGTTCTACATTATGGTCCAGCTATTCCAAACTAAAGGCAACCTTAATTATTAATGATAACATAGATATAAGTAAATACTCTAAGCTAATAGCATTTTTGAAACGAAAGTCGGTTGGGTACAAACCTAAAAATCTAATACATTCTCAAGAGAGGAAATGAACAGATTTTTATTGAGTGCTCCAGACGACAAGTATTTAATGTTTAAGGTAAAAGTTTTAAAAAGTTAATTTGTTTTTTGCTTACATTATTTATAAATTTGTAGGTAACATTAATATTAGGAATAGCCGGAGGTTGTCGGCGAGAAGAGTTGTATAAAATGAAAATCGATGACATTGAAAATAAGGGGGAATTTCTACTCGTCACGATTCCAGATTCAAAAACTCATACAAGTCGACGTTTTACAGTTATTGGAGAATCCATTACAAACATTAATTTTATACATTTATTCCAAAAGTATGCTAATCTGAGACCGAAAATGCAACCAGCAACCATTTCTTTTTATCATATAGAAACGGCAAATGTACAAAACAAGTAGTTGGTATAAATACTTTTTCGAAAATTCCATCGCTAATTGCGAGGTATTTAAATTTACCACATCCAGAAGAATATACAGGTTACACGTTTCGACGAACTTCAGCATCGCTTCTAGTCGATTCGGGTGGAGACATTCTTCAATTAAAGCAACATGGAGGATGGAAATCTACTGCTGTTGCCGAAGGGTATGTGAACAATTCTCTCAATGCAAAAATGAACTGTGCTTCACGAATTTTACAAGGATCTAATGTCAGCAGTTTTTTTAACCTACCTTCCAACATCCAATGAGAATCAAGCCGACACGTATTTGACTCTTCCAAATATTCACTATTTAAATGAGAATCAAGCAGAGATGAATTTAAATGTTCCAAATATTCACAATTTAAGTGAAGCTTTATCAATGAATCAAACGGAAACAAATGTGACTGGATCAAAAATTCACATTAATCAACCAAACAATTGCGTTTTCAATATTGACATTGCGAAATAATACTAAAATACAATATGTAGTTGTTAATTTTTCTTAATTATTGTGCACTTTTTCCAATTCATTCTGCATTCATTAGTTGTAATTTACTGAAGGAGTTTAATTAAATTATTTCAAATTTCTATTTTGATTTTATTATTTGTATAGGGCTGTAGAAAAAATATTGTATGCAACATATGCATAAAGTGTCTTTTTTTCACTCATGGAATTTCCGCACTCGCCTGGCGGCTCGTGCGGACAACTTTTCCATTCGTGAAAAAAAGTACCACTTTATGCACTTGTTGCATAAATTACTATTCTATAATTCCCGTAGGTATACAAAATCTACTTTGTGACACTGAAAACAGTGAAAACACTCGTTTAGGAAATTTTTTGTCGCGAAATTGGAAGTACTGAAATTGGAAGGTAGACACAAGTTGTGTGACACTTGAATGACAAGCAATTCTAAAGATAACACATACAAAATAATTTCAGCAAAAAATATAAATATAAAGTAACATTTATGATATAGCTAACTAGAATAGTATTTTTTGTCAGGTGTCAAATTTATAATACCAGCATCAACAAATTCAGATTAAAAAGTATTTTAATTTTTTTTTTTGTTAAATATCTTTCTGCATGCAAATTATTAAAAAATCGTATGTAAAACTTGCTTAACTCACCACTTCAACATTCGTTACGCAAACTGCACTCGTATTACAAAATCCGCAGTTGTGACACTTGTCTTACAATATACTATTGAAACTTTATAAATCCCCTACTTCTATTCCTTCAATCTACACATTTTAGTAAATTCTTTCCACTCCAATGACTATAACATTTGTTTTATTTCATTTTGCATCAATGTTTCATATTGATAAGCTTAATTCTCTTTCACTTTTAGCTATAATCATCATGTAAGCAGCAAATGTTTAAAATTGCACCCTGCCTTAATCATTTTTCCATTTTAAATCCTTCGGATACCATGAGACAAAGTAAATATATCGAATAAAATTGGTTGGCGATTGAAAAGTTTTATATATTATTTTTATAGACGCCACAGTTAAATCTACCGAAAAATTTCGTCAGCCACAAACTCGCCTGCAAAGGACATACCTCGGGGTCAATTATCTCTCACTTTGTTCTAATCGATGACGTTAGAGAAATAAATTTTCCCTTTACAGACCGTCTTTCACAGTGATAACTGTATGAAATGGGTCGAAAAAATATATGATGTTTTACTTCTGCCTCACAATTCATTAAATTTATCTTATCATAAGGCATACAAAAAAATGGATAGTAAATGACCCTCTAAATTAAGAAATAATATTTTTTTTATGATCAACACAAAAACATTTATATTTTATACTAAGTTTTAAACTATAAAATTTAACCTACACATGCACCAAATTGTATGGAATATTAATATATTATTAATTGTGTAAAACTAAAGAAAATGAATTTTCACACAGTTTTGACACTTCGAAAATAAGTATTATCATACGAGTTCCGAGAAATAAGAAAAGTAGAGGCAATATAGATAGATATACAGTCTGGAAACAACTTATGTAATAAAATTATTTGTGGGGTTAATTTAGAAGATTATAAAAAACGCTGGGACCCCCTAACTTTGAAATTCAAATATGAGCTTTTTAAACATAAATAAAAATGCACAGAACGTAATAATTTAAGCCAGATTAATGAATAAAAACCATTAATTTTTGTGAATTAATCACTTTGCTTTATTGGGTTTGATCAAGAAATATTATCTTTTGGTAACATAATGTCAAATTAACATTTTTATAAAAAATATTGTATGAGTTGTATTATCTATGCAACCCAATATAAACATAGGTATGCATTTAGCAGTTTTAATTCATTACTTACGGAAGTGTGATTTTAGGTGTGCTATGCCTTTTTTTTTATAAAAATTGCTTTGAAGTGGTTTCTGGATTTACTGTGTGTATAATAGAAACAACAAAAAATGGAAATTTACTGGAGTTAAATGTAAATGGAAATGTTCACATAACACATAAGGTTTCTCAATTTCCAATTAATGTCACCAATTGTTCCAAAAACCATTTTAGTTATAGCCCACGAAAAAATAAAAATATCATTTATCTAGCTAATAAAGAATTTTGATGTTAGTTCTTAAAAAAGGTGGGTGTTTGATTTTAATTAATTATATTTCCATGCCATATTTAAACTCGTTTAAATTCTGTTGGGTGCAACAATATTAGTTCCTCAAAGGCGCCAATTTGTAACCCTTTTTAGTCTAAAAAAGGCAGGGAGCCAATTTGTAACTAAAAAACTCTCCAAAAGAGATCCCGGCTAAGAGACCCTCTCCAGGGGGTGGTTTGACTCCATGTTAATGCTCACTATAGGAAGGATTGGGATGTATAAGTAATAAGGGCGCCACTATCTTTTGAACGCTATCGATTAAGCAAACAAACTACACAAAAACTAAGGTGAGAAAGATAGAAACACCTTGTAATTACTTTAATTAAACAACAAATTAAGAAGCTACTTGAAATAAAGACCGACCACGCTACACCCTTAAGACTTATAGTCTAAGGTATACAAATGAAACTGTTTTTTAAAAATATAGATTATTTATTGAAAATGTAAGTACTTGCTGATAATGAACTGGAGTTGTAAAAAGAGGACTTAACTTTAGGTTTCTGTGCTGTCTAGGAGGGCGGCTTCAGCTTCTTCGTGGAGAGATGAAAGTTTCTTTAATGGTTCTGGCTGCTTGGGATGTAATAGTTTTTTTTTAACAGCTCAGAAGTGGTTTGAAGGACTGTCTTCACATAAGCGGTAACTGGGCTCTAAATTTGGTGGTATCTTGGCGGTAACTTGACTCCAACTTAGCAGGTTGTATCTTTCTAAAAGTTTTATGTGTGTGGGAAGGAATCATGGAGGTATGAGCGTTAGTATTGGACAGACTTTTCAGATAGGACAGCAAGTTACTAAATTTCAACAAATAAATTGTCTTATCTTCAAGTTTTCCAACACAACGTCCATAAATATAATAAACTAATTGAAAATTTAAACAATATTGAAATTTATTAATGTACAGGACGGTGAAGCCGGTCCTGTTCTTTATAAAGCATAAAAATTATCAATGTGCTGTGATTTGAATAAAAAAGGTATATATTTAACTAGTTCTAGTAAAACTTTGAAAGTTTTAATAGCGTGGTTGAAGACTACGCTCTAAGATTTTTACGACCTTAAAATTTGTCAATAATTATGTTTTTAACTTACGGAAAATAAAATGTCCAGCTGTTTACTGATCAATTGTTATATTTTGTCTAAAAGTAATAGCTTACCTTGAACAATTATTGAAGACACGTGTTCGAAAGCACGCTTCTGATACATTTTATTAGTTTTCAAATAGTATGTGTACAAATTGTGTGTGAATTGTGTATAAAATGTTTTTCTTATTATAATTAAAGCATAATTATGTAACTAGCAATGAAAAGAATGGAAAAAAGTCTACATACCAATAACCAAAAAGGAAATTCACAAGATTGATGAAAGGAGCTATAGTTGCCTTACGGGTCTTGCTCAAAACGGAAATCGTATTTGTGTCATTTGTCAGAAGAAATGCGTTCGTTATTCAACTGCAAGCGAGGGACGCGTTCTTTGATTGGCCTCGTTCAAACAGATAAATAGTTAGCGTCTATAAGGGGTGTATCGTGTACAGTAGCATTAACAGTGAATCGGGGTCGGTTTTAACGGTAATAATAGCGGTATCGTTTACCGTCGGTAATAGTAGGAAAAATTGGGTACACAGCGCGTTGGAGTGTATTTCTTGCACTCGTTGCGTTTCCACACTTGTTATGTAATATACTATTGTTTTGAACAATTAATTTTGTAAATACCAGATTTTTTAATTTAGGTAATTTTGATTTCAAATTTAACAGTTTTGTACCAACATTATTTTGTGTTTTAAATTATATTAATACTACAGTTGCTGGAGATATTATTTTTGAAGTTGTATTGGAAATATTTCCACAATATGTAATAGTTTTATAACTTTTTTTTCTTTAGTTTGTTTAGGCACTATTAATTCTAGTGGAATTTTCTGTTCTTTCTCATTAATCAATTTATTTATTTAATTTAATGGATAGCCATTATTTGTTTTATAATCTTAATTTCTTTATTACTTATTTTGTTTATGTGTTACAGGATGATTTGAATTTGTGTTGGTTTTCTGTATATTGAATTTAGTGGTGAATTATTAACTTTTTCAATTCTTAAATCAAGAAAATTAATTGAATTATTTTCGTCAACTTCTAAAGTAACATTTATTTTAAGATGCAAGGTAGCAATATAATTATTAAAAAATATATCTTATAGTAGGGGAGTCCACGATGATATATCGGGATATCGAGCGTTTTATAGACCAAAAATGTAAAAAAAACTGTTGCATGGACCTACTCGAGCACGGCTTGTGGAAATCATCAGAATATATAAATTTTTTAATTTTTGAATTGTTTAAAAACCTGCTGACGCATCATCAATATATCTATACCACAATACAATATTGTTTTTATAACTAGAATTTTTTAATCTTAAAAAACAAACTTCAATATGTTAATCTGACGATGCTAGTTTTTAGCAAAACAGCTGTCATCGACTAAAACAAGCAATTTTTTGAACAAAAATTAGAAGTTTTTGTTAAAAAGTTTTATTTTTAGTAAGATGGACTTCCATAAAGTTGAGGTTAATACAATAAAATTTCAAAATAATTTATATTAATTTATTAAAACACTTTTTATTTTAAAAATATTTAAAGCATGAATATTTACAAAACCTTTACCACAATCCACAGCATTTTATTCATGTTAAAAATGTGCCAATTAAAGAGACGTAATATTCCAAACCAGAACTGTGTGGCCCATATTGTTACATTACGTGATAGTTTCATCAAAGAACTCCCGCCAGATTCAATGCATACGCAAACGTGATATCAAAGTTAATATTTCTGTTTGTTATCTGTTTCAATGCTCTCCGAAATGGAATTAATTCTATACTGTAGACGACAATTGGTCGCTTAGGGAAATAAAGGTCTTTTCAGAATATTTCGCTATATCTACATGCGAGGCTATATGTGTCTGATTTGGATCTTGGGGTGTAACAAAGATACGGTTTATTTGATGTAATGGACAAGGCTGTTCTTCAAATCACAAACAAATTATTATGCCCTTTGATCTGGTATTTGAACGAATAAATTCTTTTTTAAGCCGTTTATTTTGGAAAAGCTAAGCAAAAGAAAATAAATATTTCAAGCGAAATAAAACGAATTCATAATAATTCTTAGGGAAACGTAGATTTACAACATGTAGATTTTGATTTTTTGTCAAATATTCATAGTAGGATAACAATCCAAAGACTTCTGAAGGATAAAAAGATATACTAATAAAAGTCCATCCAATTTCTTTGTAAAAAATTTAAAATAATACAGGTAAAGTACGTTTCACAATAATTGGTTGACTCGGTACCTGACCTTAGGGGATTAGTAATGAAAGGTTATAAATTTCTCACTGTACAGTAAACATTAACAGATCCGTAATCCGGTTTTCAAAATAGATTTTAATAAAACTCAGTAACATTTACTAAAACTTAAATTTATTTTGTAAAAAAAATCACGAAATTTTTTAAAAACAAACAAACAAATTTTAAGTTTATTTATTAATTGAAATTAAACAAAACTGTTGAAACTTACGTATACGTATACGCTTTGGTCTATTTCATCTAATTGGCAGATGTTGTCAAAAAATGTTTCAAATAAAAAAGATGTAGTTTAATCATGGCCACATTTTAAAAATATTTTGTACTACAGGGTATCCCAAAAAATTGATTTAAATAAAACTAAGTTAACATTTACTAAAACTTAAATTTATTTTGTAAAAAAAATCACGAAATTTTTTAAAAACAAATTTTAACTTTATTTATTAATTGCGGTTAAACAAATTAACTAATTCTACATTATTTACAACTATTTAATCTAAATGTAGTTCAGTATCACTATCGTCTTCATTTAAATTAATAACTAAGGGTGCTACAGTTACATTAACATTTCGATATGGACCTTCAACCTTAATAACATGCTGAATCGAATTTTTCCAGCTATCAATGGGAATATTACTTGTCACATTTCTGATTAACTCTATAACACTTGAGTTTAATGTGGGTGAAACGTTTTCCGATCTAACTTTGGATTTTAGCTGATGCCACATGTGTTCTATAGGATTGAACATGCAATAATATGGGGGAAGCCGTAACACTGTGTGGCCCATATTTTTAGCAATAGTATCACAAACGTATTCTTTTTCAATACCGAACGCTGCTACAACTTGTAAGAGATCACGTTTTGTGTACGATTCTTCAAAATAAAGGTCATTTTTTAACAAATAATCTTGAATTTCCCATTTATTGTTGTTGCTATTTGGTACTTTATTTAATTGACGGCTATGATAAGTTGCATTGTCCATTACAATTATACTTTTTTCCGGTATATTCGGCAATAAATAATTCTCAAACCAATCTTCAAAAAGTTCTGCTGTCGTATCTTCGTGATAATCTAAACTTGAATCTTTAATATTCTTTGCTGATAACAATAAAGCGTTTGGAACCCAACCTGTTTCTGATCCGGCATGTATTATTGTAATTCTTTGTCCTCTATTTGATGGAGCTTTTGTTTTGCAATTTCCCGATGAATCAACAAAACCCTTTGTTGGAGTATCATGGGTGTCATACCATGTCTCGTCGAGGTAGATAATTGAAAGGTTCTTCTCTTCTATATTTTTGAATAGCTTGTAAGTAATGACAACGCCACATTCGTAAACGATATGACTCCATTATCACTTGTCTTTTATTAATGGTACAATATTTAAATCCCATTTGAGAAATAATTCTCCACAAACTTGTACGGCTACAAATAATTCCCGTGTCGTCTTTAAGTGACCGTTTTTTTATACAATCTAGGGTTGGTATCATTTGTTCTTGGTATAGGATTATATCTTTTTGTATTTCATCAACACATTTGGTATTATTAACGTCACTTCGTTTTTGTCGTTTACTTATTGGCTTATTGATAATATCTTTTACTGTAGATATTGGGGTTTTGGTTAACTTACATGTTTCTTCTGCTGCATCGGTTACACTATAACCTCGATTATTCAATGTTTCAAACACATTTTTCACAATTTGTTTCGCATCCGGCGATAAATGCACTTTTTTTGACCAAGGACGCCACATACTTAGTTATAAACACAAGATTACTTTCAGAGTATAATGTTTAGTACAAACTAAAATTCTAGGAGAGAATTTTAAAAACAAATTACCCCGAAACTCCCACTTTCTTTTCCAAGATGATTAAGAAAATCAAAAATCATTTACTAATGATTTACTATTGATGGTAAGTAATAATAATTTAAAATTTTATCTGAAAAATAAAAAATCCAAGATATATCTTCCTGGACAAAAATAAATAAAACCTTTCTGTAAATGTTCGAAGAAATATTAACCACCTTTTATTAGTAATCCCTTAAGAGCAGTTAAGAGCAGGTACCAAGTCAACGAATTATTGTGAAACGTACTTTAAATAAGTATAACTAAAATAAGTTGCTACAAAGGGTACTGCCTAGCGGCAAAATATCCTTTGTCTCCATAGGCATACAGAAAAACTTTTAAAACAAAAGGATTGCAGTTTTAAAAATTGTTAAATACCTTTATAAGAAAAAATATTAAAGAAAATTAGCTAAAATCCAGTAGAACTCACTTAGTCAGATAAATTCTCTATAGATGCACAAAATCTGCATAGCTACTTATAGAAAATGCGAAATTTAAACCCTTTGCAGAACATTGCTACTCATGGAATTGGAGTAATTGGCCAGAATTTTCGGTTGTTCAAATCCCCCGGTAACGCCCCAACTATCTTTCAGACGGAGACATACGTTATAGATGTTAGTGTCCAGGAGTTTCTTCGTAGAGGCGCTCGAATGGCAAACATATATATTCTTACAGACAAGAAGGCTCTGAGTTCCTTTACTCATGAGTCAATGTAGTCTGGGAATGTAAACAATACCTTAAGAAACTGGCAACTAATAATAAGGTCACCTTGACGCGGTTACCAAGTCACAGAGGGATAATGGGTAATAAGAAAAATGACAGACTTGCAAAAGAAGGGGCTAATACATTTTTCCTTAGTCCTGAGCCCTTTTGTGGTCTCACAAAAAGGAACTCCGAAAGAGGATCGACTACGATCTCAGTGGAAAAATATGCCAGGAATGAGGCAAGCTAAAAGGTTTGTAGAAATATCATCTGAAAGAGCAAAATGTCTTTTCAAAATAAGCAAAAAAATTAAAAATTAACCGTAGGTCTTCTCACTGGACACTGCCCTTTAAGGTGTAACCTCAAAATAATAGGCAAATCGGAAAGTGAAAACTTTCGTTTTTGCAAAAGGCTTAAATTTCTAGGAGTTGCAGTGACCCCTATCAAATTAGGAATTTGTCCCCCTAGAAGACGACTTAGGTGCATAAGATCTCCGCAGGTCGAAGTGCAGTCTAACCTAATCTAATCTATTGCTACACTTTCGCGTAGTATGTTTTCCTCCGTTTCCTTAGCTATATAGTTCCTTTTGGGTAAGGCTTTTTGTAAGACCACAAAAGAACTGCGGGCCAAGGAAGGCTGTTCTATTCCCTTTTTTGCGACCCTCTCAGCTGACTTTTTTATTACCCATTTTTTTACCCATTGCCACTAATCCCTCTATGACCTGGCACCCACATCAAGAGCCAGATTCACTTCACTCCCATCATCTATAATGGACCCGATTATGTACCACATCAGCGAGCGCTCTTTCAGCTATTTTTCAACTTCTTCAACGGTATGGCGTGTTCCTATAACAACTTCAAAGGGTGTATCAAAGACAAACTTTACTGACGTGGTTGGTTGTTTTAAGAAAGAAAGCCAGTGGAATTTTTTCCAAGATCCTTAAATGACCACCCAAATCATCACCTTTTAGGTTTTTGTCTGTTGCCGTCGTAACTTACTAGCTGTAGCCTCTCGTAATGCAATATTGCAATGAAGATACTGCCAGTCAGTAGTTCTATTATTATTCGTAGGTCCTGTCTGCTCATATTTAGCAGCTCTTGAGACCTCTATTTAGATAGATCTCCTACAAATGCCTTTGAGTGTCTTAAACCCTCTAATTCTAACCAGTAAGAACGTTCCATCTGATCTACTCAGTTTGATATTGCTCCTCTGGTATGAATAGAAGATCATTTTCAGATTAAAGCCCCAAGTCTTCCCCAATGCCCTTCGGCAAGTCCAGATGGCTACTAATGCTTTGAATAAGATTTTTTCTCAATTATTCCATGTTAGGAGGAAGATTTTAGGTTTATCCAATAACACCAGAGGTCAATGTTAAAAAGTTTTCCACGACTGCATAGCTGTTATGTAAATCTAGAATACGTAAATTTACCAAAGATCGGGGAAAAGAATTCATATACTTTGATCGTGGAGATTTTATAGTATTTGTCTTGCTTATAGGAAAATTACTTTTGAACAGTGGTAAATTATTTATAATTATCAACCTTTAAACTTCTAAAAAAACTTGACAGTAAACAAATACAGTAACAAAATCCACTTGGCTATGGAATTACCATGATGTTGGTTATAAAAAAATAAAGGTATTCAGAGCTAAATTTTTATATAAAATACAAATAGACTGTTGTATAACGTAAAACACAATGTCGGTCGAATAGTTAATCCTCTGAAAACGTGTGTGCAGTGAATTACGAAGTGGAAGAAAAATGCATGCAAAAATTTACAAGACAATGATGTTTGAAGTGCAAACTTGTGTTTATTTGTGAATGAAATTTTATTTTGCTTGTTTAAATATCTATGTAGGTAACAATATTAGTGTCAAACTTTGAAATATTTTCAAAGAAATATTTTAATTGTTTAATTCCATGTTATCTACAACGAAAGTAGACAAAATTCATTTAAAATTAAAACATTAAACAAAGGACTTATTAACAGAACTTCAACGTTTCCAGAGGGAATTGTGAACGTTCCATTTCTTCCTCTCTTTGATTATTTCAGTCCAGTCCCGTACTTCCATCCTTCTTAAATCCGTTATAATTTGGTCTTCCCATCTTATTTTTGGTCTGACTCTTAGTCTGCTTTCTACTGGTCTCCAGTTGCTCACCCTTTTAATTGCTGCATCGGGTTCTCTTCGGCATACATGTCCGTACCATCGTATTCTTTGCGATTTAATATACTTTACTATATCCTCCTTGAAAATATCTTTTATTTCCAAGTTCACCAGCGGTCTTTACTCGTTTACTTGGATCTTTTTAGGGCCCAGTATCTTTCTTAAAAATTTCTTCGTCTTTTTTTGTCAGGCACATTGTAAGGCTTTGTAAGTTTTCATCTTGGTATTTTTACTTAGGCTTTTGGTAGTTAGCAGCTTCTTGTAGTGGTAGAAAGCTCCATTACTTGCCTGTAGACGTTCTGAGATTTCTTCACGCCTTTCATTTGTTCCGTTGACTGTCACTCGAAGGTATTTAAAATTTTTAATTCTTTCGAAAACTGTATTTTCCTATAGTGATATACTTTGTACTGTCTGAGGTTTTTTTATTGCAGTTCATGTAATTCGTTTTGCTTTCATTAATTTTCAGCTGTCAAGTTTAGTAACTGCCTCTGTCAAACCTTTTTTATCTCTTACCCCTATAGCTATATCATCGGAATATGCAATAAACTGTACAGATTTAACAGGTCGGCTGAAAAGTCCCCGGTTTACCATAGTAAAATACAATATTTTGACAAAATTCATTTTTTTTATTCAACATAGTTGCCTTCAAGGGCGATACAGCGATTATAGCGACCTTCCAACTTTTCGATACCATTTTTGAAGTACTCCTTCGGTTTGTCCTCAAAATAGGCTTCAGTTTCGGCGATTACCTCAGTATCAGAGCCAAATTTTTTTCCGCGAGTATCCTCTTCAGGTCAGAGAAAAGAAAAAAGTCGCTGGGGGCTAGATCTGGAGAATACGGTGGGTAAGGAAGCAATTCGAAGCCCAATTCATGCAGTTTTGCCATCGTTTTCGATGATTTGTGACACGGTGCATTGTCTTGATGAAACAACACTTTTTTCTTCTTCATATGGGGCCGTTTTTTCGCGATTTCAGTCTTCAATCGCTCCAATAAGGCACAGTAATAGTCGCTGTTGATTGTTTTTCCCTTTTCCAAATAGTCGATGAACAATATACCGTGTGTATCCCAAAAAACGGAGGCCATAACTTTGCCAGCTGACTGTTGAGTCTTTCCACGCTTTGGTGGCGGTTCACCGGCCGCAGTCCACTCAACTGACTGTCGATTGGACTCAGGCGTGTAGTGATGGAGCCAAGTTTCATCCATAGTCACATATCGACGCAAAAAATCGGGTTTATTACGACTTAACAGCTGCAAACACTGCTCAGAATCATCAATTCGTTGCTGTTTTTGGTCGATTGTGAGCACGCGTGGCACCCATTTCGCACAGAGCTTCCGCATACCCAAATATTCGTGAACGATATGTCCAACACGTTCCTTAGATATCTTTAGAGTGTCAGCTATCTCGATCATATTCACTTTACGGTTACTCAAAATTATTTTGTGGATTTTTTTGATATTTTCGTCGGTAACCACCTCTTTTGGGCGTCCACTGCGTTCACCGTCTTCGGTGCTCATTTCACCACGCTTGAATTTTGCGTACCAGTCAATGATTGTTGATTTTCCTGGCGCAGAGTCCGGAAACTCATTATCAAGCCAAGCTTTTGCTTCAACTGTATTTTTTCCTTTCAAATAACAATATTTAATAAGCACACGAAATTCTTTTTTTTCCATCTTTTTGAAAATAACAAAAGTTGCTTCACTAAAAATGCAATATCTCACAAACTAATAGTCCGACAGCTGTCAAATTTTTACACGAATCTTTTGAAGGTTGATACTATCTAAAAATGAAATGGATTTAATTCTAGTGTCGTCATCTATAGGTCAAACCGGGGACTTTTCAGCCGACCTGTTATTTATTATTGTTAAGTTCTCGAATTACACCGTCTAAGCATAAGGTTGTGGACAATGCATCTCCTTGCCTTACTCCTGATTTGATGTTAAAAGTTAAAATAAATGATGTAGTATAAAAAAACTAATATAAAGTTATCAATTTTTTCTTTATAAACCTATTTTTTAAATATAAAATGTAATATATACGATTCTGTTTATTAATTCAAAAAATATCTTAAAATACTAATTATTTTGCATACGTAAATTTACGAAAATCAATTCATAATCCTATTTATGTAATGCAGGTATTAGGAAATTTTCCTAATAAACTTAGCGAGCATTAAACGCTTTGGGCTAAGACGCTTAATGTAAACAAGCCCTTAGTGTAATTGTGCGTTCGACAAAGCTTACAAAAAGTAAGGAACGTTAAATATTATTGAATATCGTCGGAAAGATCTTCTGACAAAACAATTTTTCAACGAATTATGAGAAATATAATATTTGCATAATTTATATAAATAAAATATTTCTTTTAAATCCCAATTAAGAAGAATATTTAATTCAAAAAATGTAATAACAAATACGCAACCAAAAACAACATTCTTACATATTTATTATTTTTTAGTATTAAAACTTAAGAAAAATATTTGACATCTGGATATAAACATCTTGTAAATTATCAATAAACACTCCTGGAGCTATAAGCCCGGACAGGTATTGGTATTGAGCCAAGTTATTTGAAGACGTGACTCAGTAAAATTATATGACAAGAATTTCATTTTATCTTAAGAAGGGGATGGATTCTGAACATTTACATTTACGTCAGAAAAATGTTATAATCTTATCAATTTTTTAAAATGCCGGCTAAACTTGTTAAACAGCCATCTGTATTTCAAATAAAAACTCAATATTCCAATATAAACTCATCCAGTCAGAATATTCTGATCATTACCGGGTTTACAGTACCTTCAAAACGTTTTAAAATTCTTATCTAATTCGGCCCTATAAGAATATCGACAATATTCTTACACATATATAAAATATTAAGTAATTACAACTTCATCCCAATAAATATGCATTTACTCCGAGCAGATCAACATAATATGAGGTTCTCCGAAGTACACAAAGATACCAGGACATTAAAATGTCTTCCTTAATTCAAAGACATAGGTACAAGGTGCGTTTCATAATACAATTTTCTTTTGCTGTCAAGATCTGTTACACGCCTTGTAATACAGGGTGTTTCAAAAAAAGGTAACACCGTCTCTAGGATAGGTAAAAAACTGAAAAATAATTGGGGTTTGCTTAGTAAAATTTTTTTCTAACGCCATCCGTTTTCAAGATAAAGGGCGTTGAAGAAAATAAAAAATTACACATTTCTTACGATTTTGCCGAAACTACTGGCACCATTGCAATGAAATTTTATACGAATATGTTTTGGAAGCTGATATATCCCATGAATTTATTTTTATAACTAACTCTCATAGAGGGCGCTAGTTACACGATTCATACAACGTATTATTCAACATAACTTTTTTTAGGGTAGAATTATTAGTCAAAACTCCAAGTGAACATAAACATCGTTTAATTCTACACCAAAAAGGTACTCTTGGTAAAACTCGATATTATGTACCGTTTTCGGAATACTTTGATTTGAAAATTATGCAGTAATAATCGCTCCTGGTATAAGTTAATGATAAAGTTCTCTTTTCTCTAAGTTTGCCATGTAAAATTGACATTTATTGATTGTTATGACAATAAGTCAACAATAAATAGAGTTTTGAAACCTTGTTATTTGTAAAATTAGATATTGTTAAACTTTTCTGCATAACGCGTAAAAGCTGCACTAGAGTTTCCTAAACACTCGCCTAAAGTTAATAACATGTCGGTGTATTCAACATTTGAGTACATTTTGTTTAACAATATCAAATTTTACAAATAAGAATGTTTCAAAACTCTATTTATTGTTGACTTATTGTCATAACAATCAATAAATGTCAATTTTACATGGCAAACTTAGAGAAAAGCGAACTTTATCATTAGTTTATACCAGGAGCGATTATTACTTCATAATTTTCAAATCAAAATATTCCGAAAACGGTACATAATGTCGAGTTTTACCAAGAGTACCTTTTTGGTGTAGAATTAAACGATGTTTATGTTCACTTGGAGTTTTGACTAATAATTCTACCCTAAAAATAGTTATGTTGAATAATACGTTGTATGAATCGTGTAACTAGCGCCCTCTATGAGAGTTAGTTATAAAAATAAATTCATGGGATATATCAGCTTCCAAAACATATTCGTATAAAATTTCATTGCAATGGTGCCAGTAGTTTCGGCAAAATCGTAAGAAATGTGTAATTTTTCATTTTCTTCAACGCCCTTTATCTTGAAAACGGATGGCGTTAGAAAAAAATTTCACTAAGCCAACCCCAATTATTTTTCTGTTTTTTACCTATCCTAGAGACGGTGTTACTTTTTTTTGAAACACCCTGTATAACTGGGTTAACCAAGTAAGAGATTTGTTTAAATCTGTGAGCAATGAGCATTTCTGGCAAAACTTTCTTAACATCTACTCAAGACAGAAGCTATAAATGAGCTCGCTGTAATAAAACTCATCATAACTGTCTATATTACTGGATCTATAAGTACTTTGAGGATATAGGGCAAGAACCACTGGAGTGGAAACCTTAAGAAAGCTATTTTTGGCAGTAAGTGAAGAAATTTGATAGAAACCCATAGATTTTACACTATAACAGGTCGGCTGAAAAGTCCCCGGTCTACCATAGTAAATCACAATATTTTGACAAAATTCATTTTTTTTATTCAACATAGTTGCCTTTAAGGGCGATACAGCGATTAAAGCGACCTTCCAAATTTTCGATACCATTTTTGTAGTACTCCTTCGGTTTGTCCTCAAAATAGGCTTCAGTTTCGGCGATTACCTCAGTATCAGAGTCAAATTTTATTCCCGCGAGTATTCTCTTCAGGTCAGAGAAAAGGAAAAAGTCGCTGGGGGCTAGATCTGGAGAATACGGTGGGTGAGGAAGTAATTCGAAGCCCAATTCATGCAATTTTGCCATCGTTTTTGATGATTTGTGACACGGTGCATTGTCTTGATGAAACAACACTTTTTTCTTCTTCATATGGGACCGTTTTTTCGCGATTTCGGTCTTCAATCGCTCCAATAATGCACAGTAATAGTCGCTGTTGATTGTTTTCCCCTTTTCTAAACAGTCGATGAACAATATACCGTGTGTATCCCAAAAAACTGAGGCCATAACTTTGCCAGCTGACTGTTGAGTCTTTCCACGCTTTGGTGGCGGTTCACCGGCCGCAGTCCACTCAACTGACTGTCGATTGGACTCAGGCGTGTAGTGATGGAGCCAAGTTTCATCCATAGTCACATATCGACGCAAAAAATCGGGTTTATTACGACTTAACAGCTGCAAACACTGCTCAGAATCATCAATTCGTTGCTGTTTTTGGTCGATTGTGAGCACGCGCGGCACCCATTTCGCACAGAGCTTCCGCATATCCAAATATTCGTGAACGATACGTCCAACACGTTCCTTAGATATCTTTAGAGTGTCAGCTATCTCGATCATATTCACGTTACGGTCACTCAAAATAATTTTGTGGATTTCTTTGATATTTTCGTCGGTAACCACCTCTTTTGGGCGTCCACTGCGTTCACCGTCTTCGGTGCTCATTTCACCACGCTTGAATTTTGCGTACCAGTCAATGATTGTTGATTTTCCTGGCGCAGAGTCCGGAAACTCATTATCAAGCCAAGCTTTTGCTTCAACTGTATTTTTTCCTTTCAAATAACAATATTTAATAAGCACACGAAATTCTTTTTTTTTCCATCTTTCTGAAAATAGCAAAAGTTGCTTCACTAAAAATGCAATATCTCACAAACTAATAGTCCGACAGCTGTCAAATTTTTACACGAATCTTTTGAAGGTTGATACTATCTAAAAATGAAATGAATTTAATTCTAGTGTCGCGCGTCATCTATAGGTCAGACCGGGGACTTTTCAGCCGACCTGATATTAATACCCAGTCTATACAAGCATAATAATTAATAATTTTTGCTATTTTAATTATTTTCCTTGTTTTTTTCTACCTTGGTTTAAATTGAACAACTTTACTACCTCATCAAAAGTCAATAAAGTTAGGTAAGTTGTGAAAAAATTTATTTATATTAAAAATCACAATGTACTTTAATCTACATATCCCGTACTTTCATCTCAAAATGGGTATATTATGAAAATATATAAAAAAAACATAAAATGTCACATATACCAGCTCTGATACTTTTTTATGTCGTAGTGAATGCCAAAGTGAAATGTGCGGATTTAAATTTCAGAGAATATTGTTGGCAAAAGAATATTTCAATTCCAAAAACTGACTCATCTTTAGAATACAATTTAAATTATCTCATGAAGACGTCTGCACCTACGGCTTTTACTTGTGTATCTCTTCTTTGTAGTATGTTAATTACATTAAAATGTACATTTCTTGGAGTAGTCATCCATTTACAAATGATTCTGAAACTAGTTGTGTATTTAATTTAATTTTATATTTAATATATATTTTTTGTATTTAATAATAATATCTGTAGATTGCTGCAACTAAATCTTGTGAACAAACAAAGATTTTGTAATAAAATAGTTTTGTGTCAATATTATATTTTCCATTACTGTTAACAGCTACTTCACTTTATTCTTAGTTACATAAAATTAAAAGCATTTTTCCTATTTATATTTTCTTTTCTTTATTATTTAAGGAAATTAATTATTATAATCTGTTAAGTTTAAAATGTCCGGGATAAGTAGATAACAAGAAAACGTAATCCTAGTAAACGTTTAGCACATATTTTAGTATAGTATTACGAAGGAAATATTAATTATAATATTCTAGACATACTTGTTAACTTTTTATGTCATCAGATCATAAATTAAATTGTTATTGTTCTTAATAAGATGGACTTTCACATAGTAAGGGTTAGTACAATAAATTTTATTAACACCTGTTTTAAATTTTGTTTAAACTGTTCTTTGAATATGTTAAATTAATAAATAAAATTCTATTTATGATATAAAATACAGGGTGTTCCATTTGAAAGAAGAGAGAAAATGAAAGGTTCGAGTTATCGTCCACCCTGTATACAAAAGGGAAAATAATTAGTATTTAATAGAATACGGTGATATTTTATCATATTATGAAACTCTGTTATGCAAAATACTTTTTTTTTCTTCAACGTACAATAAGATACAGAGCGTTGATTTCTACGATTTGCACACAAACGTGTCCATAACTTCTGAAGGACTCTGTATAACGTATCAAAACCTTATATCAAAATCTTCAAAAAAATGTGAGCAGTCCGAATTCGGTATAATATAGAGGGTTTCCATTTAAAAAATCATATGTTTGGTTTGTAACGGAGTTATACAACATTCTGTATAGTTTAAGGTAATTTGCAATTTGTCTAGAATAAAAGATAAATTTCCATTCCTGGACTCCTCTCGAGCTTGTTGAGGCAGTAAATACTGCTTCATTAGAATTATTGTGATATAAATCAAAAGAAAAGTATCAATAGAAACACTATAGACTATCGCCATTTTCAAAAGTTATTTCCTTATTGAAATTTTATAGGTCAAAGAAATCCAAGGAAAAAATTAAAACATGTTTCCAGGAAGCTCCTGAAAATTGTATTATTAAAGTAACATGTTTTTAAATTCGCCTTAAAATATACATTTATTTGTTTTCAGGTTGCTTTAATATTGGCATTTCTGGTGGCTATAAAATGTATGAGCTATTTTAATTAGAATATCCAAACCAAATTAATCAGATATACTTGAGTATGTGCTTGAAAGAATGTTTCGTCAAGACCGGAAAGTCTAAACAGTAAACAATTTTTTGTTAAATATCAAAGTAGGTTTTAAATAAGCAGTAGGAATTCAGTCATTTAGAAAAATACCTGGGTCACAGTTTATTGACTCTAAAAGATATACAACAATGAGAAGACTTTGTTATTATCCTACTCATATAATTGTTGATTTATTTTGTCTAGACTAACAACCTCATTCAACGTTTTGGGTTCAAAATGTAGAAGCAATATTACATGAGTAAATAAATTTTAATTTAGTAAACTGTAAAATCAATATTAATAAATGTACAGTAAATTTTCTGTTAATTGATTAATAAATAGTTGATGTTACGAAGTCTCCGATATTATACAAGACACAGTGAGATATAACGATGAAAAAAACTAAATTAATGGCACATAAAATGTACAGAAATACATTTAAAATAAAATTAAAAAATGTATTTTTAGGTAACTTAAAGCGGGTAATTGTGAGCATACATTTCTAATAAATATTCGATTTTCTGTAATAGATTTGTCAACTTAATTTGTCTAGGGTCCAAAATGCAGTTAATCATATTATAGTTTTTTTCAAGATGTTACAAATTTTCACTCGATGTGACCCTGCCATAAAGGCACGCCTATTAAAAAAATGGAAATTTCAAGGTTAATCTGAAATCCATCATAAATTTATGAATGAAAATTTACAAATTAGGCACTGAAATCATCTTTAACCATAGGTTGTAACCACTGAGTTACATATTAGAAAATCTATACATTTGCATACATAGTTTTTACAAAATAACTATGTTTAGTCAACTGTTCCAAAACGTACTGATCCTTTTTTACCTCTGAAATGATATACCAATTTCCGTTTTCCCGCTATTAATACTAGAATGGACTAGTTTAGTGATTTTAACACTAATAACACTAATTTAGTGTTATCTCTACTGTGAGTTGTAGTTTGATAATTCACCTACAAATATTTTACTGTAGTCATGATTTTGTTTCCATCACATTAAGTCTTACTACTGTTTTTCTTTCAAAAATTTGACATTGTTATTGTATTTTTAGCCTGATGATGGTCCTGTGGACCGAAACTAGTAGCAAGTAACTTACACCATTGAATTAAAATTGTGGGATCGACTTTGTGTTTTTCTTTGAACCTTTTAAATTAATTATAATTGGCGCAATTGATTTTACTAAAAGGTACGAGTTTTCAATATTTATAACATGAATAACAGAACTTTTCCAACTCTCGGTAGGAATGTCATTCATACAGTTCCTAATTAATTCTACCACACTACCACTTAAAGTCGGAGAAGTATTTTTTCCGCGCTCACTCGATTTAAGTTGGTGCCACATAAGCTATATGGGATTGAACACGCAGTAGTAGGGAGGTAGTCGTAACACTATATGTCCCAATTCTTCTGCAATTTTATCACAAACATACGCTTTTTTTAAGAAAATGACTGCAGCACTTGTAAAAGTTCTTTTTTTTTGTATAATTGTCCTCAAAATATATGTCATTTACAGCCATGAAGTTTTGAATCTCTAATTCCGTATTCTTTGAGCCAGGAATTTTTTGCAATTGTCGACTATGATAGCTTGCGTTGTCCATTACTATAACGCTGTTTGGCGGAATGTTGGGTAACAGACAATTTTTAAACCAATCTTCAAAAAGCTCTGCTGTCGTATCTTCTTGATAATCAACACAAGAGTCCTTAATATTTTTGGCAGAAAACCACATAGCCTTTGGGTTCCAACCATATTCTCTTCCCTTTATTTGATGGTGCTTTTTTTACACTTATCAGAGGAATCAGACCATCCTTTGGAAGGGGTGTCATGCGTGTCAAACCACGTCTCGTCGAGGTAGAGTATTGGCCGATTTTCAGACCGGTATTTTCTTATTAACGTTATATATTCAGAACGCCAGTTTATTAAACGTGTGGATTCCATTATTACTTGTCTCTTGTCAGTTTTGGAATATTTAAAGTCCATCGCAGACAGAGCTCGCCAAAAAGTTGTGAGGTCACAGTTGATGTGATTTTCGTCATTGATGAGCCGCTGTTTCAGACTTTTGATTGTAGGGACACACTGCTCATCGTACATAGTGTAGATTTTTCGCCTTATCAAATATTTTTCCCAGTCGTCTAGACTTTTTGTGACAGCGGAATCTTTACGCGTTTTTCTTGATTCTGTGGAGTTTTCAACAATTCGTCTAACTGAAGTTGAAGTAAGAGGCACCTTCGTCAAATTACTGGTTACTCTTGCTGCAGCACCCGCGTTATATCCTTGCTGAAGTAAGGAACTATACACATTTTTTATAATGATTTTCGCGTCACAATAAGATAAGTGAATCTTCTTTAACGAACCACTGGAAGAAGCACTATTACTTTTTATCCACGGACGATGACAATCAAGCTAGCACCCCCACACTGACTAAATTAAAAAAAAAGTAGCCCATAATTAAGTGCTAATTAAAGGCTAATTTGTACCACAAAAATTAAAATTTGTACCACCGCGATAATCGAGAAAAATCGCCTTGAAAATGGGGGGTGCTAGGTTGAGATCAAGGCAGCACCCCCACTTTGATCGAATTCCAATTTAATTACATCAAAATAAAGGGCATATTAAAGGCTAATTTGTACCACAAAAAGTTAATCCATATTATTATTTATAATGTCAAAAAATAAAATCGAACGCTGTAAATATCGCTGCTCTATAATTTTAGCACCCCCACTTTTGTCTATTCAAAAAGTGAACACACAATAATATAAAACTAATTAAAGGCAAATTTGTACCACACAAGAAATTTTTATACTTTTCAATATAAAACCGCCAATTGAATTTAACTCATTACGGTCGTATTAAATGGTGGCGGATGCGCTGAAATCTTTTATTTTTGTCATAATTCTAAAACATGTGGCACTTTGATTTGTTGGTAGCTTCCAATCGTTTGTCGCCTCTTAAATACCTTTTGCCGCATATTTCACTCGATATTTCAGTATTACCAATTTTGGATATAAACATGACACTTCTCCTTTCATAGACAAAATTTCCCTTCTCAAAGCATTACCACATTTACATTTTCCTTGAAATGTAGCAGTATCTGCTGTAGGATATATTTTGTGAGTTTAAAACTGAAACCCACATTTCATACCATTCTTGTCTAATTTTTCTGTTATTAGAGTTTGCCATTTGTTTTCTTCGAATTTTTAATACTTTCTATTCGTTAGGTGTTTTCTGATTGACTCTGATCTAAATATTTCAAAAATCATGATGAAATACCTCTAGTACTAAGTACTAGTAAATACAAATTTCTTCTTCTATAATTGATTCATAAGCGGTGTTTACACTTGAATCTAAATCATTGTTTATTATCTCGTCGTCATCTTCAAATTTGTCCATAGGTTTATGCGTTTCGAGGCCGAGAATTTCACTTTTAATATTGTTTTTATTATTAGAAATGTATGCATACAGGGCAGTGTTTTTCATGTCCAAAATTTTACCTAATTCCACCCACACTTTATTTGCTCGCGTTATTAATTTACCATTATTAATTAGTAATTCCTTATTTTGTAAAACGACTGCAGCAATATGTTCATAATGTAAAAAATGTTTCCTTCCAACCGAACTCATTTTATTACACACTATTCTCAAAGACAGGATTACGATTAAAGCATCTACCTAGCACTTGTTTAACTGGACATTTGTAAACTGTTGTTATAGGTTATCGGGTAAATAAGATCCCGTTCATTCGACACTGAATAAGTAGGTATGTACTTTTCCCGAATTGGCCAAGTGTTTACTTGTTATTGAGAATTTCTATCGATTTAGGGATTGTAAATCATTACAGTAGTACAGAGATGGCCTATTGGCAGGAAAGCAATTGTGCAATGTGCACCATAATAGAATCATCAAATAGTACCATATATTAGAAACCATAGGTTTAATTTGTTTTAGAATATTGACAAAAATAAAAGATTTAAGCGCATCCGCCACCATTCAATACGACCGCAAAAAGTTAAATTCAATTGGCGGCTTTATATTGAAAAGTATAAAAATTTCTTGTGTGGTACAAATTTGCCTTTAATTAGTTTTATAATATTGTGTGTTCACTTTTTGAATAGTCGAAAGTGGGAGTGCTAAAATTATAGAGCAGCGATATTTACAGCGTTCGATTTTATTTTTTGACATTATAAATAATAATATGGATTAACTTTTTGTGGTACAAATTAGCCTTTAATATGCCCTTTATTTTGATGTAATTAAATTGGAATTCGATCAAAGTGGAGGGCTGCCTTGACCTCAACCTAGCACCCCCCATTTTCAAGGCGATTTTTCTCGATTATCT
This sequence comes from Ophraella communa, assembly GCA_035357415.1. Taxonomy (NCBI): domain Eukaryota; kingdom Metazoa; phylum Arthropoda; class Insecta; order Coleoptera; family Chrysomelidae; genus Ophraella; species Ophraella communa. The sequence continues at coordinate 31,857,755 of CM068993.1, forward strand.
CGGTGGTACAAATTTTAATTTTTGCGGTACAAATTAGCCTTTAATATGCCCTTTATTTTGATGTAATTAAATTGGAATTCGATGAAAGTGGCGGGCTGCCTTGACCTCAACCTAGCACCGCCATTTTCAAGGCGATTTTTCTCGATTATCACGGTGGTACAAATTTTAATTTTTGTGGTACAAATTAGCCTTTAATATGCCCTTTATTTTGATGTAATTAAATTGGAATTCTATCAAAGTGGGGGTGCTGCCTTGATATCAACCTAGCACCCCCCATTTTCAAGGCGATTTTTCTCGATTATCGTGGTGGTACAAATTTTAATTTTTGTGGTACAAATTAGCCTTTAATTAGCACTTAATTATGGGCTACTTTTTTTTAAATTTAGTCAATGTGGGGGTGCTAGCTTGATTGTCATCCACGGACGCCACATACTGCCTAATCTGTACGTTGGGGTATAAAATATTTGCTATTAATGTCTGTAATAACAAATAAGTGTTATAAAATGATTGCACGCCGTAACACAAGTGAACACTTTCAATGAAATACAAACACTAAAATGAACAAGAAGTGTAAGCTGTAATCCTCTACAATCCCTCTCTGAGCAACAAAATTTCCTGAATCAGGTCCTTTTACATTTATGATGTGCATCTCGGATTTTACAACTTAAGGGTCTAATTGGTTTTATTATAATCCTTCAGTCAATACCATTTATTGTGAAAACTACTATATATGGGTATAGAATCTGTTTATGTCGCGTTTTCTATTACTTTATATGTATTATTCATTATATCCGACTGGTAACAATTTAACTTTGTTATAATAATCTTGTCTTTGAAGAAGCAGATAACATGAAATGTTTCCATGATATATTATTAAAATACATAATTAGTGACAAAGTACAAAAACACTTTGTTTAATAAAAAGTTAGGAATAAATTCTGGCTCAGCAGTACCTAAGTTTAGTAGCACACTTTCAGTCGAAATCTTAGAATGACAGATATTTACTTTTTGTAGAATTACTCGAAATGTAAAGCTTAGAAAAATATTTGGTAGGTATAAATATTTGCCAAAATGAAAATACTTCAATGAATAATTTTGAAAGTAAAATATTTCATAGTTTTTGCCAGTTCATCATAAACGATTTTTGATTTATTAAGTTGTAAACAAAAGTTGGAATTACAATAAGTTTTTAAAATTTACTCTGTTTTTCAAATTTATTCCGATTTTCATATAAATTACTGACGAATCAATGGACAAAAATTCCTTTAGATGATGTACGCTACATACAATACCTATACTATAATAAAAACATTTATACAGGGTGTTTCATTAAGAATTATCCATATAGTAACTGGAGAAACCTTAGCACTAAATATGAAGATTTAAGCCAAAACACTTAAATAAAATATTCCTCCTAACCGAGATATAGGGTGTTTTATTTTAACTATTCTATTCCATATTTTTGACACCTTCCAATATTATTTGTTCATACTTGGCAAAAAGTTTACACATATTAGGTTACTTTAAAGAGTGGCAAAGGATATTTTTTCTCGATTACCAGAGGCGTGCGGTAGGGGTGGATACTTTCTTTTATACCCCTAAAATTTACGCCACTGTCGTAATAATTGTTTCTGCATGTTTTTTAACAAATTTTATTATCAAAGTGGTTAGATTATTAAGGAAACTCATGTTAAATAAGCAATAAAACAAAAATGGATATTTTAAACATTACCTTTAAATGCAAATAACTCAAAAACTACTCACTCTATCGTATTGAGACAAGAGGATGATATTTACGTAGAAAGTGACGGAGAATCAAAAAAACATGCAGAAACAATAATTATGACAGTGGCGTAAATTTTAGGGGGATAAAAGAAAGTATCCACCCCTACCGCACGCCTCTGGTAATCGAGAAAAAATATCCTTTGCCACTTTTTAAAGTAACCTAATATGTGTAAACTTTTTGCCAAGTATGAACAAATAATATTGGAAGGTGTCAAAAATATGGGATACAATCATTTAGAATAGTTAAAATAAAACACCCTATATCTCGGTTAGGAGGAATATTTTATTTAAGTGTTTTGGTTTAAATCTTCATATTTTTTAGTAATGAGGTTTCTCCAGTTACTATATGGATAATTCTTAATGAAACACCCTGTATATTTACAGATATAGGTACCTACATTGTTCCGTTGCAAATATTACTTTTACAATTCATGTAAAATAATAAATTATTTCCAAACTGTCAATCGGTGTATTGTGAATTTTTGAGGAATGTATATTAAACCGGCATATTTGAATTATATCAAATGAAACTGTTTTTTTAATTGTTGTATTTCTTTTTAACAATAATACCTAACCAGGACGCATAATATTGATTGAAATGCATTTTGCTGGATGCTGTAAATACTTCAGAAAAATACTAAAGCACTTTAACTTACCTCCACGGAGGTAAACAAACATTAACAAAAATGCCTTAATCTTCCTAGAACTCATTTTAAAAAAATACTTTTTTCGTCTTTTAACAATTACAATTCCAAAAAAAAATCAGCACAATAGAACATTTTTAAACAAAATCTTTCAGTTTCAAAATACTACGTCGGCCGCCGCTCGTATTTTCAAAAAGCTGCAACGCTCACAACGCCCTTGCACGATAACAGCAGTTAAAATACTGAACGAACGGCCGATGATATTGAAAAGAGAGGTTTGTTCAACATTGTTGGGTATGTTAAAACGTGCGCCGCGTTGTCAGATTTTGATTTCTCCCTTGCTGGCGGAAATAAATGGAGAAATTGGAAATAGAAATTTTGGTCGTTAATTAAATAGCCAATTTTGTAAACCCTTAAAACCAAGGAACCGTATCACGATTACTTTTGGGTTAAGCGGAAAAGTTTTGTTTGTAAAATAGAAAAACTTTCTGCAAATTCAGATAAATTCATTAAAAAAAGGTAAACCTGCATACATTTTTTTTATAGTGCAAGAAAAGTAGGGTATCCGCCAAAATAAACAGCACAAACAGAGAGTACTGTGGAGTTGTTTATACAGGGTGTTTCTTAAGTAATCTAAAATATTATATGGGGCGCTTCGTTACTCAATTTTAAGACGAAAAGTTCATATAAACATGTGTGATAGGTGTTGTCGTTTATGAGATACAGGGTGTTGAATTTATTGTAATAAGTCAGTTCTGATTGTACGTGAAATTAATTTTTCCCGGTGACGCTACTGGTTTTTAGAAGTAATACGCAAAAACATGCTTATTCTAAGTGGCCTTTGAAATAATGTTGACAAGTGTCAAATTTGAAAACCAACGCAAAAATCGTACATTTTTATTTGATTGACTCTGTGTTTAGTTAATAACTATGCCAGTGTTTACTAATGTTGAAATGGCTAATACGCATTTTTTGTACGGATTAGCGAATGGTAATGCCTTAGAAGCTAGACGTACGTATGCCCAGCGTTATCCAAATAATCGTTTACCATGTTCAGATACGTTTACTAAGTTACATATTCGTTTACAAGAAACTGGAACTTTTTCTAAATCGAAGAATATTATTGGACGACCCAGAACTGTGAGAAATCCCCAATTGGAAAACCAGATTCTTCAAATTATTGACCAACATCCAGAAACGAGTACAAGAAAAGTTGCAGAGGAAGTAAATGTTAGTAACAAAACTGTTTGGAATATTCTAAAAGATAATTTATTGTATCCATATCACGTTGAACGTGTTCAACATTTGTTACCTACTGACTATCCATTACGCATACAGTATTGTCAATGGATTTTACGTGAAATCGCGAACAATTCGAATTTTGTGGCCAATATTCTATTTACGGATGAAGCCAACTTTTCTAGACATGGGATTATGAATTTTCATAATGACCACATATGGGCAGATGTAAATCCACATACCATAAGTGTAAAACGATTTCAACAAACATTTTCGGTCAATGTTTGGCTTGGCATCATCGATGATTAATTGGTCCATTTTTCCTTCCTGTACGGTTAACCGGTGAGACATACCAACATTTTCTAGAAAATGAACTTCCACTTCTTTTGGAAGATGTACCTATTATTATTAGAAGGCGCATGTGGTTCATGCATGACGGAGCTCCTCCACATTTTTCAGTGATTGTACGCGAGTTTTTAAATAATGTTTTTCCAGGCCATTGGATCGGACGAGGATCTCCACACCCGTGGCCCCCTAGATCACCTGGACACAATCCTCTGGATTTTTGTGTGTGGGTGGGGATATTTGAAATCGCTTGTTTACACAACACTGATATTAAACGTACAAGATCTTCAAAATCGTATCATAGACGGCTGTAATGTTATTCGTAACAATCCTGGTATCTTCGAACGTATTCGACAATCCATAAGACATCGAGCGGATTCTTGCATTTTAGCTGGAGGTGGACATTTTGAACATTTGCTCTGAAATGTATTATTTTTTCTTTATGTTTAACACATGTTGCTTGTAATAAAATAATAAAAAAATATAAATCAGTAGCGTCACCAAGAAAAATTAATTTCACGTACAACACCCTGTATCTCATAAACGACAACACCTATCACACATGTTTGTATGAACTTTTCGTCTTAAAATTGAGTAACAAAGCGCCCCATATAATATTTTAGATTACTTAAGAAACACCCTGTATAATATGGATTTGTTATATTTGGCTTAATTGTCATTAGTTGATATATTAATAGTACGCTGCAGTTAAATTTGATTTAAAAATGGTTCCAACAACGGAAGAAAAAGTGTTTTTGGTAGAGCATTATTTTCGTTCATACGGAAAAGGTCGTAATGATGGTCCAAGCTTAGAACAGGTGTCAATAAAAAAGCAGCTCCTAGTAAAAGTGTGATGTTAGCTGTTGTTGAAAAATTTCGTCACACTGGTAGTGTATTGTGTCAACGTAAAGGTTCTTCAGTTCGTCGAAAAACAGTATGCACTAACGAAAATGAAGGAAGTGTTTTTAACCAAGTTCTGCACCTCAAAGAAGTCTTGTAAGAACTGCATGTAAACTCAACATAAGTAAAACGTCTTTACATGGCATGTTCAAATCAATTGGTGGATATCCATACCGTATTCAAGTTGGACAACGACTAAATGCTGCGGACAAACGTGCAAGAGAAATTTACTGTGGTCCCATGTTGAGTCGAAATGGTGAACATTTTGAACACTTACATTACAGAAATTAAAAATTTCTATTTTTATTTTCTACTGTTTATTTTGGCGGATACTGTATTAGCACGTATTTAGATATTTAATAGTAAATAAGTAACAATTACTTTGTAAATAAATAATTTAAAGAGTTTAAAGATTCAATGAAATTGATTGTATTAACCTCTACTTTTTGGAAGTTCATCTTACTAAGAACAATAAATAACTGCACAGTTTAGTTTAACCGTGAAAAATATTTTGTTTTTCCTCCCGTAGTTCGGTAATATTGGTCAGCGGATTTTCCGAATTAAATATTTTTTCCTTCACTATGTCCCAAATGTATGCGTCAGGTGGCGTCAGATCAGGTGAATGAGAAGGATATTCGGAGTCTGTTCCCCGAGAAATTATTCTATTATCGAAATGCTGACGGAGTAAGTCTAAGGTGCGCACAGCTGTATGGCTCGGTGCACCATCTTGTTGGAACCATTGTGTGCGAAACTGTAGATTTTGTGCACGGCAAAGTTATTTAAATCTCTCACAAAAGGTATAATAATTTTCTCTCTATAACGTTCTTGGTTGACAGTAAGTGGATTCTGATTATCATCTTCAACGAAATAAGAACCAATCATTTCATTACCGGATACCGCGCACCAAACGGTAACTCGAAGACTGTGAAGTGGTTTCTCTACAATGACATCAGGATGTTCAAATCCAAGGAATCTGGTTGTTTGTCGATTAATATAGCCGCTAAGATGAACGTGACTCTCGTCTGAAAACTATATGTTTTTCAAAAATTCGGAATCTTCATAAATTAAACTCAACATGCGACCACAGTAAATTTCTCTTCCACGTTTGTCCGCAGCATTTAGTCGTTGTCCAACTTGAATACGGTATGGATAACTACGAATTGATTTGAAAATGCGACTTAAAGACGTTTCACTAATGTTGAGTTTACATGCAGTTCTTACAAGACTTCTTTGAGGTGATTGCACAATTTGGTTAAAAACACGTCCTTCATTTTCGTTTGTGCATACTGTTTTTCGACTACCTGAAGAACCTTTACGTTGACACAATACACTACCAGTGCGACGAAATTTTTCAACAACAGCTAACATCACACTTTTACTAGGAGCTGCTTCATTAAATTTTTGTTTATATTTTATTGATACCTGTTCTAAGCTTGGACTATCATTACGACCTTTTCCGTGTGAATGAAAATAACGCTCTACCAAAAACACTTTTTCTTCCTTTGTTAGAACCATTTTTAAATCAAATTCAACTGCAGCGTACTATTCATATACAGCGGTCTATATGTATGGAATAAATTAATTTGTAGCGTTATTATGTACTATATGAAAAAATCTGAAACAGGTCGATTTTTATTCTTAAATTGACAATTTACAGTATGAAAATATTATCCCCCTCCAGCACCCCTTCGGAATTATAAGCACCCCCTCGAAAATTTTGAATTACAAAGGGGGTCGTGTGGCACCTCGTTGGAAAGGGATTTTAGTCCTCTGTTCAGCAATATAAAGATTTTTAAGTTTGGTGCAATCATAACTGAGAAAATTGATTTTTAAGATGTAAAATTTTTATAATGTCTCTAACACAAAACTTTACGTAGAATGAAGATAATAATGTCACATAATGATTAGAATGTGTTTTTCAATGTATTTGACACTTAAATTAAATGTTCAAAATGACCACCATTCACTTCTTGACAATAACCGAGGCGATATTGGAATTCTCGTACAACATTTTGTATGACCTCGGGGGTTATTTTGTTAATTTCTTCCGTTATCCTAACTTTTAAATCAGCAATATTGTTTGGTCTATTAAAATATACTTTAGATTTTAAATAACCCCATAAGAAGTAATCGAGAGGAGTCAAATCGGGGGATCTAGCCGGCCATTCGATCGCCCCACGTCTTCCAACCCACCTATTGGGAAAAACCTCGTTTAAATAATTACTAACAGTACGTGCAAAATGCGGTGGAGCTCCGTCTTGTTGGTAGTAAATAGATCGATCTATCTCATTTGGATGATTAACATCAGGAAAAACTCTTTGTAATGTAGGCACTAAAAAGTTAATCAAAAAATCTAGATAAACCTCACCAGTACCTAACTGTGCTCTCAAAAAAATAAGGGCCAATAATTTTATTGTTAATGATACCAGCCCAAACGTTAACTTTTTTAGGATATTGAGTGTGAGCCTTACACATCCAGTGAGGATTTTCTCTGCTCCAATATCTACAGTTCTGTTTGTTAACCGTTCCGTTTAAATGAAACGTCGCTTCATCAGAAAAAACTATTTTGTTTATGAACTGCAAATCTGCGTTCATTCTGTCCATCATCAATTCACAGAATTCTTGCCTTCTATCAGGATCATCTTCATTTAACTCCTGAACCAACTGAACTTTGTAAGGGTGGTATTTTTCTTTATGCAGAACTCTCAAAATAGATGATTTACTTACATCATTGTCGGCGGCAAGTTCTCGAGTTGTCTTATGCGGATTTTCCTCAATCTGTAGAAGTACATCTAACTTTTTTTCATCAGTAAATTGAACATTTCTACCTGGTTTTTCAATATTTTTTACAGGTCCAGTTTCACGAAACTTTTTTTCAATTTTGCCAACTGTAGACTGCGAAACGTGTTGACCAGGGTATTTATTATTAAAAATTTCACAAACCTTCTTTTGAGTTCTGGTTTTATTACCACAACCAATCATAATTAAAATGTCTATTCTTTGAGTCTCGGACAAATGAGCCATAATTAAATTTAATACGCGCACAAATATTATACTGACGTCTTTTAGTAACTTTAAATACCTAAATGACAGCAGCCTACTAGATTTATATCAATTATTTATATAGTTTTTTGACTATTATTTTAATATCTTCAAAGTTTTTTCCTAATATTTAGCAGAACAGATACGAAAATACCTGATTATTTCTAAAGTTATATTTTAATAGACCAAACAATATCGCCTCGGTTATTGTCAAGAAGTGAATGGTGGTCATTTTGAACATTTAATTTAAAGGCGGATTTAGCGGATGCATAAGCATAATTATATTCATAAACATAACTTTAATGTACAATTCATAAAAGTTAAACTATGTAGTTGCAAATGGACTGATTTATCCAACTCATAAGCATAAGTCATAGTGCACAATTCATAACGCATAACCTTGAAGTTCCCAACTTTTAACTTTTACGGATAATGATGTGTCGAAATAGAAAGTGCGCCTGCGTGGATTTCATGGAGCCTTATTTTTATTGTCACTGTCACTGTCATAAGTGTCATAATTGTTAAATTCATGATGAAAATACAGAAATAATCATGAATGAGTACATGAGGTTATAAATTTGAAAATTTGTTATTGTTCTTGAATGACAAAGGTTACAGAACACACTAATTTTATACAGATACAACTGTCACTTGTCACTTACACTTATGATTATGCTTATGCATTGAGGAACGGATAAATGGCCCATCTGTTAAGCACTATGCGTTAGAGAAGTTGTTATAGTTATGATTATGCATTAATGAAAATGTTATGCTTATACATCCGCTAAATCCGCCTTAAGTGTCAAATACATTGAAAAACACATTCTAATCATTTTGTGACATTATTATCTTCATTCTACGTAAAGTTTTTTGTTAGGGACATTATCAAAATTTTACATCTTAAAAATCAATTTTCTCAGTTATGATTGCACCAAACTTAAAAAACTTTATATTGCTAAACAGAGGACTAAAATCCCTTTCCAACGAGGTGCCACACGACCACCTTTGTCATTTAAAATTTTCGAGGGTGTGCCTATAATTCCGAAGGGGTGCTGGAGGGAGATAATATTTTCATACTGTAAATTGTCAATTTAAGAATAAAAATCGACCTGTTTCAGGTTTTTTTCATATAGTACATAATAACGCTACAAATGAATTTATTCCATACATATGGACCACACTGTATATCAACTAATGACAATTAAGTCAAATATGACAAATCCATATTACATAAACAACTCCACAGCACTCTCTGTTTCGGTACTGTTTATTTTGGCGGATACCGTATGTAAGACAGAGATGGAATTATTTCTAAAAGAATGTTTTAGAAAAGATTTGCTAGTTACTATATTAACATTGTTCTTAGAACAGAAGGACACCAGGAGACTATAAAAAAAATTAGTAAGAGAGGTCGTTGGGAGCAGTCAGTGATAGTCCATCAATCACTTCAAAGCATTGAGTGAATAGACGACAATCAATAGATAGTGAGTAAATAAACAGTCTTTAAGTTTTGTTAAAACGAAGAGTTTTTTATTATTTTTAAAGTCTTTAAAATAATTTTTAGTGAGAATTAAAGTAAAAATAGTGACATTAAAAGAACAAATGATCAATCTACGTAATTTAAAACATCTTTTGGAGTGTACAGAGAACAATAACAGCCACCAAACAGTGAACTGTATCCTTAAATCGGTTGGGAGGACATTTGAATCACCTAATAACTTACACAACAAACATTTATTACCACCGACGTTGTCAAGAGTCATAATATAAACTCCGCTGGATCATAAATCGGCCACATTATCCTTCAACCAATACGGAAAAAGGATTCTACGTTTTAAATTTAGACAATTTGTTTTTGTATAATATAATTTTTACATTAGTTTTATTTAAATAATTTACAAATAAAATATTTATTTGATTTTTAATAATTAATAAAATTCAATAGAAACTTATTAATTATCATTAGGTATATATTTAATAATTACACTTTGTAACTTCAATATGTCAATCTGACGATTGCATTTAAAAACGTATTTTGCGAATGTGGAAGTTTAGTTTAACCGTTCAGTTATTTATTGTTCTTAGTAAGATGGACTTCCACAAAGTAAAGGTTACCACAATCAATTTCAATAGTTTTATTCAATATAATTTTTAGATCAAATAGGTTCTCTTTGTTCAAAAAGAGGCCTTTTGTTATTTGTTATTTTTTTATATCTTTTCTTATTTTTCTTAATGGTTACTCAGGGCCGGTTTTTCAATCGCTTGTTAAAAGTTTCTCTTACTTGACCAAAAGTTAACCGTGACCAACAGCTAAAGTTTCTGTTAAAGGTTATGGCGTTTTTCAATGCACTATCTAACTTTTAGTTACGAAACTGCCAGCTATCATTAAATTTGCTGGGTTGGTAAAATTGATTTTTTGGTTTGTTTGTTAATTTCTTAGAACGGTAAATAAAGATATTGTTTTGTGTTCAATTTAGTTGAGTTAACCTAAGTTTTTATGGTTTTAAATAGAAAAAGAAGATCTTTGTTTTTATTAGTTTTATTTATTGTGTTGAGTATTATTTTAAAAATTTTATATTTTCAAATGGAAACACCAAAGAAAAACAGGATATCTAATTTTTCAGTATCTGATAAATCCTTGTTATTAAAATTAACAAGTCATTTTAAAACAACTATTGAATGCAAAAAGACGGATGCCTTTACTTGGAGAGAAAAATATTTTTAGTTTTAAAAGAGAATTGAAATAAAAGCTTACCTGTCTGTGGGTGTTTCAATTTGATTTTCGATTTGTTCTAATAATAACATAACAGTTTCCTTTGAAAGTCGAAATCTTACGCGAAAATCTAAATCATCAAACTCTTCAAAAGGGTTCGACCTTTCTTTAACAATATATGGTCTCCTTTCATATTCAAGGTATTCCAATATTTCTTCGTCATCATCACTCATACAAAAAATATCTCATTTTTCCATTAAACAACTTGCTAACTACTAGTTATAAATCCAAACAGAGACTTTGAAGTGTTTGCTAATATAACAGAAACGTTAGCTTGTAGTCAACCTTAACAGTTAGTTGAAGAAACACTTTGACTCCTCGTTAAGGGTTAACTGATAGCTAAATTTGCTTAGCTGGAGATTGAAAAACCGGCCCTCAATCTAAAAGGTATTTAAATATTTTTTTTAATCTTACTTAAACAAATGACTGTTTTAAATTTGTTTATCACAATAAATTTATTGTTATATAATTAATCAATTTTTATTTAATCGCCGATTAATCCAACCAGAAACTTTTCGAATACCCGCCTGAGATATAAAAAAAGCTCATGCTACAATAAAAACATTTAAACAATATCAAATATTTACCGATTTAAATGTATATTAATTCAAATCAATCAAAATTAATAAAATTGCTATGACTACTTTATAGTATATTTGCATATTATGTACCAGAAAATAATTAAAGGATTTACTTAATATATTCCAATAGGAGTGTCCATATCAGATGCTCGGAATAATTTACATCTTCCAGTAGCGTATGATTAAACACTGAAATTGGCGAATTGTATTACATGTTTCGTAAATTTGTAGTAATGTAATATTGATAGATACATTATTGAGTTCGATTTCATAGAGTATATGTAAACATATGGGGTTCATAATACGGTAAAATAAAATTGCTATGTTACCAAAGTAGATTGATAGAACTTGGATGAAAAGATCCAACTAAACTACAAGCTCTTTTCAAGTTTGTGCTTGTATCTTTAGCAGAACTTAAAATAAAGTATGCACACTGAAGGACGAAAAACAAACTTTTTGGCAATTTGGTTGTTGCAATAACTACTGATTTGGTACAGAAATGCATTTTTATTATAATCTTCAAAACTAATATATTTTTACTACTTTTTTTAACATTTTGTAACATTTTCTGCATCTATATAAAAAAATTGATTCAGGACTGAGTTTAGCTGATAAAATATTCAGTATTTTATTATTATTTGGAACTAAGGTAGGCGTAAAATTGAAATACCTGAGATAATTTATGAATTATTATTTGAGGTAATGGAGGAAATGAAAAATAAAGCAACAAAGATATTTAACTATTAATATTTTTTACCTACGACCACCCCTCTAAACCGTCAATAACACACAATCTACAACCTATGTAATGTATCTCTTTACGCACGGTGAAATAAACGCACGGCTTCCCTAGCAACCACTTAGCAACAAATAGACGTCGCTATTTTATTCAAAATTTCCTATTTACATATTTGAAGGTGAATTCTATACTACATATAAATGGCAGATAACATTTATTAGATATAAGATTGAATTTAATATACATATTTAGAGTTATTTGAAAATATATATTTGATTCGTTTCCATTAACCCTACTTTCTGTCTGTATAAATGGATCATAATATTAATGTACTTAATTAAGTTTTCCAGATAAATTTACGTTATTTTTATGTAATTAAGTTAATTATTTTAACATTTATAAAATTATTATACCGAGATACTTTTTAAAAATACTTACACTGCTGTTTCAACTTGTGGATACAATCGTAACATATAAAAGACACTTTTTACTCGTTTTGTACTATAATTTCACCTCAGTTACTATACGAAACCGTTTTAAAACTTAAGAATGGAGTAAATGTTAATAGTACGCGAGAAACCAATCAGTAACACTAAATTAATCACTCAAAAATGACGAAAATGAGTTTTACTACAATAAGGAGTACATTGAACCGACATATTTAAAATCTCTTACACATTGAGCGTCTGCGCATGAGTCTGACGTCTGACCGCATGCGCACACGTTATTATTTATCAAAAAACGATCCCATCCCATTTTTTATTGTTCTTATAACTTTGTATGCGTGAAGTTTTATACAATTATTAAAAAATGTCAAGTGATAGTGAAATGAATTTAACTTCATCCAATATAACTAATGTTAAGTATTTAATTATTACAATAAAATTATTAAAAACATCTATTGTTGCTCTTGTTTAATTATTATTAACAAAAAGATTATTAATGCAGGTACAAGTAGGTCGTAGGTAAAAGTATAGTACGTAACTATTGCTGTAAAGCATTTTATGCACTCACGCAACTATTCTATTCGTGCGTAAAATGCTATTTACCACATACTTTACGTAATATACTATTATATGTGTGTATCAAAAATACACACGTGGCAGTGTTAGCAATAATTGCCGTGTGCGTCGATTTGACACACATGGCAGTCAGTTTTGGGTTAAAGTTATGATTTAAGCATTTTAATTAGAGTTAAAACCTTGTGTTATTATATTAAGACCTTGTTACCTATTAAAAGACATTTGCGCTTTGCGCCGCTGGTTTTTGTAAACAGTAGCGCACACACCTCATCCCGTAGCTCCAAGAACTTCATGCGACAAAGAGTAATATTGGCTTCAGTATGTTGTTCAGAAAATGACGTCACAGCCAGTCTATTTGTATATGGTCTAAGAAAAATACCAATTTGAAACCACTATCGCCATCTACTCTACATTCTTGTAATTTAAAAATAACCAGATTTTTCACTAAATTCAGGCAGTCTTACCAAACTAGAAACGCCCTCTTAAGCGATATGAGAATGAAATATTCGAACTTTTTAGTTTTACGTTCCATTGATCATGCTGTAGTTTTACAACGACTCGAGTGTAATTTTCGAACTCAACTCTTTAGTTTTGACAAGTGATGTAGTTGTACATCCTTATTTCTGTTCTGTGCTTGACACTTGACATGTTTGTAAGGTTGTGTAAGGTTAAGTCAAAACTGATGATGACTGGTTGATTTTTCAGTTTCTCGGTAAAAATAATATCTCATACAAAAGTGAATAAGATATTTGTCTATTGATTTGTTGAAATGGTAAAAAATATATTTTTATTTGTTTTTAAATATGAATTTATTTTATCTTTAAAATTTAGGGACAAAATCAATCTGGACCAGGAGGTGGTGACAAAAAGGAGGAAAAGGACAAAAAGAAAAAATATGAACCTCCAATTCCCACTAGAGTTGGTAAAAAGAAGAGGCGTACAAAGGGACCAGACACTGCATTAAAGCTACCTGCAGTAACACCTCATACAAGATGCCGTTTAAAATTATTAAAACTAGAAAGAATTAAGGACTATTTATTGATGGAGGAAGAATTTATTCGTAACCAGGAAAGGCTAAAGCCCCAAGAAGAAAAAAATGAAGAAGAAAGATCAAAAGTTGATGATCTCAGAGGTAAAAATATGACAATTATATTTTCTTTATAAATCCTCTCATATATTAATAGTATTTATAATTTCAATTAACATACATCGCTTCCAAGCACATTTATTTTGAATTATTGATACGAAAATGATATTTAATATTCACAATGAGTACCTACTTGATATTGTTTAGTTGTTCTATTTAATGTATGTTGTGTCCAACTGTATAATAAGCTGTTTTTATTTAGGAACTCCTATGTCTGTTGGTACACTAGAAGAAATCATTGATGACAATCATGCTATTGTCTCAACATCTGTTGGAAGTGAACATTATGTCAGCATTCTCTCATTTGTAGACAAAGATCAGTTAGAACCAGGCTGTTCAGTTCTCCTTAACCATAAAGTAAGTAAATCTTTTGTTTTTGTGTTACAAACTTTTTATTACTGTAATAGGGAAATTTTATTTAATGTTAATGAAATTAAACTAAGGTTTATCATATATGTCATTTACCCATATAGCATTAGGTATATAGTGGTAGAATATAGGTTAGAACTGTCAAACACTTTTTGAGAGACTCCTACTTGATATCGACTTAAATGTAAAATATAGGTGGTATCTGGTCAATTGTTCAGTATCTTAATAAAAACCATTAGTGTTATAATGAATATCATTATGAAATTGATTATGAGCATATAAGTGTATTATTATAGTATGGGTGTAGAAAAATATTTTTTTACAAGTGCATACTGTTGTTAGGTGCATGCAGTAGTAGGTGTCTTGGGAGATGATACAGACCCTATGGTGACAGTAATGAAACTGGAGAAAGCTCCTCAAGAAACATATGCAGACATTGGTGGATTAGATACTCAAATTCAAGAAATAAAAGAATCTGTTGAATTACCACTAACTCACCCAGAATATTATGAAGAAATGGGTATTAAACCACCCAAAGGTGTTATTCTTTATGGGCCTCCAGGTACAGGAAAAACACTTTTAGCTAAAGCTGTTGCTAATCAAACATCAGCAACATTTTTAAGAGTTGTAGGTTCTGAACTTATTCAAAAATACTTGGTATGTATTTAAATATGTTATTACAGCCATAAAAATAACATGATTTTCTTATTTAGGGTGATGGCCCCAAATTAGTGAGAGAACTGTTTAGGGTAGCTGAAGAACATGCACCTTCAATAGTATTTATTGATGAAATTGATGCTGTAGGTACAAAAAGATATGATTCAAATTCTGGTGGAGAAAGGGAAATCCAAAGAACAATGCTGGAACTATTGAATCAATTAGATGGTTTTGATTCTAGGGGTGATGTTAAGGTAATTTTATGGTTTATCAAAGTTTTTATTTTATTATCCAATCCATTTAAAATAATGTGGCTATGTGACATTTTAGGTAATTATGGCTACTAATCGTATAGAAACTCTAGATCCTGCACTTATTCGACCTGGGCGTATTGATAGAAAAATTGAATTTCCCCTTCCTGATGAGAAAACCAAGAAACGTATTTTTAATATTCACACATCAAGGATGACCTTAGCTGAAGATGTTAATCTACATGAACTTATAATGGCTAAAGATGATCTCTCTGGAGCTGATATTAAGGTACTACATTAATGATAATAATCAACATATTGAGTATATATAAATCACAATAAAACATACAAGTTACTTAAATGAAGTCTTAAAATTATTAATTTTTAAAAATGGAATATTATTAGCATTGGATCATGTTTTATTGTTAAATATATCTAGTTATAATTTTATCTTCTTGAAACTGGATCTTTTCCTTTTTAAACATTGCTAATTTATTAATTTTTATAGCAAATTTAAAAATAATCACTATATTTAGTTATAATAAATAATAATTCTTTGGTTCCATGAAATTATTGGATAATAATAATATAAATTAGGGGTGATAATTACACTGCGATCTATAGGATCTATTGTGTCCCCCCTTACTTGCCATGATCTGATGTTTCCTCAAATTTATAGCAGCTCTTCAAGTCCTATTTTCCTGAGGAAGTTTAGGACATCGTCGGGCTTCAAATCAGGTAGATCCCCCTCTTCTCTTTCATGTATCTAGCCCTATAATTCTGCAAGGCTAGGCATTCTGAGAGAATGTGTATTGAGGTTTCATCCTCTTCCTCACAGAATCTGCACTTTGCTTCATCTGCTAATCCTAGTTTCTTCATATGGCTTCTTAACCGGCCATGCCAGGTTAATATTCCCGTTAGAATTCGGAGCCTTTTTTACTGAGGTTGAGGCAGCTAAGAGATCTCTTCTGGTTATAGTTCCCCAGTAGTATCTTAGATTGCCTCAGTCCTTCCAGCTGATTCCAGTACTTAGATTTTTCCTTAGTTCTATCTACTCCTTTCTCAATCAGTGCTCTTTTGACTGCCACATGTGGCGTATTCTCAAAGGCCCCTTCTATGTCCAGAAAGGCACATACCATGGTCTCTTTTTGCTTTTCCGTGGACCTTCCCGTTTGGTACGCATGTTGATGGGGGTGCAATGGCACCTGTTCCAAGATTTCTGTTCTAATGTAGTTGTCTACAGCTTTTTCCATCGTTTTGAGAACAAACGATGTGAGGCTGATCGGTCTAAGGGATTTGGGGGCTTCTGGTATGTATCCCAGTTCAAGGCTGCTCCGACTAATTCGGATCAAGTGTGGAATTATAGCCTCTTGGCCCTGTTAGAGTGGGGCAGGAAACATTCCATCCGTTCCAGGGGTTTTGAACAGCTGGAAGGTGTTCATAGCCCATCTCAGCCGTTCCTCACTGCATATGTGCTCTGCCATTGCAGTGTCTTCCCTGGTAGGTCTTTTAGCTTTCTCACTTGTTTTTCCCGAAGGGACTATTCCTCCGAGAAAGTGAGTTTCGCTTTCTGTGAAGCTTCCATCTGGCTTTCCATCTGGCTTTCGTAATGCCTTGCTGCAGAGGGTGTTGCGTCTATTTCTTCGCAGAATTTTCTGAAGCTATTTCTTTTATCTTTTCTGATCTTATTATATGTTGTTAGTTTCTCGGTGTAGCTCTGCCAATCTCCATTACGTTTGGCTCTGTTGAAGAGCTGTCGCTTTTCGGATCTTAAGTTTGATAGATGACTGTTCCACCATATCGCATCTTTTGGTTTTCTAGTCGTCTGGAGAGGACAACTGGATTCATAGGCATCGAGTATTGTTTCGTTCAGTTCTATGAGATCATTTTCAGGTGATTCCTGGCATTTCTTTTAGTCTTGAGACTTGCAAGGTTAGTGTTGTAATTTTCCCAGTTAGTTTTCCTGGGGTATCTCCTGAGTGCTGGCTCAGGAGGATTACACTCTAATCTGAACGTAATCATTCTATGATCAGAGAGGGATGGTTCGCTCGTTACTCTCCAATCTTTCACCCGATCCTTAAGATTCGGTGTACTTAGTGTTATATCTAGTACTTCCTTTCTTGTTCCGGTTACAAAAGTAGGGGTATTCCCTATATTGTGTATAACAAGATTCTTATTAAATATAAAATCTAAAATTTTCTCACCTCTTTCGTTGGTGTCTGTGCTTCCCCATACGGTATTGTGACCGTTAGCGTCCCATCCTATGAGAAGCGGCAGCTTCTTCTGTTTACAGTACTCGACTAGTCTTTGCAGTTCTGTAGGCGGTGCAGTCCCGTCCTCTGCAAAGTAGCGTGATGCTATCATGACTTCTTGACGTCTATTCTCGAACTCGAGTTTTGCTCGAATCGGAACGAGGCCTCTCGTCATGAACTCTGAACTCTGGGTATATCTGCATTACTCACTTTATATATTAGTTTGGCTTCCCTAATTGCGAGTCCTCTCACCTGACTCTCACGGACCCATGGTTCCTGGATCAGTACTAATCCCATTTGGTTTCTGATAAACGTCCTTGAAATAACCGCCGATGACCCCTTGGCGTGATGGGCGTTTATCTGAGCGATATTAATTCCCGCCATTTTTCTTACTATGGTTGTTCCCACGAGTAGCAAGGGAATGTGGGTCCACTCCGGCAGAGTCCCGCATGACAGAGCAAGGCTACCTACAAGGGGGTTTCGCCCGGTTCTCCCAGGGGAACGTTCGCGACCGCTTATACCCCAGCGGCCATCCATCCTTCGGCACGTTACCTTACACCTTGGGATTGAGGGGGTTGGTCCGCGGTGCGACCTTAGGAAGGACCAATTTGACAATCTTGCAGTTATCAGCTGCTCATACCAGACCGCGCCACCCGTATAGTCGTACACCCCCAGCTTCTCCGCTTTCCTGCTAAATTGCAGTGTTACCTGCTTAAGCAGTTCAGCGACTCTCCTGGGGACCCCCTATCCGCCACCTGGGGGCGCGCCTGGTAGGCACCCAGCCCTGGGGCGCTTGAAATTATCAATATGTAAAATTTGACTATTTTGTTTAAACCACGGAAAACTAATAGTTTTAATTTTCTTGGGGTTCAAATTAATTTTGTAAAATGTGAAGTAAATGGATAAAACAGTGTATTTTTAATTACAATTTTTGAAATGTTTGTTGTAGGCAATTTGTACTGAAGCTGGTTTAATGGCTTTAAGAGAAAGAAGAATGAAGGTTATGAATGAGGATTTTAAGAAATCCAAGGAAAGTGTTCTGTACCGCAAGAAAGAAGGAACACCTGAAGGATTATATCTTTAGGCGTGTGAACTAAAGTAATTACAATGTTCTATTTAATATTTTTTGTAATAAATAATCTATAACAATAGTGGCAGTTTTTTATAGTAAAATCGTTGATTGAGTATATAACAAGATCCTATGGTTTAAAATATTTAAAAATATCCCTTAGTTTCTTTCTTTTTCTTTACATTTCTACAGTTAATATAACTGCATTTGAACGAATATTTTCCGGACATTATTCTAATAAAGTTCAATGAATGATAAATGTCAATAAGTAAACAAAATAAGATACGAATCGTCAGTGAAAAACTAGTAAATAAAATCTTTGATTGGATAAATACCCACTCAATCAACGGTAACAAGCACAACGGTATACAAAAAAGCACAAAAAATTAAAATCGAACGAACAAGATCTAGACGTTGACTGACAAAAATAAGAGGGATTTTAGGTAGGCAATCAACAACGCCATCCCGTTATAAGAGGGATTTTCGGCTACAAATAGTTCCATAAGGTCTCAATGAATGAAACTAGGATAGGGGTTGTTGGAGTGAAATGAATTATCCTGTACATTTATGTTTTATTTTAAATAGCGTAAAGTGGAAAATAACAAACGTATCTTGGCGTTTTTTATAATTCCCCAGATCAGAATTAATTTTATACCATACATATGCATATAAAAGCATTGAGTACTATCACATTTTTTAGAAACATTCTTTTATTTACATAAAAATTTCATTTTTTGCTGTAGAAATGTATGTCTTATTAGAAAACATTGAAAGGCTTCGATCTCTACCTAGTCAAAGTTCCAGTGGTTCTCCTTACGGGTACCTGCGTATGTACATTAGATATTCGGTAATAAGCCCGTTTAAATAATAATATTCATCATACTTGGTTCTAAAAACAATAAAACAAAATTAATTCATTTTCGTTGGTCATTTTCCAATAATTTAGAATTAAATATCGTAATGTAATAAAATATATAATTTTTATATATTATTTAACGGATTTAATTTATGTACTTCGTTATTACGTAAGTCTAAATTGATCAATTTAGGAGCGTTTTGTAACTTTTTTTATAATTAAATAATTAACTTCCTGCTGTCATCACCTTTTATTGCAATTATTCTTTTTTGGTTATAAAAACTGAAGCATATAATTCAGAGTAGTCTAAAATAAAATTTGGTAACTATCGTAATAAATATGCAATTCTCAAGTTTATTTCATGGTTCTTTGTTAATGTTAACCTTTGCATGTGTAAGTATTTTTTATATATTTTATTTCTTGTATCTTAACTAACAATTGGGTAGTTGTTAAAATAAAACATAAGTAATTCAAAAACAATTGCTGGATATGTAATTCAATTCAATTAGTTTATTTAAAATATATTTGATTTAATAGGGGGTGTAATGAAATAACTTGTTTAAAAGGAAAAAGTAAATAAACAAGGATAGAAATTGATATACATTAAGATTGAATAAATAGATATGAAGGCGTAGCTATTTTCTTACGAGACGATCTTCAACATTATTTTTTACATTTTCTGTCGACAATATAAATGTTATAAATTTGGAAAGAAGCTGATATGAAAAGAAAACAAGAGCTCTATAAAACTATGGTTAAATTTCCTCAAAATCAAGAACTTGCTGAAGAATACAAAAAATACGGCAACAAATACAATGAAACTATTGAACATGCATACATAAATTAACAAAAATCACAAATTGACAAAAATTTAAATAGTTCAGATAAACTTGGTAAAAATGTTAAACGTTTCTTGAGCAAAAATCAAACTAAAAATTTAATAAGATAATAATAAAAAATAAAACGACAATGGTGGATAGGTTTAATGAAAACTTTTGCTAAAAAAAGCAAAAATAAATATTCAATTTTTATCGTCAAAAATAGAAGCTTCCCTTCGACCTACAAAGTGAAGTTGAAGTCAGTGAAACAATTTCTTCTTTAAAAATTTAAAAAGCTTAGGGTCTTGACGCTCTTCCAATTGCTATTATTAAAATTAAAGATAATGTTCAATTTATGACCAAAGCTAGGTACTACATTCTTAATCAGCCAAATCTGGACCATAAAAATGTAAAAAATTATAGACCCATCTCTGTTCCAAGAGTTTTGAGTAAACTTTTCAAGAAAATTATAAAAAATCGCCTTGTCAATTTTTAAAGTGAACAACAAAACATTTTATCCTCGAAACAGTATGGATTTAAGGAGGGAATGCCGAAGGAGACTGCTTTGACTAGTCTAACTACTACACTCTACTCTACAAAAGATAAGGGTGATAAAATTCTCTGTTTATTTTTAGATCTGATATTTTATAACGCCTAACCTAACCTAACCATTAAAACCCCTTGGAGTAAGGCCGGAAAAAATAAATTAACTCAGCTTATTTAATAATTTTAATAATAATAATTGCTTTTATTAAATATCAACATTAAAAAATATTAGAGATACGAGAGGAGTAGGAAAAGGGGGCCCAATTGATTGGCCAGCCCGGTCTCCCGATTTAACTAATTTGTATTTATTTTTTTGGGGTTTTATAAAAAATGATGTTTATAAAACTTCCCCGACTACTAGACAAGCCATGAAAAAGAGAATCACAGCAATTATTTGAACTTAGACTACACAGCATTTCATTGATGTTAACGGTGAACACTTTGAACATTTAGTTTAATATTATGGTTAGAATTATTTGAAGATTTGTTTTATTTAGAATAAATTGTTTATTAAAATTTATAATTTTTAAGGATTTTTGTTTTATTCCTTTCACTATATTAGGTTAATAATTATGGTTTACAATAAATATTACAAAATAACTTTATTTTCAAAAACTTTGGGTATAGGGAATGATATAAAATACAGGGGTGTTCCATTTGAAAGAAGAGAAAATGACAGGTACGAGTTATCGTCCACCCTGTATACAAAAGGGAAAATAATTAATATTTAATAGAATACAGTGATATTGTACCATATTAGGCAAAATACTTTTTTTTCTTCAACGTACAATAAGATAGCGTTGATTTACCTACGATTTTCAACTAAACATGTCCATAACTTTTGAAGGACTCTGTATAACGTATCGAAACCTTATAACAAAATTATAATTCAGTGTAATATACAAGAGTTCCCATTTAAAAAATCATATGTTTGGTTTGTAACGGTGTTATACAACACTCTGTATACTTTAATTAATATGGTCTATATTAAACAGCTAAAAATGAGAAAAACTAAAAAAGCGATTTTTCCGATCACCAAATGGGAATAGTACATTACATATAACAAGTGTGAATAGTGAAATATTACGCACGAGTAAAGTTTCATAGCGGCGAGTGCGAAAACGTAACGAGGGCAAGAAATACGCTTTCCAACGCGTTGTGTACCCAATTTTTCCTACGACCCCAACAGGATTTAAACGAATGTAAATATTGCAAGGAAATATAATTAAGAATCAAACAACCACCTTTGTCAGGAATTAACATCAAAGTTCTTTATTGGCTAGGTAAATGACTTTTTAATTTTTTCGTAGGCTTCATAAAAACTAAAAGTAAAAGGTTATTAGAACAATTGGTGAAATTAATTGGAAAAGTTATGTGTTAGTAATGCATTTTTAACATTTTCATTTACCTTTAACTCCTGTAATTTTCCATTTTATGTTGTTTCTGTTATACTCTCAGGTAACCCAAAAACCACTTATTGAAATTTTAAAGCAATTTTTATGAAAATAATAAGGCATAACGCATCTAAAATCACACTTTTATAAGTAATAAACTGTTAAATGCCTACCTACCTGTGTATATTTGGTTGCATAGATAATACAATTCATACACTATTTTTTATATAAGTATTTTACATTTATGTCACCAAAGATAAAATTTCCTTATCAAATTGAACAAACCAAAGTGATTTATTCACAAAAATGAATAGTTTTTATCCGTTAATCTTGCTTAAATTATTACGTTCTGTGCGTTTTTAAAATATATCACACGTGTGTGATAATGCCACTTCTTTTGTTGTTATTTTTCTAAAAGCGTATGATATTACGGTTGATTGATAAGTTTGGTTAGGTTAGGTTAGGTTAGGTTAGGTTAGGTTAGGTTAGGTTAGGTTAGGTTAGGTTAGGTTAGGTTAGTTTAGTTTAGTTTAGTTTAGGTTAGGTTAGGTTAGGTTAGGTTAGGTTAGGTTAGGTTAGGTTAGTTAACCAAACTTATCAATCAACGATATTACTAATTTTGGTCAAAACTGTGTGTTAGGTGTCGTTTTCATAGGGGGTCGTAGGAAAACTTACTATGGGGTTTTCGAAAAAAAGTTCCTTTTTGTATCCCCTTAAACTTAAGATGCACCAACAAAATGTGGTGAAAGACGCGTATTATACGAGGTACATTGGAAAATTTGATTTTGAATCAAAAAAAGTTGTTCACCATTAGAAAATAAATCAAGATTGTTTTTTTAAACGTTTATTTTGAATTTACCCGCTTAATTCAATCCTTTTTTCATGAAAATAGTTACAATACTTATAAAATGCATCATATCTATTTTTGATAAGTTTCAAACTGACTGTCTTTAATTAGTTAAGAATAAATTGTATAACTTAATTCGAATTTTAGGTCAATGGAAATCTTAAAGAAGACCTAAAAAGAGATTTCATGGATGCACTTGTAAAATGCAATGTTGACCCCGAAATGATCCAGCAGCTTTATAGAACTGGTAGTCAGCTACCTTCTCAAATGGTGCCTGGTATAACATGTACTTATAAAAGTTTAAATGTTTTTTTACCTAATGGTGACATAGATATAGACACTATTCAAGAAAAGTTCAAATACTTTATAGACGATGAGGATAAGATTAAAGAACTAACAGACGTATGTGGTATCAAAAAGGAAACTGTTGAAGAGACCAGCGAATATATTTTTAACTGTATTACTAATAAAATGAGACATTAATCAATTAATATATAAAGCTATAGTTAAATCTTGTAATTAATGTTGTAGAAATTCTTTTAAATTTAATTTTTTTAAAATATTAAGCACATATAGTGGTAATTATACACACCCTTTAAGGTCTACATTTAATATTTTTTTACATTATAAATATATAAAAAATTGATAATAAAATATGAAATGTAGAGAAAATACCAAAACTAACCGGTCCTTTTGCATAGATATTATAAAAAATATTACATAAAAAAAGATTACGTTCCCTTCCACATAGGCTTGAAGTAAAACTATTCCTATTCTTTACCAGAAACTCAACGATTTACGTAGATAAATATATTTTAATATCATTTCTTAGCCTAATAATTCATTTTCACATAGCGGATCACAGAATAAATTCTTCTTTTCTACTATTTGTAACGTCCTGTGACACTTACCTTTGCTACTGTGGCGCCACAAATTTGTTTCTTTTCGATGGACCCTTTTTAATAAATACATTGAGTTGGTTGTCCTCCTTTTTATCCTCCATAATTTCGAAGGTAAGTGTAAAATAATATTCACGTAATAATAGAACAAAAAGAAAAAGTAAGGAGTACCTATACGCAAAATGACCTTGAGTCTAGAAAGGAGCTTGCATATGGCTACCAATAAAAAAATAAAATTTATATTAGAGTTTTTATTGTAAATAAAATGTAACCAATCAATTGTGTGAATAAAATTACTGTTGTAAATCATTTTGTGTTTATAAAAACCGAGTGTGCTCATTTTTTACATTTCTGTGCAAATATTGCTTTGACAGCATACTGTAAACATAAAGAATGCTTAAATTAACAACTTAAATTAAACTAGCAGACAAACGTAACGCAGCACTATACATCACAGATTATGAAGTGAAGGATGGTTTATCAAGCTATATTTCAGAATTATTGTTTTTTTTTAAATTATATTTATTAAATATTAAATATTTGCACCACCACAAAAGCGAATCTTACTGGCGCTCCCTTGGATGTTGTGTTGGGAAGATAAACATTATATTTTATATAAAAATAACTAAATAAGGTTAATTCTAGTGTTATGCAAAACCAAAAATAAAGATTAAAATTGCAAGAACTGAAATGATATGTATGCACAAGAAATTTTGTAATAATTATCGAAGTAATATATAAGAAGACATTTTCAAGACGTTTAGTCTAGTAAAAATCAGTAAAACAATTATTTCAGTAACTTAATGGCCCTGGTAAATGTAATAAACTTACTTGGGAGATCATACCCTTGACAGTTAGTTGTTATTCAATTGTTTAATTTATCTAACCTCCGGCTTTCAATATGAGTTTATTGCCGCTTGTGACATAAGGAAGAAGGTGTGAAAAACCAATAAGAATAGTTTTATTTTTTTTGTTGCTATTCGGAAGTAAAAAGGTGAAATGAAGTTTATAATAGTGCTTGCTATTTGTTGTTCTTTATTTGTGATAAAGGTAAATTATATAAATCTTACTTAGAAATACATTTCTTGTATATAACTAAACAGAAGATGCTTTTTAAAGTAGAGCTAAAAATCCAATAAATATTTAAACTTCCTTAGATAATGACTGTCCAGTTTGGAAATTGTTAGTTGTACCAAATCTTGAGTATTTCTCTTATATCATGGGAGCCTTCCACAGTAATCTCATAAAAAATTTTTCAAGGTTTCCAATCTTAATTCCATGACTTTTGTTCATTAGAAGTAGCCGTCACGTTTACTGCTTTGGTAACTTCCTTTAATCTAAAATCAAGCACTGTTTCTCTAAAAAGTAATATAAGCATTGTAAAAACAATGATATGAGTAAGTTTTTAGTTAGAAATAAAAAAAATACAATGGTGAAACCTATGAAAATTATTTTTCCGCCTGCCGGAAATCCAATCATATAGGAACAACACCAAAAACAAGAAGGAAAATATTATTTATCAGGGCGGAATTTTTTTTATTTCATACTGCATCGTAACAGCCATGTTTAAGTCAACGATTTGAGTCCGGTAAATGAGACTTTACGGTAAAATTTTTACCGGATTCTAATAAAATGAGGAAAAAATCAAACAATTTATTGTGGAAACAATACAAAATTACTAAACATGTAATTAAAGACAATCTAAAAGTTAAAAGTAACTTGAATTGTGAAATCTGTATTCCCAGTTATTTCAACTTTCGGTAAACCATCGTGAAGAGTGGAATTCTACTAATAATTTCTTTAGATTTCTCAGTTAAGACTTGCACAAAACTTTCTCCTTCCTGGATCATTTTAGCCACTTTGTTCTTTCCTTCCAACGAATCCTCAATATACTTTACTGCCACGGAGGAACTCTTCCATCCTCCATGTCTTTTGAGAAAGGAAAGTTCCGCTCCCGCATTTGCTAGTAAAGTCGCCGATGTGCTGCGAAAACTATGGCCGGTGTACAACTCGGAATTTGCTAAGAATTGCCTAGAAACACCGCTATTTTCTTGGGAACTCCACCGACTGTGTGAATTCCAACGCGCTGGGAAATGCACTTGCCATTACGGTATCCTACAAACAATTTGTTATGACCTAAACCTTTGGGCCACAAGGCAACGTATCTTCGGAACAGTTCCATTTTATCAATGACCGTAAATACTCTTCTTTGATTCGTTTTTAAAAAAGGGATGGTGATTACCAATTGTGTAGAAGTTTTCTGGATGTCATCCAAAGACATTTCATATATCTCTTCGCGGCGACAACCACCAGCGACGGCGATTAAACGAACAATCTAACAAGAACACAAAATTATCAGTAAATATTGAAATGTGCATCTAAAATTATTACCTTTGCCACAAGATATTGTTGATCTGGTGCCTCTTTCACAAATTTTACCAATTCTACTCTGATAAGTGTTTTGGCTTGTTTAGGTTGATAGCCAACAGACTGATTTTTAGGGAACGCTCGAAGGAGAATCTTGATATATCCACATTTTTATTAAATTGTAGCATGGCTTTAACCATCGAATACTTTGACCAGAGTGAAGAACTGGGCATTTTTTTTTACTAGAAAATCACCAATAATGATTCCTTCAAAAGAATATTAAGTGCAACTTACCAAATCAAACAAATACGCCATTGATTTCACGGACTGCGTATAACCTTTTCCAGTCGCAAAACTGTTTATATTCGCTATGGCACCTTTCTGATGATTTTGTGGGAATCAGAGAGCCGGCAGCTTCATTATATTTACGCAAAACATCTTCGGGAATGTTATTGTTTGTCGACATTTTGTCTGTTGACATTTTGTTTCACAAAAGTCAACAAAACAAACACCTTACAGTAAGTAACCTTAGAAACTATCGTTTCCATAATTGATGATCATATATTTTCAATTTTGTTTTATTAATGTAAGATTTAGTGTCTGCAGTATGAAATAAAACGCATTACGACACACGACCGCGAAACTTTTATAGTAACTCGTTTCAAAAATACGTCAACATTTCGACTCGTACTGTAAAAATGCGTTTCCCGGACTTATGACATAAATTACTATTATTCTAGTATTGAAAAAGTGCGCCTTGGAATTCATATTTGTTAATTTTTAGGGACCAATCTGTCTAACGTTTTATTTACAATTTTTTAAGTAATTGGAATAGTATAGTGCTCGCGTGTGACAAAACAAATGTTCAATTTTTGAATATGAATCATATGAATGATTCCCTCGATTAAAGCTCAGATGAGGATATTTATTTTAACAATACATAATAGTATAGACTGTTCAATGATTTCTAGATCGCTTGCTAGAGCTATGGTGAGCTTGCATGCTTCTAACGCGGACGGCTCGGGTTTGATTCTCAACCACAACGATTTTTTTAAATTATTTTTTTCAATAGTTATAAGTGTAGGCGGAAAACAGTTGTGTGTCACACGTGCATAAATGCATTAGCACCTCTTAGCTGCGGGCTACTAATTTCCAGTTTCTGTCCTTGTGACACAATATACGATTTTGCTTTTACCAGTTTTACGAAAATTTGTTATTCTCTATATGGGGCATTCCATGCCAGCTCATCCTATCGATTGGATTTACATCTCCTATTTCGTTGAAATTTGGGCATCTTTTTGTACCCTTCGAAAAAGATTTCTATAAATTTTTTCAAATTTTTTCATTCAGCCAATCGAGAGATATGAATTTTCGAAAATTTCTTGTATTTTTTTTTAAAATAGCCATGGTGAAAAATTGTCCGATTTGGGATTTTTTTTTTAAATTTCTTGTTTTTTGATAAACTTTTTAAAAAATTTATGCAAAAAATTATTCATCATAAATTTGATTGTTTTTTTTTCATTCCAAAGTTAAAACAAAAATTATAAGATTGTTTGTATCCTTCGAATTTTTTTAAAAAAATAATTAATTTAAAAATTAAAAAAAATTATAACCCATTATTATCCCATTACGAGACTAGACTTAAAATTTGTGTTTTGAAGAGTAGAATTTTTAAGATTTTTAAAAAAAATTTGAAAGATACAAACAATATTAAAATTGTTGTTTTAACTTTGGAATGAAAAAAAAACAATAAAATTTATGATGAATAATTGTTTGCATACATTTTTCAAAAAGTTCATCAAAAAACACGGAATTTAAAAAAAAAGTCCCAAATCGGACAATTTTTCACCAAGATGGCTATTTAAAAAAAATACCCGAAATTTATAGAAACCTTTTTCGAAAGGTACAAAAAGATGAGATGCAAATCCAATCGGTAGGATGAGTTGGCATGGAATGCCCCATATGTTCTCCTATCAACTTTGGGGACTGGGTAAAGGGAATTGTATTGAGAGAAAATGGCAATATTTTTTTCGCATCCTGACGGCCTTGGAAATTATCAGAATGTTTATGTTTCAGGTAACAACTGAAACACGAACGGCTCCAAATTTCAAGTACCAAGAAGCCAGAAAAAAATGTCAAGAAGATCCTAAAACTACATTAGATCGAGAAACCCTGAAAAATGCTTTTAGGGGTGAAATTAATACTGCAACATTTGGAGGGCATGCTATCTGCATCTATAGACATCTTGGAATACTGGACGAGCATGCTAATGTGAATAAAAGGAATTTAAGAAACAGTTTGGATTATATAATTGTCGATCAGGAACGACTAGAAGCAGCCGTAAATGAATGTTCTGTAAAGAAAAGTACTCCAGAGGAAACTGCCGTTGAAATTTTTAAATGCACCAAAAGAGCGATGGCTCCATATCTACCCCATTATGAACCACAATAAGAGAAATATTTATTCATTCAATCATTTTTAATATCGTTGTAAAAGTTTAAATGAATCTCTATTAAAATTTATCATCGAAACATTGGAACATAAAGCTTTTAGTATTTTCATAAATATTTCTTGACCTAATTTGATTTGGATATAATCATTTTAAATAAAAAAAGTTTTGTTTGTGTAGTACAAACTTGAATTATATGTATAATTCTGAAAAAGAAATTAAAGTGGCTATATAAACATAGGTACTTTTTTCTTCCATTTGCAAGATATAGTCCATCTTGTTTTTATAAAATCCACGCTACATATTTAAGAAAATAATAATAGAAGTAATAAAATTAAAATGTTTAATATCTCTAAATAATCCCTGGTCTATTTAAGTAATGACATTGACTATTTTATTATTAACTATTAACCCTTCCTCCTTTTACCAATTTCATTCTCGAAATACATAATAAACGATGTCAGTCTAAGACTTTTCCATGGCGACACGAATTTACATACAATTCGATCGAGAAATAGCGTGCCGCGTAAACCCGAACAGAACAAACAATTTCAACCCCCCAGTCTGTTTTTAACTTTTCACAACATATGAAGGTAAGTGAAAGTATTTTAATTCCTGGTATAAACATCACTGAGTTTTATAGAACATTGGAAACTATTACAAGTATTTATTTGTGTTTTTGTTATGCATTTACAATGGCTAAACTAAGTTTAAAGTCTTAACGTTAATTCAAGTAGTTTAAATGTTTCAATATTAAAAGGAATAGTTGCAATTAGCAAAAGGTACTTGCACATTTTTTTTCGAGTTTTTTATTAGTTTGGTAAATTTAGCACATAACATATAAAATACATAATCAGGATTCATTTAATTCAAATAATTTACACATGTATAGTGTGTTCAATAATATAGTGCCTAAAATAAAAGGAGACTTATAGTAATAATAAACTTCTTAGGTAAAGTACGTCTCACAATAATTCGTTGACTCGGTACCTGACCTTAGGGGATTAGTAATGAAAGGTTATAAATTTCTCATTGTACAGTAAACATTAACAGATCCGTAATCGGGTTTTCAAAATAGATTTAAATAAAACTCGGTAACATTTACTAAAACTTAAATTTATTTTGTAAAAAAAATCACGAAATTTTTTAAAAACAAATTTTAACTTTATTTATTAGTTGCGATTAAACAAATGAACTAATTCTACATTATTTACAACTATTTAATCTAAATGTAGTTCAGTATCACTATCGTCTTCATTTAAATTAATAACTAAGGGTGCTACAGTTACATTAACATTTCGATATGTACCTTCAACCTTAATAACATGCTGAATCGAATTTTTCCAGCTATCAATGGGAATATTACTTGTCACATTTCTGATTAAATCTATAACACTTGAGTTTAATGTGGGTGAAACGTTTTCCGATCTAACTTTGAATTTTAGCTGATGCCACATGTGTTCTATAGGATTGAACATGCAATAATATGGGGGAAGCCGTAACACTGTGTGGCCCATATTTTTAGCAATAGTATCACAAACGTATTATTTTTCAATACCGAACGCTGCTACAACTTGAAAGAGATCACGTTTTGTGTACGATTCTTCAAAATAAAGGTCATTTTTTAACAAATACTCTTAAATTTTCCATTTATTGTTGTTGCTATTTGGTACTTTATTTAATTGACGGCTATGATAAGTTGCATTGTCCATTACAATTATACTTTTTTCCGGTATATTCGGCAATAAATAATTCTCAAACCAATCTTCAAAAAGTTCTGCTGTCGTATCTTCGTGATAATCTAAACTTGAATCTTTAATATTCTTTGCTGATAACAATAAAGCGTTTGGAACCCAACCTGTTTCTGATCCGGCATGTATTATTGTAATTCTTTGTCCTCTATTTGATGAGGCCTTTGTTTTGCAATTTCCCGATGAATCAACAAAACCCTTCGTTGGAGTATCATGGGTGTCATACCATGTCTCGTCGAGGTAAATAATTGAAAGGTTTTCACTTCTATATTTTTGAATAGCTTGTAAGTAATGACAACGCCACGTTCGTAAACGATATGACTCCATTATCACTTGTCTTTTATTAATGGTACAATATTTTGGTTAACTTAAATGTTTCTTCTGCTGCATCGGTTACACTATAACCTCGATTATTCAATGTTTCAAACACATTTTTCACAATTTGTTTCGCATCCGGCGATAAATGCACTTTTTTTGCCCAAGGACGCCACATACTTAGTTATAAACACAAGATTACTTTCAGAGTATAATGTTTACTACAAACTAAAATTCTAGAAGAGAATTTTAAAAACAAATTACCCCGAAACTCTCACTTGCTTTTCCAAGATGATTAAGAAAATCAAAAATTATTTACTAATGATTTACTATTGATGGTCAGTAATAATAATTTAAAATTTTACCTGAAAAATAAAAAATCCAAAATATATCTTCCTGGACAAAAATAAATAATACCTTTCTGTAAATAGTTCACCGGTTTACGGCCAAAGTTCGAAGAAATATTAACCACCTTTTATTAGTAATCCCTTAAGAGCAGTTAAGAGCAGTTACCAAGTCAACGAATTATTGTGAAACGTACTTTACTTTTGTCTCAGGTATTGGCAAGTTTGGGTAAAGAATACAGGTCAGGATTAAATTTTCAAAAATAAATTTTTAATAGAAACGCATATTAAAGGATATTCACAATAAAATTTAATAAAAACTTAAATATGTTAGTATATCAATTCAGTTTCACTATCACTATCGGCATCTACATTAATTATAAGGGGTTCTATGTTTGTATGAAATGCCCTGTATGAATCCTCCACTTTTATAACATGGTTTATTATTCTTTTCCAACAATCAGCGTGTGGGTCATCTATATTTTGCCGGATTAATGCAATTACAGAAGGGCATAATGTAGGTAGTATTTTGGGTTCGCACTTTGTTCTTTAGTTTTCTCCACATATGCTCAATCGGGTTGAATACGCAGGAAGGAGGAAGGAGGAAGACGGAAGACGAAGAACACTGTATGTCCTTTGGATGCTGCAATTGTGTCACATACATATGTCTTCTGCATGTTAAATGTCCTTAGAACCTCTAAAAGCTGCGTTTTTTTGTATCCTTCTTCAAAGTACATTTTGTTTTGGAGCATAAATTCCTGGATTTCCGCTTTTGTATTTGAAGAGCCTGGAACCTTCTTTAATTGGCGACTATGGTAACTGGTATTGTCCATAACTATGACACTATGCGGGGAAATATTTGGCAGTAAAGTGTTTTCGAACTAATCTTCGAACAATTTGGCTGTAGTATCTTGATGGTAATCCAGCCCGGAAAAAATCCTACAAAGTAACAAAAACTTTTGATTTAATAAATCATACAGAAAGTTTTTTTTTCGGAACGGCTACAGAAAAAACTCATTTTTATGTTAATTTTAAACCCCTGTTTTTAATAATAATATTTTTCTTTTATAAGTGAAAATATCAAATGAAACTACAATAAAACCAAAACACATTTTAGGATACCAAGTAGGTATTTATTTTAACTTAAAGTAAACCAATAGATAATGGAAGGACATTTTTCTTTGTCCCCTCGGGCTAACATTTAAGAATATTATACATTCAAATAACAAAATCGATCAGAACAAAAGCTTTTTCGGATAAAAGCATAATGGAATTTTCAGGAAGAAGTATATTTTTAAAATAAGATGCTTATTCATCCTTAGTTCTATATATCTTTTTAAATACTAAACGATTCTCACAAGTTAGTACATTAGACCTTGATATATTTGTCAACTGGTTTGTGTGGATCTGAGAAACAAGTATGGTAAATATCGTGTTTATATAAAAAATACACAATTGCTCTGCATTCATCTAAAAATTCTGTAATGGAGAATTCTCCTCCTATAGAATATTAATAGAGTAATTACCTTAATTAAAAGAAGGTACTATTAACACATTTTTAGTTGTTACCTTACATATTTTTATTAAAAAAATTGATAAATAAAATTGGGTATTTAATTTTTAAAGCAGTGTTCTTGTTTTCAGAAGTGGCAACAGCGCGTTTAATATTTACTTTATTTGCGATAAAAACTATAAAATCAATTCATTTATCTTGTACTTTTATGATAATATAGAAATTATATGCCTGCACTATTATTATGTTTAGTATTTATTTGATTTGATTAACAATCCCTGGCAGTTCAGGCCACAAGTTATGCAGAAAAAAGGAAAAATATTAGATTGGTTTTGTTCTATTCGTTTGTTGGTTTAGTTTTGTGATTTTTTATATTCTTTTAATTATTATTTATTATTTTGTATAAAACACAAAAAATTCAACAATTCCAAAATACAGCCCCAAAAACGGGAACAAAAAACCATACATAGCGTGTAGAATTTCTATTTACATTCTTTCATCTTCGCTGTTGGTGCGCAGTTGCCAATTCGTAAAATGCGAACAGAACAATTAAACCACTACTAGTGCAGTCGAATTACGTGAAAAAGTGACCAATTTATGACTTAAGTTCGAATTGAGGTAGCTAAGTGGAAAGGGGTAGGTTTGATAATTACAAATCGAAAGGCGACCATCCAAGATCTTAGATACGTGCGAGGGGTGCGTGGTAGGGGTGGAAAGGGGGTGAAAACGGTTTTTTGCAATTTGCAGCGTAAATACGTATTTTATTGAAAAAAGTTAAATGGAAAAGTTGTAGATAATAAAAAAATCGACAACTTTTGTCTGAAACATTTTTGCACATAACCTAAAAATAAAGGCTAAAAAAGCGAAAAACCATAATTTTCGTTTTTTATTTTTTACTCAGCGAAAAATCAATATTTTGTTATGAAATTCAGTACAGTGATAGCTTTTTGTATCCCAAAAAAGTAGAATTTTTTTTATTTATGATAACTCAATTTTTTTTCGACATATTAACGATTTTCGAAAAAAAGACCTCATTTTGTAACGGCTCCCAAGGTCCGAATTTTTATTTTAGACGCCTCTTGAAGATCTCATTTTTTTCGTAATGACTTTAATTTTCATATACAATAATAAAAAAATACTATTCCTAGCAAAAAAAATCGTTTAAAATCGAAAAAACTGAAAAATTCATAATTTTTCACGCGTATCTTTTTCCTACCCTTCTACACGTTATATTACTCTCAAAAATATTTCAGTTAATTCCAGACAGTCTGCTAAAAAATATTTCCTGCAGTTGCAAAAAAGGTTGCAGTTCTTCAAGATGCAGTTGTCAAAAACACGGTTTAAAGTGTACGAATTTATGCTCGAATTGCTACGGCGTTATTGATTGTACTAATATCGAGCAATCAATCACAGAAATTGCCGATGTACATCCTTCAGAACACGTTGACCAAAACGATGCATTTCAAGATGAGAATCGCATGCTAGAAGAGGAAGAAAATGTCGAATCTGACGAAGAAGAATCAGAAAATGATAATGAAGATGAAGACGAACATGATAAAGATGAAGACGGAGATGATGAAAATGAAGACGAAAATGATGAAGATGACGATGAAGTAGAAGTACAAGAGGAAGAAGAATGTAATTCGCAAGTCAAAAGGGCGAGATATAATTAAAAATAAGAAACAGTAAAATTGTACTTTCTTTGTATAATTCCATCGTATGCACGTATAATAAAATAAATTTTTTTATTTTTTTTAATCAATATAGACGTCCATAATTTCCTTTATTTTAATCATACAAACTGCAATAAGGTGTGATAAATTAAATGCATGTACATGAAATATTTTTGAGAGTAATATAAAGTGTAAAGGGTAGGAAAAAGATACGCGTGAAAAATTATGAATTTTACAGTTTTTTCGATTTTAAACGATTTTTTTTGCTAGGAGTAGTATTTTTTTATTATTGTATATGAAAATTAAAGTCATTACGAAAAAAATGAGACCTTCAAGAGGCGTCTAAAATAAAAATTCGGACCTTGGGAGCCGTTACAAAATGAGGTCTTTTTTCGAAAATCGTTAATATGTCGAAAAAAAATTGAGTTATCATAAATAAAAAAAATTCTACTTTTTTGGGATACAAAAAGCTATCACTGTACTGAATTTCATAACAAAATATTGATTTTTCGCTGAGTAAAAAATAAAAAACGAAAATTATGGTTTTTCGCTTTTTTAGCCTTTATTTTTAGGTTATGTGCAAAAATGTTTCAGACAAAAGTTGTCTATTTTTTTATTATCTACAACTTTACCCTTTAACTTTTTTCAATAAAATACGTATTTACGCTGCAAATTGCAAAAAACCGTTTTCACCCCCTTTCCACCCCTACCACGCACCCCTCGCACGTATCTAAGATCTTGGATGGTCGCCTTTCGATTTGTATTTATCAAACCTACCCCTTTCCACTTAGCTACCTCAATTCGGACTTAAGTCATGAAAAAAAGGTAATTCGACTGCACTATACTTTGTCAAGGAATATTTCAAAAATTAAAAATAATTTGGTGGTTTCTTGAATGAAACTATTCTAACTATATAAAACCTTAGAATATGTTGGCTTATTAAATTCGTGGCCTGTGATTGGTCAAAATACCGTTGGCTTATATAAGGTTCATAAGCCAACAGGTAAATATAACCACTACTATTATTTAATTTTAATTAATTTTATCATAATTGTATATTTATTACTATTTATTTTAATGCTTTCTCTTATCGCGTGGGCAATACATCTAGAAATATGAATGTAAACTCAAATTATAGCCCAAACTAACCTATAAATATGGAACAACCTCAAGTAGAACATAAAATACAGTAATGTTGTTATGGCGTAGTTGATGGTCATTATTTACCTATTTATTTTTTATTTTTGGATACACCATTCCACTCTTTGCATATTGGTGTTACTACTAGTAGTATCAATCATGCGGACAACAATTCGGACAATTCATTCTGGCAGAGGCTAAAATGACATGAACGGAAACATTTAAAATTTCCAGCAAATTTATGAAATGACTTAAAACAATAATGGTGGTTCGTAGACTTGATAAGAATTGATGTACCATTCGGAATTAACGTATGAAAATACATAAATATTTACTAAACATTTCCATCTGATGTAGTTGATTTGGCAAAATCTAGATTTTTTGTAATAAGTTGGTGTAGTCTGCTTTTATAATGCTTAAGGCATATTGACTCTTAGTCTAAATAGAATTATTTTTATAATCGATCAGAAAACGGCAAAGAATCAAACGAATTAACACACACACTGAAATTCAAAGTCACAGCTGACTGACTGACAGTTATCGAGTTTTTTTTTGATTCAGCAACGTCTACAGTTTTACATAAGCCTAGCCTAATTTGTACAAACCCGAAGCGAAGGGTTCATATCCAGTCTTTAGGATATCTGTAGTCACCCCTTTGCCATGATATACAAATATCAGTTCTTCGGTTCAAAGAACAGACTACATGTCTTGTCCGTTGAACCAGTTGATGCTACGCATCTTTTTCTGGTATCCTCTTCTTGTTGTCCCTCTCGGTTTGGCAGGCTTCATTGGTCTTCACGTGTCATCCGATTAGATCGGCCTCTTCTTTTTCTTTGGGTCTTCTTCTTCTTGGTTTACCTGTAACATAATAAGATTTTGATTAGTGTGGAAGAAGCAAGTTCTTCGGTATGACGTACTTCCACTGCCCATCGCCCAAGTCGTAATTCAGCAGATTCCTGAGTTCCGCATTTGGATGGTCTTCAAGTCTGGCAAAACCTATCTCCGCTCTATCATTCATAAGATCTACAATTCTTTCGATTTCCAGATCTATGAAGATGTCTTGGTTTCGAACGTACCAGGGTGCGTTCACTGCCTGTCAGAGACATAGGTTTTGCTGGAATTGTACCATGTTTCTATTAGTTTGCCCCCAAGCCAGGGATGCATATGTCAGGATCGGCATGATCACGGTCCGGATGAGCAGCAGTTTTGTGCGCAGTTGAAGTTCGTTGTTACGACCTATCAGGCACTGTAGTGCAAACCTTGCTGTTTTAGCTTTCGCTACTACCGTTTGGACATGCTCTTTGAAAGTCAGCCCTTGGTCTGGGGTGACTCTCAGGAACTCTCTACTCGCTGAGTCTCACTTCTTCTGTTGTTGGTTGTCTTCTCTTTTGACACAGTATGGCTTGTGTTTTGTCTGCGTTTTTACATAAACAACTTACAAAATTACCAAAAATGACGTCATTCCCTCCTAATCGTGAATATCCTATACCACTATATCCACTAACATAAATTCATTTATTAATATGTAGCAAAACATTAAGGAACAATCATGTTTTATCATTTGAAATCTTGGATCTATTTAAGTAACAAAAAATCAATGTGTTACTTGTGTTATTTACTAGACTGGGCATCATTTAGTGTAATATGGGTGAAAAATAATTCTAAACTAAAACGTGACCTGTGAATAACTGAATGACCTTCAGTTTTCTTTCAAATGCCAATCTTGATAAAACATTCCGCAAATAACTAAAAGACCTTCAGTTCTCTTTCATTTCCAATGTTGATAAAAATGTAGATATACTTATGGATAGCTTTTATTCAAAAGATAATAGCATAGTAGCTTTTCTTTACGTGTTTCTTAATTTCATATTATTGATTTTGCCACGAAAGTTTATTACTCCTAAAAATATCGATCAAAATGTCAAGGACATACCATTATACTAAAATAAATAATTCCTTAATGAAAACTTTAAAGTAGATCTTATTTTTGTTTTATACAGGGTGTTTCAAAAAAAGGTAACACCGTCTCTAGGATAGGTAAAAAACTGAAAAATAATTGGGGTTTGCTTAGTAAAATTTTTTTCTAACGCCATCCGTTTTCAAGATAAAGGGTGTTGAAGAAAATAAAAAATTACACATTTCTTACGATTTTGCCGAAACTACTGGCACCATTGCAATGAAATTTTATACGAATATGTTTTGAAAGCTGATATATCCCATGAATTTGTTTTTATAACTAACTCTCATAGAGGGCGCTAGTTACACGATTCATACAATGTATTATTCAACATAACCTTTTTTAGGGTAAAAGGTAAAAGGTACTCTTGGTAAAACTCGATATTATGTACCGTTTTCGGAATATTTTGATTTGAAAATTATAAAGTAATAATCGCTCCTGGTATAAACTAATGATAAAGTTCGATTTTCTCTAAGTTTGCCATGTAAAATTGACATTTATTGATTGTTATGACAATAAGTCAACAATAAATAGAGTTTTGAAACCTTGCTATTTGTAAAATTAGATATTGTTAAACTTTTCTGCAAAACGCGTAAAAGCTGCACTAGAGTTTCCTAAACACTCGCCTAAAGTTAATAACATGTCGGTGTATTCAACATTTGAGTACATTTTGTTTAACAATATCTAATTTTACAAATAACAAGGTTTCAAAACTCTATTTATTGTTGACTTATTGTCATAACAATCAATAAATGTCAATTTTACATGGCATACTTAGAGAAAAGCGAACTTTATCATTAGTTTATACCAGGAGCGATTATTACTTCATAATTTTCAAATCAAAATATTTCGAAAACGTTACATAATATCGAGTTTTACCAAAAGTACCTTTTTGGTGTAGAATTAAACGATGTTTATGATCATTTGGAGTTTTGACTAATAATTCTACCCTAAAAAAAGTTATGTTGAATTATACGTTGTATGAATCGTGTAACTAGCGCCCTCTATGAGAGTTAGTTATAAAAACAAATTCATGGGATATATCAGCTTCCAAAACATATTCGTATAAAATTTCATTTCAATGGTGCCAGTAGTTTCGGAAAAATCGTAAGAAATGTGTAATTTTTTATTTTCTTGAAAACGGATGGCGTTAGAAAAAAATTTTACTAAGCAAACCCCAATTATTTTTCAGTTTTTTACCTATCCTAGAGACGGTGTTACCTTTTTTTGAAACACCCTGTATAAAGAAGAGTCGCCTTATGAGAAGAAGAACTATTATAGTTATTATTATCCATATTTCTGCAGTCCACAATTTGTCCGTGTTTGACCTTTGAATTGAATCTACTAGAAGTGGATCTGTTACTTCAATAGTTTTTTCAATCATAGTTTCACTTATCTGAGTTGTAATTCTTTGTCTAAGTTCACTGATATTATCTTCAGAAGTATTCTCCCTTAAATCAGGTTCAGGATTATTTTCTTTTTTATTGACTTCTTCTTTAGCCTTAAGAGCTATTTGCTTAATTAATGAACTTTCTTCTTGAGTTAATTTTTGGCCAAGTGTATATCCATTTGCAGCTAATTTTTCTGAGATTTTTCCACACGTTGAAAACTCCCAATTTTTTTATTTCTTTGCTAAAAGTTGCCTCTCTTCAGCTGTATAATCTAAAGAACCAATAGTTCCAGATGCTGATGTTGGCATAAAAGCTATCAATGCCAAAAGAGCAGTACGAATTGACCAAGAAGGTTGCCAACTTTCT
This sequence comes from Ophraella communa, assembly GCA_035357415.1. Classification (NCBI taxonomy): domain Eukaryota; kingdom Metazoa; phylum Arthropoda; class Insecta; order Coleoptera; family Chrysomelidae; genus Ophraella; species Ophraella communa. The sequence continues at coordinate 31,897,196 of CM068993.1, forward strand.
GGATGGTGTCCAGATATTGATAAACATATTTTCTTATTAACTTCAAACCTTCCATTAGGCGTTAATAAAATAATATTTGGTGGTAGCATAGGATACTGGGATGGTAATAAAATCCTTCCATGATAGAACCCTCCTTCAAATTCTGTTCCTAAAGGACCTCTGACAGTAAAATGTGGACACGTGTAATATTCATCAGTAGGACTTGATAATTCAATAGCTTCTCTCATTAAACGCTTTACACCAGGACTTTTAAGATTGTACTTAGTTTCCAAAGACATATTTGTTGTTAAAACACTAAGATTTTATAAAATTACTAGATATCTTATTTATTTTGCTGACACTTTCCATTCAATGAACAATTTTCGCAAAATGTCAAAATCAGATACGTGACAGCCACGGGTAACTAGATGTCAATTTTTAGTTAATCGCCTGTTATTGACGAATTGCTGCGTACAAACAATTGAATTCTGTGACGTATTCAGTGCGGACGAAAAAGATTTGCGGACGAAAAACTATAGATGTTAATTAATAAGCCATTTTTCGTTCTAAAATTAGTACGAAAAATGTTATTTTTTGTAGTGGTCGACGGAAAATATTATTATTATTTAGGTAAATTTAAAAATTCACCGTAAGTATAAAAGCATTTGGGGCTAAAAAGTCTCTATTAGTGTTTGTCTTTGGGAAAACCGTTCGCTACGAATATTTGTCGCTGACTGAACTGTAAATGACGAAAAATTTTTGTCACAAAGTTTTTAGTTTCGTATTCTTGGTAACAATTTTGCTATTTTTTTTTTATTAAATTTTTCTTCATCAACTATTTCTATCTTGCTTACCTATAAAGTTCAATATATATGATCCGGCTGAAGGATCAGCGACATCTCTATAAAAATATAATTCAAGACAAAATGATTGCACTTTCTACTTGAACCTCCTTACGAGTGTGCTCATTCAACTCCTTGTGAGCTTCTGTTAGATTCTCTATTTGAGACTCTTCTTGAGATTCCTGCATCTTAGTCAAACTTCTGGACTTTCCTGTCTTAGACCTCAACTTAACCATATCTTGGTTCAAATTAAAACGGCGAAAGGACCAGCAATGTTATGTCTTGCTCACCTATGAAGTTTAATATATAAGATCCGGCTGAAGGATGAGCGAAATTTCTATAAAAATATAACAACATGATTGCACTTGTGGCTGTTTGTAAAATTCCATTAATTAAACATATTAAAATTGATAACAAAAAAATTATATCATAGCAAAATTTTTAAATACAGGTTCGTTCATTATAAGAGTACATAAAACAGCTAAAATAGAAAGTTTCATAAAACATTTAAAAGTAAAATCCAACAATAAGGGCCGGTTTTTCAATCGCTTGTTAAAAGCTTCTGTTACTTGACCAAAAGTTAACCGTGACCAACAGCTAAAGTTTCTGTTAAAGGTTATGGCGTTTTTCAATGCACTATCTAACTTTTAGCTACGAAACTGCCAGCTATCATTAAATTTGCTGGGTTGGTAAAATTGATTTTTTGGTTTGGTTTGTTAATTTCTTAAAACGGTAAATAAAGATATTGTTTTGTGTTCAATTTAGTTGAGTTAACCTAAGTTTTTATGGTTTTAAATAGAAAAAGAAGATCTTTGTTTTTATTAGTTTTATTTATTTTGTTGAGTATTATTTTAAAAATTTTATATTTTCAAATGGAAACACCAAAGAAAAACAGGATATCTAATTTTTCAGTATCTGATAAATCCTTGTTATTAAAATTAACAAATCATTTTAAAACAACTATTGAATGCAAAAAGACGGATGCCGTTACTTGGAGAAAAAAATATTTTTAGTTTTAAAAGAGAATTGAAATAAAAGCTTACCTGTCTGTGGGTGTTTCAATTTGATTTTCGATTTGTTCTAATAATAACATAACAGTTTCCTTTGAAAGTCGAAATCTTATGCGAAAATCTAAATCATCAAACTCTTCAAAAGGGTTCGACCTTTCTTTAACAATATATGGTCTCCTTTCATATTCAAGTTATTCCAATATTTCTTCATCATCATCACTCATACAAAAATCAAATATCTCCATTTTTCCGTTAAACAACTTGCTAACTACTAGTTACAAATCCAAACAAAGACTTTGAAGTGTTTGCTAATATAACAGAAACGTTAGCTTGTAGTCAACCTTAACAGTTAGTTGAAGAAACACGTTGACTCCTTGTTAAGGGTTAACTGATAGCTAAAGTTGCTTAGCTGGAGATTGAAAAACCGGCCCTAAGATTTTTTTTGTTATTTTCAAGCCATATCAGATAGAATTTGAAATATAACGCCATAAAAATGTTGACCTTATAATAGACCGAAATTATTCCCATATAGCACATGTACGACCTACGGACGTACTGGGGACGTACGAAACGGACGTATCGTTCGTCCTGGGGACGTACGGATTAGGGACAGTGTACGTCCTATGGACGTACCGGGTACGTCCTGATTCCGCGTAAATGGACGTCCCAGGTACGTACACTTTTGGTCCAAACTGTGCCTAATGTGGACAAATCTGAGACGTACCTGGTACGTCCAAATTTTTCGCAAATGGACGTCCTTGGTACGTACTCTTTTGGCTCAAACTGTGGACAGTTCTGGGACGTATCCAGGAAAAAGGTGAAAAATAATCTCAATATTTTAATTAAATAAAACAATTTTTAATAACCATTTTTATTTCACAATGATTTATATAATTTAAAATAAAACTAGGTAATAGGTAATAACAAAATAAAATAAAAATCATAAAATTAAAAGTAATAAAGAATTCTGTTAAAAAATACCTAAATAATACTTCCTTGATCTTCAATTAAATAAAATAAAAGCTTTAATGCTTGTTTCATGGACCTTTCCTTCGCCCTCTTTAGCCATGATTTGAGAGCCAGTTCTGTCTCTCTGAACGAACCAGACGACTTTCCTTCATCAGTAGCATCTTTAATCAAATAGCATCTATTAACTATCTATTAAATCCATCAACGCTATCCCTGTCACTACTATGTGAAACATCAACTACTAGCAATCGCTCGAATAATGGAACTCTTTGCCGGGCATACTTTAGATGTTTACTTATATTTGATCGATTCATTATAATATTAAAAGATAGCTTACCTTCTACAATTTCACTATTAACAGTTCACTATCAATCACAAATATGGTATGGTAATCTGTATTGTCTGTGTAGGTATGTATTATTTTAGTGCCAAAGCAATTATTCCTCCTTTTACATATCACACACACACTCATAGAATATAGGTTAGAATAACATATTGTCAAAACCCAACCCAAACTTTGGCGCGTAATTTAAAAACATTATAGGCGCTTTTTCTCTAGCTAAACAGTTAGGTCTGCTGATTAACACGGTTAGGATTGGTTTTTCTTTTGTATTGTTTAGTATTTACACTTTTTCTGTAACAAACATGTTTACAAACATTGAAATCATTGTAATAACTACGTCTATTTAGGTGCGTACTGAATACGTCCAGAAACGTACGTACCTAGTACGTATATTTTAGTACGAACTAGGTACGTCCAGAAATGTACGTACTCAGAACGTATCCGATTGGCTTTAGGAATAAATATCTGAAATGGACCCAATATGTACGTACTGAAAACGTCCATTTGCGGACGTACCAAGTAAGTCCAGATATGTACGTACTCCGAAGGTCCCCTCTGGTCCGGGGACGTAAAGACCCAAATCGGACCTAATATGTACGTCCCCAGTACGTCGTGTGCTATATGGGTTATAATTTACTGTGTTTGTTGTTTTAGAATTTACTATAAACAATGAATACACAAACAGGAGAAATGATTGTGAAGCGGGTAAGCGTTCCTATAGGATTGGAAGAACTAATGGAAGGACTGGTAAAAGAAGTTCTGTTGAAAAAACCTGATGATATTTATCTTTTTGCTGCAAGATACTTTGCTCATTTGCTTAGTATTCGAGATAAAAGTCAAATACCTCATTGCAAAAGTAGGTAGTTTTGTTATACTTTTAAAAATTCAATTTGAAAAAAAAAATATCTTTTTACTTGCTCTAATTCTGATAAATTTACAAGAATGCAGTAATACATAAAACATTCTTTCTTTTTAATATAAAAGCATTTTATATCCCACCCTAACCTAATCTAACCTAACATAACCTAACCTAACCTAACCTAATCTAACCTAACCTAACCTAACCTAACCTAACCTAACCTAACCTAACCTAACCTAACCTAACCTAACCTAACCTAACCTAACCTAACCTAACCTAACCTAACCTAACCCAACCTAACCTAACCCAACCTAACCTAACCTAACCTAACGTTACTTAAATTTTATGATTAACATGAACAACATGGTGAATCGATATGTCTAATATGTATAATTTTTATTTTAGCCAAAACTCTAAGGACTGTTCAAACTTTCAAAGAAAAATCTGAAAAGCTCCCTTCATTCAGAACACATAGATTGGCAAAACAATTTAGTGTTAGAGAAGATGCATCGGATACTCCAATTGTAACTCAAAAACCTAAAATGTATCACAGGAACGAAATTAAATATAAACGAAGACATACAGGACCTCTATCTACTTTAGAATCTACCCAAAAAGATGACATACGAAAAAAGTATGCCAGAAGTGTTTCTACCGAAAAACATAAGCCTGTACCAGAACCCAATAATAAAAATAAAAAAGATAAATCTGCTGATGTCTCGAAAAAAACTAGTAGTAACAATAATAAAATGTCTAATTCTGCCAGTAAGGCTCCTGTTAAAACAAAAAATAAAGAAAATACAACATCAAACAGTTCTAAAAGTTTGACCAAAGAAGTTAATGTTACCCTGAAAGAAGATACAAGACAAAGCAAAAACCTTAGTGACATCAATAGTCAAGCTATTACTTCATCTGAAATAAACAAAGAGTTGCTAAAAGAAGTTGGAAAAGAATATTCAATCAGTAAATTTGACCACGAAGACAATCAAGAAAGTATCGCTACAGATGCCGATGTTAAATCTATTTCTCCAGATGATGAAACTAAAACAGAAAGTAATGAAATACTTAGCGAACAGAGTGAGGATGCGAATAAAACGGATCATCAAGTAAATGAATCTTTAGAATCTAATTCAACTTCTTCCGAAAATAATAATAAAGAACCAGGTAGTAATGATCGAAAAAAAGATAAACCTACTATAACGGACGATGAGATTAGTAAAATATTAATATCCAGTCTATCCAATGACATTTACAACAAATCTGATGAACAAGAGAATGAGTCGATAGACAGTAATACCGTTGAAAAAGAAAACCTACTTTTACGAAATGAAGAGGATGTCAAGAAAACAGAAACTCAATCAAATTTGGACGAAAAAATTAAAGTTGAAGGAGATGGCGAAAAAATAATAATGCAAGATTATAATGCAGAACTGGTCAATGCAAGTAGTTTAGAAGCAAAAAAAAATTCAGAAAATCGTATTAAAAAAGTTGAAGTTGATGATACAAACACTTCGACAAAAATGCAGAAATTAAATAAAACTAATTCACATACTCAAAATGCAAATAATCTTTCAGTAGAAAATGGAGCAGTAAAAAATAAATCAATTAACAGTAAAGAAGAGAAGGAAAAAATAAACCCGTTAAAAGAACAGAAAACAGAAAATAGTACAGAGAAAAATTTGAAAGAACTTATACCAACACTTATAGGCGAAACAAAAAAGGAAGATGACCTATTCATAGAATTAAAAAGTGATGAAAAAGGTATTAACAGTACTGAAGAGGTACTTGACATAAAGAAGAGTGGCAATGAAATGAATGTGACCACAACTGATTCAACAAATGATAGTATATCTGATAAAGCCAAAATGAACGAAACAGCGACTGTAGAACATAATATATCTTTGGATGATCCGGACACATCAAATATTTTTCTAGAGGTACGAACTACGGTTGAAAATCAAAAAAATAATCTTATAGAACCTGAAATTACAGATAATTCAAACCCAATGAAATCTAGAACTGAAAGTGACACAGTTGACAGTGTATCAAAAGATTTGGAAAACACTTTAATAAATACAGAAATATTGAAAGAAAATAACGATACGCATAAAACTTCTTATTCTTCGTTGATAGCAAAAGAAGAACTTACTAATAGTGGATTTATAGAAAATAACAAAATTATTGAAGAAAAGTCTGTATCTAATGATGTCCCTGTGACAAATAATGAAAGAAATACTGAAATTATCAGTATAGAATCTAATATTCATCAAACAAAGGATAATTTAAAACTGAATAATGAACTAGTAAACCACGTTAGAGGTGAAGTTCTTTTGAAGAATGAAGTTGTAGAAACTAAATTAAATAAGGAAAATGAAAAGGATGTGGATAATGAACAATTGAACGATTCTGTTAAAAAAGATAACGATACCAGCCTACCTACCCAAAATATCAGAGAAATTAATATACAGGAAAACACCAACGATAGTATTGAAGATAATCTAGATGATGGGAGCAGTGGTTGTGTGCCCAAAATTATTAATAACACCATAGATATATCAACTATGGTAATAGAAGAAAACGAAAAAACTAATATCATGGAAAAAGAAAACACTAAAGATAATGAAAATATGGTACCGGTAGGAATTAGTATAAAGGAAGAAAAGGTATGTAGTAACGATATTAATACTAATAACTCGCAGACTACAACAGAAATCGAACAAGATTCTCCTACAACAATTATATCTTCTTCTGAGGATCAGCTCATCAAACATCAAATTGAAGGCACTGAAAATTTAGCTATCAGGGAAAATACAGAAGAAATAAATGGAAAACAGAAAGTGGTTACCAACAACGTGGACTTAGGTAACGACATAGTTAGAGCAAAAAGAGAAATTTCTAATCAAGATGAACTAGCAAAAGAAAGTGTCCTAGATGTGAATACAGATATCGATTTAAATAACAAAATCAAATTAAATAAAACTGACGAAAACTTACCAAAACAATTTTCAGAAAATGTTGATACCACCGCCGATGTAGTTGAAAATAACGAACAAATAAAAACATCAGTAGGTGTAAAGTCTAACGATTTAACTAAAACCGATTTGGTAGATCGAGTTGCTAAAAATTATGTAAATTATATTATCGATAATGATAAAATAATGCACCTGGAATCTAATAGTTTTGATGAAGAAGTGGAGAATACATTAAGCGAAGCTAATAATTGTAAAAATGCAAATGAAAATAATAATGAACCATTAGAAAGTCTCAGTAGTAACAATCCGATCGAAGAACCTATTAGAACTAGTACTGAGGCTGTTTCTCGGGATTCTGTTTTATCATCCAATACTTTTAAAACAAGTTTTAATAGCGCAGCACTTAGAGAAGAGTTGAAACAAATTGAACAGGATGTTGCACAAAATAGTAATACTCCAAATCAATCCTCTAAAAAAGATATAGAAGAAAAAGAGTCCGTCAATGACTTAAACCACTTTTCTAGAAAGCAACAATCTATCAGTGAAGACATAATAAAGCAAACGATTTCTATTGCAGAAACGGGATTAATTGCTCATCAAGTGAAACACTTTATAAATAACTTCATAAAATCTGAGCAGCAACATCTATACAAGTTAAATTCAGATTTTAAAAATAACCATAGAAATTCTGTTGATTTAAAAACAAACAATAACGTCCAATCTAGGAATGAACCAAAACAAACTATGAGTTTTGATAGTTCGAAGCTTCGAGAGGAATTAAAAAGAGTTGAAGAAGAAAATAAATTTACCAGTTTCAAATCTAGCTTTAATCCATTCTTATTACACCAAGAAATTGAAGAAACAGCTAAAAATAAAATATCTGATCCCAATAATATAAATCAAAATGTGGATAAATCTTGTAAATCTAATTCAGATTCTGAGAAGATAGAAAATACTGTTAAAGCTGTTTTGACCATTCAATCTATGTGGAGAGGATTTAAAGTACGAAAAATCTTACAGAAAGTTGATCAAGAAAATGTACCAGCAACTCTAGTTAATGAAACTGGTAATATAAAAAATGTAAGTGCAACAGAGAATCAAGATGTTACTAATGTTAGTCAATCAGTCAGTCAGTCGAATTCCAATCTTATGGATTTAGAAAAACTAACTCTAGCTGTGCTGAGAATTCAAGCTACCTGGAGAGGATTTGAAGTTAGAAAAAGTATTAAAAACAACGACAAGCACAAAAATAACGTAATAAAAAAGGATATAAGTAACGTTACCGAGAATAATAACAATTCTACGAGTCTGGAAAACTCTGGGAAAAATAAGAGGGAAGCCATAAAAAATCAAGATTTTGTTGCTGAAGTGTATGCTGCAGTAATCATTCAAAGACTATGGCGCGGATTTAAAGTTAGAAAAAGCTTATCAACAGAAAAAGAAAAAAAATTAAGTAAGTTTTAACAATTCTAAAAATAGTAGTACTGGTTATTTGTAGAATTAAGAAAAATTAATTTATAATTTGATCTAACTATCTTATACTAAATAAATAATCTGAGCATAAATTTTTCAGAAACATCTGTTAGTAACGTAGAAAAAGAAAATGCGCACGAATTATCAAAACCTGAGGTAACAAATTCAAATTATTAGGGATAATATAGCCAAATAAACATGTGTTCTTTTAGAAAAAAGAAGAAAACACAAGAAACGAGCTAGATGATACAGAGAAAAAAACTTTTTTTAATGAAGATTCTACAGAATCAGTAAAAACTGTAATTCATAACCAAAATACACTTCATAGAGCATCTACGTTCCCTGATTTTCATTCGGGAAATATAGATCCCTTTTTAGATGAAATATTGAATTATCCCATTATAAAAGAAGAAAATCTTCTTGATAATTACCAAAGTAAATTATTAGATAAGATTTGTGGCAAAGAAGAGGAAACATACAGTGATCTTCAGAGCTTGGAAAAGATAATATCTCCTAAAAGTATTGATGATATTAATTTAGAAACATTAAAATCCGATGATTTATTACATGAATCTGTTTTACCTAAACTAGTAAAAAATGAATCTAAAGAGAGAAAATCAACAAGGTCTATTGGAACGAAACTGGAAATTTTAGAAGAAGAAGAAGGAACTAATGTGGAAGAAGACAAAGGTGATAACAAAAATTATTCTTCTTCTTCAGTTGATGAAGGTAATATATTTGAAAAACATAATGGGACTAATGACACTCAAATCACTTCTCTTGTTGACGATAACAAAAATTATTCTTCTTCTTCAGTTGATGAAGGTAATATATTTGAAAAACATAATGGGACTAATGACAATCAAATCACTTCTCTTGTTGACGTTAATAACAGAAAAGAGGATAAGGTACAAGTTAAGGAAAATGAAATAAAAGAAAGTATTAGCAGTGCCAGTATATCAGATGCAATTCTAAATTCTAATGTTACAGAAAATGATAAGGTTGGAAGTCAACCACATTCCGTTCCAACGATAAATACAGAAGAAAATGTAGATAAATTAAAAAAGACCAACGAAACTGATAATTCTAAAGAAACATCTAAATATGCTAAGAATGAGGACTTAAATGAATCTGAAAAAATTAGCTCAACAGAAAATAGAGAAAACTATTATGCTCAAAATATTGATCAAAGTGATGCAAAAATAAATGTTGTGCTGAAGAAAGAAGAAAAAATGAAAAATGAAGATAAAATAATGATAGACAAGGAAAATTCAAACATACCAAAAGTTGAAAAAAACGATAACAAGGTTTTGGAAAATGGAAATACATTAAAGGAAAATGAAAGTGATTTAAAATTATTAGAAATAACATCGAAACCAACTCAAGAATTAATTAAGAATGGAGCAACAGTTGAAAAGAATTATGTAAAAGGGGATGAGTCGTCGGAATTAATTTCTGAAAATGGTAGTCAATGCACAGAAAAAGAAACTAATAATAATAATACTAAAATATTACAAAATAGTATAAATAAAACTGAGGAAGTTAATGGGAAATTATCAGATTTAAATGTGGATTCTAATATCATTAAAGATGAAAATATAACCAATGTTAATGCAGAAAACATTACAACAACAGCTATCAAAGAACGACAGATAAATGAGCTACAATGTCAACATAATGAACAAACTAACACTACTCTTAATTTGATAGAATCGATAACACAAGCAAATTCAGAAGAAATCAATAAACTAGCAGAAAATGAAGATAAATTAAACGAAAATAAAAGTAATCTTAAAGTACTAGAAGTATCATCGAAACAAAGTCAAGAATTGAGTAAGAATGTGGCAACAGTGGAAAAAATTAATGTTAAAGATGATGATTCGATAAAGGAAACAGCAGATCAAACGAAATTAATTACCGAAAATGATAATCAATTTAAGGAAACCAAAAGTAATACTCAAATATTAGAAAATAATTTAAATAAAACTGAGAATATTAATGGGAAATTATTAGATTTAAATGTGGATTCTAATAGCATTAAGAATGAAAATATAACAAATGTTTATACAGACATTACAACAACAGCTAACAAAGAACGAGAGATAAATGAGCCACAATGTCAACATAATGAACAAACTCACACTACTCTTAATTTGACAGAATCGATAACACAGGCAAATTCAGAAGAAATCAATAAACTAGCAGAAAATGAAGATAAATTAAACGAAAATAACAGTAATCTTAAAGTACTAGAAGTATCATCGAAACAAAGTCAAGAATTGAGTAAGAATATGGCAACAGTGGAAAAAATTAATGTTCAAGGAGATGATTCGATAAAGGAAACAGCAGATCAAACGAAATTAATTCCCAAAAATGATGATCAATTTAAAGAAATAGAAACTTATGCTCAAATATTAGAAAATAATTTAAATAAAACTGAGAAGATTAATGGGAAATTATTAGATTTAAATGTGGATTCTAATACCATTAAAGATGAAAATATAACCAAGGTTAATGCAGAAAACATTACAACAACAGCTAACAAAGAACGACAGATAAATGAGCCACAATGTCAACATAATGAACAAACTAACACTTCTGTTAATTTGACAGAATTGATAACACAGGCAAATTCAGAAGAAATCAATAAACTAGCAGAAAATGAAGATAAATTAAACGAAAATAAAAGTAATCTTAAAGTACTAGAAGTATCATCGAAACAAAGTCAAGAATTGAGTAAGAATGGGGCACCAGTGGAAAAAATTAATGTTCAAGGAGATGATTCGATAAAGGAAACAGCAGATCAAACGAAATTAATTCCCAAAAATGATGATCAATTTAAAGAAATAGAAACTTATGCTCAAATATTAGAAAATAATTTAAATAAAACTGAGAAGATTAATGGGAAATTATTAGATTTAAATGTGGATTCTAATACCATTAAAGATGAAAATATAACCAAGGTTAATGCAGAAAACATTACAACAACAGCTAACAAAGAACGACAGATAAATGAGCCACAATGTCAACATAATGAACAAACTAACACTTCTGTTAATTTGACAGAATTGATAACACAGGCAAATTCAGAAGAAATCAATAAACTAGCAGAAAATGAAGATAAATTAAACGAAAATAAAAGTAATCTTAAAGTACTAGAAGTATCATCGAAACAAAGTCAAGAATTGAGTAAGAATGGGGCACCAGTGGAAAAAATTAATGTTCAAGGAGATGATTCGATAAAGGAAACAGCAGATCAAACGAAATTAATTCCCAAAAATGATGATCAATTTAAGGAAACCAAAAGTAATACACAAATATTAGAAAATAATTTAAATAAAATTGAGAAAGTTCATGGAAAATTATCAGATTTAAATGTGGATTCTAATAGCATTAAGGATGAAAATAGAACCAATGTCAATACAGGCAACATTACAACAATTACCAAAGAAAAACCAACAGCTCATTCACAATATCAACATAATGAACATTCTAATACTGCTCTTAATTTGACAGATTCAGAAGAAAATAATAAACCAGCAGAAGACGTTGAGGGGGTTGTTGAAAAGACTACGATCAACAATTCTGTAAATTTTCAGCACGAGCAAGCAGGTAACTAGATTCATATTAACTTTCAACAATTAGTATTATTAATATTTTTTAGAAAACATACCGGAAGTGGAAAATAATTTAACAAACCAATTGAAATCTGATCAAAACAAAGATGACAAACTGTATACATTTTGTTCTGTACCAACACCGATTTCGGCAACTAATAAAGTCAACGAACATACTGTCCACCCTGACGTTGAAGTTTTACCATCTTTAAGTGACAAAAATATCCAGGATGCAGATAAATCTGGAAAATCGGTTCCGGAAACAGAAAATAGTGAAATAGACCAAACGGTTCTTAAAAATGGAACAATAGTCATACCACTTCCTATAGAAGTGCAGAAAACTTTAAAAGGTAAGGAAACAATTTTTTAATATATCACCGTATCACATTGCAACTAATAAAAGTGTTGCTGAAACGTAGATGGGGCTGAGAACTGGTGATTAAAATACATTAGTATCCAGATTACTTTCATATAACTACACAAACAACCTGCCTTTTCTCTTAATACTTAACATCATCATAAATCTAAACTGTGTCTGGATTGAAAGCTTCCTCACTAATCGTTAAATCTGTGTGGTTTTAAATGGTCATTATTCCAATCAATATCCAATTAATGTTGGTGTCAGTTCTTGTCATGTTCCTTCTGTACATAAATGATCTTCTTTGCTTCCATACCAGCATTGAATTTGCAAAAAAAAACCAACAAAGATGAGTGAAAAGGTAAGCAAACTTTGGAGCAAATTTTCCTTAACCAAGACTTGAAGTCAATCCAGGAATGGGATGACAGGAGCCTGAATTGAATTGAACTGGCACAAGCACGTGACTTCAATCGCTACTTCCGCTGCCAAAAAACTCGGGTTTCTTTTTCGTGCTCGAAAATATTTCTTTCCGATGAATCTTTCATCCTCCTCTTAAAACTATAAAAAGTCCCACAAAGAGTTCGCCTCATATGCATCTTCTTCTGTCTTCATTGTTCGCAATTTAAAAAAATTAATGGTGGAAGGCGAATGGAACCGAATTTTTGATTATACTAATCTCTTGATAATCTCAACCATCTTTCTTTTAGACCCAGATTAACCCTATATACCTTATTTAGTATCTAGAAGGGCTTCCATAAAGGAATGAAGGAAGTAAGGAAGGAAGGAAAAGGAACTTTTGGTCTAATGGCCTTGATCTCAGATCAATTAGCAAGCTCATTGTTAGTCTTTACATTTTTATTTTTGATTTTGGCATTACAATTTTATCCTTTATCTAACTAGTTAGTATTAATGTTAGTAATAAAGCGTCTATTGAGATTTTTTTATCCTAATCTAAACTTGTATTCTGGATATAATCCATGCTTATTTCTTAATCTATAATGATATGGCGGTTTGATATATCAGTGAACCATGGTTTTTTATATACTATCGGTTGCCTTTCTTGAAATTGGATACCTTTTGTACAGGTCGAGGACTGTTCTTGCCATCTTTGAAACTGTTATTTCTTTAAGGTTTGTCGTAAATCTGATGCATACCACATAAGTGATACTTCCATTTGTTCAAATTGCGTTGTGGATGCTTTGGCTAACTCGTCGACTCTTTTATTGCCTTCAATGTCGTTATGTCCCTTTATCCAAGCCAATGTAATAATTTTTCCTCTCTTGTTTAATGTTTCTAGTATCTTAACAATTACATGAGGCTTAAATGCTCTGAGTTACTTTACTTATGAGATAAAGTTAGTCTGGAAATAGGAAATAGATAATGAAAAAGACTAGCAAAAAAACGACAAAAACACTTTTCTTCGTCCGGAGTCCTTTTGCGGTCTCTGTTCCTGCAAAAATAATCGACTACCATTTTACTAGATGGATACGGATAAAGCAACTCAAATTATTGGACAAATTGAAAATTGAGAACTTTAGTTTCCGCGAAACGGTTTTAGTTCCTAGGAGTTGCTCTAACTCCTACTTGTTATATTGACTACGCCATGAACCCATGGCAAAACGTAACAATATGATAATGAAATAAAAAAATACTGTAATAATGTGTTTTCAGTAAAACCTGAATTTGTAATGAAAACGCAAGGAAGGATATTGTGAGGGATATTATTTATGAATGTTTTAAAGAAGATATAAAAAGTATTAATACTTTTTAAGTTGGATTGATTTTATAATAGGGAAGTCCAACAAACGAATGAAACAAACGTAAACAAACCAATCAGATCTTCTTCTTTTTCTTGTATATAATTTGTAACCTGGGCTGGCGGGCCTATCAGGCCAAGTTTCTTGTCTCAGTCGGAGAATAAAAAGTGTTTGTTATAATAAAAATAGAGTGTTAGTAAGATCATGGGTTGATTTCATGCCTCTCATTTATAAATTAACTAAATATTAAATGTGCTGTTGCCACACGCATTTAAAAAGTACATGTCAGAGTTTAATTATCAGTTTTGTTAAAGAAAATATATAAATTAAGAGCTACAAATTTGGTAATACAGTTATTTTGGTACCTTCTTTTTATAACAGTAATTGCTTTATTGATATACTGTAGGAGGTGACTTCCCCAATATACACAAAAAAATTCTACGGTATATAAAATATATTTGTTTGGATATTATGACATATTCAACTAAACCTAGTTTTCTTTTGTAATAAAGTCATAAAGGATAAGAAAATAGTCATCATAATACCTTACTTAATTGATTGTCACATAAAATTTGATTAATGGTTGTAAATATGATTAAAATGCATAACCAAGCGGTCGTTTAACTAGAGATAAATATTTTGGTTACATTTTTCTCGCTGAATTATAAAAAATTGAAAATTTAATTAAGGAAATTTAATTTGTGCAAACCAAAATTATTAGGTGTATTGTAATTAAATCTAAACATTAACACACTTTTGAAGAAAATCGTTGAATGCATTTTTCAGAAATCAGTAAAACTTGTATAATTGCAAATTAATGATTCTTTAATAGCTACCCAATTATATATCAATTCGATGGACATTAAACTTGAAGAGTAGTAATAATGTACAAAAAAAATTTAAAAACTCTTGGGAACCTGCAATGTTTTAATGGTTGTATAATGCGACAGAATTATTTACATGATTTACTTTTTACTTTTTATATTCCTGCGAATATAGTTTCTTATTAGGTACCTACGTAAATATTGCAACTTTATGCATAAACTTAACAAACATTTATATAACTAAGAACATTAAAAAATTAAACTCTTTAACGAAACTTTTACTATTTATTCAAAAAACTATCAATAATGTCAACGTTAACAGTGTACTATAGAACTTAAATTTCGTTACGTAATTTTATTCTTCTAGATATTTGATTTTCATTAACTTTAAATGAATATAGGTTTTTTTATTAATTTTTGTTAATATGAAGTAGATTTAACTGTATATATAAAAAAATATATTTTGTATTTTAGGACAGCAAAAAAGTAACAGTTCGTTAAGTGAGAAGTTAAAGAACTCCACATCTTTGGAAGGGGTGTCTTCTGTTTTGGCAAATGCTGGCATGAATTCAGGGGAACTTCATGATACCGTAATACTTCCAGTAAATCATCATCAAAGTATTGATATTGGTAAAAGTCAACCTATCGCTGTTCAGTTATGCCAGACTTCAGGTCAAGTATATCTTATAATAGTAAGTAGATCTAAAAGATGCATGTTTTCATCTAAATTTTTCTACGCAAATTGTTTATTTGCTATATTATATAGACGCAATAAATAATTATACAAAAATACCTTTACCACCATCGCCATTCAACCATAAAAAAGTTAAATAACCTTAAAGATTTATAAGAAAATCTGTTAACCATTGAATAAAAATAAAATATTATTTATAGTGTATTTGAAAATCAAGAGAGAGTAAATTCCCAGAAATGTTTTGCAGTTATCAGTGTTAAAGGCAGTAAACCATAGACGTACGTTTTCAAAATTAAATTAATATGGAAATAGAAATATTTAATTTGTTTTAGTTATTTATACCTAGATTACCAATTTTAGATAGATAAACTTAATTCGTAAGTAGTAATTTAATTTGGGTAAAATGAAGAAAAAGTCATTATTATTTTAGGCATTTTGTTTTAGGCATATGTTTATTTACAAAATATGTATATAATATGTACAGATAATTACAATTACTTATAAATTAATATGAGGAGCTAAAAAACAATTAAGTAGGTGTATGAGAAAAAAAACCAACCGCAAGGATAAAATTTGACGAGCAACGTGCAAAAAATACGACAATATTAAATCTTAAAAAATAACAATCTAAAAATAAAATTAAAGTACATAAATTAATAATTTTAAAGTTATGGTTCCTCGCACTCTGTGTCAGAAGATTCACCATCTGATTCTAGAGAAATTACAATGGGCTCTATAGTAATATCAATTATGTTATCTAGCTCCCACATTTTTTTTTCTATTTCTGTAACGTGTCTAATACATTTTTGCCAATTTTCACTTGTTACTTCAGATATTGCCTCATTGAAGAGATTTTTAACATCTGATAATTTAAAAGTAGTGTTATTTCTGGCAACATAACCTTTAACTTGAGCCCATATCAATTCTATCGGATTCAGCTCACAACGGTAGGGTGGTAAACGAAGGATTTCAATTTCTCGTTTTTTGGCTATCTCCTCAATATTAAATTTTTTATCATTTTGCTTATGTTTTTTAGCACTAGTTAACAATTCTGCCCTCAGCATTGTATTGTCAAAGGCTAAATTTTTAGAAGATAACCATTTTGCAATTTTATCCTTTTTCCATTTAGTGGTTGGTAAAGGTTCAAGTAATCTGGAGTGGTAACTTTCATTGTCCATTACAATAACCGATCCTTTTGGTATGAATTGAATCATCTGTTCAAAATATTCCTCAAACACATCTCCATTCATTTCTTCGTGATAATCAACGGTTTTTTTTTATTCAAACAAGAGTAAACCATTCTCAAGAAAACCGTTTGTACTGCCTATATGACAAATAATTAATCTTTTACCTTTTCCTATAGGTTCCTTAAAACCAGTAGTATATCCTTCTGGAAAAACTTGATGGGATGATTTTATATTTTTGTCTTTCCAAACTCTTCCTACACAATGTCCTTCATTAACCCATGTTTCATCTAAATAATAAATGTTTTTATTTTGAGCTTTAACTTGTTGTATTCTTCTGAGGTACTGTCTTCTCCAACATAGAATTTCTTCAGAATCAATCAGCATTGAGTGTCTGCCCATTTTTTCAAATTTAAAGATTTTGTCTACCTGGTTTCGGCTTTGGTGAGGTTACTCCACCTGATTTTTCCTCCTTTAGAACTCTATATATTGTAGATTTTCCATATCCCATTGCCATAGATATTGTTTCAACTACTCTGTCAATAGTGTTTGAGGGATTTTGAAGTTTAAAATAGTGGTACACATTCACTACAGCACTCTTTTCATTGAGCGATAAATGGTCTAGTTTTAATTTTTTCACTGGCGTATACTCACAAACTGCTTCCATTTTTAGTCACTACTATTTGTCACGTTTATCGAAAATCGTGGTAGGGCTTTACTTTAACGCACGCAACAAAAATGGTCATGTGATATATCAATCGAAAGCCCTTGAGGAGCTGAGTCGATTGACACCCCTCATAGTTGGCGCATGCGCAGAATAAAAAAGTTATAAATTTTTTAATTTTCCATTATAAGTATATGGAGAATGCCAAAAAGACTCAATACCGGCCCTAACCTTTAATTCAAATATCCTAACCTAATCTAACCTAACCTAACCTAACCTAACCTAACCTAACCTAACCTAACCTAACCTAACCTAACCGAACTAACCAAACCTAACTAAAACTAACCAAACCTAACCAAACCTAACAAAACCTAACCTATCCAAACCTAACCAAACCTAACCAAACCAAACCTAACCAAACCAAACCAAACCAAACCAAACCAAACCAAACCTAACCTAACCAAACCAAACCTAACCTAACCTAACCTAACCTAACCTAACCTAACCTAACCTAACCTAACCTAACCTAACCTAACCAAACCTAACCTAACCTAACCTAACCTAACCTAACCAAACCTAACCAAACCTAACTAAAACTAACCAAACCTAACCTAACCTAACCTAACCTAACCTAACCTAACCTAACCTAACCTAACCTAACCTAACCTAACCTAACCTAACCTAACCTAACCTAACCTTACCTAACCTTACCTAACCAAACCAAACCAAACCAAACCAAACCAAACCAAACCAAACCAAACCAAACCTTACCAAACCTAAACTAACCTAACCTAACCTTACCTAACCTAACCTAACCTAACCTAACCTAACCTAACCTAACCTAACCTAACCACACCTAACATAACCTAACTAAAACTAACCAAACCTAACCACACCTAACATAACCTAACTAAAACTAACCAAACCTAACTAAAACTAACCAAACCTAACTAAAACTAACCAAACCTAACCGAACCCAACCACACCTAACCAAACCTAACCAAACCTAGCCAAACCTAACCAAACCTAACCAAACCTAACCAAACCTAACCAAACCTAACCTAACCTAACCTAACCTAACCTAACCAAACCTAACCAAACCTAACCAAACCAAACCAAACCAAACCTAACCTAACCAAACCTAACCAAACCTAACCTAACCTAACCTAACCTAACCTAACCTAACCTAACCTAACCTAACCTAACCTAACCTAACCTAACCTAACCTAACCTAACCTAACCAAACCTAACTAAAACTAACCAAACCTAACCAAACCTAACCTAACCTAACCTAACCTAACCTAACCTAACCTAACCTAACCTAACCTAACCTAATCTAACCTAATCTAACCTAACCTAACCTAACCTAACCTAACCTAACCTAACCTAACCTAACCTAACCTAACCTAACCTTACCTAACCAAACCTAACCAAACCAAACCAAACCAAACCAAACCAAACCAAACCAAACCAAACCAAACCAAACCAAACCAAACCAAACCAAACCAAACCAAACCAAACCAAACCAAACCAAACCAAACCAAACCAAACCAAACCAAACCAAACCAAACCAAACCAAACCAAACCAAACCAAACCAAACCAAACTAAACCAAACCAAACCAAACCAAACCAAACCAAACCAAACCAAACCAAACCAAACCAAGCCAAACAAAACAAAACCAAACCTTACCTAACATTTTGTTCTGCGCATGCGCCAACCGAGACGGGTGTCTCAGTTGGCGCATGAGCAGAACAAAATGGATACGAATTATTTAATTTCCCATTATATATCTAATATCTGATCCCCATAGACATATAATGGGAAATTAAATAATTCGTAACTTTTTTATTCTGCGCATGCGCCAACTGAGACAGGTGGCAATCTTCTCAGCTCCTCAAGGGCTTTCGATTGATATATCACATGACCATTTTTATTGCGTGCGTTAAAGTAAAGTCGAGCCCAAATAACTGCATTTCTAGAAACTTAAGCACTATTTAAGTCAAAATATCTGTCATTAGAAGCTGTTGCCATTCGGAGGTCGTTAAATAACAATTATCCCTTTCTAATCTGGTTACACCTATGACACAGGTTAATCCTCTTAGGCCTACTGTAGTAGCAATGAAAGATCATAAAATAATGTGATAGTCCAAGAAATTTAATAAATTTTGTATTGAAATTAACAAAAACAATTTAGAATGCATTACAAATATTGAAGTTTTACCGCACGTACTGTACTATAGTTTTGCATACCGAATTAGTTTTTATTCTGGGAATTTACTCTCTCTTGATTTTCAAATACAGTATAGTAAATTTTAAATAGGTAGAGGTAGATCTTAGCTTTATATCTTTAAAGGCAGATTAAAACTACATTATTTGTCGACTGTAAACATAGTCAATTGATATTATTTATGTCTGGCTAAAGGCATTTACCTGCCTCTCAGCGCCCAATATGACCTATAAATTCATACAAAATCTCATTTTTATATTCCTTATTTTTGATAAAGTACTCGTGGCAAGAACTTTACTCTGTATGTTTTATAGATAACATAGGGCTATAT
Organism: Ophraella communa; assembly: GCA_035357415.1. Classification (NCBI taxonomy): domain Eukaryota; kingdom Metazoa; phylum Arthropoda; class Insecta; order Coleoptera; family Chrysomelidae; genus Ophraella; species Ophraella communa. The sequence continues at coordinate 31,917,301 of CM068993.1, forward strand.
TTGGTCAACCATATTTAAAATATCTGTTGTTAAGATTATAAAATAAGCTATTTATACTAATGTGTCAATCCGAATTTATATACACATATCAAGACTAACTCAACCATATACAATTTTTGTTTTAAATTTACTTTTTCGGTTGTATTTATTATTGGAATGCTGCATTGAATAATAGTAGAGAATAGCCTAAATCGGTCACATTTTTTATTTATTCTTTTAGAGCTCAAAAACACTCTATAGGTTCTTAGTTTAAAAATCCACTTTAACTTACTGGATAAGCGGTAAGTTGAGATTTAATTACTAGTTAATTTTGAAAAATTACATTTCACGTTCACTTAAATTCTTTGCATCTTTTCTTGATACTTTTAATATCTGATCACACACTAAGTATTATGCATATTTAATATATTCACGCTTTTTAAGGTGAGTTATAAACTATTGGTAATTGTTTTTTGTATCATTAGCTTTGCATTTATTATTATAAAAGTTATTTCCAAAATTAATATTTGTCTTTTATTACTTGTTTTGTTTTAGATATTGTCTTTGACGTCAGACAACCAATCAGGTAACTTTGTCTTCTAGGTCTTATTTACATCATTATTTTTATAGTACGTAACGATTATAAGTATTTATATATTACTTGAAATAAATTTGATATTCTTTTATTATTTAATATAATTTTTTCACTAAAAAAAGAAGAATAAAATTATTGATTAAATAAGTATTTTTCCTACCGTCCTAAACGTGATGATAGGAGCTGTTATTCCTAATAAAAACTACTTTTGTCGGTATCGATCATCGGTTATATTAAATCGATTCTTGGTTTCAATTTTTTTTAAAAAAGTTATTGTACATAACCAATGGATGATCCTATGGACAGGTATAAAAACAAAAAATAACCAGGATAAATCAGTCTGTGCTTCTAAGATTTAAATTTCTATAAAATTTATAACAGAAAATTGATGTTTTGGTTTATGTTTTATTAAAATAATCAAACCTTTATTTGAATAGGTTTATATTTGTCTTTAAAATCTATTTTTGCGCGAAAGAAGCTTTTTAAATGGTGTATAAATAAATAATACTTGAAGGATAGACACAGATAAACTATGGAAGTTGTTTATGCATCAAGTGGGTCATGGGGATGTTTTATGATGCGATTAAATATAATGTGTTCATTAGAATTAGTGTGATGAGGTTTATGACTCTTAATTCTAATTGGGATTACGTTTATAAACATATGCGTTCCACGTCAAGTGTTTTTCATATAAACGCTATGATTTATTAAAAGATTCATTCTTATAATTTTAACCTACAGAATTTAATTTATAACCGTAAAATAAGACACGCTTTTATTAGTAGATAAATATAAATCCTAAAAATAAATATAAGTACATTTTAAGTTTAAGCTTGTCTGAGCATTAATAGACTTTTCTACCGTGGCTCATATTAGCATTTTTTTTACTACTGGCATTATATTTTTTAAATATTAGTTTTTGAAACTAAAACTTTGATGGGGTCACCAGTCACCCCCGTTTCACATGACATGACAATGACAAAGCAATCAATATGCATTATAGTCTATGTAGAAAGGACAAGGAGTAATAAATCATTCATTTAAGTAGATTTCATAGACGTACCAAAATATATTTTAAGAGGGTATACCGCTAGGTACATTTTGTATTGAACGAATGAGTTGCAGCTATGCTAAAGAATATCCTATTTAGGTCAGAGGTAACGAGATGTACTAATTTTAATAAAAAAAGTGATAGAGGTACGTAAATTTTAGTAAGTTTGATAAAGAAAGGTAACACAGTTTATTCATAATAGAAAACAAACCAATCTGTAACAATAATTATTTTATATATTTTTGTTCTTTTTGTAAGAAGATTAATTCAAACTTTGAATATTGTTACAAATAAATTATAATGAAATATATTTTTAAAAAATTAATTAAAGCCAAGATAGCAAGATATCGTTACAATTTTTATTAAATTCAAAGAAGCAAAATGAATATTTTTTATTTGTATTACTCCTATATGTAGTGTTTGGGGAATTTTTCTCAGAAATTTTAAATGGCAAGTGGCCTACTGTAATCGGCTTAGGTTAGGTTAGGTTAGGTTCAATGTGAGCGGGGCGTTTCCCACCCCTCCACTGCGGCCAAACTAGGGCCTATTGTGGCTCACCCCTAAGGGTCACAATTCGCCATCCAGTCTGCACTTCTTAACAAAGTCCAAGATCGATTTTGGCGAGACTTGTCTAAAGTCGGTAGGCTCTAGCCGTATGAGGCCAAACGAGCGGAGCCTGATCATTTCTAACGCGGGGCAATAGCAAAGAATGTGCTCTGCCGATTCGTCTGCCACACTGCAGTAGCGACAGTCCGACGTATTGCTCAGACTAAGCTTCCTCAGGTGGTTTCTCAGACGACAGTGTCCAGTCAACAGTCCAGTAAGAATGCGTAGGTTACTTCTACTCAATTCCAGGAGCTGTGCTGTTTTCCTGCTCGAAGGTTGAGATATAAACGCTTTCGAGTGGGTAAGCCCCGGTATATTCTCCCAGTGCAGAAGGGTTTCCCTCGCTGCCCAGCTGGAGATAATGTCCTTGGCAGTGCTTTTTGCTATGCCAAGGAATGGTTCCGGTCCAATAAACGCGGACTCCGTTCCCTTTTTTGCCAGAGTGTCAGCTCTTTCATTGCCCTCCACTCCCGCATGCCCTGGAGCCCAGAGTAGCGTTACTCTGTTATTTGCTCCAAGGTTGTTAAGGGATTCGATACAGCTCCACACCAGCTTTGAATCAACCCGGGTAGAATTCAGTGCTTTTAACGCTGCCTGGCTGTCCGAAATTATGTATATGCATTTGTTTACCAGGGGTTGGGCAATCAACTCCCTTGCGCACAAATCTATAGCAAACGTTTCCGCCTGAAAGATAGTAGCGTACTTACCAAGGTTTATTGAAATGTCAACTCTCGGATTTCTGCTATACACCCCGGCTCCCACACCCAGTGAATTTTTCGAGCCATCCGTGTATACAACGCAGTCGGACCCAGAGAAGGAGATTGCACCTCCTTTCCATTCGTCCCTACTTGGGAATAGGACGTTAAAGGCCCTTTCCACGTGTACACGTGTGGCAAGCATGTCTGATACCATTCCAAGGACTTGGTGGGAATTTAACTTCCCCACTAGTCCCGCGTGGTCCCAAAGTGCCTCCCCCGTTATCTGGTCTGTAATCGGCTTAATACGATTACACCTATTTTCAGATTATTCCATTAATGAGAGGGATTTTCCAAACAACCCAGTTTTCTTAGAAACATTATCGGGAATGTTATTTTAAAAGAAAGTAGGTACATTAAATCAGTACTTAGTATTAGTTCTTTGAGTAAGTTGTATGAAGTTGTATGGTTTTCAAAGTATTGTTAACAGTTGGAATATATTTTAAACATTTGTTGAATGTTAATTGTGCAAGTACCAAACAATGTCGATAAGTCAAGGACCATCTAAACGACCAAAAACAGGTCCATTACCTTTAAATGAAGAAACTCTGATATTGAATTGTTATATATCACTGAAAAACAAGGATCCAAGTGCAAGTGTTGATGATATTGTGGAATTAACAGCTGCTATGTTGTGTGTTGCTAAATCAACAATTTATAGATTACTAAAAGAAAGTAAGAATGGAACTCTTTAACCCCCTAAAACTCCTTCAGGCCGAAAACCAATTGAGATCGATGAGTCATTAAAACAAAGACTAAGGCGTAAAGTCCATGGATTTTACTTACGAAAGGAAATTCCAACACTTGACAAAATTATGACATCAGTGCAAGAAGATACGGACTATACAAAATTCTCCAGAATGACATTATGCAAACTTTTGAAAGATGTGGGTTTCAGACAACAAAATACGTACGTAAAATAATTGATTAGGACAGCATGTATTTATTAACTAATAACGTGGGTCTTGAATAAAAATCATAATGTTTATTACAGCCGGTTTCCTTATTAAAAGGTGTCATTTTGAATTAACCCCGTATCAATGAATTACGTCAATGTTTAACTATAAATTACATCCATGGGACGCCCCTTTTTTATTTGACTTAACAATAGTTAATGTGGTTACATAAAAATAAACTTCACGCAATAGGAACGAACTTAAATTAAAGTTTAATAGATAAAACTACGAATCTCGTTGTGCAATAACAAATTCCCAGTATCTATTTTTCACCGGCTAATCCTCACCTTCAACTTGTCTAATGTTTAATTATGCAACAGATGCCGAAAACGTGACGTCGCAGCATACACCTTCACCGATCGACGTCAACGACGTCTCTACGGGTGCCGACGTCGAAAAAAAGTATGCGCAGAATCCGGGAAAAGCTGACTTACAACAGCCGAAGGCGGAAGGCGATTCAAGCGCCGACAACAGTATTCCGCAGAGAGAGACTATGGAAAGTGAAAAACGCAGGAAAATTGACAGAGGAAGAAATATGGAAGCAGAAGCAGCTACAAAAATTCAAGCAGGATTTAGAGGATACCAAGTCCGCAAGCAACTAAAACTCAAAGTAAGTTTTATTTTTTTTTTATAAATTTTTTACTGGCGATTTTTAAGATTTAAATAAATAAAAAATAGTTTTTAAGAAACTGATCGTGCATGTAGGGAATAAATGTTGAAGATGTCAATTTATATTAGCTGGTTTTTGGCCTTCCTAATGAGAAAAACAACATACGTTGTTGTTTATTATGTTTTGTTTATTTTATGGATGAATGAACTTGTATTTTTAAATAATTGCTCGTAAAGTTCGTTAGACGCAATATCTATTTTAAAGTTTTCTGTTATTTGATTTTTTTAGCAAAATTATTAACTTTTTATAAAGAAATCACTTAATCTTATTTTTGTGTAAAGCACAATGAAGGTAACAGTACCTAAGCGAAGTGGTTCAAAATTGTTAAAAGGAAAATCCCTTTCACTCAGTTTTCTTATATTTTGGTTATCTATTATTTCAGTTGGAGAAAACTCTTTTTTTTCTTATATACTACACTGCTTAGTGTGACATTTAGTTATGCCATAACAAAGTTTACTGAAACCAACTAATTGCTTTTAATATCCTACTATTTTGTCATTTTCTTCTTGAAGATGACTTATTGAAGTTACATTTTGTTTGTATCTAGGTGCCTGATGTTGATTAGGTAACAATATTAAAGCCTAGATATTATTAGCCCTAAGGGATTATCCTGGATATATTTCCCTCTAAGATCAGAATAACTGTGCAATGATGTAGGAAAAAACTATATCATGCTGATCTTTACAATAACTTAATATATTTGTGTTACAATTACGTCTTATCTATGTATAAAAAGAAGACTCAATCAAAGTAAACAGTTTAATGGTGAACTTCCAAGATTTATTTCCTCATTAACTACATTATATTGTTGATCTGCTAGATGTCTTTTTATTTCAAGTTTTTCAAAGAAATCGAAATTTTGTTTTTTTTTGCCACAAATATGTAATATTTGAATGTCATTGGTGTGTATGAGTGAGTGTGGGTGTTCAAGAACGTGTTTTGCATAGTTTGACTTATCTGGTTGTTGTAAAATTTCTTTGTGTTTGACCTACATGTACAGCATTACATTTTGGACAATTAATTTTGTAAACACCAGATTTTTTTAATTTAGTTAATTTGGTTTTACATTTAACAATTTTGTACCAACATTATTGTGTGATTTGAATGAAATTAATGCAGATGTTGCCGAAGATATTATTTTTGAAATTGTATATTCACCACTATTAAACTGTTTACTTTGTTTTACTTCATTTTATACATAGATAAGACGTAACTGTAACAGAAATACTTATATTAAGTTATATATCAGCATGATATAGTTTTTTCCTGGTTTTGATCTTAAAAAAATTATGTGTATTTCCTTTATTCAAAGCCTCTGTTTTGTTTTCTATGTTATAGCACCAACTATTGCTATACCGACCATTCAGAGATGTTTCACAATTTTAGGGATAATTAAAATCAGGCAGATTGTGAACTTTGTCGTTTCGTTTACAATTTGACTATTTGGTAAGGGCAAATTATAAACTAAAAAAATGCGTTAAGTTGTAAATAGTTTGGTTCAGTTCACAATTTTTCGATAGTTTCCAATCTCGCAAGTTAAAGGTGTTTTCGAGACCTCACCAATTGCCTACTTAAATCTTGCTACTAATTAACTTGATAACATATTTATATTTTAATTGGTCTTAGGAATATTTATACAAAATGTTTGAGGTAAAAATCATCACCGGTGAAATTTCCACCAAATTATATCTCAAAACATATTAGATTTATCTACAAAGGTAACATTAAAATTTATCACGTAATCAAATGAAAATTAAGATTCTGGTGTTCTATTTAAAATAAAGTTTTCCTTCACTACCGGTTTAACCGGAAGTGGTATGTCTATCCAAGTATATGGTTATTTATTATTTAAATACTCCAAAGACTTTTATATAAATACAGCAACTATTGAGTGAGTAGTTTCTAATATACACTGTGTTCGTAAAGTTTGGAACAAACCCATATTTAGCTAAACAGGCCATTGACTTACGGAGTAATGACGTAACCGCAATTTTTTTAATGTATTTTGTATCAATTTTTAGATTACTATAGCTGAGCTGATTCCAAAAGTACTGAACTATCACTGAACATAAATAAATTATTAAACAAATAATCACATTTCACAAAAAAATAGACAACTATGTTTTTTTTAAATGAGAAATAAATTTTTTCATATTCTGTCAGCTAGACTATAAGTATTTTTGATAATATTTTTAATTTAAATAATAAAGAATGTTTTGAGTTATACTTGAGTTACACACAAAACTATTTTTATTGTTGTCCACCCTGTATCAACTTCCGGTTAAACCGGTAGTGAAAGGAAACTTTTAAATTTTAAATAGAACACCGGAATATTAATTTTTATTTAATTATGTGTTAAGTTTAATGTTACTTTTATAGATAAGTCTAATACCTTTTGAGATAATAAAGTTTTTAGTGGAAATAGGTAGTTGGTGACGTCCCTAAAACTGTTAGATGGTATACAGAGTTCGTAATAAAGTAAAAATATCAATTTCATCTCAAATATTTTTAAGCTATGGCTAAAAATAAGATTAGTTTATTTTGCACTTTTTTTTCCTTACCGCTATCGCACCGGAGTTATGTGTTTTTTTTGTTCGGTAATTTTTTGGCTATTTGGTTCCTTAGCCCGCCTTTTTTATGGCGTTAGGTGGGCTTGCTTATTGTTAAGTTCTCCTTGGGTTTTCCCCATTTTGTTTTCCTTTATTCCGGGGATGGTGTATTTATCTTCATTTTCCTTCATCCAAATTTAACCCTTTTTTCCATTTTAGCGTCTAAAGAAATTTGAATTATTTTTTATGCTTATTTAAAAAACAAGCTGTATTAATATTGGTTTATTGTAGATTACATTTTGGTAAAGGTCCCTTTATTTTGTGAATGGAAAAGTAAAAAATGTTAGTTTTGTATAAACAAAATTAAGATATTTTACATTTCTCTGTACATTTTTTAGAATGGATAAAATCCAATTTCCATCAGACATCCGCGGTACTGGACAATTTTTATATTCTACTGTTTTACTCTTTATTTTCGTATAAATTTATGTGAAACTCTACACTACCTCCCTCTGCAGAGAATTTGGCTATAAATTCAACACGTCTTGGAATCTAACTTTTCTGCCTAAACATGTTGTGAGGCACTGACGTAGAAACTGGAACAGGTGTAGATACTTCATTCTACTTTTATCAAATTGCCACGAACTCGTAATCGTGATATCAATTCTCGCAAACTTGAAAGGAAACTTTTTCGATCGCGAAGGCTCTTGCTTTCAGGACTTGAAACAAAAAACTCATGAGGCAAGCTAGGAGTCTTTTGGCAGCTGCAGTAGCTTTGATGTCACAATAAGCCATGATCGCAGTTTCCAGTTGATGATGTAAACGTTCCATTATACCATTTGAAGCAGGATGCAGCTTGCATTTAGTATTTAGTTAATTCCGAAAAGTTTAACAAAAACTTTAAAAATATGCGAAGTAAATTGCGATCTTCGTTTCGAAGTTATCGTTTGAGGTAAACCAACACGTTAAACTCAACATTCCAACAATGCATGAATCACTGAATTTGCATTAATATCTTGCAAAGGGCAAACCTTCGATCCACGTCACGTAGCATTTTTTATTTTTTACCGCGTTCTTCTGCACATGGAAGTTTAAAGCTTAGTAAAAAATAGTTTATTCACATAGTGGTTCAATTAAAATAACAAAGTTACTGTTCATTTCCGCTTTAAGCTGAACCGGTATGACTATCAAAATACTTTTTTTAAATTTTTTTTACTCTTTGATATTATATACACATCAATTTCCCCGAATGTCGTATAAGTAGGTACAACTTTGTAGATAGTGTAAGTTCGTCTTGCCTTTACACTACCTGACATTTTTTCTTGATTTATTTATAACATTTTAAACTTTAATAACTAACTTAATTAATTAAAACTAAGCATTGTATACTCATCCGCTTGACCTACTGTACTCAAAAAACTAAATGTTATCCAAGACTTAGCACTACGCTACTGTCTTGGAGCATTTCTTACAACCAGAGCAACAAGCCTTTACGTAGAAGCAGCTGTTGAACCTTTAGCCTTGAGGCGAAAGAGGCTCATACTTTCATCATTTCTTACAACCAGAGCAACAAGCCTTCACGTAGAAGCAGCTGTTGAACCTTTAGCCTTGAGGCGAAGGAGGCTCATACTTTCATCATTTCTTACAACCAGAGCAACAAGCCTTCACGTAGAAGCAGCTGTTGAACCTTTAGCCTTGAGGCGAAAGAGGCTCATACTTTCATCATTTCTTACAACCAGAGCAACAAGCCTTCACGTAGAAGCAGCTGTTGAACCTTTAGCCTTGAGGCGAAGGAGGCTCATACTTTCATCATTTCTTACAACCAGAGCAACAAGCCTTCACGTAGAAGCAGCTGTTGAACCTTTAGCCTTGATGCGAAAGAGGCTCATACTTTCATATGATGCCAATATATCAGCTATTCCACATCATCGAAATTTCTCTATCCTGTATACATATGACGATGTGTATAATCGACTGCGTAGTATCACAAGACCCCTCAATGTACGAATTAGCGAAACAGCTCAAGAATTAAATATGACCAAAATGAAAGTCTATGAACGTAGTTACGAAGTAGCTTCTTGGCAGATCCCAGCTGTGCAAATCAAAACAAAGCTAAACGACTTCCCCAAAAGTAACACGCCAGCGATACAATTGAAATGCTACTTTCAAGCCATCCTTGAACAGTACCCATGTGCTGAAATTATATATATCGACGGCTCAAAGACCGCGTCGGGGGTGGGCTGTTCTATTGTTGGACTCTATGGACTCTCCAACCCATAACTTCGATCTTCACAGCTGAACAGTATGCGCTGAAATATTGTCAAGTAGCTTCAAAAAGTAAAATTACACTTGTTATTAGTGACTTTTTGTCCACCTTAAACGCAATGTCAAATCGTTATAGCCGTAATCCACTGATTTTAGCATGTCTCCACAAACTAAAGTTGTTGACAGATGAGCACAAAGTTGTAATTTTCATATGAGTACCAGGGCACGTCGGTATAGCTGGAATTGAAATGGCTGATCAATTCGCAAGACAGGCTTCTGCCTTCCATACAATAGATTGTACAACAGTTAAAGTTTCTGATATAAAGGCGAACATTTTTTAAAGTGTTATGCAATTGTGGCAAAGGCAATGGGAAGCTGAGTCTACTCAGCTGAGATCAATAAAACCTAGTGTAGTTAAATGGACACCTAATATCAAAATGAGTAGAGAAGAAGCAGTTCGGTTCCATAGACTGCGATTAGGTCACACTGTATTAACACACTCCCATCTGCTTTCTGGTCGAGACCATCCACTCTGCCCGTCATGTGAAATAAGGTTAACTGTAATGCATATCATAATGGACTGTCAAGCTTTAAATAATCTCAGAAACGGTTTTGGTCTCTCCACAGTTTTTGCAGAAAACTTGAGGAACCCTGATCTGCTTAGAGCAACGATATCGTTTCTTAAATGCAGTGGTTTCTACTGGAAACTCTAATTGAATTGAATAAAGCCATCCATCATGAGTAATCTTCAATTTGATAAATTGAATTAATTTTTGATTTCAAGAGGTAAATATTCCATATTTGAATATTCCTTTAGCATTGTTATATTATCCACTTACTTATGAACCGGTTTTTAAGAATTTTCTTTAATTATTATTAGTGACTTAAATTTTGTTCGTAGTTTATTTACCAAAGCAATGTTTATTTCATTGGAAAATCACTTCGGTAATGACACTACGAATCATCAAGGACTAGTTTAATGAAGGAAATTATTGTATAGATGTGATTATGTTTTGTTATATACTAATCACTGTACGTTTCAAATAACATGATGTAACCGAATTTTAACATGTTTTTTTACTCAATAAATAAATAAAATAAATGAATAGTGGAAAACAAGAATTTCCAGTGTTCAGTATATTCTAAAATAACATACAAAACGTATTTGTAAACTTTTGGGAATTTACCTTTTGTAGAGAAATTAAAAACCACATCATCCATTTTTAAAATTGAAAGGGTTGTTACAGATGCTTAAAATGATAGTCATCAGTGTAAAATGAAAATTAAAAAAAAAATAATTTAATGACTTATCGAAATAATATATTCTTAAAAATTATATAAGTATTTTCTACACGACTGTCAATAATCTATTAATCCTGAAAGATTTACAGAAGTAATTATTAATTGCTTTTCTGTATTGATACTATTGATAAATAAAGAAAAAGAAAAATTGTTTACGTCCAGAATCGAACCCAGAATCTTTTGTGCAAATAAAACGTAATATAGGTCAAACAACTCAATATAATATTGGATCTGATACTTACATATTTTTTGATAAAATAGGAGGTAGTAGGATAAATAGTGTACATTACTTGAATTAAAATTATTTTTACACAGTTCTTTTCTATTTTAAATTTGGTGTCCTTCATGGTATAGTGCTATTTAAATAGAACAAAAAAAGTTATGTTTATTTTTGGTTCATAACGTTTGATTCCATGAAAAGGTGTTACCTTGTTAATGTATTTGTTTTACTTACGCATTCCATTTTTAAAAACCAAATAACAGCTTGACAAAAATAAAACAAAATCATCGTTGGTTGTTTTGTTTTCATATTTTGCTACACAAAATACATTTCTATAAAAAATGTTGTTCATGTAGTGAATATCCTAAAATAATGATCTGAATGTCTACCGAAATTGTACAGATTGTGAAGTTACGACGTTAATTAGTTTTAAATATATTCATTCTATACTGACATATAATTTATTTCACGGAATAATTTCTGTTGCATATTTTTGTTGAAGGATGTTTGCGTATATTTAGAATGTTGTGCACATTTTAATTCTGATTTTCTTCAAGCAATGCAATGTTAATTAGTAAATATGCAATGTATTAAGAATGCGCAAAAAAAACGTAACAAACTTTCACCAATTTTTTTCAAAAAAAAAGATAATATCTTCAGCAACATCTGCATTAATTTTGTTCAAAATACAAATAGGTATAACATTGCTGAATACAAAAAAATTACCTAAAAAAAATCAGTAGTTTATTAATGTATATGTCTAAAACGTGGGTCCAACAATGACAAATTACATACAATGAACACTTTAAATTATGCAAAACACCTACTTGAACATCCAGACTCACTCATACACATAACAATGACATTCAAATATTACACATTTATGATAAAAACAACAATTGAGATTTCCTTGAAGAATTTTCTCCATGATTTCCGTTTTGCTCTCTTCTTTGTTATATTTTGTAAGAGCTGTTTTGAATTTTGCCCAGTTACTCAATTCTTTTGATGTATTAGGTTTATTTATAAATAATAAGATGAAAAATTCTTTAATTCCAATAAATAAAGAAAGCATTATAAATGAATAGGTAATAGTATATATAGTGAAGAATGCAATAAATTAAAATTTCTTACGTAGTTAAAGATTCTGCTATATCTTAAATCAGACAGTAAAATGAATTAATGGACTTACTGTCAAAATATTTTTAAACAACATATTTTTAAACCATCATCATTTAGATAATTAGTATAGTAGGAAAGGTTAGATGCGTCATACATAAAACATAAATGTTACAGAATGTAATTTATGAATGAGGTGCACAAAAATTTTGTTTTTCTGTTCGTTTAAACTAATTAGATTTTCGTCAATATTGATAAATCAGAGGTGTTAAAACGGGATGTGGTGATCTACGGGATAGATTATATTAATAGTGATTTCTACAGTGTGTTCTGTTCTTATTTAAATTGTTTATACTATATTTGAAAATCAAGAGAGAGTAAATTCCCAGAATAAAAACTAATTCGGTATGCAAAACTATAGTACGTGCGGTAAAACTTCAATATTTGTAATGCATTCTAAATGGTTTTTGTTAATTTCAATACAAAATTTATTAAATTTCTTGGACTATCACATTATTTTATGATCTTTCATTGTTACTACAGTAGGCCTAAGAGAATTAACGTGCGTCATAGGCGTAACCAGATTAGAAAGGGATAATTGTTATTTTACGACCTCCGAATGGCAACAGCTTCTAATGACAGATATTTTGACTTAAATAGTGCTTAAGTTTCTAGAAATGCAGTTTTTTGATTAGTAGTGACTAAAAATGGAAGCAGTTTGTGAGTATACGCCAGTGAAAAAATTAAAATCAGACCATTTATCGCTCAATGAAAAGAGTGCTGTAGTGAATGTGTACCACTATTGACACTATTGACAGTGTAGTTGAAACAACATCTAAGGCAATGGGATATGGAAAATCTACAATATATAGAGTTCTAAAGGAGGCAAAATCAGGTGGAGTAACCTCACCAAAGCTGAAACCAGGTAGACAAAAACTATTAAGTCAACGTGGACGAGTTTTTTAAAAATGCTATTCGTAAGCTTGTTCACTCATTTTTTATAAACAAGCAAATACCAACTTTAGATAAAGTTTTGCAAGCCATTACGAATGATGTTGATTTACCCAGAATAAGCCGGGATAAACTATGGAAAACGTTACATGAGTTAAACTTTAAATTTGAAAAAAATGGGCAGACACTCAATGCTAATTGATTCTGAAGAAATTGTATGTTGGAGAAGACAGTACCTCAGAAGAATACAACAAGTTAAAGCTCAAAATAAAAACATTTATTATTTAGATGAAACATGGGTTAATGAAGGACATTGTGTAGGAAGAGTTTGGAAAGACAAAAATATAAAATCATCTCATCAAGCTTTTCTAGAAGGATATACTACTGGTTTTAAGGAACCTATAGGAAAAGGTAAAAGATTAATTATTTGTCATATAGGCAGTACAAACGGTTTTCTTGAGAATGGTTTACTCTTATTTGAATATTATCACGAAGAAATGAATGGAGACGTGTTTGAGGAATATTTTGAACAGATGATTCAATTCATACCAAAAGGATCGGTTATTGTAATGGACAATGCAAGTTACCACTCCAGATTACTTGAACCTTTACCAACAACTAAATGGAAAAAGGATGAAATTGCAAAATGGTTATCTTCTAAAAATTTAGCCTTTGACAATACAATGCTGAGGGCAGAATTGTTAACTATTGCTAAAAAACATAAGGAAAATTATAAAAAATATATTATTGAGGAGATAGCCAAAAAACGAGAAATTGAAATCCTTCGTTTACCACCCTACCATTATGAGCTGAATCCGATAGAATTGATATGGGCTCAAGTTAAAGGTTATGTTGCCAGAAATAACACTACTTTTAAATTATCAGATGTTAAAAATCTCTTCAATAAGGCAATATCTGAAGTAACAAGTGAAAATTGGCAAAAATGTATTAGACACGTTACAGAAATAGAAAAAAAAATGTGGGAGCTAGATAAATAACATAATTGATATTACTATAGAGCCCATTGTAATTTCTCTAGAATCAGATGGTGAATCTTCTGACACAGAGTGCGAGGAACCATAAATATAAATAACTAAAACAAATTAAATATTTCTATTTCCAAATTAATTTAATTTTGAAAACGCACGTGTATGGTTTACTGCCTTTAACACTGATAACTGCAAAACATTTCTGGGAATTTACTCTCTCTTGATTTTCAAATACACTATAAACATCTGGAAAAATGGAAAATGATTGATTGGCAAAGTGCTGTTGTAAAAAATTCTAACTCTTAAAAACTTATATTTGTTGTGTTGGACCTATTTCACTTAGACTATAGACTATCAAAGTATTTCATATAACAAACTGGATTATTCCCGTTATTTAATTATTCATATAATTAGATATTACTAAAGGGAACTGGATACACTCATACAAAAAAGTTTAAAATTAGCCACATTACGAAATAAAATTATTTATTTAGTTTATCTAATTCTAATAGGATTTCCTTACACAGCTGATTGATGCAGTCCGGCTTAAACAAATAATTAAGAGTTAAGAATATACCAAACAAATGCTTTATAACAGCTAAAAGTCTTAGATTTGTATAACTATTTTGCGTAAATAAATGAACTCTTTAAATAAAGTCAATTGTTTACATTACTGTTGGAAATAACTGTCATTACTGGTTTCATTCAATTTCGTTTTCAAACATTTGTTGTTCGTCACACTAAGTGACAAACAAAACATTCAACCTTTAAAACTTTATAAATTTACCCACAGATGTTCATTGCAACCGCGTATTTGAAATTGGGAACAGGGTCAAACTAATAAAAATTTTATTCGGTTATTTGCTTTATTCAATATAATACAGGGAGAGGATGTTTATTTAAATATTGTGTGGTGCATTTTGAGGTGGCAGAGTAGTCCAAATTGAATGATGAGAAATTAAAACCTTGCTAATGTCGAATAGACCAGGGGCCCTATTCTAATCACGCGAGTAAAACAGAGAGAAGGGAACATGGATCACACGAATAGGGAGTACTCATAACCTAACCTAACCAAGAGAAAGTGACTAACTTTGTTGCTAAATTTACCACAAACAGTAGAGCTACCAAGTAGTTAATACACACAAAAAGTAGGCAACTGAACACAACCATTATAATGTTCTGTGATATACATTTTATTATAGTATATCCCATCTGTTAACTTGTGTTATTTTTTTATTTGAATTAGTGCCCTGTATAAATACACAGAAGGATACATTGAAAATTTTTTTAGAGAAGCAGCCTGACCTGCAAATTAGGTGCTTTACTTCAGAATTTACTTTTAAAAATACTTATAATAAAAAAGTATTACTTTAGACCTGGCAAGTTAAAAAAACAAACCAAAACAAATGTGGTTGTTGTAAGAAAGCATGTACAACAAAGAACAGGAGGTGTAGGACCGATATTAATAGTAGACAAATATAGTCTGTACAAAAAGTACGAGGAGTAATAAACCGTAATTAAGTATGCAAAACCTTTACAGGGAGCACCATGAAATTTTTGATAAATCTCTTACTTTAAATTACATTTCTTCCGTAAATCTAAAAACCAGGTAGATCGACCCCGTATTTGTTTCAGTTGTAGCAAAGTTTAGGGTTTCTTCATTGTTAAAGGATTAGCAGTTAAGCAATAACGCAATGCAGTGGTGTGTATTTTGGGAAAAAAATACGTTTTAAATTATAATATAATAAAAAATAAAAAGAAATAATTATTGGAATACATTTATTACTTACATTTTATTCTATATCCGACTCGGAAGAGGAAGAATCGTTGTTGACATTAATAATAATAGGGTCGATTAAATCATCACAAATATTGTCAATTTCCACATATTTGCCTCTACTTTGATAACATTCTCGATACAGTTTGTCCAATTTTCCTTACTAACATGACTTACAGCACTCTCAAACAATTTCACAACATCGTTTATTTTAAAAGTAGTATTTTTTCCAACTTCCCCCTTTACCTGAGCCTATATTAATTCTATGGGATTAAGTTCACAATGATAAGGGGGAAGTCGAAGAACTGATATACCACGAGAAGAAGCCATTTCTTCTACAATGTAGGTTTTGTATTTATTCTTGTTCATTTTTGCAATTCTGTAAAGTTCTTTCCTTAGTGGATCTTTTGGAAACTTAATATTTTTCGAAATAAGCCACTCCAAAAGCTCTGCTTTACGCCAACGACTTGTGGGCAATGCTTCTCGTAACCGTGAATGGTAACTTGCGTTGTCCATAACAATAACAGCCCCTTTTGGAATCAGATCCAACATTTGAACAAACCATTCCTCGAAGACATCCCCATTCATATCTTCGTGATAGTCCCCCGTGCGTTTTGAAATAAAAGTTAATAATCCACCATCAACAAAACCTTCAGAACTTCCAACATGGACAATGATAAGTCTTTTTCCTTTTCCAGATGGTGGCTGCAAACCTAACGACAAACCTTCCACAAATGCCTGCCTTCCGCTTTTAATGTCTTCATCTTGCCAAGATTTGGAAACTGTGTATCCAGCATTTATCCATGTTTCGTCTAAGTAGAAGATTTTCAAATTTTGTTCTCTGGCATATCGAATGTTTCTTAAATAGTCTCTTCTCCAAAAAACTATTTCCGGTTTATCTATCAAGAGAGATTTTCTATTATGTTTTGTATATCTGAAACCCACATCTTTCAAAAGTTTGCATAATGTCATTCTGGAGAATTTTGTATAGTCCGTATCTTCTTGCACTAATGTCATAATTTTGTCAAGTGTTGGAATTTCCTTTCGTAAGTAAAATCCATGGACTTTACGCCTTAGTCTTTGTTTTAATGACTCATCGATCTCAATTGGTTTTCGGCCTGAAGGAGTTTTAGGTGGTTGAAGAGTTCCATTCTTGCTTTCTTTTAGTAATCTATAAATTGTTGATTTAGCAACACACAACATAGCAGCCGTTAATTCCACAATATCATCAACACTTGCATCAACACGGTATACCCTCTTAAAATATATTTCGGTACGTCTATGAAATCTACTTAAATGAATGATTTATTACTCCTTGTCCTTTCTATATAGACTATAAGTGGTATTAATATCAGCTCCAACTTTTGTTGGATTGGGCTCATCTTGAAACACCCATACAGTCGACTGCTGTTTACTTTCGGGCTCATACGCGTAAATTCACGATGATTCATCACCTGTCACGATGTCATAGAAGTGTTTCGAAGCATCGCGATCGTATTTTTTGAGCATTTCCTTCGACCAATCGACACGAGCCTTTTTTTGGATGAGAATAAAGGACCAGGAGTCTCCAGCCTACGGGCCTCGAAAAATTAGCATAAACGAAAGTAATTTTTATCTGGATATCTTAATTGTTGCTTTCAAACGACGAGGTAGCAAACTAGAAAATTGGGAACTATATTTTTAATGTCATTGTTGCCATAGATATTTCATTGTTCGTGAGGTTCGTGCCTAACCTAACAAGTACAAGAATTTTATAACCCTAACAACAGAGCAAATGATATTCTTTAGTGGAAAAAGAAATAAAAGTGGCTCTAAAACCAAATCATGAAAGGCAAGAAGCAATATATTAAACATGGTTATATAGTTCGAGAAAATCCTTCTTTCAGTGCGTCATTTATTTTGACGTCAAATATGCCCGGTTTCTCCACCGCATCTTAAGCTCTGACAAGAACTTAAGCTGAGCCTTGAGATGTACACGCGTATTACAGTGTTGCACCACCTTATAGTTCACAATAATACATCTTAAGTCCGACAAATTAAGATCCCGATTTTCAGATCTTAAGCTCCAATACATAACCTGAACCTTCAAATGTCCTGTTTATTGCAATAAGCGCATTTTTGTGTTGCTTCATGATTTATTAAAAATATTTGAGAATTCTGAAAGCTTTGTTTTTAAATGGATGCATGTTCAAGCTGTTGATATGGCCAACATTGATTCAATGATTTTAGATTCAACAGACAAGTCTATGTGAGAACAGATTACTTCCACTTTTTTTCTGATGAACTGTTTAAAGTAGGGTTTTGTTTATCAAAAGAAACTGCGTTATATGTTCTGCAACAAATAGAATACAGACTTGAATATTTAGAGGATAGGTAAGCAGTTTTATTGCCACGATATCTGCTGTCCGTCACCCCAAATTGAACAAATTAACTTACTTTGGACCTGGATTTCAAAACTCAGGTGAATCATGCGCATAAAATGTCAAATGATTTAAACAATATGGCCGCGCAACATTTAAATTAACCAATGAAAATGCAGCTAATTGAGATGCTCACAATGTTGCCAAGTGTAAAGTCAACTTGTTGAAGAAGAAGAAAAAAGGAAACCAAAAATCTGATAAACAAATCAAGTTATACTTTTTATTTAGGTAAATGCAGTCAAAGTGCAGTGAAAGCACGAACTTCTTACTTTACAGAAGTTTAATAATAATATTTGCAAAAATATGACAGACAGATGTAAATACTATTAAGAACTTGACACTGTAGTGACACCCTAATAAGGGTGCAGTAGATTCGAACAAATTAAGATGAAACCATTAAGAAACGCAAATAAAAATAGGGTTAGTATTTCTAGAGAAAATAATAGAATAGATGGTAAAATCAAAAGACAAATAGAAAGAGATATGTAAAATTATAGTTAAAAGATATTTTCAGCAGATTAAACTTGTCCAAAAGAAAGATACCTAAAAAATACTGAAAAATAAACTTACCGTGGATTTTGCATATCCTTATCATTTTTAAGACTTTATTTTTTTTTTTAATCAGACAGCTAGAATTAGAACATCCCTGCAATTTATATGTTTAGAAGTTAAAAATGTATCCTGTAAGTAGACACAAAAACTTAAATCATCCGAATACTTTGGATATTTATCCTGTATAAAAAACTTTGCCAAGTAATAAATAACTGCAAATGTACGTTTAATGGATATGTGGGTTTTTAAATAAATATTCAAAATTGCAGTGATACCATTGACACCATGTACAATCAAAACCTAATAACGGTTTTATCAACATTTTCCTTCGAAAAATTGAATTTAAATATTATTTAAAAACATGACTTGGTCTTTTAATTATAATTTATCGTTAACCAAATCAGTCTATAAATAATTATAAGCTATAACATCATGTTCTAATGTAATACTTCTTCTGACAGTTATTTTATCGTTCTGAACGTTTTGGAAAACCTTTAAGGTAATAATCAACAGCAATTTATCAAAAAAAATTCCTAATTGCTCTATTAAAACCCCAAATATAATGTATTTAAAGACTGTAGACTTTGTACATACTTTCTAAAAATGTAGGTGAATGGGAAGATGTATTTTGAATAAAAAACTTTTTTTTTAAATAAATGTGTATTAAGTAGAATGTAAATATCGAAAATAAGCGCTTTATAGGCTTACAAAGCCATCATCAGAGTTTCTCGTCACAAAAGATAAAAACCAATAAGAAGACCCTTAGGTACCTATCATTTATTATAATGAAATAATAATTAAGGTTTATAAAAAATACATGACATACCAAAATATAAATAGAAGCTTATCTTATTAATATTTTTCTGAAATTATTTACTTTTATCTTTACTATTGGTGACGTTTTGTTTTTATTACATTATATGATTTTTCCTTCTACCTACTACGTAAAACTTTTTTCATGAAAATTAATCTACGGTGCGAATAATGAATTTATTATTATATACGATGTAATTAACTATACAAATATTGCTTATTAAACGAATTCATCAATATAAGTTAAATAATTTAAGTACCAACATGGTATTATTTATTATTTATCCTAATTTAATTTTATACCTCATTGCCCAAAACCAAAAATGTATGTCCAACTGCAAATAAAACAACAATGCATGTAGTTGAGAGTTTAAGAAAAATATAGAAAGGAAAATAATGTTAAATTTTGAAGAAATCGAAAAGATTAATTCATATAAAACATTACTTATAAAACATATTGGCAACAAACAATAAAGGCAATAAAGTTTATTGATTATACGACTTGCTGAATTCTCTTTATTTTAAAATGAATTTTAACTATTGCAAGTTATTTGGAAAAAATGTAGAATCCGGTGAACTCTCCGATTTTCATAAAAATTTTATGAGGGGTCTAGGACACCATAATAATTACGAAAATGAATTTTTTTTTCCGCGGAAACAACTAGAAATAGTAAAAATTTCTAAAAATTTCAACCCAAAATAAACATAACCTAACGCTTACCTGTTGTAAATACGAGAATTAATTCATATTCAGCAGCATCAAATGGTTTCCAAATACATTATTTTTTATAATTACATAATTTTTAAATTCAATAACATTTCCACAACTTTAATATTCATATAGTTTTAAATAAATAAATTCCATAATTATTGACTTCATTTCGGACATATGTCAAAATAGTAAGAATATCACCAACTGATGTTGCCATGTTGCCAGACTAAAAAAATATATAGCTATTCTTGTGTATTATAAACAAATGTTGTTATATGTACCTTATTATATAGGAAATATAAAATATATGCTTGAAATGTGTAGGAAATATTATCCTATCGTACAATACCAAATTTAATGCATTTATGAATAATAAAAAATATATTTTTAAAAGTAAAATGAATAAAAGCAACAATTCTTAAACAAAATTCTAAACTAGACATAAAATATAAAGAAAACAAAAACATTTAAATCCTCTTCCCGACCAACTGACACAGATCAAAGTGTATTATAAATTACTATCGCTCACCTTAATATCTGAAATAAAATACTGAAAAACCCAAATGAAAAACTCTAAATATTTAGTTTTATCCCAACAGCAACAATAGATAAAATAAACATAAACAAAAAATAAGTCGGAAAATAAATAAAAAATAAACCTTCATATTTACAACATATTTGACAAAAATCAAAAATTTCAAAATAAACCTTCATCATCAGAAGGACAAATTTCTGGAGATTGAATTTTGTTTGGATCGTACAGTTTACCTGCTAATTTTAAGAAGGCTTCTGTACGATTCAAAGAAAATTCTTGGCAATGTTTATAGAACATATACCTAGCTAAATTACCCGGTATATGTGCTTTTTTCGGCCATTGGATGTTATTATGGCTTTTGCATGCCTCCATGAACTTTCAATACTATTAGTATTGCAGCCAGTTTCAGGATCTTTAAAAGTTATTGAATGATTAACAGTCAAATGTTTATAGCCATTTTCCGTTAAACAATCATATGCCTTCCAGTAATCCGAGTAGATAGTGGTACCCTTTTCTATCCATTGCTCTATAATGGGTAAAAGAGTATCACTATTACGATGTTCAACGGCGACCATAAATATTTTACCCGTTCCTCTTTCAAAACCTCCAAAGACCCACTGACCTTCTACCGGATGACCCCGATGATATTTTCTTTTTCCAAATTTACTTTCATCAATTTCTACAATTTTATCGAGGCCCCCAAATTTCATCGGATTATCCATAAAGGCACATAAAAGTACATCTCTACAAAAACTTGACCAATCGATGGCAGTTTTATTTGAAATTTTCATTTCCTGACAAATAAATTGTAATGAACAATCAGAGACCCATAAATGCACAAAATCTAATATTGCATATATTACATCTCGCAAAAATGCTCCATTCCTAAGTTGGACCACGTCTCTACAAAGTTTTTACTTCTGCGTGATTACAAAAAATATATTATGGCAAAACCATCGCCAACCATCAGGTCTAAAACTTAATCGACTTCATTTTTTGTTCAAATAAAATAATAAATAAATACCTACCTAGAACAATCTTTTGTTAGAGTATAATTCCCCCCACACTTCTTACATTTATAATTATCCCTATGCGGAATTAAGTTCCACTCAATTAATTTTTCGATTAATTTATCGTCATCTTTAACCAATTCATAAATTTTAATTAAATTCATTTTAAAGTTCAAAGTTGAATAAAATCAAATAAACGTTAGGTATATATCAATCAACGGTAAAACCAAACTAAAATGAAAACGACTGAAACTCGACAGTAAAACAATACGAAAAACTAGCTATTCAAAACTACAAAAATCAAAACTTAAATTTTGAAAAAATTAAAATCGACCAAAAGTATAATCTGTTTTCTTATCAAATACTCGATATATGTATAGTAAATCTTGGCAACATTGTCAAATCATTTGAAGTTTTAACCAAATTGGGCAATAAGAGGTTTTGACAAAATTGACAGTTTGTTAAAATAAACAATAAAGTAGAAGGTTCTGAGCAACAAAATTAATAAAAAAATAAGTTTCCCAATACTAATTTTATGTTTTTTGTGTTTTAAATTATCTTGAGAATGTTTATTTAACACAAAAATGGTCTCAAGCTTAATATAATTGCCACATTTACAACTGGTAAGTGATAGGTTATGTTTACTTTGAACCTACATTTTTAACAATTTTTACTATTTCTCAGTGTTTCCGCGGAAAAAAAACTTTATTTTCGTATTCATTACAATGTCCTAGACCCCTCATAAAATTTTTATGAAAATCGGAGAGTTCACCGAATTCTACATATTTACCAGTTATTTTAATAGACAAAAAGAATTTACTGTGTCTAATAATGTCTACACTACAGTAGTTAAAAGTGGAGATGAAACAAGGTTAACCAAAAATAACTTTTATGTAAAATTATTATAATATTTTATGTAAGTATTATTCATGTTAAAATGGAAAAAAAGTGGGTTGTAATCGATAAGCTATTGCCCTTCATTTTCGTTTTTTTAAACTACAAGTCTGGAGGTGTTATTGACGACCGTAGGTGATTAAAATCTATAAATAAAGAGATAGTTTAAAGTTCATAACGAATTTTTTTAAAAACTTATTATTATATAAATAGATACGTTAGCGTTCTGGAAATGCGTCATTGGATTTTCAAAGACCAAAAGCAATGAATTTTTACACTTGAATGAAAAATATATATTATTAGTAACCACATATTTTTCTGATAAAATAGTTTTATTACAAAGTTATTTAAGGTATAGAAATTTAGTTTTGTTTTTAATTCCTTTTCTGAGCTTTATATCGTTTTAATCTGATCTGTGCAATAATTATGAAGAAAAATGATAATAAAATAGCAAAAAAAAATTTCCTCTTTAGATGTATCGTCTTTAGCAAGGTCGTATTTCCCAAAATGCATGATTCAATTTAAATTCAGGTTTTGATTGGAACTGGTTCTTATTCACAACTCAATAAAATTTACTAGTTTATACGTCTTTTTTCTTTATATATTATTAATTTTAAACAAACAATTAAAAAAATTTAAATTAATTACAGCTGTTTCGCTAATAACTAGCATCGTGAGATTGACATATTGAAATTACAGTTTGTTATTAGCCCTAAGGGATTATCCTGGATGTATTTCCCTGTATGATCAGTATAACTGTGTAATGATATAGAAAAACCAGGAAAAAAACTATATCATGCTGATCTTTACAATAACTTAATATATTTATGTTACAATAATGTCTTATCTATGTATAAAATGAAGACTCAATCAAAGTAAACAGTTTAATAGTGGAGAACTTCCAAGATTTATTTGTTTATTAATTAATTATTAATATTATGCAATATTTTAAACCCTTACCTGTATTTTCATTATTTGAAAAAATAGTGTCTGATAGATTTGCGAACCGAGGAGCAAAATGTACTGGTATGTGAGTATTTACTGTGTTATTGTGTTGTGTTGTGTTGTATATTTATTAATTTTTCTAATTTACTTAACTGTTTTTGATATTTATTTTGTTTCAAAATGCTAACCTATTCTCTAATTTTATCATCTAAGCAGTCAAATTCTACTGAATGCATAGAATAAGTTAATTCTGAATGAACAGTTTTGATGTAAATGTCTAGAGAATCTCTAATTTTTAACCATTTTCTACTTTCCCCTTTAATCCACATTTTTTTTGGCCTTTTTAACTACTTTTTGTGCTTTTTTTGATTGAGTATTACATTTTATATTTACATAACTGAGTATTAAATCCTTCTTAAGACATTCTTGGTTAAACCAGATGTTTTGGGATGCCTTACACCTTTTCTCATGTAACTTCTTGTATAATCGGGTAAAACACCTACTGGAACATCCAATCCCACTTATACACACCAATAACATTCATATACTACACATCTGTGATAAAAAACAAAATTTAGATTTTCTGGAAGAATTTGAAATTAAAAGACATCTAGCAGATCAACAGTTTAAAGTAGTTAATGAACAAATAAATCTTGGAAGTTCTCCACTATTAAACTGTTTACTTTGATTGAGTCTTCATTTTATACATAGATAAGACATTATTATAACATAAATATATTAAGTTATTGTAAAGATCAGCATGATATAGTTTTTTCCTGGTTTTTCTATATCATTGCACAGTTATACTGATCTTAGAGGGATATACATCCAGGATAATCCCTTAGGGTTAATAACATCTAGGCTTTAATATTGTTATGTCTTATTACTTCCTTACTTGGTCTAGCCTTAACTACTTATCAGCAACAGCTGTAATTGAATTTTAAAGCGAATTTTTCGAATAAATAATGGAAGTTTAGTTTAACCGTTCAGTTTTTTATTGTCCTTAGTAAAATAAACTTCTACAAAGTAAAGGTTAACACAATCAATTTCAATTTTAGATTACCTTGAAGGACTTGAAGTAAAAAAAAATCTAGCAGATCAACAATGTAAAGTACCTAGTTAATGAACAAAAAAAATCTTGGAAGTTCTCCACTATCAACTCCATTTGATACATAGATAAGACGTAATTGTAACAGAAATATATTAAGTTATTGTAAAGATCAGCATGATATAAGTAGTTTTTTCCTGGTTTTTCTACATCATTGCATAGTTATACTAATCTTAGAGGGAAATACATCCAGGATAATCCCTTAGGGCTAATAACATCTAGGCTTTAATATTGTTATGTCTTTTGGCTTCCACACTTGGTCCAGCCTTAATACTACCTAATCAACATCAGGTACAGCTACAAACAAACAAAATAAATAGTGGAAGTTTCATTCAACCTGTTCTTAATAAGATGGGATTGCACATAGTAAGGGTTAGTACAATAAAAAATTGTGTAATTTTAATTGAACGTCACAATCTCAGCTGCATTAGTACCTATTAAGGTATTGTAGATAGATAATTCTTGAGAAATTTCTTAGTGTCAATTGTGTTTTAAAATTTAAACATGAATTTTTATACCTACAGACCAAAATAATTGTACTAACTTTTACTCAGTGGAAGTCCATCCTATTAAGAACATCAAACAACTAAACTTTAGAACCAAACTTACACTTTTAAGCTTTAGCAGCTGTTACGAGAAATAATCAACCTCATTAGTTTCGTTATTTAATGTTCTAATTAGTTTATATAAACATTGAAGAGTTTTATATTCTCTTTTAAACAATCTAACTGTCTTGCTTTTGGAAAATGTTTTAAATATTATTTTAAACTTAAATAATTAAGTCATGGTATAAACAAATATTGTTTATGTATTTATTTAAGACGATTCCTGTTTATTACAAAAACCGAAAAGAAAATCAATCAAAATATTGATCTCCACTTGGTGAGGAGATGAACGAACTCAAGACAACAAATTTACATTTCCTCATTTCTTTTACTCTAAATTTATCAGAAATTGTTTACTTCCAGTATAATTTATAGGATTCCAACACAGTTGTGTGTATATTTCAAGGCACCAAAACAAACTTCATAAGATTTGTGAGGATTAGTCGAAATTATCAAGAGCTATTTGGTAAACTAATAATTTGACATGGAAGTTTAAATTAGCATCACTATTTTAAATATCCGTTGCAATACACCTCGAAGGATTAGAAATGTTAGTGTTTGGTGATTGATAAATTGTAAAATTTCCTTTTCTTTAATTTGGATTAAATTATTACGTAGTGTGCGTTTTTAAAAAATATCACACCAATGTGATATTGCTTCTTATCTTATTTTTACGATATTTCCTGATACGAGGCGCGTGGTAGGGTTAAATTCGCGATCCTACAGTTTGGTATTTGCACTATTGAACCATACTGGGACACAGTACTCAAGAATCAAGAAAGAGGAAGCCAATAATATGTTTTGATCTGGAAAATGTCCTGACATGTCCCAAGGCAAACATTTAAAACTTTTTTTATAAAAGTAAGCTAAAACAAGTTTATTGTGCTATATGGACAGAAGCCTTACATGGAAAAACTGAAAATGATTTGGCTAACACAGTATATAAAATAATAAATAAAGTTCTAGAAGTCCATCCAGACTTTACAGAAATCATTAGGTGGAGCAATAGCTGCGTTCCACAAAATAGGAATAGTTTCATGAGTTATGCTCTTACTCATTTACTTCAAACTTACAAAAGTTTACAAAAAATAACAATGAAATTTTCAATTCCAGGGCATTCTTGCATTCAAGAAGTCGATGCTATACATAGCACTATAGAAAGTTCATTGAACAAAGTAGAGTATTATTCACCAGTCTCGCTTATTCGCTTTTTAATAGAAGTAAACCGACAGAAACCTTACAAAATAATCCAAATGAAGAAACAGGACTTTATAGACTTTCAGTTTTATTCAAATTAGTTAAATTACAACACTGTGCCATTTTTGAAAGTTGTTTGTTTAGAGTTTTCAAGAAGATTTTTTCAGGTGAGGTACAAAGATTTCTTTAATTCTGAAGCTACTTCATTCAAAGTCGTAAATTTGCATCAAAGAAAACTCCGAAGATCTCCGCAAATTACTGCTGAATGAATGAACTTAAAAATGTACAGGCAAAGTTGCTCTGCATCAAACAAAAGTGGATGCTATAAAGTCTATGTACAAGTGGATTCCTGAAGTGGATAGGCAAGATATGACTTAATAATATTTTCTTAGTACCACAGTTCTATGTTATATAAATAAGAAAAACTCTTATGTCCAAGAATACCAAAGTTTTTTTTTAATAAATTTCTTTTTGTGTACTACATTTTTTTTACAAATAATCCCTATCAAAATCGCATTTACATTTATCACAATGAACATCCCGTATAAATAATAAAAAATGTATTTCAAAATTAAGGGTTGAAAATGAAGCCAAGTTTTAAAATTGTTTTTTTATATTTTGCACTTATAAAAATTTTCATTATAAAACGCATTTGCGTATCGTAATGTAACTTTTACGCACGCAAATTTTTGTTTTAAATGGTTGGCGACATGACTGAAGTATCTAAAGGCAAGACTATTGACAATGACATTTGTGGCTAATAGCAATTTATTAATTTTATATTGTTCTTTAAAAAAGTATTTGTGAATATCAATATCATCTTTTAGTTATATAATATATTATTAATGGTATATTATTCATTTTAAAATATTTTAAAACATCAACATTAGATAATTTAAATGTCACAACTGTCAAATTTTATAAATTACACAGTGCTGCCGACATACTTTTTAAAATAAAAATTTTCGTAATTACATAAAAGTAAAAAATTAATTTAAAAAATGGTAAAAAGGGCAAAATATAAAAAATATTATAGACAATTTATTTCATATGGCTGTTGTGACACTCGTTCTTTAAAAAACTCATCGCTTCGCGATTCGTTTTTTAAACTTGAACTCGTGTCATAACAGAATTCCATATGAAATGCGTTGTTTAATATACTATTATTTAACCTTGGTTAAAATTAAAAAAAAAACTAACAAGTTATCTTTAAACATTTTGTGAAAAAGTAAGACCAAAAATTATCCTAACAAATATTCAAAATTTCTTCCATTTACTTCAAAACACTTATTAATTCTTGTTAAAACTTGTTGGTTTGTATAAATTCAGGAGGCAGATAACTTGTTAGTTTTTTTTTAATTTGAACACTACTTACCTATTTGTCTTTGTTTGATTTTTTTTATTTCATTTATAAATAATTGTTTAAATTAAAAATTTTCTTTTGAAATGTTTCATTTTCTCTATTTCCTTTTCAAAACAAAATTGATTTTAATCGAAGGCTAAACAACAATAATGAAACAAAGCCAAATAAAGTTGCATTGTAACCGAAAATCGTAAAGTATCTAATATCTCAAAAACTATTAGGAATTGATATAGGGAAGTAAATATGAACTTACCTTATTTTTTTATAAGGAATTAAATTAAAATAAAAAAAAATATGGGTTGCTATTTGAAATAAGGAATATACCTTCGTTTTTTTAATTTAAAATTTAACTCAATAGTGTGATCACCCTGTATAATATTTTTTAAATACACTTTATTTACTTACAATTGAAGATCTTAAATGCAAAATAATACATTTACTTTTTAATTTAAACAATTTAGGTATTGAAATAATCATCATTTTATTAAGCGTGATTTCTGTCAAAATTTTCGAAAAACATTAAATTTCTCCTAAAGGGTTAATTTTAGATACAATGTACCTTACATAAACTAACACTTAAATTTAACGAACTAACCAAACATAAGAAAATAAACAGGGTGTTGCTTTTAAAATAGTGAAGTTGGTGTAGGTTTCCGGTATAACCAAAAGTGCGATCAAATTGAAAATATTTTAGTTAAACTCAGAAGACTCAAAAACCCCTTTATACCAAATTTCATTAATCTCGCGTTTTTCCTTCCCCATAAACTTCTAGGTGGCACTCGTCGTAGGACACCCTGTATATAACTATAAATTTACCGGTTAGTCGCAAGGGAAAGTAATAATTAAAATAGGTACAAAAAAATAATAAAAAAATCGAACTTAAAGATAACATGCATTTACTTAAAAACTGGACAGTAATCTTTTTCAAAAAAGAATGAAAGGAATGTAATTTTTTTATTTGGTTTTTTCAGAATGGTTCTTCAGACATGAACTTAAGAAAATCCAAATCAACTGGATCAGACCCATCAAAAAATCAATCACAAAACTCTTCAGATTTAGAAGAACAATCAGCTGTTAAAATCCAAGCAGGAGTAAGAGGATTTTTAGTAAGGAGACGACAAAAGAAACAAAGTTATCAGGCATGATACGAATTTTCATACATCAATTGAATATATTTTTACTTTTAGACCATTTTTTAATAAATATTGTTAGCGTTATTTAAGTGGTAATCAAAACATTTTTATTGTCACATAATTACACATTTTATACACACGCAAAACTAAATATGCAGCAGTTGTGTATAATACTTTTTTAACTAGAATTTATGTTATATTTTTTATTAGGGTAAAAAACTAAAATCCTTAAGTATTTAATACAATGTATTTAATAAACATTGATTTAGAAATTGTGATTAGTAACCTACGACAAATCGTTAATTTTGAAAAAAAAAATGGTCAAGGAGTCTTTAATAAAGAGAATATGCATACAAAAAAAATATATTTGTTAAATATTGTATAAAATAGTACCACCTTTAAAACACTATGACACAATAAAAACACAAAACTTCTCTACCACTTAGGCCGTGATAATTTAGATTTAGGTCAAAATACTTAGATATATATTAAAATATATAATTATGTATAATGTAGTTTTAAAAGTTTTTGTAGTAAACTATTTTTTATTCAATGTGTTTTCTTTAATTGATATATTCAGTAGACAAACTAAGTCTGGTGAATGAGAAATTTAAATAATTGAAAAATTGACCAAACAGTCAATGTTTTCAGTACCTCCTGAAATATATTGGTGCTCACCCCTAGGTTATAGTCGTTCTATCAACCCTATGCCTCTGATGAAGCTTATCAAGGTCATTGGCTGAGATGGGCTATGAACACCTTCCAGCCGTTCAAAACCCCTGGAACGGCTGGAATATTTCTTGCCCTACTCCAACAGGGCCAAGATTCCACACTTGATCCGAATTAGTCGGAGCAGCCTTGAACTGGGATACATACCAGAAGCGTGGAGAAGGGCCAAAATCACCTTCATCCCAAAAGCAGGGAAACGGGACACTACGCACCCCCAAAAAAAAGCTGTAGACAACTACATTAAAACAGAAATCTTGGAACAGGTGCCACTGCACCCCTGTCAACATGCGTACCAAGAGGGAAAGTCCACGAAAACCGCTTTAACACAATTGACTGACGAAATCCAACACGCTCTGAATAAAAAAGAGATCGTGGTATGTGCCTTTCTAGACATTGAAGGAGCCTTTGACAATACGCCACATGAGGCAGTCAAAAGAAAACTGATTGAGAAAGGAGTAGATAGAACGACTTCCATCGGGATGTCGCAACTGCTACCTACAACAATCGCAGAAATGGAGGCAGGACAAGACACTATCTTCATTAATGTGACCAGTGGCTGTCCACAGCGGGGATTTGCATCCCCGCTTATGTGGAGTCTCACTGTGGACAGTCTACTCTGTCAATTGACTAGGGAAGGCATACCATGTCAAGGGTATTCCGACGACATGGTGTGACTCGGTGGGACTCAGCATCAACCCCACCAAAACCACACTAGTAGCCTTTACAAGGAAAAAGGAACCTCATCTAAAAATCATAAAAATAGGGGAGAACATCGTCGAGTGGAAAACAGAGGTAAAATATCTAGGGCTAATCCTAGATAGCAGGTTACTCTGGAATAAACACGAAGACGAAGTAATACACAAAGCAACCAAGGCGCTCATGGTGTGCAGGAACATTGCAGGGAAGAACTGGGAATGCAACACGTATTCTGCAGTGGATGTACACAGCAATAGTGAGACCAATAATCACATATGGGGCAGTGGCTTGGGGCGCAAGGGCTCCATATGTGGAATTCAATATTGGAAAAAACTACCGCAGACAAGAGATTGTGATCATGTCGCATAGTCAAGCAGCCATCAAAGCGCTGAGCTCGAATATAATCAGTTCGAAGATGGTTTGGGAATTCCTAGGCAAACTAAATGAACTAGGCCAGAAGAACACTGTTACCCTCCTATGGGTCCCGGGACACAACGACACAACGGGAACGAAACAGCAGACAAGCTGGCAAAAAAGGAGCTGAAACCCCACACTTGGGACCAGAACCATCCTGTGGGATCAGCAGTAGAGTAATCTTAGGAAAACTAAGTGAAGAAATGGAGAAGGAAAAATCTAAGTACTGGAATCAGCTGGAAGGACTGAGGCCACATGAAGAAACTAGGGTTAGCAGATGAAGCAAAGTACAGATTCTGTGAGGAAGAGGATGAAACCTCAATACACATACTCTCAAAATGCCCTGCCTTGCAGAATTCTAGGGCCAGGTACCTAGGAGCACATGAAATAGAAGAGGGGATCTTCCTGATCCCGACGATGTCCAAAACTTCTTTAGGAAAATAGGACTCGATGAGCTGCTATAAATCTAAGAAGGGGGGACACACACATAATAGTATATTAAACAACGCATTTCATATGGAATTCTGTTATGACACGAGTTCAAGTTTAAAAAACGAATCGCGAAGCGATGAGTTTTTTAAAGAACGAGTGTCACAACAGCCATATGAAATAAGTTGTTTATAATATTTTTTATATTTTGCCCTTTTTACCATTTTTTAAATTAATTTTTTATTTTTATGTAATTACGAAAATTTTTTTTTTAAAAAGTATGTCGGCAGCACTGTGTAATTTATAAAATTTGACAGTTGTGACATTTAAATTATCAAATGTTAATGTTTTAAAATATTTTAAAATGAATAATATACCAATAATAATATATTATATAAGTAAAGGATGATATTCATATTCACAAATACTTTCTTAAAGAACAATATAAAATTAATAAATTGTTATTAGCCACAAATGTCATTGTCAATAGTCTTGCCTTTAGATACTTCACTCATGTCGCCAACCATTTAAAACAAAAATTTGCGTGCGTAAAAGTTACATTACGATACGCAAATGCGTTTTATAATGAAGATTTTTATAAGTGCAAAATATAAAAATATATTTTAAATGTCGCTGCTTGGAAAATTATGTACTTATATGTTACCCAAGTTCTGGCTCAGATTCACTCTTGGTTTCTTTCCATAGGCCCCAGTTCCAACATGTTTGCGGTCTTAAAACCGCCCCTAGGATTAGGACGGGAAATGGCTTTAAGTAATCACCGTTACCATCACGCCAAAGAAATTGCCTTTAGTACCAGCAACCCAATCTCACTATATTTTAAAAACGATCTCAAGCACTCAATTGAGACGTCCTGGCAACATTTATGGCGCAATAGCACAAAGTCTTTACGTGAACTCCAATCTTCTACTGGCCGACTTTTCCTAAATCACTTAAACAGAAGGAAAGCAATAATTATTAGAAGACTTCGAATCAGCCACACCAGACTTACTCACAGCTATCTGATGTCTTCGGGAATCCGACAAACCTGCCATCATTGCAATATTACCATGTCTGTTAAACACCTACTAATAGAATGCAAGTCATATGCTCCCATCTACAATCAACTAGACTTGAAGCCCACTCTGAAATAAATGTTAAGATGTCCAACCGTATTAACAAAATCATCAAGTTTTTAAAAGCAACCAAACTATACCAAAAAATGTAATAAAACGAACTCTGTATTAACATTTTAGTTTATATTATGTAACAAGTATTTTAGATTAAGCATTATATGCATCTGGTAAAAAGTGGTATCTACGAAATTAGTTGTAATGATGGTGTTAAATAAATGTTAGGCAAACCAAAAGATCGGTTAAAACTGGATTTAACGGCATTTAGCTTAGTTAAAACATTGGTTCTCTGACTGATTGATTGACTGATTATTTATATACGAGTACAGCCCAAACAGCAGAAGATAAAGACACAATTTTTGGAGGCTAGATAACTTTCATGATGTAAGTGTGCACTAAAAAAGGATTTTTCGAAATTCCATTCCAAAGTGGGTAAAGTAGGAGATAAAAGTTTGTATGGAACCCCTTTAGAATTCAAATGCGTCATAATCGTCTGCATCGCATAGTATTTGGGGGGGGAGGTTGGGGGGATTTTAGGTCAGGTAGGTAAACATTTTTGAGAACATTTTTAGGAGGTCTAAATCTTTTATGGTCGGTTAATCAATATTAGAATTATAGGTAAAAAGAAAAAAGTTCTTATAATCAGTTTTTAGTTTATATATAAAAAATAGAAAACACTTTCACTTGACAGTTGTCAGGTGTTGCAGTGGATGGTTGAAAATTATATTATGATGTAAACTTTTTTACTTTAATTATACTTTAAGAATTACCTAGTTCAAAATTTAAGCATACCAAGGCCCAAGTGTACGAAGTCATTTATATCTTTGTTTCTGGAAATATCTTACACTATATTTTATAGTAGTACAAAATACAGATAGAAATAAACCTTTGGTATTTTCTAAAAACGATCAATACTGTAATATATCACAAAGTTACATGGTCGTATTTTATTATTACCATAAAACTTGCTGTTTAATGAATTTATCGATATGCCATACAAGCGTCCACTCAATAATTGGTCCGTCCTTTTTTTATACACAACAAAAAATACAGAGGGATTTAGGAATTAAGGAAAAAGGGCAGACAATCAATTAAAAGTTTCCAAAGCCCTAAAACCACGTATGGCCACAATCAACCGTTTTACAAAAAATGGGACTGACAGTAATTCAAAAGGGCGACATTAATCCTTAAATGAGATCTACATTCAAAAACAGCATCTAAAGTTCTTAGAGAAAGGTTTGAAAGAAAACGGCCTGGGTTTTATACAAAACCTAAAATTAACAGCCATCGTGGAAGTGCCAACAGAAACAGGTTCATCGTTATTGCTTTCCCCTACTTATTTGGTGGTTCTACTGAACAAACCACCTCTAGAGTTTGTAAAAAGACGACGTATATTAAGTTGCGGCAGACATTTTAGGGGGGAGGACCAGTACCATAATTTATTGCTATTTTATTGCTAATTTATTACCCAAAAACATATTTTTATGGCTCATGCCGGTGCCGAGAAACGCGTATCCCCCTAACTTAATATTAAGCTAGGGCAGCCATATGCATTATCTCGACAACGGTGAGGGCTATCGAAACAAGCTTGACTCGAGAATTTATTGCTAAATAATTGCTAAAAGGTAACACCGCCGAGGGGTGGCCGAATTCGAGTCTTGGGGGTGGGTTTCGGGATCCGGAACTATTGTTACTATATACTGCAACTTAATATACATAAAAAGAAGTGAGGTTCAGGAGGGGGAATAAGTAGTTTATTCATACTATTCAGTTTGGAGAAACACAGATTTCAATAAACTAAGTATCTATCTCTTAAAATATTCATAACCTTTTAAAAATGTACCATGTACGTGTAGATTCAGATAATCCAGAAAGTTTTCTCTTTGTTCGGATCGGAGTAATCATTGGAACAGACCCTAATAACCGTTAGCGAGATAGTGTAGGCTGAAATATATTATAACAAATAATATGCATTATCATAAAATGAACAATAAACCGAATACTTCAATAAAACTTACTTTACTGCGTAGGGTAATATGTGTGTGTGTTATTTGATATTGGGTGAAATATAATGATAACATAATGTCTAAAAATACTAATAAACATTTTAATGGTTTATAAGGTCAATATTTTTGGGTCATACGTATAGTTTCTACATTGAAATGTGAATAGGTTATAGGCACCACCTCATAAAGATATTAAATGTTATTTTGCTTTAAATAATGAATAGGAATTAAATTTATTGAACTGACCCTTCTATTTAGTACTAAACCAAATCTATAGCTTTTAGATCTCATTTATAAATTCCAAGTTGTAGGAAAACTTTTTAATTGTAATGGAACTCATTTAAAAAGCTTTCTAATTGTAGTAGAACTCGTTTAAAGTTTTCAATGGAAGTCCATCTTATATACTAACGGCCAGTTTCAAGTTCAGAGATAACCCCCGGTTAAACAAAAATTTAGGTTCCACAATGGGCTGTCAATTTTTAACCTCTAACGTAACCTCTAAATATTTAACCTCTAGAAAAAGCTTCAGTATAACAGAATCGACCTGAATAACGCTAAAAATGAATTTATTCCATACATATGGACTACACTGTACCTATAATAAAAAAGGATTGAATTGTTTTGTACAGTAATTTAATAAATTTCATTTTAAATATTTTTACATTTTTAATTTTCCACGTGGATGTGGTAGTGAACGAAATTTGATTTTCCCCGTAGATATATTGGGATAATTTTATCGAACAACATTTTCTCAGAGTATTCTATTTATAACTAAAGATATTCAATACTACAGCGTACCCCATACCATACCGCCCACCTACCCCCGAAACTTTCAACCTGCCATTTTCCAGATTTATATCCGGTTATCCGCACCTTGTACGCGCCTTCGCCGTCGACCGTCGTTTGTTCCGCGGCGTCCCGTATCGATCTCAGTCGGCCATGGTCACCTCAATCGTCGCTGCTCTTTCCGTTTTCGGGCTTTTGGTGCTCCAATTGTCGGCTCTGCCCTTCGAAGATTCTAATCAAAGGGCCACTAAGGAACTCTACGATGAAGTTAGGCAGTTGCTTAGACTCAACCAAGGGTATATTCAGCAGGTAAGTGATCAGATGGCTGTTTATTTACTTCGCATAAATGATATAATGCCCTAATGTTTTTAGTCTTGTGGTATTTAGGTCAAGTTGAGGTCTGTTTATAAAGTTTTAACATTTTTGTTTAATAACAAAAGATGAGTTAATATTTAAATTGTTTTTTCATGGTATTTAAAATAAAAAACATATATTTGAACTAGACACGTTAATAGTAAAAGAACATATTATATAAGGATCTTGAAAAAATATGTTAAAATTTAAAAATATATTAAAAATTAATCGATAAACAGTTAAAATAAATCGGAATATTTTTGACATTACTTATCTGCTATAATTAACTATTAAAAAATTAGTCGTTTCACTGAATTTTAATTTATAAAATAATCTGATAGATGAAAGTGTTGCAAGTTTTAAGAATGATTTAACATTTTTTCAAATTCAATCAGACAATAAACAATTTTATTCATTAATGCTGCAATTTTTCTAATATCTCGAGATACACTATTAAGCAAAAATAGGCAAGATAATTTGTAAAATTTATAATCCTTTTCAAACACAAGAATAAAACTTAACCCAGATAGCACAAACGTTCTCAGAATATTACAAAAAGGTGCGAAAGTAGAATATTTTAAAATATTCCAAAGAATATTTATAGGATATTCCAGTAATATACCAAATATTCATGGA
The DNA here is from genome assembly GCA_035357415.1 of Ophraella communa. Taxonomy (NCBI): domain Eukaryota; kingdom Metazoa; phylum Arthropoda; class Insecta; order Coleoptera; family Chrysomelidae; genus Ophraella; species Ophraella communa. The sequence continues at coordinate 31,953,549 of CM068993.1, forward strand.
AAATTCTGAGCTAGTATTCTAATTACATTTTTAAAAGTTATTCTTAGAATGTTTTCCCATATTATTAAAACATTTTATGAATAATATTACTAGAAAATGATAAGATAAAATAATATTTATATGGTTAAAAGAATATCTACAGAAGATCTCAAGTAAATATTTTAAATATTATTTTGGAGTATTCTAAAGAAGTTATTCTCAGAATGTTCTTCCATGTTATAAAAAAATTTATGAATAGATAAAATTCCTGGATTTGAACTAAGAAGATGAAATTATATTTTTATGATAAAGAGAATATCTAAAGAAAATTCCAAGTGAATATTTTAAATAATATGCTGGAATATTCTAAAAAGAACAGAGAACATTCCATAAAAGTTAATAGAATGTGGAAGTCAGTCCTCTTTGAATGTTCATAGAACGTTCTAGTAATATATAAAGTATGTTGTGGTAATATTATAAGAATATTCAAACGTTCCAGCAGATACTTCCAGGAGCATTCTAATAATATTCCTGTGCTATCTGGGAAAGGCTGCTGTATCATTATCTATGTACATGAATTTAATTTAACAGAATTATAACTAATTATTTGATTTAGAATGGTAAACTTAACAAACTACATTTTGTTTTTGATGAAGGTAGATATTTTTGATATTTTGAACTAACTTCTTACATACAGTCGAAAAAATTGACCCTGACGTCACTATCAGCGAACAGTAATAAACACAAACTTTATATAATAATAATAATCTTTATTCAATGTAACATAACATATGTAAATAAGGTTTACAATTTAACATAAATTACACTGCCACATTTACATCAAACAAAACATAACAACCCATTGAAGGCGCACTAGGGGTTGCGCATGGGTACCGTTTAATTACGATATAAATCTGTGGGAACCTATTTTTTACATTTAGAAACAAATAGTACTTAAACCATGTTAAATAAAATATATAATATAAAATTAAATAAAATGATTGAATATCAAATATGTTTCATCATACAAAATCAAGATCTACAATATACACAATTATACAATTAAAAGATTGTGAGTGTATATCTGTCTAATATCAAACAATTGGGATTCAGAAAATAATTTATTCGTATCATATCTGGATTTTCTACTACTGCTGGTAGTAAAAACAAATCAAACAATTTTGTACCTTTGTCTATCAAGCAAGTTCTTTTTAACTCTAATTATGACCAAAAAAGTTTAAAAGGTTGTACTGATAACAATTTATTTTGTCCAAAGCGTTTTATCATTTGCATTCAAATAAATTCTATAAAATAGGTTTTCATCAAAACCTGTTATTTTACGGTAAGTACAAAATTAACTTCAAACAACGTCTATATTTAGTTATGTGGTAATACAAAGAATACTGACAAAATAAACAAACAATGAAAATATTTATGCACGCGACAAAGTAACAGTAGCCATTTTTGACTCTTTGATTAATTTCGCGATGTTGTAGTGGGTAGTTACCTTACCATTTCTAAAAAAATATAAGGTGACCTTAAGATTATTCAAGTAAAATTAAAGTATTTTAAAATATGTTTTGATATTTTAATAACATGATTTGAAAAATATTTTTGATCTGATGAAAAATTCAGAAGAAAACAGGTACCGGCTCTGGAATCTTTACAAGGAAAATTGTTTTACATTTTTTTAATTAAAATGTTTTATGTATTTTGTCCAAAAGTGATTTAATAGTGTGTTTATTCTTGGCAATGTTTTGGTTAAAGTTTATTACACAAACTTCAGTTAAATAAATATTTTATTTTTGTTCACTTCTCGTTTCTCAGTATCCTGAAGAAGAATTAAAAATAAATTCGAAGGCATCATAATTGGATATTAGTTTTACTTACCTTTGGCCGGTATCCTAACTGCATCCCCACTATCTTTTTGGACAGTCTGGGTCTTCGACTGCACCCAAGAGAAGTAGAACCAACATGTATAGAAGTTGCTTTTGTAATGGCTAAATCAAGAGTTGCAACCTTGAAACCGACTTCTATCCCACTACTTGAGCTACAAACTGCAGTTTTAGGATCAAGATTAGCAAAGACGATTAAAGAAAATCACTCCTATCTCTATTTATGTTTTTGGTCAGACTCAAAAGCTGTCATCAGTTGGATTAAATCTGAAAATGATTTCATGTTTAAACCATTTGTCAGCCACAGAGTAACAGAAATTGCTGAAAATACATCTGTGTTGAACTGGAATTGGCTTCTTACAGATCAAAATGTGGCAGATGAAGCGACGAGAGAAGACGGGCTCCTACAAAATTTAACAAGAAATTTGTGGCCAAAAGGAATTCTAACCAAAACATACCCTGGAAAAGATGGAAATATTCGAGTAGTCGATGTCAAGACACAATTTGGCCATTTCAAGAGACCAGTTACCAAAATTTGTAATCTTGATGTTAATAAAGAAGATGTTTAAAATGTTGCTGTTATAGAAGAGTCCAAATCTTCTTTTTTAAGGCGCTGGAGAATGACAAAATGTAATTTTTTATATTTTGCACTTATAAAAATCTTTATTATAAAACGCATTTGCGTATCGTAATGTAACTTTTACGCACGCAAATTTTTGTTTTAAATGGTTGGCATTGACATGAGTGAAGTATCTAAAGGCAAGACTATTGACATTTACATTTGTGGCTAATAGCAATGTATTAATTTTATATTGTTCTTTAAGAAAGTATCTGTGAATATGAATATAATATTTTACTTATATAATATATTATTATTGGCATATTATTCTTTTTAAAATATTTTAAAACATTAACATTTGATAATTTAAATGTCACAACTGTCAAATTTTATAAATTACACAGTGCTGCCGACATACTTTTTAAAATAAAAATTTTCGTAATTACATAAAAATAAAAAATTGATTTAAAAAATGGTAAAAAGGGCAAAATATAAAAAATATTATAAACAACTTATTTCATATGGCTGTTGTGACACTCGTTCTTTAAAAAACTCATCGCTTCGCGATTCGTTTTTTAAACTTCAACTCGTGTCATAACAGAATTCCATATGAAATGCGTTGTTTAATATACTATTGTCATTTGTCTATATATCTTGGATAATTGGAGTTTATCAAAAAAATATATAATAAAAAAGTGTCAAAAAAACTAAAACGACTGTCATCATTTAAAAACCTAAAAATAATCTAAAAATACAAATTAAATAATAGATTATAAAAAAGTAAATATTTTTAAATATAATTTTTAGAACCCAGTTATTCAAAGTAACGTTTTGAACTTGTAACAAGTATTAGAAAAAATAATCAAAAATATTATTAATTATTAGTTACAACTGTAGAATCAGTATTTCTAGAGATCCTTCAATAATTCCACCAAAACACATGATAGACTAAAATTAAAATTCGCTTATCGGATCTCACCTACTTAATAATCATTAAATTATAAAGTATTTTAGGTAATTGTCTTTGTACCTATATACAATCGGTAATAAAATACACGGCTCGGTAATAATTACATTAAATACAGCTAGTACCAGAGTTTCACCCAGTACCACTGACGATTGTGCCGTTATTTAAAATCAACTGACCTTAGCAATCTTTCGCAACGCTGTTGAATTCTAGTCTGATAAAATATGGTGCCGTGGTATCGGAACTACTATGAATATTAAAAAGAATTATGTGATAGCAGGATGTACTTTATCATTTTTTATATTTATAATCATTGTTGTTGTTAGTGTTAGTAAATCAAATAACAACGTAAGTAATGATTTAATATTTACATATTAAAATAGATGTTTAGTTTGTGATTTGTGCTCTGATTATTCTACGACAGTTAAAAGATAATTCGGACATACTTTCACATTATTTGTTTCCGTCTGTATACAACTAACTAGGTAAAATTGGGAATATCATCTAAACCAGCTTGCAATAATTATTATTCAACGATCACTATTTTGGGGGTTACATTATTTTTAAAAACATGTCTGTTGTAAATAAAAATTGACGATATTAATATTTAGCAGTATGACCGCTAAAAATATTGTTTGCGCTTCAGAGGATATGTTTGACTTGTAACTTAAATATAAATCTAGATATTCCTTTTAAAAATGTCAACAAAACATATAGCTGGTAAAATTGTAATTGCAATTATTTAAAAGAGAAAACTTTTAATAGTTATTCTTGTATAAATAGATGTTTATGCCCTAAGAGCGACATCATCCGAGGGTATAGTATTTTTCACAGTAAGTCTTATTAACTGCAATAAACTACCCGATTTAATCTCATTGTGTAGAAAATCATCAGGTAAAAGATGCAAATGTGCTACAGGGTCGAACTTAAGAAATTTGAGTTTTGCATAATATAGGAGATATACAAGTAATTTATTTAAATGTTACAATTCTATTTCCAATCTCAAAACAAATCAGTATTTTAGAAAATTCAGTTTCAATAAATAACATTGCGTGTTCTCATAGTAAGGACATTATCTTTGCTAGGTGAATGTTGACAAACATAAATGTCATAAAATCACAATAATTTTTATATGTGTTCACAAAATGAACGAAGATTTTGAAATTCCTGACGAAATTATTGGAAAAGCAAATAAAGCAACTGAAAATCTGTGGCCAAAAAGGTCTAAAGAAGCTTACAACATGGAATACAAAAAATTAGATTGGATGCAAGAAAATAACGTAAAAGATGTCAATGAAACTGTGTTGCTTGGATACTTCGGCGATCTCACTAAAACATTTTCTGCGAGTTCCTTGTGGTCCAAGTATTCCATGGTAAAGAGGAATTTAATAGTAAATAAAAATATTAACATTGCTAACTACCATAAATTAACGGACTAATTATTTGAAGCAAACTTCAAAAGGCTACAAACCAAACAAGTCTAAAATTCTGTCTAGAGAAGATGTTTTAAAATTTATTTATAAGGCTCCAAATGAGACGTTTTTAATGAACCAAGTTGCATTAATATTTGGAATATTTGGTGGATATCGACGGTCAAGAACTTGTGAACATGTTAGTTAATCATGTAGAAGATAGAGAATCGGTTTTTGTGGTAAATGTACCAGATACCGAGAAAAACGCATTTTTAACATTATAGATGAGGGTGAAATTAATAGTTTAAAGCTAATAAGAGATTATATTTCTTCGGCCACGTGGTTGCTCAGAAAAAAAGCCATTTTCTAACCTATAAACAAGGTTGATATACTGTACAGCTAGTTGGAAAAAATACGTTTGGAAAAATCCTGTACATATTCGCAAACTATCTGGGTTTAAGTAAAGAAATATACAGGTCATTGTATGCGTCGAACGTCAGTAACTCTTCTTGCAGAGGCTGGAACCAGTATGACCACGTTGAAGCGCTATGTTGGATGGAAGAGTACGTCGGTTGCTGAAGGACATTTAGAGGATAAACGAGTTTGTTAGCAATATTTTTCACTTCCTGCCACTTATACTTCATGCCACTGAACATTTTTTAATAATTCGTCGGCGTCGATTAACACTATATTTTAGATACTATTAAGCATTTTATTATTAGTTTAACTATTTGACATTTGACAACTTCTTAAATACAGTTAAGAACTTAGACATTTCACGTACTGTTAACGATCTTTTACTTTGTCACTTCAATTTGAAAAGTTTTAATCATAATAATTTTTTAATGTAATCATGTAACTTAAGAATAATAAAAAAACTCTTCGTTTTAACAAAACTTCCTCTATTTATTTAAAAAACTGCTTTTTTAAACTCAATGACAGCCGTTTCGCTAGACAACTAGCATCGTCAGATTGACATATTGAAGTTCAATATGTCAATCTAATCTGTACAATTAAAAAATTACTATTACATTTGGCTTTTCAAAAGCACCTATCCATATTGCAGATATCAAAGAGATTTCACTAACATGATTTATGTTTTATCGCATTTTCATAAGTGGGATTGTCCATTGAATTATGTATATGAACACCGTAGTTGAGTGTTTGTATTTATTTCTAAAATTAGATGTTGATAACGGCAAACAAATAGTCAATTACTTATAACAGTTGATTAAATAACTCAATCTATATAAAAATACATGAAAGCAGCTGTTAACGATATTTAAAATGAATAATTTTAAGTAAAATTTAATTACTTTTGTATTTTAACATGTATTTTCTGACTTTCACCAAAGTAGTATTTTGACTAGATCATGTTATTTCCAATTAATTGCTAGATATGAAAATGTGAGAAAGTATACTAAAAGCCAAATGCCAAATTTAAGTCAACATTAATAATATTTAAAATTGTAAAAGAAAAATTTACATTTTAATGTGAATATTAATTAATTTTTCTTTTTTTCCCTTTCATCTATTAGTTTTTTTTTTTGGTTTGGTTATTAATTTGCTTAAATTAATAATAAATAAAATATTAAATAAAAATAAAACTTTTATTAAATGAAACAATAGTTGTAAATAACTTAAATAATATGGATTATTTTTAGGATGAGCCGCAAAGTGAAGAGCCCCAACCAGAAATTGATATTTCTAAGAAACCAGACGTACCAAAGGAGGTGAAAAATTGGCCGGAAGAACCTTTAAAATTGGGTCAAGTTTCTGGAGTATCCGTCAACTCTGCTCTACAACCAGTCATCTTCCATAGAGGAGATCGAGCTTGGGATCAATAGTAAGTATAAGCTGAGAAAAATAACCTATGTAGAAGCAATTCTTACTGGCAGTTACTTTGTTGTGGTGAGCGAAATATTGGATCTTGGCCACCGTTTCCCGCATTATACATTGATAAACATCATCTAGACCACTGAAAATATGAATAGGTGAACACAAAAAGTATACAGGATGTCCCACGACGTTTTGACAGTCCAAATTCTCGAAAACTGTTCATATGAAGTTTGGCAGATATAAACAGTCGAAACCGGTGCTTATATTTGTTATTGTCATTTTGAAATAGGACAGCCGGTATATTATTATAATTTTTCTGAACTTTACTTTACTTTACCTCATAGAGGTATTAGATCGATTAAAATCCAGTAATATTTTTTAGTACATTCAACGAAACTCACCATTTTCAACTGAGGCATCTGGGACCAATAAAAGAACCTACAGTTCTTACGCTAGACCCACAAACCGGAAAAGTTTTGGGAAAATGGGGTGCAGATTTCTTTTTCATGCCTCATGGTTTGACCATAGACAGGCATGATAATCTTTGGGTGACTGATGTAGCGTTACATCAAGTATTTAAGGTAAAATACTTTATTTCATTGCAGTGTGCCATAAATAAATATTACCAAATTTCAAATTTTTTAAATATTAAACAAATAAACGAATAACTTTCGGCATAATCATTGCAGATTAGGATTAATATGTCAAATTATTGTTTAGTTTAAGCCTGGAGAACTTCAACCATCTCTGACTTTTGGCCAAAGATTTGAACCAGGATCAGATAAAAATCATTTTTGTAAACCAACTTCAACGGCAATTGCTTCTTCGGGAGAGATCTTCATTGCTGATGGTTATTGTAATACAAGAATACTCAAATACAATGCGGCTGGAACTCTACTTAGAATATTTCCCACAGCTCCAGGTAAACTTTCATTATCACACTTTTAGTTGTGGCATAGAGAAATTTGACTCCCTTCAATTTAATTTGATGAATTGATTAAATTATTATTTAAAATTAACGAATAATTAACTACCTAATTAGTAGAGTCTATTATTAAAATTAACATCTTTTATGGTTTTCACATAGTCGAAGGCTTTTTGTGGCCCTGAACGTCATCCCCGAGGTTTTTCCAGACACAACTGAAAAAGAGGAATCAAAAATTGTTACGAGGGATTTTTTGGCTCGCTGAATTTAAGTCATCCCTAAGGGGTTTTTCAGACACAATTTAACAATAACGTAAGGTGTTCGCCTATAACATATTTGAATTCAGCGATCTAAAAATCTCTCAGGTGCCGAGTGTCTTTTCTTCCTCGCATGAAGTTCGGGATAGCCTCACGGAGATGACGTTGATTGGCGTTCCTGAGCTCCAGATGTTCGTATGGTCAATTTGAACATCTTAATCGTGATCCGCGACCTCAGGAACCACTGAGTATCCAACTTGGGCCAATTATGACTCTTATTAACAAAAATATATTAAATTTGCCAAAAGGCCTCTTTTAAATTTATTTTTGGCCACAGCAATGCAACATCCTGTTTGTAATGGGTAGAAACCCGGAAGGCATGATATAAATAATTTTTAAAAGTTAACGGCATTTCCATCTGTCCTATCATAAAAGATTAACCTGTAGAATTTAAGAACTAACTGACCAAATTTTAACTAGCTCTCAATGGTGTTTGATATACTCCAAAATGTAAAGCTGTTGTATTTTCTAAAGACCGTATTACATTATGCAATGCAAGTTTCGTGACATAAGTTCTGTTTTTTATTGCATATCTCTTGCCTATCATGCTCATTTTTACATTAAGCAATTTTCATGCTATATTATAGTCTATATAGAAAGGACAAGGAGTAATAAATCATTCATTTAAGTAGATTTCATAGACGTACCAAAATATATGTTAAGAGAGTATACCGTAAGGTACATTTTGTACTGAACGAATGAGTTGCAGCTATGCTAAAGAATATACGATTTAGGTCAGAGGTAAAGGGATGTACTAATTTTAATAAAAAAAAGTGATAGAGGTGCATAAATTTTAGTAAGTTTGATAAAGAAAGGCAACACAGTTTATTCATAATAGAAAACAAACCAATCTGTAACAATAATTATTTTATATATTTTTGTTCTTTTTTAAGAAGATTAATTCAAACTTTGAATATTGTCACAAATAAATTACAATGAAATATATTTTTAAAAAATTAACTAAAGTCAAGATAGCAAGATATCGTTACAATTTTTATTAAATTCAAAGAAGCAAAATGAATATTTTTTATTTGTATTACTCCTATATGTATTGTTTCGGGAATTTTTCTCAGAAATTTTAAATGGCAAGTGGCCTACTGTAATCGGCTTAATACGATTACACCTATTTACAGATTATTCGATTATTGAGAGGGATTTTCCAAACAACCCAGTTTTCTTAGAGACATTATAGGGAATATTATTTTAAAAGAAAGTAGATACATTAAATCAGTACTTAGTATTAGTTCTTTAAGTAAAATTGTATGAATTTGTATGGTTTTCATAATATTGTAAACAGTTGGAATATATTTAAAACATTTGTTGAATGTTAATTGTGCAAGTACCAAACAATGTCGATAAGCCAAGGACCATCTAAACGACCAAAAACAGGTCCATTATCTTTAAATGAAAAAACTCTGATATTGAATTGTTATTTATCATTGAAAAACAAGGATCTAAGTGCAAGTGTTGATGATATTGTGGAATTAACGGCTGCTATGTTGTGTGTTGCTAAATCAACAATTTATAGATTACTAAAAGAAAGCAAGAATGGAACTCTTCAACCCCCTAAAACTCCTTCAGGCCGAAAACCAATTGAGATCGATGAGTCATTAAAACAAAGACTAAGGCGTAAAGTCCATGGATTTTACTTACGAAAGGAAATTCCAACACTTGACCAAATTATGGCATCAGTGCAAGAAGATACGGACTATACAAAATTCTCCAGAATGACATTATGCAAACTTTTGAAAGATGTGGGTTTCAGATCTACAAAACATAATAGAAAATTTCTCTTGATAGATAAACCGGAAATAGTTTTAAGAAGCATTCGACGCCAGAGAACAAAATTTGAAAATCTTCTACTTAGACGAAACATGGATAAATGCTGGATATACAGTTTCCAAATCTTGGCAAGATGAAAACATTAAAAGCGGAAGGCAGGCATTCGTGTATGGTTTGTCGTTAGGTTTGCAGCCACCATCTGGGAAAGGAAAAAGATTTATTATTGTCTATGTTGGAAGTTCTAAAGGTTTTGTTGATGGTGGATTATTAACTTTTATTTCAAAACGCACGGGGGACTATCACGAAAATATGAATGGGGATGTCTTCGAGGAATGGTTTGTTCAAATGTTGGATCTGATTCCAAAAGGGGCTGTTATTGTTATGGACAACGCAAGTTACCATTCACGGTTACGAGAAGCATTGTCCACAAGTCGTTGGCGTAAAGCAGAGCTTTTGGAGTGGCTTATTTCGAAAAATATTAAGTTTCCAAAAGATCCACTAAGGAAAGAACTTTACAGAATTGCAAAAATGAACAAGAATAAATACAAAACCTACATTGTAGAAGAAATGGCTGTGTGTTGCTAAATCAACAATTTATAGATTACTAAAAGAAAGCAAGAATGGAACTCTTCAACCCCCTAAAACTCCTTCAGGCCGATAACCAATTGAGATCGATGAGTCATTAAAACAAAGACTAAGGCGTAAAGTCCATGGATTTTACTAGAGTCCGTTCTATTTATTTTTGCTTGCATGGAAATTGCATGCGCGCAAGCGTAGTACAGAAATTTCTCTTGCCTATCTCTTGCATTGCACAAAAATTGCGTAATGTAATACGGTCTTAAGGCGTATTGAGTTTTCATCCTCAATCTCACAATATGAACATTCTGTCATTTCTGTGTCCTTAACCTTTGCAAGTGCCCTCTTAAATTCCGCAAGATTCCGCAAGTATTCTTAAATTAGATTTTCTTAGCCCAAGACATTCCATGGAAAATTTGAAATATTAACTTTTATATTCACCATGAAATAATAATAATTTAGGAATAAATAATTACTTTCCCATCGGTATTTACTTGGCGGTAGATTAATTTCAATTAGTTCACTGATCCATCTGATCTCTTTATTGTTTTAATTAATATATGATCATAAATAATATAAACATTTACTACTATCTTTATTTACTTCTAATATTAATATTTTCATAAAATATATATCTCGTAAGTATCAATTTCAAGGACCTTTTTATTAAGTGGAAATCATTTATACAGCTGGATATTACGTAAAAATATAGAAAATGTTATCAGCAAGCACTCTAATATCACCAGTAATTGTTCTGTGATATGTTTGTCACATATTGAATGAAGATTTAGGCATGAGAAAGCTGTCCGCGCGTTGGGTGCCGCGTTTGCTCACTTTGGACCAAAAACGTGTTCGAATGAACATTTCCAACTCTCTGTTGTCGCAGTTTAGGCGCAATAAATCAGAGTTTTGGCGCCGATTAATTAATGTAGATGAAACTTGGATAAACCATTATAAAAACACAGTCAAAACAATGGACTGCGAAGGGGGAATCGGCTCCAAAAAAAAGCAAAGGTAGTGCCTTCGGCTGGGAAAGTGATGGCAACTGTTTTCTGGGATAATCATGGAGTTATCTTAATCGATTATCTTCAAAAAAGAAAAACCATTACAGGAGCATACTACGCATCATTACTTGACAAGCTGAAGACAGAAATTGCGGAAAAACGGCCACATTTGCAGAAAAAAAGAATTTTGTTTCACCGAGACAATGCGCCGTCTCACACCTCAGCATTTGCATTGGGGAAATCCACGATTTACGATTTGAACATGCTTGACCACCCTTCTTACTAACCAGATCCAGCCCCAAGCGACTTTTTTTTGTTCCTAAGCTAAAAGTTGCGCTCGGAGGACAGAGATTTTCTTCGAATGATGAGGCCATCACATCACCTTCGTAAACAACTATTTTGTAGAGAAAGACGCGGAGTACTATTTGGACGGGTTGAAGAGATGGGAGCATCGCTGGGAGAAGTGTATAGACTTACAAGGAGACTATGTAGAAAAATAAAAATTAATTTGAAGAAAAAATGTCTAGTATCTTTGTTAGGTCGGAAACTTTTCAGACAACCCTCGTAATTGAAATCATCCTATACCACATAAATTAGCAGCTTACAATTATATAGAGCAATTTCAATTCTAATGGACAAAAATAAAACAGCTAACTGCTACATCTAATGGCTTTCCATTACATTTCATAAATAAATTAATTAATAAGAAAGAACAGAAGGTGTTACTACAACTAATATTTCGCAAAGAAACTAAAGAAATCAAAGTACATATTGTGGAAATATTTCCAATGCAATTTCAAAAATAATATCTTCGGCAACATCAGCATTAATATCATTTAAAACACAAAATAATATTGGAACAAAATAAATAAAAAAACAAAATTTAGATTTCCTTAAAGAACTGAAAATATAAAGACATCTAGCAGATCAACAATTTGAAGTTGTTAATGAATAAATAAATCTTGGAAGTTCTCCACTATTCAACTGTTTACTTTGATTGAGACTTCATTTTATTGACAATTAACAAACTCCAGTATAGTTAAAACATTATTAAGGACGGGGTATCGCTGTACATCAGAATGGCACCTACAGACCAAAAGTTTATTCTAACTTTCTCCGTTATTGCAACTCAAATCGTTTTATTTTTTTCACTAAATTGCATATAAAGGTCTAACTTAGGTAAGGATTGCATTTATTTTTTGTTAAATAATTGTTTAATCAAAATTTTCTAAAGAGATCAGACCTAAGAAATAGTTAGAAACTAAAATCATGCTGCATTTTATTTTTATTTTTCACTTTGGATCAAAAATGGACGTAGTTAATGACGAAATAATTGTACTTTAGTTTATAACTTTTTCATAGATGGAACTAGGCACTATATATATATTTTTTTTTTATTAACGAAGTCAAAACAATTTTTTGTATTATAAATTAATGTAACGTTTTTTAAATATTTTGCGATATTTACAAAACAATTATTCCATAAAACAAATTAGTAAAATGAAAAAAAGAATACTGATTTGCGGATATTGATTGTCAGTAGACCAGTTATATCATTGTTATATCTTGAAGAAATTTTAATTATAATATGCCCAGCGTACGCTGGCCATCTATAGTTATATATGAGGGTAAATAAAATTATTGTTAGTGCCGAGCGATCGCTTACAGAATAAGTGTTTATTATTCCATTTTCCCAGCACAATTAGAAAAACATTAGACACAGAATAAACATCGTTGTAAATAAATATAAAAACTATAAAATTGTTAATAACAAAAAACTGTAAATTTAAAATTCTTGAAAAAAATACCAATTATTGGTGGCCATATAGACACTTCTTGGTCAAATTTTGGAAGAAATCTGGTCGCAGGTTTCTGAGAGAAAAAAATGTTAGCGTAAATTTTGTATACATGGTATTCTGAATTAAGTAAAAAGAAAAACTGGCATAAAAATATTTTATTTAAAAATATACTTTTATTATTTTTACATTTAAATATTTTCTGGTGGATCTTTACATTTTAATCTTTTGCCTCTCTTGTTTAAAATAACTTCCGGCCCAACGCAATCCTCATAGAATCGTCTCAACTTTTCTACAATATTGTTAAAAAAAGTTTCGTTGAAATTTATGTTTTCGGTAAAAAGTGGATTATCATCTCCTGTATAAATAATAAAATGGCATGTTTTTCTTCTTGTGATGACGAGTTGTCCTTGTATCTAAAAACAATAATTTTTAATATTCTAAAAAAATTGCAAAAATGAAAAGCCAGTAACAAATCTTACCTGATAATAATAATTGTGATTTTCCTTTAAGTGAATTTCACTATTTTCAATTTTTAAGCAAGGAACCATACGCTTTTCTACGGCCTCTCTCAATGACATTTTTGATGTGGCTACTTTTAAAAAACATTTTACTTCAACAAGTTCATCTGAATCAATTAAACCTAAAACATAATAAGTTATTAAACTCTGATATGTATATAATAGTTACAATAATTCGTTTACCATCAGGCGATGCACCTAATAAACCGTATTTCAAGTCAACAAAAATAATACTGAAGGGTTAACATTCGGGTAGTAATAGTGGGTAGTTTACAGCACTTCATCAAATTTTAAAACATTAGTTTAAATCCAGCAACGTTCTAGAAAACATCATTATTCTTCATAAGTATCTAGTCTCCGAATTTTCGACGCAAGTAAATAGGTATTACAAAATTAAAATATATGTTGACCACTTTAATGTGTCATTTGTAAATGCATCGCCTCTAAGTTAATAATATTTTAATATTTTTTTGACACTTACCTAGAGCTGATCTAAAAAGAATCACACACAACTATAAACTTATAAAAATAATAAACTTATCCTACCGGTGATTAGGTATATATAGAATTAAAAATACAAATAAAAAATGGTAAATGGTAAAAAATAAAGATAAAAGTAATAATTACTAGAGCACCTATTTATATTACTAAATAATGTTGATCTACCCTCGTTCTTTCCCGAGATAAAATACAAAATATATTTTGTTGGCTGGCAAGGTCTAGAAATGAGAATTATATAAATGGTTTTTAGCCCTAAAACATGTGTTTTTAGCAGGTAAAATTTTTTCCGATGAATAGAGCAATTTAGTGAAAGGATTCTATTATTATTTCTGTTAGTTTATCCTATTACTAAGAGATGTCTGCACTTCATGGCTAAAAAAATCATTGACACATTTTCGTTTCAGATTGCATGGGATACGGGCTCCTTAAGTGCTCTAACCAAAATATATACCCAGAACCTGAAATATAAAGTAGAAGTTTTTACCATTACCTTGTTCTGCTCCTCAAAATGACATTAGACATAAAAACCATGTACTGTTTTAATATAAAAGTGTAGACCAATCCTGACATGTTTTTGGTTGTTAATATCACCTCAAAAAGCTTAATTCAATCTATTTTATATTAAAATTATTGTTTTTATGAAAAAATAAGACTATTTTATAACATTAATGTTTAACAGATTGTAATTCACATTTTTGTGTTTCAAGTTTTAAATATTACGGTAATTTCTGCTTAATTCTTATAATAAAAGAACATTATTACAATTAGAAATAATTCGATATCATCCAGACCTAAGTTCTCCTAGCGGAGAACTAAAATAAATGGTTTGATGAGTCCTTCCTTAGTTCTGTAATTGATTATTTCCCAGAATCTATTTATTTAACTTGTGTAAAGAAGAAGGAAGATATTAGATTAATTGTATGATTGTATTTTTATTTTATAGATGTTCTGTCGTTGCAAGTGCCTCATGGATTGGCTTTAATCGAATCTCTTGACAGGATATGTGTGGCTGACAGGGAAAACATGAGAGTTGTTTGTCCTAGAGCAGGATTATACACCCTTCAAGGGAAAAAAGAACCTCCTCTAACAATTACTTTACCAGATATGGGACGTGTATTTGGAGTAGCAGCTAAAGGTAAGACTACGCTAATAAATTATTAAGTATCACTTTTCCAATTTTTGTAAATTTAAAAAAAAATATCGCCCCCGGGTGGGCTCGAACCACCAACCTTTCGGTTAACAGCCGAACGCGCTAGCCGATTGCGCCACGGAGGCGTTGTAGAAACGTGAAAAATTGTGACATAAACGATACAACGAAACCTATTGATATGTTTTGTAATAGTGGTTGCCTATACATAAAATGTACATATTAAAAAACAACTAAACAACTTTTCAATTATTTATTTAAACTAGAAAAATTACAGTTAGTTATAGTTATTTTATTAATACACATATTAATAAACAAAAAACTGCAGAATTATTAAAACACGTATAATTTTCAATGTGGTTGATTTATTTTACATTCTATTTTTACTAATTTGTGGAAATTACAGTATTTTTGTTTAAAATTATTAATACTAAACTGTTTTTAACTAAGAAGATAATGCAATAAAATTATAAATTAGGTAGTACGAATAACGTACTAATACTTTTTCTACGACATAATTAAAACTAATAAGGGTTTTATGTACACGTTTATTTTTAACAATTTATAGAAAATTAAGAACAAATTTCTGGATGAACTATAAAAGGGGACATTTTAAATTACCGGACATTATCACTCGTCTTGTGAAACAGAAAAACAAAAAAAATACTAGTTACTTTTAATTATTACTGAAATGTAACTATCATACAGGGTGTTTCATTAAGAATTATCCATATAGTAACTGGAGAAACCTCAGCACTAAATATGAAGATTTAGGCCAAAACACTTAAATAAAATATTCCTCCTAACCGAGATATAGGGTGTTTTATTTTAACTATTCTAAATGATTGTATCCCATATTTTTGACACCTTCAAATATTTTCTGTTCATACTTGACAAAGAGTTTATACATATTAGGTTACTTTAAACAGTGGCAAATGATATTTTTTCTCGATTACCAGAGGCGTGCGGTAGGGATAGATACTTTCTTTTATCCCCCTACAATTTACCCCACTGTCGTAATAATTATTTCTGCATGTCACTTTCTACGTAAATATCATCCTCTTGTCTCAATATGATAGAGTGAGTAGTTTTAGAGTTATTTGCATTTAAAGGTAATATTTAAAATATACATTTTATTCCAATAATTCCTTAATAATTTAATCAACTCAACATATTTCTAAAGGTTAGGAGAAATTTTTCCAAAAGGATTAATAAATGTATCGAAGTCAATGGAGGCCACTTCGAAAATTTACTATAATGTTAACTAACTAGAATTTTTTTTACTGTAGTCTAAGTAAATCATTGTTTCAGTACGTTTATTTTATGTATTCATCATGTTATTTCGTAATGAAAATCATAGTTCTATTTTGTTATAAATTTAAAACTGAAATTTTGATAAATATTAATATGAAAAAATCATTTGAAACTAATAAATTTTATTTATTCAGTGAAATAGTTATTGACTCATGTGAATTTACGATTAGAATTATCAAATATTGTTGTCAAGGTGGTTAGATTATTAAGGAATCTCATGTTAAATAAGCAATAAAACAAAAATGGATATTTTAAATATTACCTTTAAATGCAAATAACTCTAAAACTACTCACTCTATCATATTGAGACAAGAGGATGATATTTACGTAGAAAGTGACATGCAGAAATAATTATTACGACAGTGGGGTAAATTGTAGGGGGATAAAAGAAAGTATCTATCCCTACCGCACGCCTCTGGTAATCGAGAAAAAATATCATTTACCACTGTTTAAAGTAACCTAATATGTGTAAACTTTTTGCCAAGTATGAACAGAAAATATTTGAAGGTGTCAAAAATATGGGATACAATCATTTAGAATAGTTAAAATAAAACACCCTATATCTCGGTTAGGAGGAATATTTTATTTAAGTGTTTTGGCCTAAATCTTCATATTTAGTGCTGAGGTTTCTCCAGTTACTATATGGATAATTCTTAATGAAACACCCTGTATAGTTTTTGAAAGAGTTCAACATTTATGAATATTAAAAAAGTTTGTGTGAAAAAGTTTAAAAACTACGGAGTTTTTATAAAAGTGTGAATAATATTCATTATTATGAAACTAAGCGCTTTTGGCTCGCAAGGCCATCATCAGACTTTCTTCTTCAAATTTGATAAAAACCACTCAGAAAGAAATTAAAATTTGTGTAAAACAGTAAAATCGTCAAAAATATACAATACACTTAAATAAATATAAATAAAATTAAACATAACAACATAAAACTTAAAAAATATTGATATAAATAAAATTAACCATCCTAAAAGAGGATGTTATTGTTTGTCTATAAGTTTATAACATATTAATATTCTGTAAAGGATGTATTGTAATACAAATTATTAATTAGGGTATAAATTGATGTTTTTTAAGCTTACTGGACGCCAAAAACTGGATAGTTTATTCTCTAGCAACAAATTTAAACTTTTAGTACATCATGTGGGTACTATTAAAAAAATCATGCAATTAATTTGAATTTACTTCATCATTTATAACATATTGAAACTATTTTAAGCATTATATTTACGATTATTAAAATAGGTTCTTTATATATCTACTAGGACGATAATATTAACATATATTTAACACAAAAAAACAATATTCAATAAATTTATTAAATTATAATTTATTTTATTACCTGTTTGTTGGTAACTGGCAGCGAATATAAATGTAAATCATTCAAAACGTACAAAGCGTATGCCGCCGGTTTCAAACAATGAGGGTAAACTTTGAGTTAATAACTATATTAACAGACAACAGTAGTAGGCCAAGTATAATGCTACTTATTTTGTATTGCAGGCAAGTTCGTCTACGCAGTTAATGGACCCACGCCTGCTCTTACCGTCCAGGGTATGACCATCAACCCACAGACAGAGTCCGTCATCGATCATTGGGCGCCCGAGGAGGTAATCAATGCTTAACAAAATACCTTCCATTTTCTTTTTATCAGGGCCAGACTATTCTTAAAGTAAATTCAATTTAAAACAATCAATATTATGTAAAGTACGTTTCACAATAATTCGTTGACTCAGTACCTGACCTTAGGGGATTAGTAATGAAAGGTTATAAATTTCTCACTGTACAGTAAACATTAACAGATCCGTAATCCGGTTTTTAAAATAGATTTAAATAAAACTCAGTAACATTTAATAAAACTTAAATTTATTTTGTAAAAAAAATCACGAAATTTTTTAAAAACAAATTAACAAATTTTAAGTTTATTTATTAATTGAAATTAAACAAAACTGTTGAAACTTACGTATGCGTATACGCTTGGGTCTATTCACATCTAATTGGCAGATATTGTCAAAAAATGTTTCAAATAAAAAAAATGTAGTTTAATCATGGCCACATTTTAAAAATATTTTGTACTACAGGGTATCCCAAAAAATTGATTTAAATAAAACTAAGTTAACATTTACTAAAACTTAAATTTATTTTGTAAAAAAAAATCACGAAATTTTTTAAAAACAAATTTAAACTTTATTTATTAATTGCGATTAAACAAATGAACTAATTCTACATTATTTACAACTATTTAATCTAAATGTAGTTCAGTATCACTATCGTCTTCATTTAAATTAATAACTAAGGGTGCTACATTTACATTAACATTTCGATATGTACCTTCAACCTTAATAACATGCTGAATCGAATTTTCCCAGCTATCAATGGGAATATTACTTGTCACATTTCTGATTAACTCTATAACAATTAAGTTTAATGTGGGTGAAACGTTTTCCGATCTAACTTTAGATTTTAGCTGATGCTACATGTGTTCTATAGGATTGAACATGCAATAATATGGGGGAAGTCGTAACACTGTGTGGCCCATATTTTTAGCAATAGTATCACAAACGTATTCTTTTTCAATACCGAACGCTGCTACAGCTTGTAAGAGATCACGTTTTGTGTACGATTCTTCAAAATAAAGGTCATTTTTTAACAAATACTCTTGAATTTCCCATTTATTGCTGTTGCTATTTTATTTAATTGACGGCTATGATAAGTTGCATTGTCCATTACAATTATACTTTTTTCCGGTATATTCGGCAATAAATAATTCTCAAACCAATCTTCAAAAAGTTCTGCTGTCGTATCTTCGTGATAATCTTAACTTGAATCTTTAATATTCTTTGCTGATAACAATAAAGCGTTTGGAACCCAACCTGTTTCTGATCCGGCATGTATTATTGTAATTCTTTGTCCTCTATTTGATGGAGCCTTTGTTTTGCAATTTCCCGATGAATCAACAAAACCCTTCGTTAGAGTATCATGGGTGTCATACCATGTCTTGTCGAGGTAGATAATTGAAAGGTTTTCACTTCTATATTTTTGAATAGCTTGTAAGTAATGACAACGCCACATTCGTAAACGATATGACTCCATTATCACTTGTCTTTTATTAATGGTACAATATTTAAATCCCATTTGAGAAATAATTCTCCACAAACTTGTACGGCTACAAATAATTCCCGTGTCGTCTTTAAGTAACCGTTTTTTATACAATCTAGGGTTGGTATCATTTGTTCTTGGTATAGGACATATATCGTTCGTCGGATTATATCTTTTTGTATTTCATCAACACATTTGGTATTATTAACGTCACTTCGTTTTTTCGTTTACTTATTAGCTTATTGATAATATCTTATACTGTGGATATTGGGGTTTTGATTAACTTACATGTTTCTTCTGCTGCATCGGTTACACTATAACCTCGATTATTCAATGTTTCAAACACATTTTTCACAATTTGTTTCGCATCCGGCGATAAATGCACTTTTTTTGCCCAAGGACGCCACATACTTAGTTATAAACACAAGATTACTTTCAGAGTATAATGTTTAGTACAAACTAAAATTCTAGGAGAGAATTTTAAAAACAAATTACCCCGAAACTCCCACTTTCTCTTCCATGATGATTAAGAAAATCAAAAATCATTTACTAATGATTTACTATTGATGGTCAGTAATAATAATTTAAAATTTTACCTGAAAAATAAAAAATCCAAAATATATCTTTCTGGACAAAAATAAATAATACCTTTCTGTAAATGTTCGAAGAAATATTATCCACCTTTTATTAGTAATCCTTTAAGAGCAGTTAAGAGCAGGTACCAAGTCAACGAATTATTGTGAAACGTACTTTACCTCAATTGACAGGGTAAGGTAAAATATCATATCATTCCAGCTGTTGAAATATTCATTCCGATGAATAATCCGTTTGGAAGTTCCATAAAAAATCAACTTAAGATCGTCCATCCCAAGCAAAATTGTTCATATTCATTATTCACAAGATTCAAAAGAGAAACAAATTAACAGATTGAGGTTAAGATGACATAAGGAGAACTTTAAGCGGCTAAAATTTTAGGCTTAATTAAGCCCTACTTAAAGTCCACCTTAAATATTGGTTGAAAACACGTGCAAACAAAATAGTGATTTTAAGGTCAGCTTATAGTTAAGCGTCACTTATCTTTTGCTAAGTTTAACCAGTTGAAACGGCCCTTGGTGATTCAACTGACACTTTGGGTTAAACAACTTCCACATACCAATCATGTTAGAAAAAAAGTAGTAATTAGCAACCATGTATAAAATATTACTAAATTAATAACAAATATGGTTTTTAATGTATTTGAGAATTTAAATTTAACAATTGTTGATAGAGCGAGTTGGTCTTCCTTTACAGTATTTTTGGTGTACCTTAAAAAGGACATTTAAGGTTTTTGGCAGATTTTCTAGCTACTCCTGAAAATATATCTTTCGGCGTCATGTTTCTCACTTCAGCAAAACTTTTTTTAATTATTATAATTCTTTTTTAATATTATACTTATGATTCTGATGTGTTTTCTGCTAAATTTCCCAAAAACCTTACTTTTCAGTAAATTTATAGCAAACAATGTTCAATATATTACACTGGCTAGCCATTACACCCCTGACTCTTTCAATCTCGTTCTTTCTGTGTTTTATTTTTTTTATCCTTACGATTATTGCTTAATCAACGAGTGCTGAGTCGGCATTTTTTACTTAGTGGGTATATGACCTTTCGTTAAGACTGGTAATACAGTAGAGCCGTTTTGTACAATGTACAATGTTATTTGATTAAGAACCATTATAAGCAAAAAAAAGTAGTTAAAAAAGCCCAAAAAATGTGGATTAAAGAGGAAAGTAGAAAGTGGTTTAAAATAAGAGATGCTCTAGACATTTACATTAAAACTGTTCATTCAGAATTAACGTTTGCAATGCATTCAGTAGAATTTGACTGCTTTGATGATAAAATTAGAGAACAGGTCAGTATTTTAAAACACGATAAATATCAAAAACAGATAGGTAAATTAGAAAAATTAATGAATTCACAACACACTAAAACACAATTTACACAACATAGTAACACAGTAAATACTCACGTACCAACACATTTTGCTCCTCGGTTTGTAAATTTATCAGACACAATTTTTTCAAATAATGAAAATAAGTTTTTAGATAAGGGTTTAAAATATTGCAAACCACCCAAATTTACTAATAATATAAAAGAAATTTTAGCCACAGATTCTGAAATAGCTTTAAGAACTAATTCAAATAATTTTATTTATGAAAAAATGCAAATAGCAAATTAATTAAACCAGATAAATTTAAAAGTCAAAGTCAAATTATTAAAAATGACATTTTAGCTTTAAAATCAATCAAAAATAAGGTAGATCAAAATAACCTAATCATTACAAAATCAGATAGAGGTAACTCAACAGTTATTTAAAAAAAAAGATTATAAATCTAAAGTGAATGATTTCATAATGTCAAGTAATGTCAAAATTCTAAAAAAAGATCCCACTCAAAAATTTTCTAATCAAATAAGAGAACATATAAATAATTCAAATTATCTATTAAATGACTGTGATAAAAAATACCTAATAAATAAAAATCCTCAATGTCCAGAATTATATGGAACTATTAAATTACATAAAGAGTCAAAACCGATTAGACCTGTAGTTTCGTATGTCAACACTCCTAATACAAAGGTAGCTAAAAAATTAAATACTATTTTAAATAATTATGGATACACATCTTAATATTCAGTACAAAATTCATTAGATTTGATAAAAAAATTAAATAACTGTAAATTACAAAATAATACTAAATTAGTATCGTTTGATGTAACTAATATGTTCTCTAAAATACCTCCTAAAGAATGTATAGCTCTTGTTAAAAAGCTATTAGATGAAAGAAATATCCATCCAGGTATAATATCAGATATAATTGACCTATTTAATGTATGCATTAGTCAAAATTATTTTACTTTTGATAACAAAGTATATAGGTATTCAAAATGAGGGTCTTCCAATGGGAAGTCCTATTTCTCCAATTTTAGCAAATATTTTTATGGATAACTTAGAAAACATAATCTTCAATTCTAGTTATAAAAACAATATTGTATTTTGGTTTAGATATGTTGATGATGTGTTAGCAGGATTTGTAGGTAGCGAACGACAGCTAGATATATTTTTTAATTATATAAATACCTTGCATCCTAAAATTAATTTTACTTTAGAAGTTGAAGAAAATAATTCAATTAATTTTCTAGATTTAAGAATTGAAAAAGTTAATAATTCATTAAATTATTCAATATACAGAAAACCTACACAAACAGATGTAACCATAACATATAATTCAAATCATCCTATAACGCATAAATTAGCAGCTTATAATTCTATGATACATAGGGCATTTTCAATTCCAATGGACAAAATTAACTTTGATAAAGAAATTAGTATCATAAAACAAATAGCTACTTCTAATGGCTGTCCATTTCATTTAATAAATAAATTAATTAATAAGAAAGAACAGAAAGTGTCACTACAACTAATATTTCCTAAAATCCTGTGTTTATTCTTAATATTCTTAATAATTAATTAATATTCTTAATATTTCCTAAACAAACTAAAGAAATTAAAAGTTGTAAAAATATTACATATTGTGGAAATATTTCCAATACAATTTAAAAAATAATATTTACGGCAACATCAGCATTAATATCATTTAAAACACAAAATAATGTTGGTACAAAATTGTTAAATGTAAAAACAAAATTAGCCAAATTAAAAAAAATCTGGTGTTTACAAAATTAATTGTCCAGAATGTAATGCTGTATATATAGGTCAAACACAAAGAAATTTTAAGTAAGATTTAATGAACACTTAAGAGCATATTATAGATTAAAACAACCAGATAAGTCAAATTATACAAAACACCTACTTGAACATCCAACCTCACTCTTACACACCAATGACATCCAAATACTACACACTTGTGATAAAAAACAAAATTTAGATTTTCTTGAAGAACTTGAAATAAAAAGACATCTAGCAGATCCACAATTTAAAGTTGTTAATGAACAAATAAATCTTGTTCTCCACTATTAAACTGTTTACTTTGATTGAGTTTACATTTTATACATAGATAAGACATAATTGTAAAACACAAATATATTAAGTTATTGTAAAGATCAGCATGATATAGTTTTTTCCTGGTTTTTCTATATCATTGCACAGTTATACTGATCTTAGAGGGAATTACATCCAGGATAATCCCTTAGGGCTATTAACATCTAGGCTTTAATATTGTTATGTCTTATTACTTCCATACTTGATCTAACCTTAATACTACCTAAACATCAGGTACCTAGCAACAAACAAACAAAATGTAACTTAAATGTCAATCTGACGATGCTTCTTAGCGAAACGGCCGTCATTGTGATTTAAAATTTTCAAAAAAAAACTTGGAAGTTACGTTGAAACGCAGAGTTTTTTATTATTCTTAATAAGAGTAAATTTATTTTTAATTTTTTTTCAGAATAAATTTGGCAACCCCCATGATATTGCAGTATGTCCCAACGGATCCGCCCTATACATCGTAGAAATAGGACCAAATCGAGTTTGGAAATTTGATCTTGTTCACCCAAAAAAATAAAATGCAAATATAAATTAAAACCAGGCTTTAAATACACATAACTTCAAAAACAGTTTATAGAAGCTTTATGCTTTTAGTCACAAGCAAGTAGAGTAGAACATCTGACGCAAATTTGACCCAAGCACAATATCATAACATATTTAAGCCATTTTTTTGCCCGATGTGCATATTAGTTTAGGTAGGTATAAACGTTTCTTCCAATTAGTATATCATTAATAGTCAACTTTTTCTTTTATGGCTATTATGACCTATGGTTACTTACCGAGATTATTAATTTAGTTGTAAGTGCAAACAACGTTTGCACTTTATGAAAAGAGATGTATTTTGGTAAATTGTTAGGTGAATTTACATTTTGTAAGTAGTCTTAACAAAATATAATAGTGTAATTTAGACCAATATTATAAAACTGTTGATATTTATAATTTAATAATTAGTATTTATTTCGAAAGAATGTAGACAATAAAAACTTATATACCTCACTTTCACTGAATTTTATTTCATTTCCATAACATAGTTGTTTCTTTATTTGTATAAAAAATTGTAAATCTGATTCAAGGTCGAGAGAAAAAGAAATACTCTATAGAAAACTGGGAGTAACATGTTTTGCTCTTATTACTTTTTTTGAGTATCTTTTCAGAAATATACACGATTAACGATGATACTCGTAATATTTCTGTAGCAGAATCCAAAAAAACTTCTTTTTCGTCGACCTCTACGAAAAGTTACATTTTACGTACTGATTTCCGGACGAAAAATCGACTATTATTGGAGGCAAGTACTTTTCGTCCGCTGCGGTTGCTATGGTACGGCACTGTTCGAGAGCGGCGATTGAATAATTTTCGTTTAATAAAAACGTAGGCGCCTGTGACAATTACTGTCATTTGCTGTTGTCAAATGAAGTAATTACGAAATTCGCTAGATTTTACGTGTGAATAAGACCGCGGTGTGTGTTCAAAGTAATCAAAAATGAATAGTGATAGCGATGTGGATGTAAGTAATACTCCTCCGGAGCTACGGGAATTGGCAAATACGGCCACGTTGGATTTACTCCCACAGAAATCACGAATTTTATACGAAAAACAATACAACAAATTCAAGAACTGGCGTCAGGAACATAAGGTCGAGAATCTCTCAGAAAATGTTCTTCTGGCCTATTTTTCTAGTAAAGCTGATGAGAATAATTATAAGTCCTCGACGCTATGGTCAATATACTCTATGCTAAAGTCTACACTAGCCATCAAGGAAAACGTTAACATATCCAAATTTCCGAAACTTATTGCATTTTTGAAAAAACAAAGCGTTGGGTACAAAGCGAAAAAATCTAGAGTATTCAGTCGAGATGAAATAAACAGATTTCTTGGTGATGCCCCTGATGACATTTATCTTTTGCACAAGGTAAAATGTTTTTAGTTATTTTGCTGATGCATTTATTGTTATATTATATTTCAGCTCTGTTTGATTATTGGAATTGCTGGGGCTTGTCGAAGAGACGAACTACGTAAAATAACGACCAAGGATATTGTTTATCAAAGCAACATGCTTGTAATAACCATTCCAGACTCAAAAAATGGTAAAAGGCGTGTTTTTACAGTTACAGACAAACTTTGCGATGGAGTGAATCCTTTAGAAATATTTCGACAATACGCCAACTTAAGACCGAAGCATTGTAATCATAATATATTTTTTGTCAATTATAAATCAGGAAAGTGTACAGTGCAAGTGGTTGGTGTGCATACATTTGCAAAGATACCTAGCCTAGATTAATCGCAAAATACTTAAAATTGCCGAACGAACTAGAGTACACCGGGCATTGTTATCGGCGCACATCTGCAACACTTTTAGTCAATGCCGGCGCAGATATGCTGTCACCAAAACAGCACGGAGGATGGAAATCCTCAACAGTCGCCGAAGGTTACATTGAGGATTCCATTCCCAATAAAATAAATGTATCAAAAAGTATTTTAACTGGTCAAGCACTCCGAGAGGGAAGTTTTAGAAATAGTGATGCCGGAGCATCTGCATCTGAAGTTGCATCAACAAGTACCCAAAATCAAAACTTGTCTCTGGCATCTTCTTCGACAGCAGGAATTAATATTAATAATTGCACAAACTGTTCTTTCAATATCCATCTTCGAGATTGATAATTTTGTAGTAATATGATTTAAATAGAGAGTTGTTACACTTCAAATCAGAATACATTTTTTATAATTTTATTTGAATTATGATCGAGTCTGCAGTTGGGAGAGTGGGACGTAGCCGGGGGTAGCAAATAGGTGAGTTCTTACTTTCATAAAAGCGTAGGGGACGACGAAAAAATGTAATATGCACCTCGGCGAAAACTGTCTATTGTCTCGCTCGCTTGCTAGCCCCGGCTGCGCCTCCGCTAGCAATTTGCATGCTCGACTATAATAGACAGTTTTTCGTCCTTGGTACATAAATAACTATTTCGATACCAAATAAAACCAAACTGACAGATGACATATATATTTTAACAATGACATTTAACAACCGAATTAAAAAATTGGGTATAAATCAAACAACTTTCTACAACTTTGTTGGACAATAAAAGGTACCATGTAGGACAACTAATTTGTTGTTCTATCAGAGAAATAATGAAAGTAGGGATGGAAAGGGTGGCACAATCTGAACCATAAGTAAGTGAAGATACTTTCAAAAAAAAATTGCTTTTAATATTCCTCTGGCATTTTTTGTCTCCAGAAAAATAGGCCGGGGCAATAACGATCTGCCTTTTAGCTGTTCTTGGATTGCCAGAATTATCACATTAAATTAACTTACCTGATTTTAAAGAAAGGACTTGTAATCGTGCTTTCGTCCTGCGGCAAAGTTTTTCTCAATAAACCTTCTTCTAAGCACGCTGGTTGCTGCTTTTGAATTCTGAATGTTTTTATTGTGGATGCTTTCCACGTGGCCAGCTGAATTCTGAATGTTTTTATTGTGGTTTCTTTCCACTTGGTCAGCTGATTGAGGCAAGCTTCAACATCCAAATATGGTCAGTATCACACAGGTTTCCACGGACGGAACATACTTCATAACACGGAAAGAAATCTAGTCTTACCGACCCACGGAGTAGAGTAAGTTGCCTCCTTCGCTGAGTTTTCTGGTAAGTAAAGCTATTTCTTTCTTAGTTTCACTCTCACGAGAAAGTAGGAAGTTATCGAGCCACTTCACCCAACGTCAAAATCTTACAGCTTCTAGGAAACCAGTATATCTAACACATTGCTTTCTGTTTGACAGATAACTTTGTATCCAACTAAATACATTTCCTCATATATCCACCACTCTCTAGGAGAACATTATTTAAAACCTGTAGTTTCGTATAACAACACTTCTAACACTAAAGTAGCTATTGTAGTTAAGGGACAATTCCAGGTCTGTTTAAGTAGAGTTTAGATTTTAAATGACCCCAAAAAAGAAGTCTAATGGGCACAGATCAGATGATCTGCTCCCCTTCTTGCTATCCACCTTTGTGGAAAAGTTGTATTTAAAAAATCGCGCACAGCTACTGCAAAATGTGCGGTGCGCTATCCTGTTGAATTCAGTTTCTGCGGTCTACATTAGTGGGTATTTGAATATCAGGAAAAAGCTGGATCAGATCAAGAATTTTGTAGGAAATCTAGATATAATGCTCCTGTTAAGTTTTCATCAAAAAAATATGGACCAATAATTGCATTTCTCACAATACCAGCCCATACGTTAGTTTTTTGTGGTCTTTGCCTGTGGCAGGTACTCTCATTTTATACATAGATAAGAAGTAATTATTGTAACACAAATATATTTAATTATTATAGAGATCTGCATGATACAGTTTTTTTCTGGTTTTTCTATATCATTGGAGGGAAATACATCCAGGATAATCCCTTAGGGCTAATAACATCTAGGATTTAATATTGTTATGTCTTATTACTTCCATATTTGGTCTATTCTTAATACTACCTAATCAACATCAGGTAAACTACGTTTCACAATAATTCGTTGACTCGGTACTTGACCTTAGGGGATTAGTAATGAAAGGTTATAAATTTCTCACTGTACAGTAAACATTAACAGATCCGTAATCCGGTTTTCAAAATAGATTTTAATAAAACTCAGTAACATTTACTAAAACTTAAATTTATTTTGTAAAAAAAATCACGAAATTTTTTAAAAACAAACAAACAAATTTTAAGTTTATTTATTAATTGAAATTAAACAAAACTGTTGAAACTTACGTATACGTATACGCTTTGGTCTATTTCATCTAATTGGCAGATGTTGTCAAAAAATGTTTCAAATAAAAAAGATGTAGTTTAATCATGGCCACATTTTAAAAATATTTTGTACTACAGGGTATCCCAAAAAATTGATTTAAATAAAACTAAGTTAACATTTACTAAAACTTAATTTTTTTTTTTTTTTTTTTTAAATCACGAAATTTTTTAAAAACAAATTTTAACTTTATTTATTAGTTGCGATTAAAAAAATGAACTAATTCTACATTATTTACAACTATTTAATCTAAATATAGTTCAGTATCACTATCGACTTCATTTAAATTAATAACTGAGGGTGCTACAGTTACATTAACATTTCGATATGTACCTTCAACCTTAATAACATGCTGAATCGAATTTTTCCAGCTATCAATGGGAATATTACTTGTCACATTTCTGATTAACTCTATAACACTTGAGTTTAATGTGGGTGAAACGTTTTCCGATCTAACTTTGGATTTTAGCTGATGCCACATGTGTTCTATAGGACTGAACATGCAATAATATGGGGGAAGCCGTAACACTGTGTGGCCCATATTTTTAGCAATAGTATCACAAACGTATTCTTTTTCAATACCGAACGTTGCTACAACTTGTAAGAGATCACGTTTTGTGTACGATTCTTCAAAATAAAGGTCATTTTTTAACAAATACTCTTGAATTTCCCATTTATTGTTGTTGCTATTTGGAACTTTATTTAATTGACGGCTATGATAAGTTGCATTGTCCATTACAATTATACTTTTTTTCGGTATATTCGGCAATAAATAATTCTCAAACCAATCTTCAAAAAGTTCTGCTGTCGTATCTTCGTGATAATCTAAACTTGAATCTTTAATATTATTTGCTGATAACAATAAAGCGTTTGGAATCCAACCTGTTTCTGATCCGGCCTGTATTATTGTAATTCTTTGTCCTCTATTTGATGGAGCCTTTGTTTTGCAATTTCCCGATGAATCAACAAAACCCTTCGTTGGAGTATCATGGGTGTCATACCATGTCTCGTCGAGGTAGATAATTGAAAGGTTTTCACTTCCATATTTTTGAATAGCTTGAAAGTAATGACAACGCCACATTCGTAAACGATATGACTCCATTATCACTTGTCTTTTATTAATGGTACAATATTTAAATCCTATTTGAGAAATAATTCTCCACAAACTTGTACGGCTACAAATAATTCCCGTGTCGTCTTTAAGTAACCGTTTTTTTATATAATCTAGGGTTGGTATCATTTGTTCTTGGTATAGGACATATTTATATCGTTCGTCGGATTATATCTTTTTGTATTTCATCAACACATTTGGTATTATTAACGTCACTTCGTTTTTTTCGTTTACTTATTGGCTTATTGATAATATCTTTTACTGTGGATATTGGGGTTTTGGTTAACTTACATGTTTCTTCTGCTGCATCGGTTACACTATAACCTCGATTATTCAATGTTTCAAACACATTTTTCACAATGAGGGAGTCCTTTATCACTACCACTACAAAAATTTCAGGTCAAAAATGAGGGTCTGTTTTCTAGGCCGTTTTGTTCACTTGTGTTATATAGAATTACTATATTTTTACATTTGAAGTAATTTAAGCACTTCCCGAGTACATACTTTTGCAAAATAAAGATTTTAATTAATTTTGGGGGAAAAAATGTCACTTGCAGTGATTTTAGGTATATATCTAGTTGAGTGTTTCTAGCCACCATTTACATTAGTAAACATTGACAGTTAAAGTTAGTTCTCATTGGTCGCTTTACTAAGAAATTTCTGTTTGCACCAATAATAGCGACAGATGTAAAAAATGCAGAGTTGACATTGTTTGCAAATATTAAGTTTCAGTTGTCGTCCGTTATTATTCAGATTCATTTATCTGTGTGCATCTTGATATTTTCTTTGTTTATATTTGTTTTTTTGAGAAGCTGTTATTAGTTAGGTTTCCCACTTATAAAAAAATATATCACGATGTTTGAAATGGATTGAGTTAACTGGGAACAAGAACCTTTTACCGCAAAAAAACAAATGTAAACAAAGAATAAATCAAGATGTACACAGAAAAATGACAACGACAACTGAAACTTAATGTTTGTCGCTATTATTGGTTTAAACAGAAATTTCTTAGTAAAGCGACCAATGAGAACTAACTTTAACTGTCAATGTTTACTAATGTAAATGGTGGCTAGAAACACTCAACTAGATATATACCTAAAATCACTGCTAATGACATTTTTTCCCCCAAAATTAATTAAAAATCTTTATTTTGCAAAAGTATGTACTCGGGAAGTGCTTAAATTACTTCAAATGTAAAAATATAGTAATTCTATATAACACAAGTGAACAAAACGGCCTAGAAAACAGACCCTCATTTTTGACCTGAAATTTTTGTAGTGGTAGTGATAAAGGACTCCCTCATTTGTTTCGCATCCGGCGATAAATGCACTTCTTTTGCCCAAGGACGCCACATACTTAGTTATAAACACAAGATTACTTTCAGAGTATAATGTTTAGTACAAACTAAAATTCTAGGAGAGAATTTTAAAAACAAATTACCCCTAAACTCCCACTTTCTCTTCTAAGATGATTAAGAAAATCAAAAATCATTTACTAATGATTTACTATTGATGGTCAGTAATAATAATTTAAAATTTTACCTGAAAAATAAAAAATCCAAAATATATCTTCCTGGACAAAAATAAATAATACCTTTCTGTAAATAGTTCGCCGGTTTACGGCCAAAGTTCGAAGAAATATTAACCACCTTTTATTAGTAATTCCTTTAGAGTAGTTAAGAGCAGTTACCAAGTCAACGAATTATTGTGAAACGTACTTTATAAACAGTTCGATCAATTTATTGTTAGGTACTACAAGACTGTCAATTACGTAACAGGCATTTCTGACTGGACATTGAAAAGCCCATCCTAAACCAAAATATTAATAAGAACATTAAAAATAAGACTTTTTAAACAAAACTTCCACTATTTATTTAAAAAATTGCTTTTTTAACCTCAATGACAGCTGCTTCGCCAAAAAAGTGGCATCGGCAGATTGATGTTATTTTTTTTCTTTTTTTTCGACGATGCAAGTTTAAAAAAGCAGTTTTATGAATAAATAGTTGTTTAAAAAGTTGGTTCTAATTAAGATGGACCACAAAGGTTACTACAATCAATTTCAAAATAATAACAATAATAAATAAATAACATTATTTATGAAAAAAGTTTTTTGAAATGTAATTTATGGATAGGTATGCTTTTGCAATAAATTTATTAAATTCAGCAACAATTTTGAAATACCCACTTTTTTTTTAAAGTTTTAAAGTTTTCTTCGACGATAAAAATATTATGCATTGAGGTATTTTATTACAATGGCAGAACCAGGTTATGGACAAATTTAAAAACCTTTATGCTACTTATTGCTCAAAATGAATTAACTTTCATACAAACTACCTACGTGTATTTATAAAAAAGTGATTAATTCATCAAATATTTGCAGAAGAGAGCGTAGTAATAGCAAAAATAATAAACCCTTATTAGTTGATTTATCCAATGGAGCGATACTTTGCAACGTTGTAGTTTGGAACACCCAGATTGTCAATATCTTACTCAATCAAAAGTTCATAAGCCACGATTTCTCCATAAAAATCTTGAAAATGCCGTAACGGTAATTGATGCCCACACAGGACCGGTTTTCATTACATAATAAAAATAATCGAATTTACCGATCATTCTTATTTTAGAAATGTAATATTTAAATTTTTTTGCAGTATTCTATAAATACACTACAACTGTTGCCGGAAAAACTGTTTTGTATTTTATTTGAAGCTTATATAATTGAAACAGCTACTGAATTTTGAGTTGTACAAAATGAACACGCCCACAAGCGACAAGTCTAAGCGGGTCCACCGCATTCAACAAACACACAGTAGGAGAGTTTTTCAAGTTGCTTCGTGAAGTAATGGTCCGCCACAGCTTTGAACCTTCTGCAATTTAAAACTGGGATGAAACGGGTGTACAAACATCTCACAAAACACGGAAGATTATCTCGAAGGGGCAGAAACAAGAAGCAAAAGTTACTTTAGCAGAGCGAGCAACTACTGTCACTATGTGTTGTGCTGCCAATGCTACAGAATACTCGGGCCACCCTTCTTCATCTTCCCAAGAACAAATGTTCAAGATTATATGACTGCAAGTGCTCCCCTAGGATCTTTAGCTGTAACACATGCCAGTGGTTGGATGACCGAGGAGAATTTTGAGAAATATCTCACGCATTTTATTAAATTTGTTAAATGTTCCTTGGACAACAAAGTTCTGCTCATTTTGGATAACCATATCAGTCATATGTCTCCGAATGTACTTGACATTTGCAAGAATAATGGAATAATTCTCCTTACTCTACCGCCACACACTGGCCATAAGCTGCAACCGCTCGATGTGTCCATGTATGGACCGTTCAAGACATATTTCAATCAGGAGTCTGACTCATTCATGGTTAATAATCCTGGACAGACAATAAATTTGCAAAATATACCAACACTGGCAAGTCGAGCCCATCAAAGGGCTTTCACTCCTTTAAATATTACCAAGGGATTTGAACATACGGGAATTTGTCACTACAATCCAAACATATTTTCAGATGCTGATTTTGCTTCTGCTTCTGTGACTGACAGACCCAATACTGGTATAGATAATCAGCAAATAAGAGTTGAAGCTGTAAAGCATGTTCCCATTGAGCCGGATAACGAAGACGAAGCTATTGCTGGACGTCAGATACGAATATAGAAGCAACCCACTTTGATCCGCCAAAAATGCTGTTACATCTTTGAAGACACCAGAGGAAGTCCGTCCGTATCCAAGCGCTCCACCTCTAAAAACACAGGGTAAACAAAAACGTACTAGAACAAAAATTCTTACAGACACGCCAAACGTGAAAGAAATAAAAGAAGATTGTTCAAAGAGACGTGAAACAATTCGCCCAGAAAAGGGTTTTCTCATCCGTAACAAAGCCGCCAATAAAAAAAAGAAAAAATTGTGTTTTACTAACGATTCTGATTCGGAATGTTCCTCAACGGTTTCATCTACAGGCTCTTCTGAATTAACCGATATAGAAACTAAAATCACAGAAGACCTAGATGAAAAAACTTTTGCCAATGGCATAATCGCAAAAGATGATTTCTCTGGTGAAATTTCTCACAAAGAAATCCCATAAATATTTCGATGGTACCTGCTGATGATGCTGTAAAATTGCCTCATCCGTGCAATGTAGGAGATACTGCATGAGTTAACAGCAAGTTGAGTTTTCCCATAAACTTCACATAGCTCGACAACGTTAATTGAAATGTTATTACAATTACAAAAATGGCAATAAAACCTGTATTTTCAGAATGTTGTATTAATCCTCCCTTATGCCCATAACATACCTCCCATGTATAGGGAGCTTTGATACAAAGATAAAAATAAAAAAATACAGATTTGATAGGTTTTATATTGAATATTTGCTTTGATATTCATATAGAATTATTTCGAAGTATTATTCTATGTTTATGCCAAATTTCATAATTTTTGATGCATTATTTTCATATGAAATATTTGTTTCAAAAAACGGATATCAACCCTTCCCACGTTCCCCTACCTTTTTTATTTTCAAATACTTAAAAGAAGTAGATTAAATCTTGGCATCATTGTAACTTCATTTGAAATTTTAACCAGATTGGCCAATATAAAAGGTTTTAACCAAATTGACAGTTTATTAAAATAAATAATAAAGTTAAAGATTCTGTGGAATAAAATTAATTAGAAAACGAGTTTCCAAATCGTAATTTTACATTTTTTGTGTTCTAAATTATCTCAAGAATGTTTATTTAACTTGAAAATATTTTCATGCAAAAGGGGCGTCTACTCCACAAAACGCAAGATAAATAATTAAAACGGTGGGAACGTATGCAAAGTTTTATTTGGCCATTGTTACTTTATGTGGAATGAGACATGGACGCTTAAATAGACTAGAAGCCTATTTAGATATGAGTTTACCTAAACCAGCTAAACTATTATGTTAAAATGTTTTACTACTATTTAAAGAACTTATTAGGACATCTGTTAATTAATGAAAAATAAAATAAGCCACAATGTATTATAAGGGGAAAAACTAGTTCTTGTTTGACGCAGCTTGCCAGATCATGAATTCGTCGTGAAACAGTATCGTTTGACATCGGAACAGTAGAAAGATGCTCTGCAGATTTTTCATCGAGCATACATTTTGTTCTGTCTAATACACATGGTTTTATTAAATTTTCAGCGATAGTGTGCGCTTCACCTGAGAAAGTTGT
Source organism: Ophraella communa (assembly GCA_035357415.1). NCBI lineage: Eukaryota > Metazoa > Arthropoda > Insecta > Coleoptera > Chrysomelidae > Ophraella > Ophraella communa. The sequence goes on from CM068993.1 coordinate 31,988,342, forward strand.
TTTGATTTTTTTTTCTAAATTCTTGCGGAACCCCGACAGAGGTATCATGGAACCCTAGGGTTCCGCGGAACACACTTAGAGTATAGCTGGTTTAAAGAATTCTTATAGAATATTTACGAAAATAGTATTGCTCTCATTTACCAATACGCTAGCAAGACACAATAATGGTGAAACTGCAACTCTTTCAACTGTAGTGCAGTCGAATTACGTGAAAAAGTGACCAATTTATGACTTAAGTCCGAATTGAGATAGCTAAGTGGAAAGGAGTAGGTTTGATAATTACAAATCGAAAGGCGACCATCCAAGATCTTAAATGCGTGCGAGGGGTGCGTGGTAGGGGTGGAAAGGTGGTGAAAACGGTTTTTTTGCAATTTGCAGCGTAAATACGCATTTTATTGAAAAAAGTTAAATGGAAAAGTTGTAGATAATGAAAAAATCGACAACTTTTGTCTAAAACATTTTTTCACTTAACCTAAAAATAAAGGCTAAAAAAGCGAAAAACCATAATTTTCGTTTTTTATTTTTTACTCAGCGAAAAATCAATATTTTGTTATGAAATTCAGTACAGTGATAGCTTTTTGTATCCCAAAAAAGTAGAATTTTTTTTTTACGATAACTCAATTTTTTTTCGACATATTAACGATTTTCGAAAAAAAGACCTCATTTTGTAACGGCTCCCAAGGTCCGAATTTTTATTTTAGACGCCTCTTGAAAGTCTCATTTTTTTCGTAATGACTTTAATTTTCATATACAATAATAAAAAAATACTATTCCTAGCAAAAAAAATCGTTAAAAATCGAAAAAACTGAAAAATTCATAATTTTTCACGCGTATCTTTTTCCTACCCTTCTACACGTTATATTACTCTCAAAAATATTTCAGTTAATTCCAGACAGTCTGCTTAAAAAAATTTCCTGCAGTTGCAAAAAAGGTTGCAGTTCTTCAAGATGCAGTTGTCGAAAACACGGTTTAAAGTGTACGAATTTATGCTCGAATTGCTACGGCGTTAATGATTGTACTAATATCGAGCAATTAATCACAGAAATTGCAGATGTACATCCTTCAGAACACGTTGACCAAAACGATGCATTTCAAGATGAGAATCGCATGCTAGAAGAGGAAGAAAATGTTGAATATGACGAAGAAGAATCAGAAAATAATAATGAAGATGAAGACGAACATGATAAAGATGAAGACAAAGATGATGAAAATGAAGACGAAAATGATGAAGATGACGATGAAGTAGAAGTACAAGAGGAAGAAGAATGTAATTCGCAAGTCAAAAGGGCGAGATATAATTAAAAATAAGAAACAGTAAAATTGTACTTTCTTTGTATAATTCATCGTATGCACGTAAAAAATAATTTTTTTTATTTTTTTAATCAATATAGATGTCCATAATTTCCTTTATTTTAATCCTACAAACTGCAATAAGGTGTGATAAATTAAATGCATGTACATGAAATATTTTTGAGAGTAATATAATGTGTAGAAGGGTACGAAAAAGATACGCGTGAAAAATTATGAATTTTTCAGTTTTTTCGATTTTAAACGATTTTTTTTTGTTAGGAGTAGTATTTTTTTATCATTGTATATGAAAATTAAAGTCATTACGAAAAAAATGAGACCTTCAAGATGCGTCTGAAAGAAAAATTCGGACCTTGGGAGCCGTTACAAAATGAGATCTTTTTTTCGAAAATCGTTAATATGTCGAAAAAAAATTGAGTTATCGTAAAAAAAAAAATTCTACTTTTTTGGAATACAAAAAGCTATCACTGTACTGAATTTCATAACAAAATATTGATTTTTCGCTGAGTAAAAAATAAAAAACAAAAATTATGGTTTTTCGCTTTTTTAGCCTTTATTTTTAGGTTATGTGAAAAAATGTTTTAGACAAAAGTTGTCGATTTTTTTATTATCTACAACTTTTCTATTTAACTTTTTTCAATAAAATGCGTATTTACGCTGCAAATTGCAATAAACCGTTTTCACCCCCTTTCCACCCCTACCACGCACCCCTTGCACGCATCTAAGATCTTGGATGGTCGCCTTTCGATTTGTAATTATCAAACCTACCCCTTTCCACTTAGCTACCTCAATTCGGACTTAAGTCATGAAAAAAAGGTAATTCGACTGCACTACTGACGATCGCTCGGATGTCCGAGGATTCAAATTCCGGGAAATTCAAATTAATTTAACAAAATATCACCCTTTATCAAAGTCCCCCCATAAAATCAATTTCACCCCATTCGACGGTATATAAAAATAAAGTAAACACTCAACAATTTATAAATGCTGTTAAGCCGTATATTTTCCATAAATAGAATATAGTTTGTATTATATTCGTTTAATTTTTAAAAACTTTTGGGTACTTAAACTGGTCCTGATCTGTACGGTACCAGTGTTGGAAAATTAAGTTGTTATAACCAAAGGAGCTCCGGGCGGAACGAGATTTTATCCAACGGAGCCTAAAACAAAAGGTATAAAAAAGAGACTACGTATTAGCTAATTAAAGCTTGTTCGTTCGTATTCCAAAGAGGGGAATGCGACATTAAAAAATACCTTTGGTACATTCGGTACCAAGATAATAATCATTAAAATGTAATTAAAATCAACAAAAAAGATTTAGAAAATGGAAACTTAATTCACTCTAGAATAGATTATTTGATAGTTTTATATTAATGTACGCGTTTGTTGCTGGAGGTAAACTTTATATTTTATTTCTCACACGTTTTCTACATATAAAAAAGTGTGCTGTACATTGGTCCTAAATAAATAATTATTTTTCTACCAACTGTTTCATTTTTTAAATTGTTTGTGTGTTTTAAGACGTTTAGGCAGCACCAGGGGTTGTAAATTTTTTGGAATTATATAAATATTGTTGACTTTGTAATACTCTACCATCGTCTAAGAAAAAGTATCTTGTGTTGAAGAATGTGATAAAGAATCAAAGTTTATTTTTTTATTAGATAGGATCTTAATTTGTAGAATTTTCGTATAGTAATGGTGTAATATTTTAAATTTGATATTTCTGGTCCACGATTCATTTAGATTGGCATATTAAAGTTACATTTTGTTTTTTGAACTATTTGATGTTGATTAAGGTGTTAAAACCAGACCAAGTGGGTGATAAGACATAACACTATATATGTTGAAACTTCAGTAAGATGTTCACTCTTACCCTGTATGGCTATACAAAAAAGTCGACACTGCTTCAAAAATACGTTTATCTTTTACAAAGAATAAATGTGACGTTCACAGAAAAATGTAATTTATTGACAACCCTCAATTTGACATGACATTAAATATTAAATAATCAAAATAGTGCTAGATTTCTTATAATAATAACGCAATCAATATCTTTAAGGTTTCTTCACTATAGTCTACCAGATCTCGTTTTTAACACAGGTTCATGAAAATTTTCAACTACGTTGGTTTTGTCTGAAACAGTCAAATCACGCTCAGCTAGTCTAGTAAAATGTAAAATTTTCTTTTCTAGTAAGGATAGGCGTTGTACTGGTCTTAACAACTCACCAGTACTAGTCTTCAGCTTCACAATTCTTACTTTTCCGTCTCGTCCAGATATAATATCTATAGAATGCTTCCACCCTCTTAGGTCAAACTTTCCATCTGCCAAAATGTTAGTAGACTGTTCAATAAATAGATTAAGAGCTTCCTTATCTGGTACACTTGTTAAAACGTTATCAACGTAAAAAGACTTTAATAATTTGGATATGAACTCTGTACTGTAAGAATTTTCTTCACAAAGGGATTTTTGTAATGTTTCTTTTAGATGATATTCCAGAACTGCTCCCAACAAAAAAGGGCTGCATTATTTAATATTTAATGTCATGTCAAATTGAGAGTTGTCAATAAATTACATTTTTCTGTGAACGTCATATTTATTCTTTGTAAAAGATAAAAGTAATTTTGAAGCAGTGTCGACTTTTCTGTATAGCCATACAGGGTAAGAGTGAACATCCTACTGAAGTTTCAACATTTGGCGACCGTGACAGGACATTAAATATTAAATAATCAAAATAGTGCTAGATTTCTTACACTATAAAAGCCTAGATGTTTTCTTGGATATATTTTCCTCTAAGATCAGTATGAGTGCGGGAACGTAACGAGTGCAAGAAATACACTTTCCAACGCGGTGTCTCCACGATTTTTCATATGACCCCAATATTTTTTATAATTATAAATGTTTTAACTTTATTTACAAAATTTATTTTTATTGTTAGTTATGTTAAAAATTAGGATTTAAACGAGTTTAGATATTGCATGGAAATGTAATTAATTAAATTCAAATAACCACCTTCTCATGAATTAACATCAAAATTCTTTATTAGTTAAATGACATTTTAACTTTTTTCATAGACTTAAACATAAAAATTAAAAGTAAAATGGTTATACTCACAGTATACCCATCTCATACAATTTTTTTATAAAAGTATTAATTCGACATTTGTTTTAGCAAAACATAATATTTCTTGGTCAAATCAAACAAACAAAAGTGATTTATTTACAAAAATTAATTAATAATTTTATTTAATAATTTTATTTAATAATCTTGCTTAAATTATTACGTTCTGCGCGTTTTTAAAAATATCACACGTGTGTGATATTTTTAAAATCATCTGACGATGATTTTATATCGAAACAGCTGTCATTAAACAAAAAAGTTATTTTGTTTAATAAATCGTAGTAGTGTTTGTTTCTTGTAGTTAATCGAAGGGACTTGCACATAGTATCTAAGGATTAGTACAATAAATTTCATTTCTAATATTAAATATTGACAATTTGGTGAAACTAGGATATTTCTGGAGGCAAAACCCAAAAACTACATTTACAATTTCTTCCTTCGTTGTTATATTGAACTTCAACCACAACAGACTCTTGTGAGTCGTTGTGGAGGGCCTTATAGACACTAACCTAGACCACAAACTTAACCTAACCTATATTGAAACAAGATAAAAATAATATGCCCGCTGATTTATGAGGAAACTTTGAAGCTAGTGGATTATTGCTTGTGACGAGCTTAAATTTACTTAAAAAAATAATTTCCTATAAACAGATCTAATTGGCCATTATTGTATTCACTTTACCACTTAGATACAAAGTCTTAAGTCTTTTAATATCACGAATTATGTAAGATACAACATCATCCAAAATGCTTGTTCTGAATACTGTATAATAAATATACACTTTTCTAATTAATTAAAAAATTAAAAATTAAAAAATCATTATGCTTACATCTTCTAAAACAGGAATTTTAGTTTTACCGACATTCTTCGGTTTATAAATCTATTCCGTTGTTTTTGACAATCCAAATGAAATCTAATCCATAATGCTCTTAAATTCTGTAGCAACAGATTTTAATTCCAGATAATATTCAATTAAACTGGTATATATATATAGATACTACTCTACCTACTTCCACATAGAAGGCGCTAGGATGTTGGATCCTACGAGGATACATCAAATCCCAATAACTTTTAATGTCATTTATTCAATTTTCCTTGCTTTTTTGTGCATTATTTGTAGTATATATAACTCAGTTTTTCCTCTTGCTACCAAAACTATGTCATCCGCAAAAATTAAACATTGATGTATTTTTTGGTGGTCTTACTCCTTGAATTATTTGCAAATTTGTTGATATTCTGTTGTTAGTTATGTTTTTCTTAAATATTGGTAGGTGTTATTCATAGCTTTTTGCCTGCAATTCTCTGAGATTATTTGGTATACCGCAGTTCTACCTCACCTAAATCTACATTGATATTCTCCTACAATGTTCTCTACTTCATTTTTAAGTTTTCCTTTAACATCTCATAAAAATATTCTTTAGGTCTTTCCTGTTTTCTTTACGGTTTAATTTTTACCTTTTTTGTTTTTACAAAATGTTGATTCTTGGTAAACTTTTTTATTTCTGATCCCTTTACTTCTGTTCTGTTTGTCTTACAGTTGTGTTGTGTGTTTTTTTCCACGTACTTTACCTTTTTCGTCATCAGTATTTTCTCGACTTTTTCCTTTTGTTTTCGTTCTTTCTGCTTCAAGCAATTCCATTCTTACTATATTTCTTATTTATTCCTGTATTGTATTCTTTTGCTGTTTTAATAATTATTTGCTTAAATTTGTCCATTTATTGTGTTATTTTTATAATATTGATTTAAGAATGCTAATTATGAAACATAAATATTCTATTGCTTTACATAAAAACTTAACGGAACATGTGAGCTTGATAATCAACATAAATAATAAAACTGTAAATTTTAATTTCATATTTTAAATTTTGCAGGAAATGGACAGCATTATAAGCTTTAAAATGTGTCTTTATTTATTTTATAATTAAAAAAAATTATAAATGTAACGATGCTGTATTTGTATTATATATCTTATATATGCTTATACCTATAAAATTCGAATTAATTAATGTTGGCGAATTTTTTTCCTTTCTCAGTACATAATCGTAAAAGTTGAATACTTTTCAGTTACTCAACCACCATCGTTAACGTTCCATAAGTTGCTTGACGTTGGCAGTTATGAAGATATGCAGTTGGTTTGCTCATCTAGAGCAAGGTACTTTATTTGTATTTATCGCATACTTTTTCTACAGATGTTCGATAATAAGAATTTTATTTTTATTGTTTCTTGGCAATTAATGTTATTGAAATCATTTTATGGATTATTCATCAAAGTTAATTAACTTTATCAAATTTTGGTTTTAGATTCTAAATTTAACTTCCAGAAAAAGCTATTTGAAATTGGACTTGGTTGATTGTTATGAAATAGTATTACTGAATTCTATCCAAGATAAAGTAGTTAAATTAATTCATCCTCTATTTGAATGTTTAACATTTAAGGTTACTATACTAAATATTTTAAATACAAATGAAATAAAGAATCGTGGCTGCAAGTATCCATGAAAATCATTCTAATATCCTTTTATATTTTAATAATTTGGTAAGTTTTACATTATATTTATATTTGAGCTTAGCCATAGTCTATATAGACAGGACAAGGAGTAATAAATCATTCATTTAAGTAGATTTCATAGACGTACCAAAATATATTTTAAGAGGGTATACCGTAAGGTACATTTTGTATTGAACGAATGAGTTGCAGCTATGCTAAAGAATATACGATTTAGGTCAGAGGTAACGGGATGTACTAATTTTAATAAAAAAACAATGATAGAGGTACATAAATTTTAGTAAGTTTGATAAAGAAAGGCAACACAGTTTATTCATAATAGAAAACAAACCAATCTGTAACAATAATTATTTTATATATTTTTGTTCTTTTTGTAAGAAGATTAATTCAAACTTTATATGTAGTGTTTGAGGAATTTTTCTCAGAAATTTTAAATGGCAAGTAGACTACTGCTTAATACTGCTTAATACGAGGCTTAATACGATTACACCTATTTACAGATTATTCGATTATTGAGAGGGATTTCCAAACAACCCAGTTTTCTTAGAAACATTATCGGGAATATTATTTTAAAAGAAAGTAGGTACATTAAATCAGTACTTAGTATTAGTTCTTTGAGTAAAGTTGTATGAAGTTGTATGGTTTTCATAATATTGTAAACAGTTGGAATATATTTAAAACATTTGTTGAATGTTAATTGTGCAAATACCAAACAATGTCGATAAGCCAAGGACCATCTAAACAACCAAAAACAGGTCCATTATCTTTAAATGAAAAAACTCTGATATTGAATGGTTATATATCATTGAAAAACAAGGATCCAAGTGCAAGTGTTGATGATATTGTGGAATTAACGGCTGCTATGTTGTGTGTTGCTAAATCAACAATTTATAGATTACTAAAAGAAAGCAAGAATGAAACTCTTCAACCCCCTAAAACTCCTTCAGGCCGAAAACCAATTGAGATCGATGAGTCATTAAAACAAATACTAAGGCGTAAAGTCCATGGATTTTACTTACGAAAGGAAATTCCAACACTTGACCAAATTATGACATCAGTGCAAGAAGATACGGACTATACAAAATTCTCCAGAATGACATTATGCAAACTTTTGAAAGATGTGGGTTTCAGATATACAAAACATAATAGAAAATTTCTCTTGATAGATAAACCGGAAATAGTTTTAAGAAGCATTCGACATGCCAGAGAACAAAATTTGAAAATCTTCTACTTAGACGAAACATGGATAAATGCTGGATATACAGTTTCCAAATCTTGGCAAGATGAAAACATTAAAAGCGGAAGGCAGGCATTCGTGGAAGGTTTGTCGTTAGGTTTGCAGCCACCATCTGGAAAAGGAAAAAGACTTATCATTGTCTATGTTGGAAGTTCTGAAGGTTTTGTTGATGGTGGATTATTAACTTTTATTTCAAAACGCACGGGGACTATCACGAAGATATGAATGGGGATGTCTTCGAGGAATGGTTTGTTCAAATGTTGGATCTGATTCCAAAAGGGGCTGTTATTGTTATGGACAACGCAAGTTACCATTCACGGTTACGAGAAGCATTGTCCACAAGTCGTTGGCGTAAAGCAGAGCTTTTGGAGTGGCTTATTTCGAAAAATATTAAGTTTCCAAAAGATCCACTAAGGAAAGAACTTTACAGAATTGCAAAAATGAACAAGAATAAATACAAAACCTACATTGTAGAAGAAATGGCTTCTTCTCGTGGTATATCAGTTCTTCGACTTCCCCCTTATCATTGTGAACTTAATCCCATAGAATTAATATGGGCTCAGGTAAAGGGAGAAGTTGGAAAAAAAATACTACTTTTAAAATAAACGATGTTGTGAAATTGTTTGAGAGTGCTGTAAGTCATGTTAGTAAGGAAAATTGGACAAACTGTATCGAGCTTGTTATCAAAGTAGAGGCAAATATGTGGAAAATTGACAATATTTGTGATGATTTAATCGACCCTATTATTATCCTATTATTATTAATGTCAACAACGATTCTTCCTCTTCCGAGTCGGATATAGAATGAAATGTAAGTAATAAATGTATTCCAATAATTATTTATTTTTATTTTTTATAATATTGTAATTTAAAACGTATTTTTTTCCCAAAATACACACCACTGCATTACGTTATTGCTTATCCTTTAACAATGAAGAAACCCTAAACTTTGCTACAACTGAAACAAATACAGGGTCGATCTACCTGGTTTTTAGATTTATGGAAGAAATGTAATTTAAACTAAGAGATTTATCAAAAATTTCATGGTGCCTGTAAAGGTTTTGCATACTTAATTAGGGTTTATTACTCCTCGTACTTTTTGTACATACTATAATGTACATTTAGAAATAACAACGGATGCTGAGAAACAACTAAAATGGGCCCAAAAATCTGTACATGGTCGACATCCTCACGACTTAAATCAACCACACATTGATGAAATTGCATCAAATAGATGGCTTGCTGACGGTGGCTTGTTCCCAGACACTGAAGGATTTATGATGGCTATTCAGGATCAGGTTTTAAATACTACCTAACAACTACAAAAAATTTGTTATCAGGGACAAAACCATTACATCGAACAAGTGTAGACGGTGCCAACAAACGTCGGAAACCATACAACACATCACATCAGGATGTTCAACTCGATGTTGCAGTTCTAAATAATAATCTTTTGGTTATAATTTAGAATATAATGAAAATATAGTACACCGATCTTGCAATAAATGCTAGACAGATCTGGCATGCAGAAATTGTAGAGGTGGTACCGGTCATCATCAACTGAACTAATCCCAGAAGTATTGAAAACAGTCTTAAAAAACTCGATCTTCATAAAAACTCTTTTATAGACCTACCAAAAACAGCAATTTTAAACACATGTCACAGTGTTCGAAAATTTTTAAATATGTATATTTTGAGCATAATCCCATTTGCGTTTACGCTCGGGATAGGTAAATAATAATTATGTTTTGTTTAAATATTTCATTATTAAACATTTATATTCGATAATCGAAAATACAATGAAAAAACCGAATTTATAGATAATATAATTTATAAATATACTTTTTTCTGAGGACTAATCCGTAAAGGTACTTATCAGGTTTTATTAATTTAAAAAAAATTAACCAAACATCTTCATATTTATTGTTAATGTTACTTATTTTTATGAATTAATAACCTATCCCTTTGGCTCATAAATGTATAACAACGATGCTAACAAAATTATGTTACTTTTCTATGAAAAGTCACTTCTTTTCATTACATGTGACAACCAAAAGAACCCAATATTTCACTAAAATCCATTATTTATGCCGAAGCATGACTTTTTGAACACAAAGAGATCTCATAATTGGACTTCCTTTTGTTGAGTTGAAAAGCGTCGTAAATTTTAAACTTTAAACCCTTAGTAAAATTTTATTACAGTCTAGCCTAGTTGCTAGTAGTCGATGTAACATAAAAAAAATAAAGGATTCAAAAATAAATAAAATTAATGTATTTTCTTCGAAGAACGCAAAATAAAAAGTTGTGGTTAAATATATTTATTTTATTTTATTTATTTAAAACTACAAAAATATATCACCAGACAGCTAAAGCTGGTATAAGGTGAATATACAAATATTCAAATAAATATTAATACATAAATGAAAACAAAAAGTAGGAAAACAAATCTTAGAACAAAAAAATAGAAGAATTTTAAATTTGATTTTAATCATTTCTAATTGCTAATATATGTTTTTTTAATTTTCTTTTAAAAATTTTAATATCAGAATAATTTTTAATGATTTTCGGAAGTTTTTCAAATTGTTTTACAGAATCATAAGTTAATAATTTATTACCATAATTTGTATGAATACTGGCCTTATAACTTAAATCTCTATTTCTTGTATTATGGTTATGAATTTTTTTATTGTCAGGGACAACAGTATTGCATTTTTGTTTGTTTTTTATAATTTTGAATGCAAGTTTAATATTCCTAATTGCTTATATATTTTTTTTGATGAAATTAGCCATGGTAATCTGAAAAGGGTTTTCAAAGCTTTATTTTGTAATTTATATATAAAATTTAGATTATTTTTTGTTGTAGAGCTCCAAGCTGGTAATAAATATATTAAATTACTTTTAATGTGTGCATGGTATATTAAATACGCAGTTTTTTTAGATAAATCTCCCATTCTTTTAATGGCCCCAATTAGAGAGGATATTTTTGAAGAAACATGTTTTATATGAGTATACCAATATAAATTACTATCAATGAAAATACCTAAATATTTTTCTTCCTTAACTTCTTTAATTATATTATTATTAAATTTAATTATCATATTTTCTAAATAATTTCTTCCAAATTGAATACACTTAGTTTTTTGAGTATTAATCAATAATTTATTATAAGATAACCATTCTTCTAAAGTTTATGATATTATCAATAGTTATTTCCTTTAAATATATGTTTTCAATTTTATTTTTTAAATTCTATAACATATTATCATTGTTATTTACAACAATTGTTCAAAAATTCCTGCTACAGTAGGTGAGTTACACTTATATATTACTTGTCAACAGTTTTCGTTTTAGGTACTTTTTGTCATCGAATTTATTGTTCTCCTTAAATTATAAATCATTAGGACTAATATTTTTTTATTGCGTATTGTACAAATATATCGTTTTACAAATACTTCTTGGGTGGTAAATAATGAAGGTCTTGTTGATTTTAAAAACAATCAAATCCCTTGTTCTATCACCATATGCGTGCACCTGCATAACATATAAGGATCAGATTCTCTTTTAATGTTGGTAAAGCCTTCAAAGGGATTTTTTTAGCCCTTTTCAGCCCCTTGATATATCAGGTAACACCATTATATTCTTCAGTGTTCATTTATTTACTAATGCAGTAGAATTATCTATGAATAAAATATATTTTCAATAGTAAGATAATACATAACGTAAAGAAATAGCAATGGCTCACGGTGACAGACAAATAGCAGTGACATAACACATTTTTTATACAATACCCACGATAAACAAGAACTGACGGACTACTGTCAATAATGAAAGCCAATTACTTAAATGCTTGATGCAAACAATAACAAATGGAATTAGAAATTTAGACTCTAATCAGTATCTTTAAAAAAAATGCAAAAGAAATCTTATAAAAACATTTTTTGCTTTATTATATCTACCTTGCTCCCTTCTAAGCTTATTTGATGCTGGTCACACATGACAGTCCTATGACCTACAACTAGTAGCTGTGTTCCTAGGAATTTGGCCTTGTTGAGGTGCTGCATCCATGAAATCGTAGTAAATTTCAATGGATGATTGTAGCGCAGTCATACTCATTATGAACAGGGTCTTTCTGTCACGAATTCCCAACTTTTTAAGATTGAAAACCGTCTACTTGGGCATAGCACCTCTAGTTCCAACCACTGTTGGAAGGACTTCAGCAGTGCCTGCGTTATACCGCTGCTGGAGTTGAGGTAGCAAGGGATCATATTTCTGACATTTCAATAGTGCACCCTAGGTGAGATAGTCTTTATATTCGTGGCGGACACCCTCCCTGTGCTAGCGTTAAGCTAGGATTTACAGAGATTGCTACCTCACGACCTCTTTGTTGTTGGATTCGTTCCACGATAATCCCTTGGATCTCGTCATGTCGGTTGATCCGCGCCGGTTTCGTAGATCGGCACTGGCCCAGAATATGCCCCAGTGTTTCGACCTGTGCGTGACAATTCTGGCACGATGGATCAACAACAAGAGCATATTTTAAAGCATTAACATTTGATGATTTAAATTTCAAAGCCGTCAAATGTCATAAATTACACAGTGCTACCAACATGATTTTTTCATTATATAATATATAATTTATATAAAAATAATAAATTAATTTAAATGATAAAATGGCAAAATATAATGAGTGCCTCACTCATTTTACTATGTTGTCCAACTTTATTTTTATTATTGTTATAGTTCTTGTCTTAATCCTTACCTGTATCTTTTTATTTTTAGCCTGATGATGGTCTAAGACCGAAACTAGTTGCATTTTTAACATGAATTTCATTGTGGTTTGACTTGACTTTTTATTGATATTACATTTTTTATGTTTTTTTTCTCGTTTCATCTTGTCCTTTTTACTTGATACACTGATGTAAATGTATACTATTAACCTTATTGTGTAATATGTAAGAAATTTAATAGGTATATATTAAGGGGGGGGGGAGATATTTAAATTTTTTTTTTGGTTTTTTTTTATTTTTTTTAAAGAATGCTTAATACTTTAAGAATATTGTCTCAAAATTTCAAGTGGATCGGAGTTAAATTGACCAAGTTACGAATATTTTTATACCTGTCGGATTTTAATCCCTACTCCACCCAAGCGCTCTATTGTTGCCTGGCAGATGTTTAGCTCTCTACTATACTTTTTCTTTCCCCCCAGTTCTATTTATAGAAATTCCGACTTAAGTACAAACGTCCTTATGCCTGTACTGTATATTTTGTATACTATATACTATATATCTGAGCAAAGATGCTTCACGCAGAACAACAATGAGAGCTTGAACCAACTTATTTGGAAAATCTCACCAAAGCACTTGAGTGGAACCTCTGTCATCGTTGAAATTGCAGCTTATGTGGCAGCCAGTGTCTTCAATGAAGGTTCTTTTGCTTTAATAACCTTTATGGAAGGCATGGGAATTAGTAGTTGACCAAGTGCTCATGACTGACTCCATACGTATAAGCCGAGCCAATCAGGAAGCTTAGAAACAAACCAAAGAAGGCAGGATTCTTCGTAGACAGGCGCAAAAAGATGATTTAGACATCATGGATGGTAGCAACATCCTTTATGGACCTGGCATTGATGATTCAGTGTGAGGTAAGCCTATAAAATTTGCTTATAAACGTTTTGTACAAGATTTTTTAGTGTTCAAAACTTTAAAGCGTTTTTCCCACAAGTCACTTTTTTAAAGTCGGTGGACATTATAACTTCAAAACTACTGCACCGATCGTTTTGAAATTTTGAACACTATTTCTGTCCATCATTTAAGAGGCCCTGACGAAGAGTTTTTTCAAATTTGTTGATAATTATTATTTTACAATAACAAATTAAGGAGCTTTTTTCACGAAAAATCGCGTTTTTTCCTTCAAAGTACTCCAAAAAAGTGAAAAATTTAAATTTCGAAAAACCCCCACGTCACCTCCTGGGGAAAACTGTTATCTAACGAATGAACTTTGATTTTTTGATTTCAGATGATCCAGCACCAAGTTACGATGTCCACCGCAAATCTCCTTTTTTTCGAGGCACGTCGGAATACTTGCTGCCATTACCGTATTTGTTAATATTTTTTTGTGAAAATTTTACAGAACATTCTTCAAATGTTATACTTCAATGTATTATTGGATTTAATAAAGAAATTTCAACTGGTTGCTCACAAAAAATTCATAAAAACATGCCTTTTTTCAACGAATTAACCTTAACCCGCCCCCCTTAAGTAACAGCTAATGACATTTTTGGTCGATTCGGATAATTAAAAAAAAACATAGCAATTAGTTATTTTATATTAGTTTTTTTAAGTTCTCGTCCAGGTTACATCTCTGTGAGCTAATCCAAATGGCAATAGAAATCAGAATAAAAAAAATCTAAACGACTACTTGCCCATACAGTTTGTGCTTCATTCCTTTCTTTTATAGTCACGACTTTGGGCATTTTTTTAGATACGATTAAGGTGAGAAAACTCGTGTCCGAGACTGTACTCCGTCGTATTTAAATGAGAGACCGACAGAATAAAAAACGGAAACACCTCACGTTTTAACAAAGTTGCCAACAGAAGTTGTTTGGTTAAAAATTTAAGAAATTCTTTTTTAATAAATTAAATAATTATATTATCACAAAATATTTATAAAAGCCAGGTTTTTTATCATTGTTTTTTATAAATTTCTTTATAATTGTTTGTTTCATCATTATATCACACAATCTATGGATTTTAATCATAAAAGGTCATTCAAGACTCAAAAGTGAGTAAACACCAATTATTTAATTTAAATGATACTCTATGGTGAGTTTCTTTTTTTATTAAGATATTCGTTAGCCATATAATTAATTGAAATGTAATCCAATGTCTATTGGGGCATATAGCCTACGAAGTAGTAGCAATAAAACAAAGTCAATCAACTTTAATATAATAAAATTATAACTAGAAGCGACATGTTTCGGTAAATGGACCATTATTAGGCTATAAAGAAACAAAATTATATCAGGAGAGAATACAATATGATTACAATAATAGCAGGATTAGAAAAAGGTATTTTTATATTTTGCACTTAAGAATCTTCATTATAAAACGCATTTGCATATCGTAATGTAACTTTTGCGCACGCAAATTTTTGTTTTACATGGTTGGCGACATGAGTAAAGTATCTAATGACAAGACTATTGACAATGACATTTGTGGCTAATAGCAATTTATTAATTTTATATTGTTCTTTAAGAAAGTATTTGTGAATATGAATATAATTTTTTACTTATATAATATATTATTATTGGTGTATTAGTCATTTTAAAATATTTGAAAACAAACATTTCATAATTAAAATGTAAAAACTGTCAAATGTTATAAATTACACGCAGTGCTACCGACATACTTTTTAAAATCAAAATTTTCGGAGTTATATTAATTTAAAACATTATTAAATGGCAAAATATAAAAAATATTATAAACAACTTATTTCATATGGCTGTTGTGACACTCGTTCTTTAAAAAAAACTTAAACTCGTGTCATAACAGAATTCCATATGAAATGCGTTGTTTAATATACTATTAAGGTAATAAAATAATATCAGCTAGCAACAAAAACGTTTACAACAAATGATGATTTTACAAATTAAAACACAAACTCATCTGTGTGTATAGATTGCAGAACTTTATATATTAATTATGGAGTTGTAAAACTTAGAAATCATTAAATAACTAAGAAAGTTGTGAAGTGAAAAGAAAATAAATTGTCAACAAATAATGAAATCCATTAGTCGTATAGAGATTGAATTAGGAGAACAATACATTTGTAAGTGTATTAGAAAGATGATTGTAACATACAATTAAAAGAATAAGATAACTCCTATAATGGAAACTCGATCTCATGGATTTGAGGAAGTCTAAGGTGCGCACAGCTGTATGGCTCGTTGCACCATCTTGTTGGAACCATTGTGTGCGAAACTATAGATTGCGTGCACGGCAAAAGTTATTTAGATTTCTCACAAAAGGTATAATAATTTTCTCTCTATAACGTTCTTGGTTGATAGTAAGTGGGTTCTGATTATCGTCTTCAACGAAATAAGGACCAATCATTCCATTACCAGATACCGCGCACCAAACGGTAACTCGAAGACTGTGGAGTCGTTTCTCTACAATGACATCAGGACGTACAAATCCAAGGAATCTGGTTGTTTGTCGATTAATATAGCCGCTAAGATGAACGTGCCTCTCGTCTGAAAACCATATTTTTTTCAAAAATTCGGGATCTTCGTAAATTAAACTCAACATGCGACCACAGTAAATTTCTCTTGCACGTTTGTCCGCAGCATTTAGTCGTTGTCCAACTTGAATACGGTATGGATAACCACCAATTTATTTGAACATGCGACATAAAGACATTTCACTAATGTTGAGTTTACATATGTGGTGATTGCACAACTTGGTTAAAAACACGTCCTTCATTTTCGTTAGTGCATATTGTTTTTCGACGACCTGAAGAACCTTTACGTTGACACAATACACCACAAGTGCGACGAAATTTTTTAACAACAGCTAACATCACACTTTTACAAAGAGCTGCTTTATTAAATTTTTGTTGATATTTTCTTGACACCTGTTCTAAGCTTGGACCATCATTACGACCTTTTCCGGATGAACGAAAATAATGCTCCACCAAAAAC
This sequence comes from Ophraella communa, assembly GCA_035357415.1. Lineage (NCBI taxonomy): Eukaryota > Metazoa > Arthropoda > Insecta > Coleoptera > Chrysomelidae > Ophraella > Ophraella communa. Next base: position 32,005,209 of record CM068993.1, read on the forward strand.
ACTTTTTCTTCCGTTGTTAGAACCATTTTTAAATCAAATTTAATTGCAGCGTACTATTAATATATCCACAAATAACTTACTCTTAGATAATTCACGACAATGCTTTCAATAAATGACAAAAATTAGCGCCATCTATAGAACTGAAACACAATTAAGTAGTGGGTAAATTGTTCCTTGAGTTTTTATTGAGGAAAGAAGAATGGGCGCTAAATTTAAATTAGCATTATCTTTACACTTGGTTTGAAGATCCTTGTTCTTCATAAGTAAATGACACACAATTGCTTGCCAATAATTAACGTTGTTAATAATAATTGTACATAAATATATTAGACTTTTAATAAATCAAGTCATTTACTGAGCAATATTTAAGGAAATTAACAGTTGTTTGGCAAATAAGAAACATGTATATGAATATAATCTATTGGACCAAGCTGTAATATACTTCATATCATAATGTTAATGGCATATTTTCTTTGTTTGAGCTAGCGGCTCCATCGTCTTCAATTCATCATAGTTTATTGCATTAAACCATGCTTTTAATTTTTGTAAGCCTTTGGATTTTAAAATGTATACCTAGTATTAGATATTGGTGTGCATATTTCAAATAACGTGACCTCATAAAACCTTACACACACTTTTGTTTAAAAATTGAAATTTATCACTAAAACTAACTTTATATCAGTTGAAAACGAACTGATGAAATTTGAAAATTACAGACCGTTACAAACTGTTATAAATCAAAACTAATGACAACTGACAACAGGCATTTGGCAGCGGTGGGTTGTGGATAAAACAGGAAATTTTACAAAATATTACTAAAATTCAATGGTGTTTCCATCTACTTGTCTGAAACACATACTAATAAAATAGCATGACCTTGAGCCATCTGCGTAAAACATCTAAGAGTAGGTGATTTGTGAATATATCAACTAATGACAATTAAGTCAAATATGACAAATCCATATTACATAAACAACTCCTCAGCACTCTCTGTTTCGGTACTGTTTATTTTGGCGGATACCGTACTACTAATTGAGGCAAAGGATTATTGTGTATTTTTATTCTTGGCAACACTGTATACGTAAACCACTACGTGCCCTAAGATAATGTCTTATTTATAAGTTGGAGATGGCCGTTGAACACAAAATAAAGTATAGTCGGCGAGAAGCGCGCTAACTCGATGCCAAGCCACTATTTTATGATTCAGTCTAAAGCAGAGTCGGGGAAGATTAGTAGATGCCGCAGGCATATTTTTTTACTATTATAGTTGTACAATAATAAATTTGTAGATAATTAAAGTTTTCCCGTTATTAATCTCGTAGGCGGGCAAACCGTGAGTCAGTTGGCGAGTCGGCCGCACGGAAAAAGGCCACACATTTTGACCAACGTGTAAACTTTTTCAATGCGGGCAACTCGCAAATTGGGTCTACGGTTTGCAAGCTGTAGTGTTTTTCAATTACTTTTTGATTTTAATATTTAAGAAATTAAACAACTATATAAACTTTAGATTTATGTTTATTTTAATAATTCAAATCAGAATGCTAACAAAATATCCGAACAACGAAACTCTAATTACTGTAAATGTGGGAGAAAAAGGCTGAAGGCACGTAAAACAGAATAATTCAAATATTCTAAGGAATATTTACTACATTACTACATGTTCAAGAAAAGCAGGAGCCAATCTACGAGGACGAGGAAAAATCTCTCGAAGATTCAGAGACTAGCCTGTTCATGTATCACTGGCGCAATGGGAACTTGCCCCACTGCTGCAATGGAGGTGATTTTAAACTTGACCCCACTGCACATTCTGTTAGAAAGTGTAAGGAAGAAAACGATATATAGAATGATCAAAAAAGGAATTATCAGGGAAAAACCTCGATCACATCATTTTGATCAAACTTGGGAAATGCCCCAAGGTGATATGCCAAAGAAATTCAACTTTGTGAGAAAATTCATCACAAGGTTGAGTAATAAATCTGAATGGGATGAAGACACCATACAGAATTTAAATCAGAATACCATAAAGTGGTATACGGACGGTTCCAAGCTAGACGAGGGAACTGGGATAGGAGTTTTTGGACCGAGAGCCAAATACTCAGAAAGCTTGGGCACATACCCGAGCATCTTTCAAGCAGAAGTCCGCGCCATCGAAAGATGTGTGGAATTCAATATTGGAAGAAACTACCGCAGACAAGAGATTGTGATCATGTCGGATAGTCAAGCAGCCATCAAAGCGCTGAGTTCAAATATAATCAGTTCGAAGATGGTTTGGGAATGCCTAGGCAAACTAAATGAACTGGGCCAGAAGAACACTGTCACCCTCCTATGGATCCCGGGACACATAGGAATAGAGGGGAACGAAACAGCAAACTGGCTGGCAAAAAAAGGAGCTGAAACCCCACATTTGGGACCAGAACCATCTTGTGGGATCAGCAGTAGAGTAATCTTTAGGAAAACTAAGGGAAGAAATGGAGAAGGAAAAATCTATGTACTGGAATCAGCCGGAAGGACTGAGGCAATCTAAGATACTACTGGGGAACTATGACCAGAAGAGATCTCTTAGCTGCCTCAACCTCAGTAAAAAAAGGCTCCGAATTCTAACGGGAATATTAACCGGGCATTGCCGGTTAAGAAGCCACATGAAGAAACTAGGGTTAGCAGATGAAGCAAAGTGCAGATTCTGTGAGGAAGAGGATGAAACCTCAATACACATACTCTCAGAATGCCCTGCCTTGCAAAATTCTAGGGCTAGATACCTAGGAGCACATGAAATAGAGGAAGGGGATCTACCTGAATTGAAGCCCGACGATGTCCTAAACTTCCTCAGGAAAATAGGACTTGAAGAGCTGCTATAGGTCTGAGAAAATATCAGAACATGGCAAGTAAGGGGGGACACAATGGATCCTATAGGTCGTAGTGTAATTATCACCCCTAATTCATACATACAGACATACATACAGGAGCCAATCTACTTCGTTAGTAACCAAGATGCACGCAGGAGCAAGCAGGTGGCAGTAGGCAGCAGCAGCTACGGACAATTATGCAGTAAAAACGTCAGTCATTATGTGACGTTTGTGACAGGACCAATCACACCAAAGGTAAGTGCTTTCATAAAGACTGTATTTGTGATTTTTGCAAAGATAAGTTCCTTTTAGCTTCCGTGTGCAGGAAAAAGTTATTCAGCAATAACCAAAATTTAAGAAATAATTTTTTATATCCAGATTTTTTAATCCAGTAATAAAGAAAATTTAAATGATGATATTTTTAGTTTACGACTTTCTGATCAACCCTTTATAATAAATTTATTGAAAATAAAAACATTAAATTTCAAATCGAATCCGGCGGCGGTTTTTCGTGTTTTTTCGAAAATTTGTATTTAAGTAATTTTAATCAATATTGTTTTCCTTTGATTATAAGATTTAAGATTTTTAATGCGTTGTTTAATATACTATTTTATATTTTGCACTTATAAAAATCTTCATTATAAAACGCATTTGCGTATCGTAATGTAACTTTTGCGCACGCAAATTTTTGTTTTAAATGGTTGGCGACATAAGTGAAGTATCAAATGACAAGACTATTGACAAAGACATTTGTGGCTAATAGCAATTTATTCATTTTATATTGTTCTTTAAGAAAGTATTTGTGAATATAAATATGATTTTTTACTTATATAATATATTATTATTGGTGTATTAGTCATTTTAAAATATTTTAAAACATTAACATTTCATAATTTAAATGTCAAAACTGTCAAATGTTATAAATAACACAGTGCTACCGACATACTTTTTAAAATCAAAATTTTCGGTATTACGTAAAAATAATAAATTAATTTAAAAAATGATAAAATAGCAAAATATAAAAAATATTATAAACAACTTATTTCATATGGCTGTTGTGACACTCGTTCTTTAAAAAACTCATCGCTTCGCGATTCGTTTTTTAAACTTGAACTCGTGTCATAACAGAATTCCATATGAAATGCGTTGTTTAATATACTATTACACAACTTGTTAAAAAAATGTAATAAGATGGTCATGTTAAAAAAATATTATTTATTTGTCATCATTATCACCTTATTTTTTTCCATAATTGTAGAAAATGTCAAGACAACTTCTTCTAAAAATTCCTCTTAACATACTATTATAATCCTTCACATATTAATGTCTTTGAAGATCTCTGATATCTTAGATCCAGAACATATTTGAATCTGAAGATTTATAGGAGTAATATTTTTGATAAAAGCATTGGCAACATTCTCTTGCTACCTACATATAGTAGAAAAAATTGACCGTTATCCTGACGTCATACCTACAAACTGATAAGGTCGATAAAAAAAGGAAATTTATCAAATTATCAAACAATTTTAAATAATAATACTTTATTTTCTTTCTGACAAACAAAAGTTTGTATAGAATTGGTCAATAATACATTAAAATCCTAATCCTAGTAGTACACTTAAATTAAAAACAAACAGTATACCTTATTTACTAAAAATCTACAAATGAAAAAGTGTATAATTTAAAATAAAATATTAAAAATTTAAATATTCGGTGGTAGAATAAAAACCTCGCTCCAATAAAAATATTTTTAAAGCATTTTTGTAGGACTTCAGTGTAGTACAGTCCTTGATGAATTCAGGTAGTTTATTAAAAAATCGTTGCCCCAGTACAGAGGGAGATTTAAAGTGAATATTTCCTTTAGATAAAGGAATATGTAAAGCATTGCATTGTCTTGTATTAATTTTATGTATTTGCTTATTAGTTTTAAAATCTAACGTAGAGTAAACATAAACACACAACTCAAAGATATGTCAATGTTAATATTTCCAATTACTTCTCTGAAAACAATGTTTAACTAACTTGTACAAATTCAAACGACTTTGTTAGAAAATTACTTGAATTATATAAATTTAAAACCAATTCTGATAACCTTATTTGCTGTAAGAATTTCACAATAATAGAATATTTACCTGCCTCAAACATACAAACTAAACAAATTCATTTAAAATAACCGACGTGCGTGCTTACTTTTAAATTTTTTGAAATAACTAATTATTTTATTAGTGCTCATTATGTCCGTACAACTTAATATGCCAGTGAAATAAATAAATTACTTGTAAATTGTTAACCAAAAAAATGTGAAAGTAGTCACTCCCCGCCGTTAAGACTGGAAGCTATTAAAATATTCTTAGAAGCAGTAGAGCAGGAAGTCCAAGAAGAATAAAAAAATCCAGTTCAGGTAACTTCAATTCCCTCCACTCTTGTTCGAAATGCATTTTTATTCAAGCGTGTACTATTTTTTGTTGCCTCAGCAACTGCCATAATCATTTCGTTTTTTCTTGGGCTAAACAATTCGATCTTAATCGTAATTTCTCGCTTGTAGATTGGACATACGCTCATTGGCGTGGACCATGTTATTTTCCAATATAAACGATCATTATTTCATATACTCAAAAAAAAAACAGATTCATAAATAATAAACTAGCCTTGAAAAAAATGATAAGACAAACATTCTTTTAGTTCGTCAGTAAGAAAACTAAAATCTGACGAAATCTACGTATCTGGAGTAAAGAGAGAGAAATATGCTTTATTGTAAACCAAAAATTTTATACACAAAGAACTAAATATCAATTTACACAATAAACAAAATCAAAATCATACAGGATTTTAAGAATCATTGCATAACTTTTTAGTTGCTTACAGCTGTCAGAATTGTAAACAGCAGAATATATAAATTTATTTATTTATTTATTGCCCAACAGAAAAAATCCATTTACAGGACAACATAATTAGATTACAATAAAATAAAAACAAAATTGTTACAACAATACTAAAAAGAAAGAAAAAATTGCATACATATACAGCGAATAGAAGTAATATAATACTCTAAGTATACCTTAATGTTAATAGATAATACAAATATTAAAAAAAAACAAAGAATTGAAATGACACAAAATAAAGTAGTGGCATGTTATTTAAGTAATGAGTTCAAATAAAATTTTTGATACCAATATAGCTTGATCAATTCCTCTTTCAGGATAAACTCCATCTATTCTACTAGCCAGAAATTTAAGAAACCTACGTTGAACTTTTTCAAGAGAATCAACGTAAATTTGGTAGTGTGAGCTCCAAACTATAGATGCATATTCTAATTTGGATCTAGCCAGCATAAAATATAATGATTTTAATGCAGCCAAATTCATAAAGGTTCGACAAATTCTAATTATGAACCCCAAAGTGCAACTAGTTTCGGTATTAGACCATCATCAGTTTAAAAATAAAAAGATACAGTAATGTAAGGATTAAGACAAGAACTATAACAATAATAAATAATAATAAATATAAAGTTGAACAACATAGTCAAATGAGTGAGGTACAAAAGTTATAATAACAAGTTTACTGGATCTACCCTTGTTCAAAGTAGTTTGTTGTATTTGTTATCTGTAAATAAACACAGTAATGTTTTGAAGGTCATTCTGTAATGGGCAAAAAAATCTTCTTCGAGGTATTTCCCCATCCAGTTTCAGGATAAGGATAGCCAACGCAAAATCCGAAGTAGGAACAACAGAAGCCGGAGTATTACAAGGAGCAGTCCTCTCACTGGTGTTTTACAACATATACACGGCAGACATTCCAAAGGCAGACAACACAATGATGGCTCTCTACGCAGATGACACGGCTATCGGTACAAGAAGCATTCAACCAAGGATGGTGACAAGAAGACTCCAACAGGCTATGGACTAAACAGACGAATGGTGCACAACATGGAAAATCCAAATAAACCTAGAAAAAACCCAAGCAGTCTACTTTACTAAAGGAAGAAAAAAACCAGAAGAACACATTAACATAGGAGGAGAAGAGATCCAATGGAAGAACAAGGCCAAATACCTAGGAGTGATACTGGACAAAGGACTAACCTTCAAAGAAGATGTGGAAAACATCACAAAGAAGGCAAAAGAAGCAAGAGGAAGACCAGCTGGACTGTTTAAATCATTTTATGTATTGATTATATAACAGTCGAGAATGTAAACAGTAATACCACTATAAAATATAACGCACAGACTTACATCAAGTTCCTTCGCATCTCTAACTTATTAAAGTCTATAATTATTGTAAGATAAATTTATTATCATAAAAGATGTAGCAAACTGACAGAGTTGAATGATTAAGAAGGACCATACTCCCACATCCAGCCGCTCTAAAGGACAACATCACAAATAATCTTATTAAAACATTTTCGTGAGAAGAATTAACCCGTTTAAATCTATTATTAAATAAAATATATTCATGTATTCTTGTTGAGATAATGTTATGGATAAAAAAGTATAATCTGATGAATTTTATTGCCCGGTGCACCAACAGTCATCTTACTAAAAATTTATGGGCTTATATAGCTATAAAGAATCCTGTCAATATAATTTTGAGTTTAGAAACAACATAATATTATACACGGCAATATACCTCGCCTGCCCTCTCATAAACAACCATCACTATCCCTATTTTGTTGTTACTAATCACGAAATCTGTGCACACACTCACACGTAATGGTGATAAAATTACAGGTTCCCCCAGTACCCACCCCAATAACGTACCTGTCAGCAATTTACGGACAGAGATATAGATAGAGTCATTAAGTTTTTGTTGCAGCTGCAATAACTAAGAAATCGAAGAAGATGACCATAGTGAAGGTAGAGATAGAACGGTTGGTATACGAGGGCATGCGAAAAAAAAACAACTTTTTATTTCATATTTATAATAATTTCAAAGAATAAACTAGATATTTATTGTACTTATTTAAGTTACTATGTTTAATTGACAATTAAGTTAAATATTTCTATAGAAACAATTTTCCCTGTCTCAAATTGTATTTGATATCCTATCTTCATCCATTATCCTGTTTTACTGGATCCTCTTTTCTCTTTCACTCTCACTCTTTACTTTTCTCAAACATTCCCACTGTATTATCTAATTCCTCACCCTGTTCAACTGCATCTCTTTACATTTCCTCTCCTTTTAACAAGTATTCTGCTCTAAAATCTTCGAAACCCCTAATCCGTTCCTCAACTTCAGCTGCATCCCTATGATTCTCTACCTCCTCCTTATTTGCCCCACCTATCTGCTTTCCAGATAGGTGTTTGAGCAGTATAAAGGTATGTGTCTTGACCAGATTAAAAATGATGACTATGTAATGGAAGACAATGTACCATTTGAAGAAGACCAGAGTGACGAAGAAGTCGAAGCCAATGATGCAGGGCCTTCAAATTCCATCCAACAAAGCTCTGTTTCTGCAAAACCTATAAAAAAAGTATCCAAACAGACACGCATACCTTGGAATAATGAACAAAAAGCTGCTGCAGGAGTTTTCTTTTAAAATCATATAAAACAAAAAATTCCTCCAAGATAACAAGAAGTTATGGAATTATTAAATAAATACCCTAATCTGTTTACTAAAAAAACTTTGTTAAAGTTTATACCTGTAATAAATTCAATGAATAGTGTAACATGATATGTTAACTAAAAACGTAGTATTCTTAAATTAATTATATGGCTAACGCTAACACCATCTATTGTATAGAGTTTTTAACATGTTAATTATTAAAAACGATACCTGTCAGTAATTCCAACTTTATACACGATCTTTAATGTGGCATAGTCTAATACCTTCAACCACAATTGATTCTCTTATTGTCATTGGTGTTACACACAGCATTGGAATATAAAATACCAAAGACATTACAAATTTCAAAGACAATCCCAATTTCAAAGACATTACTGAGTTACTACCGAATTACCGCTGATTGGTTCTACATTGGTGGACTGTTCACCAGACCAACCCTTCACTGGACCAACCCAACTATTCGCCGGTTATTTTTTTGTAACGTATTCTCAACTTCATTCATTTTAGCACCAAGGAAATCTATTTATCTTTTATCTGTTGGTACATTTTCATTTTTTTTACTTTATAGACAGTTTTTCTGACATCTTTCTGTCATCTTATGATACTTATTTAAATAACTCAGCTTAAAACAAATTTCTTTAGTAGTATCATAAAAAATAAAAAGATTTCAGTGGCGCCTCTATAATTTCTTAAAGAAACAAATTTTTGTACTATAGTCAGAGCTAATGAACTTACTCACCCCTAGCCGAGGTATTTAAATATCATAATTTTTGCTGTGATAAACATTTATAAATTTTGTTAATTATTGAAATATCTTTTACAACTAATTAAAGACGAAATTAAGATTAATGGTTGTTTTGTTGTAAATTACATTTTTTCTTTTGGTATATTGTTATTTTTTAAAAGTTAACTAAATATTTTTATAAATTCACTCTCAACATTTAAATCATATCACAAATTGACGCCAAACGTCATAATATGGTTACAACAGTAACTTCAATATGTCAATCTAATGATATAGTTTTTAGCGAAACAGTTGTAATTGATTTTAAAAACGTATTTTTCAAATAAACAGTAGAAGTTTCGTTCAAACGTTTTTTACTGTTCTTAATAGTTTAATGATCTCTTTTATCTATACTCTATTTCAATATTTCTAATTACCATTGTTTATTTTTTTTTTGGAAATGAATGTCTATTTCAAAGTATCCAATCAAAGTTACATATATGCAGTTAATAAAATAAAATGGTTTAATTATTATAAATGCCTAAAATACAAAATTTTATATGATCTTGTATGAATATCTTTTTCTTTCATATCTCACCATATCCGTTCAATATAAATATATACCTACAACTTTTCCTTTGCCACCGATATAATATAAGGTAGGAATGAATCCGTGCCCTGTCTGCATGATCGGTGGAATATGAAGATGCTTTTGTAATATTCGACAATTATAACAAAAAAAAAAAGAAGATAATGATGGAGCACTTCATTTTAATAGAGCATTCGTAATCTCTCATCTCTCAACGGAATAGCTTTCGTTTTTTGTACAGTCTAAACATTTTTTTCGAAAATTGGAGTACAACAGAGGGGCACTAACGATCCAAAGATAAGACACACGCGAGCATTCTCATAATAGAACATAACGATAATGGTGAAGATTGTTTCAAGTTTTATTATTGTTAATAAACTTTTCCTGATTCAAAAATAATATTATAATGATTATGACCTATATAATTTACCTTTATTTTTGCCCAATATTTTTGACTGTTAAAAAAACTTAATAATAGAACTAAAATTATGTTAAAATATATATCTATCTATATCTAAATATCCTATTACATATCTATTATTTTATAAAACAGCAAACTTTTCGTTTGGAAAAAAATTGATAACTTTGACAAAACGTATTGAAGAGCATTGTCATAGCGCAAATATAGAAAAATTGAATCGCAAAATTGTAAGCTCTTCTTGCAAACGCAAGGCAGTTGAAGACTTGTCCGAAAAGCCTGCAAAAATTATTCGTCGTGTACTTCAAGAGAATCTGCCATCAACCATTACAACAAATGACGTAGCAAATATTTTTTTAGGTTAGGTTAAGTTAGTAATTTTTAAATCCTAAAATGTACACCTTTACAATAATATTTCAATGTAATAAATATATCAAATTTTCTCAGTGCCCACACATAAAAATTTGCAGTTTACACTTTTATTTTGCACAAATATAACTACAATATCCCTTCTGAACCGATAGTCAGATTCACATGTACAATTTTTTAAAAATATTTGGAATATTCACCGAAAATTACGACCAAGCTGAATATTTTGAAGCTCATTTAAGGAATGGTTCCAAAAGGGGCCGGAAAAATAGCAAAAGTTGAAAACAATAAAGCAAACAAAGAAGAAGTTGAATATCTGAAAAATCTTCAAGATTTTCTAATTGTTAAAAAAGATTATTTAATTTGCTAAAAAAAGTCACAACTACCGGAACTCTATCTCCAATATTTATAATTTTTACAGAGCCCTTAAAAAAGAGCTAAAAACGGCAGTAACCAAAAAAATTATTTAAACATATTAAATATGAATACTAAGGAATGATAAAATTTATGTACTATATTCGGATACATTAATGAAAAATAATCCGCGGTTAAAAAATTTTTATCCAAGTATTTGGATAATTTTTGTTAATTAACAACTTTTTCTGCAGTAAATATTAACAGAAGAGCCTCGATAATTATTGAACTAAAGCATTGGGAGTTTTTTTACTTCGTCAAGTTATTCTAAATATGTTAACAAATAGATCCCTATTAGAAAAATTCAAAAACATGCATTTTCAAATTTTTTATTTATGATAGAAAATACGCCGAAATTTAGGATTAATATTTAACAGTGTTGTTTTAAAAATTGGCAAAAATATGTACTGTTTATGAGCTTATTTTTTTGTAATATATTGGTTAGGTTAGGTTAGTGAAAAAAAATATTTTTCCACGACCGTGCTATAAAACCATAATTATACATGTGCTTGTTCAAGTATAATGTCACCCATTATTCACTAGTGAATAATGAATCATTATACACTGTATGACGTCAAAACAGCACGTTTGTCTAAACCTGGTATGAGAATATTCTTTGTTCATAACACGGTAGCATACACTCCAATACACACACGCGTAATAAGTGTTGCCTATACTGAATGTACTTTGGTATATGGTATACTTTATACACAGATACACACGAATATTATATACATTTTTATTAGATTGAATAAATTTGGCACTATAATAGTAAATATAATTTTCTCCTAAAATATGTGTTAGTTACATAAAAACAATATTGTGTAAAAAAAGTATAAAAGCAATATTTACATCAAAATCAAATATTGGCTTTTTGATAGTTCTGACTTAAATAAGGATCAATTTAAGTATGAACACAAATGATAATGTTGCTACGACATTGTACTTTACTTCATAAAATAAACGATTTTTTTATAATTACTAGTAAATTTTATTTGAAAGTCGTGAACAAAGTATAGTATTTTACTCGCATATAATGGCTATTATATGCTTATTGAATAATATACTATTGTTGCGTTTGTTAATTAACTATTTTTGCAATTAAATAAATTAAGAAACCATTTTTTCTCTAAAAACCATAAATTCTATTTTTCTTTTGGATTATAAATAAAATTTTTATTCATTTTTTATTTGTTTATTTAATTTTTCTCTTTTTTTAAGCAACTTTTCACATGTTTGTGTCTTGAAACTTTTTTTTCATTTATTTTTATTAAAATATTGGAAATATGGCAGATACGTCAATACTTCGCTCTTATTTTGTACGATGTTGACACAAGACAATCATAGACGATGCAGAATATCGGAGTTTATGTAGAGAAATAATTAAATTCTATAATTCGAAATACGCAGAAACTCTACATCATTTTAAAAACTGTAAATAGAAAAATAAATCAGTTTGTTGCATTTTTCAACACGCTCTCTCCTTATTTTTTTATTTATTAAAAAAAACGATAAAGAATAGAAACTATTTATTAAAACAAAAAACTAAACAAAATAGACACTTTAAAAAAAATCCATCTAAATAGGCTGTATGTAGTTCGACTTTTCATTTTTTTGGCGGACTCGGCCACTACTGTATTCTCTTAAGTTTAAGTTCATTTTATTTTTTGGCTGTTTTCTGATGCATTGTATTTTATTGTATTTCTATTTCTTTCAAAACATTTTTACAGCATCTTCTATAAAATAATATAACTGGTTCTATTAAAATGTAAATGTTATTTCATGCTGTGTTCTTCATTATCCTGAACACATTCTCCTTACGGAGAACTTTGAATGTATTAAAGTAACAACATAGATCTATTATGGATAACAAAAACTGGTTCTATTCAGCGGCGGGTTTACTTTTAACTATAATATTTTCTTATTAAAATATCATAAAATAATAATAGTAAAATATTAAATCAGATAGGTCATCCATCTCAAATGTGGTTGAATCCAAACAGAAAGGATCCAATGAAACTCAAAGTCAAAACCACAGACTTTCATTCGTTTAAATGTAAAGAACACAATACAATTGGTATACAAGAAAAAAGAAACCAATGGTTGAAAAAGATGCCAACAGTTAAAGGTGTTAAAATTAATTCATATTAAACAGATTAAACAAATATCTGAGAGATAATCATTTGGGTATAAGTGAGAATATGTCAGTTAAATAGTAGCTTTTACAAACTATAAGAGTATCAAATCATTTAATAATTTAGAAACTGCAATGATGAGCAATTATTATTTAAAGGTAATGAAAAAGGTAACATCTTAAACAGATCAAATAACGTAACAAATTTTCTTTTAACGATTTGTTTACATTAAGGGGGTAAAGTTAATTAGTTGAAAAAAGGCATGTTTTTATGAATTTTTTGTGAGGAACCAGTTGAAATTTCTTTATTAAATCCAATGATACATTGAAGTATAACATTTGAAGAATGTTCTGTAAAATTTTCACAAAAAAGTAGTAATAAATACGGTAATGGCAGCAAGTATTCCGACGTGCCTCGAAAAAAAGGAGAGTTGCGGTACACATCGTAACTTGGTGCTGGATCATCTGACATCAAAAAATCAAAATTCATTCGTTAGATAACAGTTTTCCCCAGGAGGTGACGTGGGGGTTTTTCGAAATTTAAATTTTTCACTTTTTTGGAGTACTTTGAAGGAAAAAACGCGATTATTCGTGAAAAAAGCCCCCTAATTTGTTATTGTAAAATAACAATTATCAACAAATTTGAAAAAAACTTTTCGTCAGGGCCTCTTAAATGATGGACAGAAATAGTTTTCAAAATTTCAAAACGATCGGTGCAGTAGTTTTGAAGTTATAATGTCCACCGACTTTAAAAAAGTGACTTGTGGGAAAAACGCTTTAAAGTTTTGAACACTAAAAAATCTTGTATAAAACGTTTATAAGCAAATTTTATCAGCTTACCTCACACTGAATCATCAATGCCAGGTCCATAAAGGATGTTGCTATCATCCATGATGTCTAAAGCATCTTTTTGCGCCTGTCTACGAAGATTCCTGCCTTCTTTGGTTTGTTTCTAAGCTTCCTGATCGGCTCGGCTTATACGTATGGAGTCAGTTGATAGCGCCCAGTCATGAGCACTTGGTCCACTACTAATTCCCATGCCTTCTATGAAGGTTAGTAAAGCAAAAGAACCTTCATTGAAGACACTGGCTGCCACGCTGCAATTTCAACGATGACAGAGGTTCCGCTCAAGTGCTTTGGTGAGATTTTCCAAATAAGTTGGTTCAAGCTCTCATTGTTGTTCTGCGTGAAGCATCTTTGCTCAGATATATAGTATATAGTACACAAAATATACAGTACAGGCATAAGGACGTTTGTACTTAAGTCGGAATTTCTATAAATAGAACTGGGGGGAAAGAAAAAGTATAGTAGAGAGCTAAACATCTGCCATGCAACAATAGAGCGCTCGGGTCGAGTAGGGATTAAAGCCGACAGGTATAAAAATATTCGTAACTTGGTCAATTTTACTCCGATCCACTTGAAATTTTGAGACAATATTCTTAAAGTATTATTAAATTAAAAAAAAGCAGAAAAAAAATTTAAATACTTTACCCCCTCCCTTAATAAATCTTAGTTTCATGAACGAAATGAGCAGTGCGAGTTTGATAAAAAAATACTTACCAGAGTCACTGAACCAGGAATCAAGGATCCTAACACATCGTAAACTAGGGTTAATTTGTAATATTGAACTTTACGTAATACAAATAAAATTTGATATGAAAATCATATTCTTACAGAGAATCATTCACGGAACAATTTTGACGTCAAATTGTTACATAGTTGTGGTAAGGGTCAGAAAATGAATTTGCTTGAATCCACGGAAATACATGCAGCCAAGGTTGAGGAAACTTTTAACTGTTTAAATGAACAAATCACACCTACTGAACACTACATTTTCTTAAATTGACCTAATCAGATTTTCGAATGATTTAATAATTTCTATTTCATTCTGAATGTTAAAGCTGTAACGTTAAAAAGAAGAATAGATTTAGAAAAAAAATAAACTTGGAAGTTACATTAAAACGAAGAGTTTTTTATTATTCTTAACAAATTTTTTGTTAACTACGCCTCTGGTGATTAGGTTCAAATACTCTACAGGGATTCCAAAACCAGTCCCAATCCTACAATAAAGACGTATATGTCAGTTTTATGGTCGTTAACCCCCCTTCCTACCACTTCAACAGCACTGATTGTATTTTAACTTCAGTTAAAAATAGGCAAGGTGAAGGACGATCTTTAATTTCACAAGTAATGTCCATAAAAAGCCCAAAAGAGGAATCTTATTTCCAGGTAAACATGTTGAATAATTAAAATAAAATAAGAAAAACAGAAAACGGTAGGAGTATCTATTATTTAATGTAAATTTAAAACGAACAGTATTGAAAGCTAATTATATAAAAACGTAGGTTATGCTAGTTTGCCAAATTATCTTTTAAAACTTTAATAGGGACTATAAATTCGAACGAATACAGGTCAATCAACTATTTATTTTTATAGGAACACTTTTATTTTTTGCCCCGGGGTCGGTTTTAAAATCTGATAAAAAAAAGGATTTTAATAAACTAACTGTAAATGAAGCGTAGACAAAAAACCCAATTATAAGTAACCATTGTCGCCACACCAAGCTAAACAATAGTAGTAGATTGGAAACTGAAGTTGGAGTAGGTATGTACATACCAAAGCGGAGTAGTACTTTGTGTTCCAATGGCATATTAGTCAACTCAATTTACGCATGTGTTTTTTGTCAAGGTCATGTCAATATAATTAAAAACAATAATACTGTTCCTGACTGTACATCATGTAAAGTGTGTTCAACAATATAGTGCCTACAATAAAAGGGGACTGTTATCTCAGATATTGGCAAGTTTGGGTAAAGAATGTAGGTCAGGATTAAATTTGTAAAAATAATTTTTTAATAGAAAAGCATATTAAAGGATATTCAAATTAAAATTTAATAAAAATTTAAATATCAATCCAGTTTCACTATCACTATCGTCGTCTACATTAATTATAAGGGGTTCTATGTTAGTATGAAATGCCCTGTGTGAATCCTCCACTTTTATGACATGGTTTATTGTTCTTTTCCAACAATCAGCGTCTGGGTCATCTAAATTTTGCCGGATTAATGCAATTACAGAAGGACATAATACAGGTATAGTATTTTGGGTCCACACTGTTCTTTATTTTCTCCACATATTCTCAATCGGGTTGAATACACAGTAGTAAGAAGGAATTGTGTCACTTCTGTATGTTAAATGTCCTTAGAACCTATAAAAGCTGCGTTTTTTTTATATTCTTATTCAAAGTACATGTTGTTTTGGTGCATAAATTCCTGGATTTCCGCTTTTGTATTTGAAGAGCCTGGAACCTTCTTCAATTGGCGACTATGGTAACTGGAATTGTCCATAACTATGACACTATGCGGGGAAATATTTGGCAGTAAAGTATTTTCGAACCAATCTTCGAACAATTCGGCTGTAGTATCTTGGTGGTAATCCAACGACGAATCTTGAATGTTCTTCGCCGAAAGTCCCAAACTGTTTGGAATCCAACCATCTTCTGATCCAGCATGAATAATCGTGATCTGTTTTCCTTTGTTCGATGGAGCTTTTGATTGTTATCACACTGTTCCATCGGTCCATTCGTTTGCCGGCGTATCGTGGGTATCATACCAGGTCTCATCCAAATAGATTAGTGGTCTTTGTAAAGAACTGTAATCACTTACGTAAGTTAAATATTCAAAACGCCATTGTCTAATCCGTTGGGATTCCATAATTACTTGCCTTTTGTCAATTTTGCAGTATTTGAAACATAGTTTGGATAAAAGTGTCCATAGGTTTCCAATTGATATCATTATCTCAGTGGAGCTCCTTAGGTAGTCTTGTTTACAATGATGTGATAGTAGGCACCAAGTTTTCTTCGTACATAGAGTAGATAGTTCTTCTTATGAAATCATTATCACCGTCATCAGTCATCACTATCGTTCCGTTTTCGTCTCGGATGAATCGGCCTCGAAATGTGAACTCTCACTGATGATTCCGGTATCCCTGTCAAATCGCTGGTTAATCTTACAGCAGGAGTAAAAGCCCAACCCCTTTGGACCAGCTTCTGATGAACATGTCTGACGGTTTCTTTGGCATCAAGGGATAAAACTCGTCAAACAGGAACAGTAACACAGGGCTGATGCAGTTTCCCAAGGACGAAACATTTTTCACAAAAATTATTAAACAGCACAGCTAATAATGAAAAAATTTGTAACTGTCCTTCTGAACAAATTGTGCATTAAACTGGAGTAGAAATCAATCTTTTGGAGTAGCAGAACAGACAAAACCACGGGGCATTAAAATTAAAAGTTGAGGGAGTAAGCAATTAATTTATTAAATAAACATAAATTTGTCGCTTTTTCTAATTTTCTTCAGCTTTCATTATCTTATCGAGTTCATTCGTAATTTAATTTTGTTAATGAATAATTTACACAAAGTGCAAGGTACATAATATACGTTTCCTGTCTCTTGGACTAATAGAGAAAATAATGAGTAAAAATACAAAAAACCTACTAAGAACTAAGAACTAAATTTCACAGGAGCAAAAATGTTTGAATGGGAAAATCTAAAATATTAAAATTAACTGGCATAGTGTATTAACTTCGGTATAATTGTAAATATTAGTTCTTACAAAGTTTTTTAAACTTTATTTATAAATCTAATGTGGTTTAATAAAACTGCATGGCTATTTCTACAACAAACAAAGTATATATATTTTTATAAATCCTCTAAGTATAGGATTTAACACGACTCAGTGCACTTGCAAAGCATAAAATCTTCTGTAAAATATCCTAATGACAGATGATCCTTCTTTTGTATGGAGTCTTAAAAGATATAATCGTCATGCTAACATCTGCTGAAAGCCCAAAAACATTTCTTCTTGCATCAATTTTACACAATACCATGCTTTTATGCTGTAAATTGTGACAGCCCATATAGTTGTTCTATACATTGTACAGCTGCTAATGGTTCCTAGAGAAAATATATTATTTATTTTATAGAAATTTCTATTTTTGATGGAATGAATAGTACAATATGGGTTAAACCAAAATTTAAAGGAAAAGATATAAAATTTAAATAGTTCTTCTATAATATACACATTGTAAATATTGCACAGATAATCTCTAAAAACGAAGATGGATTATAATGTGGGAATGGGTTTTCCAAAAGTTGTACCATGTGTAGCCTGCTGAAAAAGAAAACAAATCGAAGATTACAGAATAAAACAAAATAGTGGTTTTAAACAGAATAACCTAGCACCTGCTGTGGAGCACATTGTCATTGCCCCTGTTATTTTCATACAAACTAGCCGTTCTACTTTCTGCAACTTAGCACATGCCGTTGATTGTTCAATTTTTGGCCACCACAGTAATGAATCATATGTGGATGGTATTATGTAAAAAGGAGTTAACTCAAAAAACAAAAAATATTGAGTTATCCCACTCTTATGGTAGAATATGGTATTATTTATGTTATGCAAAAATAAGTTAAGCCACATTTGTGTTTCAAAGACCATTAGAATAAAAATTTTAATCCACAATCCCTCAGTCTTAGATATACCATTAAGAAAAAAACATTTAGCCACCAACTGAAGCAATAAAACATTCATCCCACAGTCAGTCCTTTAAAGGGTTTTTGGAACAAACTCTCAACTTCTTTCATACGATTAATAATTTGTTCATTATTATGAAGTTTGTTTCTAGAAAGCAACTGCAAAGTGGAAATCCTCACTTAAGTATTATAAAGGAAAGTCCAAATTGTGATAACTTACTGTAGTAATTTTGTATTGTGTTAATAAGCTGAAAACCTAACCTCAACAGCATTTAGAAAGTTACATTTTATCAGCCTTATTAAATTTTACAGTGGTTACTATTATTTATCAGATTCCAATAATAAAACTGTGTTAGTTTAAATGCCTATTGCTAAAATTTCTACTTTCTGCAACGGATAATCGTGTGGGTTGAATGGTTATTGCTAAATAACCAACATGTATTTCATACACAGCATAGGTTATGAAAGACTGTAGAAAGAAGAACAAATTTGTTGTGAATAAAATAGAAAGACAAAGAAATGGTAACGGCTGACAAATTACTGGAAAACACGACCAACAGAAAAATAGATTTGAACAAGGAAAAAGTAAGTTGGCTTAAAAATCATGAAATAAATGTTTATAACCCTATGCGCTCTACATAAAAAAAGAAACAAGTGCAGAGAATGAAGCACAGATAGTAGACATAGAATAAAGAAAAAAAGGTAGACAACAACAATCCTTCAAAGATATTCTGAAACTAGTGCCACAAGACTTAAAACCATTTTATAGTTTCTTAAGAACTGCCCAACAAGGGGGATTTGATGACGATTGTGTGGACTTTGAAATGGATAATGACGAATACTAAAATCCTTTTATAAATTTTTAGTCAACTATGAAGGACTAATTTAATTCCAATATAGCAAAAAGCATTTATCCCACATTTTAATTTTTTTACAAAAAATATTTGGTAGTTGATGTTAAAGATACTGTAAAAAGGTAAGCACAAATATTGTTGTTATGGTGACATCTGGAGCATGTGTTTTACCAGATGTTATTGACTTGAGAGCTATTTAACTCAAAATCTGGTTTCTATGGGTTAACTCTTTTTTGCATAACACCATCCATGTGACCATGGGCTTGATAATCGTTTGGTATGACCAGAAGATCATTTTCGGTTTCAAGCTCCAAGTCTCCCCAATGGTCCTACCCCAATAAGTCTTTACCTCCTTGGAACATTTTAGTTCGATGTTGTTCACAGTTGGAGCGGTTAGAGAGTATCTGTATCTCCTGGTGAACCGTATCAAAGACCTTTTTTCTGGCAACATTTTTCTATTATGTTTAGTGCAATTTGCACCTGCCTTCAAAATCATGTATAACATTTTATTAAAAAATAGGTGCTGCCTATTTATTATCATCGATATTAAATATTTTCGTATATTTTTTAAAGCCTTATTTTGTGATCAAAATACAAAATCGACAACAGGGTCAACCTGTATATTCTATGTAGCCAACGTTGGTGTATGGCAGGCTCATAAAATAGATACATTATCCTTAGAATGTTGTTAACGAAATACTCACAATAGAAAGATAGGATCACATTTTAAAAGGTTCGAAGGTTCGTTAGTAAACTGTATGTAATAGAAAACACTTATTTTCAAAACTGATTAGTTTGGTCGTAAGATTGAGTTACATCCTATTTAGTGTATTGAAAGCATTCCCAGACAACATAATATCGTTATTTATACATAGAAAACACAAGTTATTTTAAATAGTTTTATGATAATAATTAGATTGTTTGTATTAAGATAAACATAGTAGGTACCTTACAACCATTTTTACAAAATTTGATATTGGACAGAAATATATTGAGATAATTTACCCAATACTGAAATTTAATATTAAATTTTAATTTATAATTTTGCTTAATTTTTTAGGTTAGGGTTCAAGAACAAAATTTATTTTAATCTTTTTATATTGAATTCTTAATAATTAACCAAGTAAACACTTATCGAATGTAATTGAACTAGTTTAATGGAAAATTTTATTTAATAAGAAAATGTTGTGAATCAAAGATATCAAAACAAACTGTCTCTGTCAGTAAATTCACTGTAAACTGTCTTCAGTTACTTACCCTTTTTTTAGTTTTGCGAGATTTTTGCTATCAAGTTAACATGTTCCTCTTAAAAGTTGACTAGCCTAACTTTTTGGTTTTATCATTGTTTACGTTGAATTAAAATCTAGCACATTTAAACGGCTTATCTTTAATTTATCTCGGAAGTAGAACATAAGAGAAATATTTTCTTCTTAGGAAAACTAATTATTTAGAGAAACCACCATGGATTAGGAAAACACATATTATTTAAACATGAATCTTTATTAATACATTAATGAAAAAGTATATATTAAGGCAATTGGTTATTACAGGAATATAAAACCAAGATAGAACCTACTATTCTCTCAACAGACATTTAACAGAATTAAAAATTAAAATCGATATTTGTCTCAACGTTTTTTATAATTCTGTAAACTAAGGGCAAAATTAATTTCAATTATAATCTTTAAACTTACATTTTTGAATTTCTTTTTTCTATTGTTTCTATTTTAGATATTAAACACAATCACATTAACCAGAAGTTCAGGATTATAGATTATAGAACAAAGAAACAAAAAGCCTTTCTCAGAAAACAGTTAAATTTTTTAACTATAATGTGCGTGCTAGAAGATAAAGACTATTTCTTTTGAAAAAGTTTTATTACAAGTCAGAAAAAATTTATTTTAGAAAAGGTATTATAAATTTTATATTGGTAATATTTCTTTTGCGGCTTTTTAATAGGTTTCTTTCCGCCATTTAAAGAAATTAGAAAAAACAATCACCAAATTTATGACTAAAAGTTTTATAGTCTTTTGAAAAATATGGATTTTTTTCTATTATTATTGACCTTGCTTGGAAGAGCAAACTGGTCAGATTATTGAAAATTATCATTAACTCTGAGGAATACCCAGGGGCCGTTTTAATTAAAGTAAAATTTCTCATTGATATTTTTTAAGAAAATACTTTAAATAGATACAAATCAAATATTGAAATTTTATACTTTCGTATAATTTGACTAATGTGTAAAAATTTGATAATAATTGATAATATTGATGTTGAAAATATTTTTAGTCTTATCCAACTAACAGAGAAAAAAACATCAACAAGGTACACATTTTGCTCTTAGATACTGTCCCAATTAAGAAGCTTATGCAAATA
Source organism: Ophraella communa (assembly GCA_035357415.1). NCBI lineage: Eukaryota > Metazoa > Arthropoda > Insecta > Coleoptera > Chrysomelidae > Ophraella > Ophraella communa. Next base: position 32,027,024 of record CM068993.1, read on the forward strand.
TTAGAACTATCTTCTATAAATAATACAGCAATTGCAGCGGTAAATCAACTTTACGACGAGTGATACTATAAAATAAAACTAGCCCAAAACTTTTAAATAGTTTTCTCGTTTAAAAGGTCTTCGCCAGGGATGTTGCTTATCTTCCAAATTATTTATATTTAAGTATAAAGTTTGTTCAATTCAATTCTGAAAAATGGTTAGATTAACGGGAATGCATAAAATAACGGAGATTGGTTACGGAGATAACATCCTAACACAACAGGAAGTAACTCGCCTATTTCATGAGAAATTTCCTAATTTACTGCCTATATCCCAAGGAACAATAAGTAATAATAATAAGTTTGGTCATGTAAGGCAGATAAAAAAAGCAGCTGCCAATGCACTGAGTGATGAACTCAAATTAGATGTGTTACTTGAGTTTCAGGAAAACCCACATACATCGAGTAGACAAGCATCCACTACATTCAATGCTAGCCATACATCGATAGCAAACATATTAAAAGAAAATAAATTGCATCCGTATAAGATGATACCTACTCAGTTCATGGAATACGATTTTGATAGGAGAACTTTTTTTTGTGAGCAAATGATGGACATGTTGGATAACAATATTATCCAATTAGAAGACGTTATGTTTTCTGATGAGTGTACTTTTTTACTTAACGGTCATGCTAATCGGCAAAATTGCTGCTACTGGTCCACGGAAACTCATCACTGGATGAGAGAAAAACACACTCAATACCCTCAAAAGGTTAATGTTTGGGCAGGGATTGTAGGGAACAATATCATTGGTCCCTTTTTTATTGAGGGCAACTTGAACGGCAACAATTATTTGGCACTACTTCAAAATGATGTCATTCCAACGTTTGCAAATTTATATCCTGATCCAGGTAACCCTCAAGTTCCAGCGAATACGATATGGTATCAGCAGGATGGAGCACCACCACATTACCAACTTAATGTCCGGCAGTGCCTCGATACAATATTTCCCAATCGATGGATAGGGAGGCGAGGATCGATTGAATGGCCAGCGCGATCACCTGATCTTACATTATTAGATTTCTTTTTATGGGGATATGTGAAAAGCCATGTGTACAAAACTAAACCTTCTGATTTAAATGACTTAAATGAACGAATAACGCTTGCGATTAGGTCGATCACGCCTGATATGTTAAATAATGTTAGAAGACAGTTTTATTTGAGATTAGGATATTGCCAAGACGTTCGCGGAGAACCTAATCCAAGCTCACGAAATTCAAGACTGCTTTTGTAATTCGTTTTAAAACTGCTAATGACAGCATAACCAGCAAAATGTTGATGGAAAATATTATATTAGCATCTTAAATTATTAAAATTTGAAAATAAATTTTTTTAGTGATCCAATTTAAAATTTTACTAAGGTTTTAATTCAATACTTTTAAAAGTAGAAATGAAATGTCCAAGTCCATGTCACAAAGTTTTATTATGTATAAGAAATATGTAAAGTTTTAAAAGTTTTCCTTTATTCATACAAAAAATTATATTTTATATTTTTTATCTGTTTACCAGTTCTAGGGAATGTCACGGATTCTAAGGGTAAAGCTAAGCAGTGAGCTCTTTCTAATTCAATTCAGATCGTGTCTCATTATCCTGAAACAAACAGCACGTGCACTTATTGATATTCATCCGGACGTCATTGATCATCATGTTTAATTATTCATTAGTTTGAATAAAATATTGCAAACAGGATTTTTGATATTTTCAAAGAAATAGCCTAGAGTTGCATGATGTAATCTAATTTATTATACCCAGTTATATAATTTTTTTTAAGTTCATAAATTTTAATTGAAAACAATTTATATCTAAACTTTGTGTTTACTTTATCATTAAACAAATTTAATTCTAACTCTGTTTACCGAAGTCACTTTAAAAATACTGATATTAATAACAAGAAATAATATTTTATTTTTTAAATTGTAAATAAGTAAACAAAAACATTTAAAAAAAGGAAGAATGGACTAGTTTAGTGATTTTTTTTATATTTGCATCTTATAAAATAGGTTTTTAGTGCTTCAACTTTACAAATAAAATTTTTATAAAATTAATCCTTTAGCCATAATCGGCTTTTGAAATTTAAATTTAATGGTTACATACGTCATAAGTGGTAAGTGACGTGTTTCAATAAGATTGGTAGAAAATTTGCGAAGTTGTCGATATGCTTTAATATTAACCGAGAAACTTATCTCTCTCTCTTATTTGTTGTCATTAAAAAGAGATAAACATATTGATATTTTTGTTCTCTGATTGACACTTCATCAAATAAGGAGTAAAACACTAAACAAAATATTCTGTCATTTTCGTTAGTTTAATTTGTTGTTTGGTTGTGTTTGGTTTATGAAAGAAATTACTTCTATACTATTTTTGATTCGAAAATAAAAATCCCTAACACCTTATCCTTCAAAAATAACCAATAGAAATAATTGTTCTATCGGAGAGCAACCCTTCTATCGGTACAGTGAGAGAGCGAATTACAAGAATACGGTTTTGGCATTTTCAATAGAACCACGCCCACTTTCTATTGGCTGTTCTATTCTATCACCGTCAAGAATAGGGGTCTTGTTTGTTTATTACAGATAATCACGATTTTCTCTCCTGTCATAAATCTTGTCAACTGGTACAATCAGTTAGTCACCGAACACGGTGTTTTGTGCCGCCAGTTCTTTGAGAATACTTGAAACGAACGTAGGTAAACTGTGACAACGTTGACTTTTAAACACACTTCATTATTGGTTATTAGTTGGCGCTACGTTTAAAACTTACTAATTATTTATTGCTAAATTTTACGAAATGAGAAAAATTACTTGCAAAATGAATACCAATATAAGTAAGTAGGTATCTTATCCTATATAAATATATATTGCTATTATTTGGATTAATATGATCTTACTAAACTAGTTCATTAGTGTGTCAATAAGAAAATCTATACAATTTACATTCATCTTGGTTCCCTGGTTCAGTGAAATTTGTCAATGTAAAATTAACCATCATTATCTGTTAACCTGCATAACACCTGCTAGCTGCCAAACTGCATAAATACTAGAAAAACTGGGTAATTGCTACAAAACCTGGTAATCACCTCAAAACTGCCAAAAAGTTAGACTTTTTGCCTTTTATGCACTTTTCACTAAAACTAATATTTCCTAGACAAACTAAAGAAATTAAAAGTTATACCTAAAAATATTACATATTGTGGAAATATTTCCAATACAATTTCAAAAATATCATTTAAAACACTAAGTAATAATTTGTTCTTTTTATTTACCAAGTCGCTAATTTACTTTTTATATTGTATTTTTTTATATTATTTTCTGTGAATATTTTTATTTAATTTATATTGTAGACATTTCTTTAAACTCTGTATATGGTTGGGCTTCTTGTCACAAGATGTATTTCTTTAAGACAATAAAATTAATAATAATAATAAATAATAATAAGTAATGTTGGGCAAAAATGTTAAATGTCCCTAAAAACCCAAATTAAAAAAATTCTGTTGTTTACAAAGTTAATGGTCCAAAATGTGGACCCAGGTTATGTCGTCACTAGTAAATTTGTAAATCCTCTGCCTACACCTTATATTTAATCCTATGGGTAATTTCGCCACCAATATTTTCATAGTTATTTCCTGGTTTTTCTATATCATTGCACAGTTATACTGTGTTATATCCAAGATAGTCCCTTAGGGCAAATAATATTGCTTTAATATTGTTAAGTTTTATTACTTCCATACTTGGTCTAGTCTAAACACTACATAATCAACATCAGGTAAATACCTTGAAAGAACAAAATGTAACTTCAATATGTCAATCTCGCGATGCTCGTTTTAGCTATACTGCTTTTATTTAATTACAGCTATTTATTTAATTAAAGGTAGAAGTTTAAACGAATATTTGTTCATTATTCTTAGTAAGATGGACTTCCACAGAGTAAGGGTTAGTACAATAAATTTAAATACAATCCAGTTAAAAAATTATGTCAACCAACCCGCTGCTAAAACCCTATCACTAGTGCATCAACCTTCTTGCAGTCAAGCTACCCGATTCTAATGAATCAGGTAAAATTTTTCTTTCTGCTCCAGTAATTTCATCGAAAATAATAATAAATAATTGGACGAAATCCTTTTTCGTAAAAACTTAAGACCCGAGTTAAAAGGGTTGTATTGTAATATTTTGTAATTTTTTCCTATGTACAGTATGATGCAAATGTATGGAATAAATTCATTATTTTAGAAAAAGACGACTTTTAAAAAAATCTTAAAACACGTCAATTTCAATTTTTGAATGGCCATCAACTGCTATAGATGTGATGGACATTACATCATTAGTGATGGCGTAATAACGTCATCGACGATTTTTTAAAATACAAACCGAGGTCACGTGACAGCTCATTTGAAAGGTCTCCTTATCGCCTTTGCAACAATGTAATCATTTGAATATTTATTTCAACAGGATATATGATGTTTTTGTGGAAAACGCTGGAACTTATGTCATTTTTGTAAAAACGCTCTATATTTCATTGTGAATATCGCTGTTCTGTGCTTATTTTGTTGGAAATTACTAATTGAACCGGTAAATACAATGGTTGGTTACTAGATGTCATAGCTAACTCAAATTAGCCATTTTTGGACGTGTTGTTTTTTTAATAAAGTCTTCGATTGTTTTTACTGTTATTTTTCATCATTAATCGAAATAACGTGTAAAAAAAAACATTTAAAACTTATACATCATAAATTGAGACAAATTTTTCAATGCAATAATAAAAAATCGTAGTGTTATGAATTTTTCGCTCTTGGATTTATAAACAATACTTTCCGCCTTATTTTTAGTGTTCATATAATTGGTTTTCCGATAAGGTAGGCGGAAAAACTTGATTAGTCTTAAAATTTTATTAATACCGAAAAAAGCATTGTTTATCATCGTGCTCAAACGGTTCTTTGAATTAAATTAAATATTTTATGAACAGCATAGAAACACGAAGTTCAATAAAAAATGTTGAGGACTTTTAACAATGAATATGAAGCTAAAATAAACTATAACAGTCTTACTAGATCTATGAGGTACTACATTAAAATAAATCATGAACTAACCCTATATACATGCCGATAATTTATTTGCATCTTGTTTTGTTAAGGTTCGTGTTTCTATGAAATGAACTATAGTTGTTTTAAATCCAAACCCATTATTTGAACAGAGAGGCAAATATATTGTTGTGTAATATAATGTAACGCCAATGTTGTCGGTACCTTTTCGCGAATAAGCTAGTGTTCGAGTCTTCACTTCTCGCTTGAAAAAGGTGGAGTCAGAACTTAGTATATAGCAGATGAAGTTATTTTCTTTGTATGCTGGAATAAATTACACATGTTCAATTTAAACATACATATTTATCTTGTGTGTATAGTATACAACGTGCGATTTTCAACGGAATCGTGACCGCGGTGGTTCGCAGAAAAATATTTTGAATTACGACTACAGGAATAAAGAGGAAAAGAAGATAATATGACAGGTTTATGGGTGGTTAGGCAGTGGATAACGATGAGTTAAGATGATAAAATAAACGCCTCAAATCCCACCTAGTAATTTTTTTAACTGAGGATTACTAAAAGTGAAAACTTTTTAAGTTTTCAAGACGAGATTGAATTTTTTTTCGAGATCGAGAAAGACATTTAAAAAAATCTAGGCGTTGCAATAACTCAGAGCGTTCGGTGTGTTCGGTGAGTCTTGGCCTACACCTGCCGACATTAAGGAGATGTCCCCTGGATAAGGCAAGATGGACCATGTCTTAGGAGGGCGACTCCTTGGGAGGATGTACAATGGGCCATATTGTGGCCTAAGTGCTGTGGGTCTATACTCACCCTTCCTACTCTACAGATACAGAGATATACAGGGTGAGTCATAACTATTGGGACATAGACTAAGGACAGGTTATTTGGACCAAAATATGGCTATTGGGCCAAATATGCCTTAATATAATGTTGCTGAGAAAAAAGGTACAGGGTGTTAAAGTTAATATTTGTTTTTCGTTTTTTGCTAATAGTTTCCCTGTATATTTATAAATTGATATCAAAATTGGCACAAAGGCATAATCTTAGACAAGAAATAGTATTTTATTTACAATTCCACTATCAAATACCAAACTAATAAACAAAGTTGCAACTAACCTAAGGTTTCCGTTTTGACGATAAATCAAAACTAAACACACTTTAACTTAAAAGAACTCACAAAAACTCAAACTAAATGTTCTACATGGTTTCCTCCGATTTCTATGCCTTTTCTAATTCTTTTTATAAAGGATTTTCGGACGTTAAAAAAAATGTTACTCTGTCCCCTTATAAGATTAGCTGCATTTTGAATGTATCTTCAAAGTTCGTCTCGTGTATTAATTTCATTGGCATAAACTAAGGACTTCATATGTCCCCAAAAATAAAAATCTAGCGGGTTGTACTAAGGACTTCTTGGTGGCCATTGAAAATCACTGCCTCTGCCAATCCATCGTTGAGGAAATACGTCATTAAGATGATTTCTAACAGCTAATGAAAAATGAGGTGGCGCTCCATCCTGCATAAACCACATTTACATCCAGTGACAGATCATCTAAAATATCACTAAGAGTATTTTCCAAAAAGAATAAATAAGAATCTCCATTTAAATTCGGAGGAAGAACATAAGGCCCTAGTAGTTGGTCGCCTATAATGCCACACCAAATATTCAATTTAAACTCATGGAAAATGTCTAGCTTTAATAGCATGCGGGTTTTCTTCTTCCCAATAATGACTATTTCGCCAATTAAAAACCCCTCGTCTGGTAAAAGTTGCTTCGTCGGTGAACATAATATTCTTAATAAGGTGTCTGTCATTGCGATGTATATTCAGAATACGTTGGCAAAACTGTAACCGTCGTGGAAGATCTGTTGGAAGTAAATTTTGAAAACGGAGTGAAGTGATAAGGATGAAGGTTCTCTTTTTTTAGAATTCTAATTATAGACGACTGATTTACCCCTGTTGCTGCTGATAGATGTCGTGAACTTATTTCAGGATTTTCATCTACTCGAACCAAAAGTTCATCTTCTTGATTAGGTGTGATTTGTTTCGGTCGACCACCCCGATTTTTAGTGTGAAATGACCCAGTTTCACCTAAACTACGATATAATCTTGCAAAAGTTTTGTGATTTGGTTGCCTTCTGTTTGCGTATAACATTCCATACCTTCTAGCTGTCGAGCGACCGCAAAAATTTTCTTGTGCGTATACGCAAATCATATTTCGCATTTCCTCATTAGTAAAATGATTGTGACGAGGCATTTCAATCAAAAAAAGTAATGATTACTTTTAAAAAATGCAGCATTACACTACACTGTCACATCAAAAATAATTTACTCTGAACAAATGACATTTACCAACAACAATTATCTGACAGTCCAAAGGATTCTTTTCATAAATGAATTAATATTTGAAATCCTTTTTTAAGACTCTAAGCAGTTCGACTGCGTTTTTATCGAAAACGGTTGAAATTATCATTTTTAAACAAGAGTACCAATTTTACGTAAAAATGATGTTTACGTCATATTTTCTAATAAAATTACTAAAAAATTTCATCAGAAAAAGTTTAGACTCAATTTGATCATTAGGAATGATCCCCGTGTCGCCCTCTATGACAAAACGTAAAATTGTAAATAAAATACTATTTCTTGTCTAAGATTATGCCTCTATGCCAATTTTGATATCAATTTATAAATAAACAGGGAAACTATTAGCAAAAAACGAAAAACAAAAATTAACTTTAACACCCTGTATCTTTTTTCTCAGCAACATTATATTAAGGCATATTTGGCCCAATAGCCATATTTTGGTCCAAATAACCTGTCAGTCTATGTCCCAATAGTTATGACTCACCCTGTAGAACTCATAGCGTTTCATAGGTCAAATAAAAAACTATGTTAGGAACATAAACATAATAAAATCAACGAAACATAAAAAATGGCAAATAACACAGGTAAAAAAAGCCAAAGAAGCAATAATGGATGGAGTTTTTTGTAAAATTTATACTGGAAGGGATGCGATTAACGTAATAAAAAAGAAAACATATTTATTATGGCGTGAACATTGGTAAAATGTTGAAACTTTTAAAAAAAGTGTCACCTTTTATTCAGAAAAAAACTACTCTACTTAGAGAATCTCTTTCGACAAAATTCAAATTACAAGTAGTTTCAGACGTTTTCAACACAAAATACAATTTTCTGTCTCTGAAAATACATTCATAAAAACACGACAGCAAAATATAACCTCAAAACAACCACAACGGTCTTTCAATGCAATTGATAACTAAAGTACTTGCGGTCAACCACTGATAGAGCAATATGGTTGACTGCATGCTCACATTAGACTATTTCACTTCAATGCGAGAGATTTAACAACATTCTTATACAAAATTTCTCTCTGTGATGCAATTTATCTCAACGATATTGCGAAAATATTTGATAAAGTGATAAGTAGAATCGTCAAAATAGAAGAAAACCTGTGCAAGTGTGAGTCGAGGGCCCTCAGAAGCCAAGAAGACATTTATCAAGGTAAGTGAACCTCTAAACATCGTTAAGGTGAGTTTTGCTGAGTTACTTTTGCTATTTTTTGGAAATCCAAGTTTCAAACTGTCTTTAAAAGATAAACCAGAACCAAATCAAAAGATCTAACATCAAGATCGTACAACTGGGCTAGAAGTACAAGGACAAGTGCTACAACCCAAAGAATATCTAAAATATTTAGGTTATGTAATCCAGCTAAACACAACCAGCATATACCTAGATGAGCGTATTTCAAAAGCAAATATTGCCTTAAAACTATTATATCCAATAAGCAGAAACAGCAAATTGGCTGAAAACGTCAAAGTTGTATTATATAAACAAATAATCAGACCCATCATGATTTATAGATATCCAGTTTTCTATAATCGTAAGCAGATTGTGGAAAACAAAAGACCGAGAATGGCTTTCTGGAAGGGACACTATCCACAACCATATCCCAGGAATGACTGGTTACATAATAAAGCGGACATTCCCTAGATAAGGGAATATGTACGTAACATAACAAAAAGATTTTATGAATATAGTGTTCCTGAAAAAATCATAACACAAGCTAAACGCGCAGCTAACACCCGCTTAAGGGTTATCTACCGCTGCACAGTGATCTAAGAATATAGCTCCTGTCAAAATAAACTCGAACCCCATTAGTAACGAAGGGACAGCAAACCCTAACGCAGAGGGAATGAAAGATGAATGGTGTAAATAGAAATGACTGAAGTATGAATGAGTGTAAATAATGTATATAGTAGATTAGAAATATTTTCTTTAAAGATAGGCGCAAGAGAACTTACGAAATTCTCATATTAATTAATGCATAGAATATTTAGGGTATCATAACTTTTAAGAGGACAAGGGATTGATTGTATACCATGAAACAACCAACGTTGGATACTGCTATGTAGCAAGGAGCCACATGTGGAAAACTAAAAGAAAAAATCGCAAGGAATAGTTCCAACCAGAAGAGCGGTGCAGGCCAAAATATAATAAAATATTATTGCAGCTATTACCATAACTTGTGATTAAACTTTATGTAAAATTCATGACGAATAAAGATTATAAGATGCACTTTATCTATTTATTAATAGATATCGGGCTAAAGCATCATTCTGCATCCTGCTCTGCGGAATGAGAAGTACTTACCTCGTACTGATGACGACAAAATAATGCCGAAACCGTACTACGAGTAGTATTCTTTCCTTTCATTTGCAAAACAACAGAGATGGTCTTAAGTATCTATTTAAATGTAATCCAATATCCGGTTGGGCATTTAGTCCAAGAAGTAGTTGTTTTTTCTTTAGAAAACGTTCAAGCCTAGTTTACAAACGTTTATAAACCTAATCTAATAAATTCTCTTTAAATTATCTATTATTAGATAATTTTTAAGGCTTAACTCAATCAGTGTGTATTTTATTTTAAAATAATGAACAACTTAGCGATTCTATTTAATAGAAGTCTACAAGCAACTTGCCATGAGCATACTTCACTTGTTCGGTAGCTACTTACAACAATAAATTGGACGTGCTGTCTAATGAAGCTAAAGAAAATATCAGTATTATCCTCCTAACATAGAAGCGTCAAAACGTACAGGTACCTTTCGGCGGTTTGACTGTAAAACGGATGACATAATTTTCGAAAATCCTTTAAAGCGGCATCTACAATCGCATTAGTGTACAGGACAGGACTTCAATCGATTATTATTATTTTTAACTAATTTGATAATAATTTTCTTAATTAATGTACAAATACAAATAGAATTTTTCAATGAAAGAGGGTATCGTTTTGAATGGCTGTTTCGGGCTAATCCGGAAAAATAGTAAATTTATTAAAAAAACTTAAAAATATGGTAAGAAAAAACAGCGACTTGCTTTTAAATTCATGTTATCGGCTTAAAATTAATTTCTATTCTTTCAAAACCTACTTTATAAGATATTTAATTATTAAACAAAACTATTAAATGCAAGAAAGAACTCTTCGATTGGAAAAACCTTTCATAAAATATATTACTGATAATTTTAATCCTACTGTGTATAAGGCCCGAATATTTATTCATATTTAACTGACAAATGTAAAAATATGAAAAAATTTTTGACATTTATTAAAAACTAAATTAGTGAAATACATTTTTGACGTGGCAACTGCGCATGTTTGGATACGTCACATTACAGACACAAAGCTGGATCACAGATTCATAAAATTCTATGGTTAGGGCCCGTATGCACAATCAGTCGGTTCTAATTCAACCAACGGTATAACCATCAGAAACTGCAAAATTTATATGCACCAACCCAATTAGTAGTTAAATGCATACGGGCCTCAGCAAATAAGTATAGAAGGTTTGGCAGCACATTTTGTCTACAGGGACCCTATTCTCAAAAGGTGACATATTTGTCTCATTCGAGAAATCCTCTTTGTCAAAGAAAATCTGAATAACCTTATTGTCAAATGTCTCCTTCGCAAATTTTTGATAGACAAATTTTAGAATGATCAAAGGCAGTCGATAACAGCAGTGGAATATTGAATGGCAAACTAAAAGAAATAAAACCAAATGTGGGCCTTTGGCAACCACACACACTTCAAAGACAACATCAAACACTTGTTTCTAAATTAAGATTGGGTCACACACGATTAACTCATGAACACCATTTTACAAAATCACCACCACCTCATTGTAATTTGTGCAATATTACTATAAGTGTCAAACACGTTTTATGTGAGAGTCCAAAATATACTCAAGAAAGAACAATCCATAAAATTTTATCAAACCTAAGTGACGTTTTAGGACAACAATGCAACGTCACTGACTTAATTAATGTTTTAAAAAGTATTAATATTTTAAATCAATAATTAAAATATTGTAAATCCGCTAAAATATTCAAATTCAAGCCGTAACCAAAGCGGCAACCGTGTTGAATATTCGCCCATAAGATTTACATTGGCCTATGCCGGCCACGCTGCATAATAACTGTGACCCGCTCTATAGCAAATCTCAATTACGACAACTTTTAATTATACTCATTTTAACAAAACAACATAAAAACTCACAATTTATAGACAAAACTGAGAAAATTGTACCCAAGTGTAAGAAATTTACCTGTTAATTATAAGAATATCAAATTGGAAGAGGCAGATTTTATTGGCAATAAAGTTATTATACTGTATTTGAAAATCAAGAGAAAGTAAATTCCCAGAATAAAAACTAATTCGGTATGCAAAACTATAGTACAGTACGTGCGGTAAAACTTCAATATTTGTAATGCATTCTAAATTGTTTTTGTTAATTTCAATACAAAATTTATTAAATTTCTTGGACTATCACATTATTTTATGATCTTTCATTTTTACTACAGTAGACCTAAGAGGATTAACGTGCGTCATAGGCGTAACCAGATTAGAAAGGGATAATTGTTATTTAACGACCTCCGAATGGCAACAGCTTCTAATGACAGATATTTTGACTTAAATAGTGCTTAAGTTTCTAGAAATGCAGTTATTTGATTTTCGATAAACGTGACAAATAGTAGTGACTAAAAATGGAAGCAATTTGTGAGTATACGCCAGTGAAAAAATTAAAACTAGATCATTTATCGCTCAATGAAAAGAGTGCTGTAGTGAATGTGTACCACTATTTTAAACATCAAAATCCCTCAAACACTATTGACAGTGTAGTTGAAACAACATCTAAGGCAATGGGATATGGAAAATCTACAATATATAGAGTTCTAAAGGAGGAAAAATCAGGTGGAATAACCTCACCAAAGCCGAAACCAGGTAGACAAAAACTATTAAAAGTCAACGTGGACGAGTTTTTTAAAAATGCTATTCGTAAGCTTGTTCACTCATTTTTTATAAACAAGCAAATACCAACTTTAGATAAAGTTTTCAAAGCCATTACGAATGATATTGATTTACCCACAATAAGCCGGGATAAACTATGGAAAACGTTACATGAGTTAAATTTTAAATTTGAAAAAATGGGCAGACACTCAATGCTAATTGATTCTGAAGAAATTGTATGTTGGAAAAGACAGTACCTCAGAAGAATACAACAAGTTAAAGCTCAAAATAAAAACATTTATTATTTAGATGAAACATGGGTTAATGAAGGACATTGTGTAGGAAGAGTTTGGAAAGACAAAAATATAAAATCATCCCATCAAGCTTTTCTAGAAGGATATACTACTGGTTTTAAGGAACCAATAGGAAAAGGTAAAAGATTAATTATTTGTCATATAGGCAGTACAAACGGTTTTCTTGAGAATGGTTTACTCTTATTTGAATAAAAAAAAACCGTTGATTATCACGAAGAAATGAATGGAGACGTATTTGAGGAATATTTTGAACAGATGATTCAATTCATACCAAAAGGATCGGTTATTGTAATGGACAATGCAAATTACCACTCCAGATTACTTGAACCTTTACCAACCACTAAATGGAAAAAGGATGAAATTGCAAAATGGTTATCTTCTAAAAATTTAGCCTTTGACAATACAATGCTTAGGGCATAATTGTTAACTATTGCTAAAAAACATAAGCAAAATTATAAAAAATATAATATTGAGGAGATAGCCAAAAAACGAGAAATTGAAATCCTTCGTTTACCGACCTACCATTGTGAGCTGAATCCGATAGAATTGATATGGGCTCAAGTTAAAGGTTATGTTGCCAGAAATAACACTACTTTTAAATTATCACATGTTAAAAATCTCTTCAATAAGGCAATATCTGAAGTAACAAGTGAAAATTGGCAAAATGTATTAGACATTTTACAGAAATAGAAAAAAAAAATGTGGGAGCTAGATAACATAATTGATATTACTATAGAGCCCATTGTAATTTCTCTAGAATCAGATGGTGAATCTTCTGACACAGAGTGCGAGGAACAATAACTTTAAAATTATTAATTTATGTACTTTAATTTTATTTTTAGATTTTTATTTTTTAAGATTTAATATAGTCGTATTTTTTGCATGTTGCTCGTCAAATTTTATCCTTGCGGTTGATTTTTTTTTCTCATATACCTAGTTAATTGTTTTTTTAGCTCCTCATATTAATTTATAAGTAATTGTAATTATCTGTACAGATTATATACATATTTTGTAAATAAACATATGCCTAAAACAAAATGCCTAAAATAATATTGACTTTTTCTTCATTTTACCCAAATTAAATTACTACTTACGAATTATGTTTATCTATCCAAAATTGGTAATCTAGGTATAAATAACTAAAACAAATTAAATATTTCTATTTCCATATTAATTTAATTTTGAAAACGCACGTCTATGGTTTACTGCCTTTAACACTGATAACTGCAAAACATTTCTGGGAATTTACTTTCTCTTGATTTTCAAATACACTATAGTTGGGGTAAAATGCGTCGACTATTCACCCACCGTTTTATTTATAATCTATATCTAGGTGGTAAAAATTTTATTGACATCGGTGATTAGCCCAAAAACCGATATCTTCCTTTATTGTACTAACTATTATAACATTAAATAAAGAACTTTTCTATAAATCTTTCACGGTATATGCTTAAAACGTTAACTTTTAAGCTCAATGACAGTTGTTTCATCGTCAGTACGTATTTACTACTATATATTAAGTACCGTCCTGGACCATATCGGCGGCCAAAAAGACTTGAAAAGTAATGTTCAAAGGAAAAAGGAGATATAAAACAACCTGACGTGAATGTGATTCAGGGGTGTTGAAAAATATTCAAGTATTGTTGTTTGACGCTTTGAGAAAAAACGCCGACATGAACATATATTTTTTATATGGATGGGTGATGGGTATCGTAATCCATCAGTAGCTTTATTTCAGTTTCTTCTATAACATCAATATATTAAAATTTTATACCTAACCTGCGTGCAACAGAAAGGGATTTCTTCTGCTATTTTTATCACTGAAGAGACATATATTGCATGAACAGTCTAATTTATGGAATATACCTATACATTTCTTCATGAAAAGTGATCTTTTTCTGAAATAGGTTGATTTTTTACTTTATTGCTGTAAGAAAAGGTAAAGGTCGTTCAAGTCGATTTTTGTGATACTTTTGCTGGATGATTATTTGTGTATTTGAGAATAGGGATGTGGACTACTTTTGGGAAAGTGTTTAAAACCATGCATAAGTACCAAATATAGGCCAAAATACCTAAAAAACTATTTAATGTATTTCTGTGCCGATCATTTTGATGTAAGTTAGATAATTCAATTCGTTAAAAAGATAAAACATAACCTTAAAATCATATAATAATCAATTTAACTTTAATAAAGAGGTACCTAAGATTACTATTATAATGTATCCTGAGTATTTTACTTGCATGGAGGTCTTCACATTTCTAAATTCAGCAGAAGTTAGTATTTGTTGTGAAGATATTAGTCACCGTAAACCAATTCTTGATAAATTTGATCTAACTGCCTTAATATATCGACTTTCCATTATGGGAAAACCTTTAAAAATTGAATCAAACAGATAATTGACCAAATTTCGAAGAAATTACGTGGGAATCATAGTAATAATATTATCCAAATATCAACAAACACCAAATAGTACTTGACAGCAAAAATTCTTGTTTGGCAACAAGTGACGTCACGCATTTTGATTGGTGTTCATTGTCACGTGACATGAGGGTGAAATATTTAAAAACAAAAAATGAATCCTTTGTTTATTGAACCAAACATTGTGTTTTTTAATAAATTTTTTTATAGACACTACCTTTTCGTGGTAAAATTATATACTTTGTAATATTAGTTGTGCGTTGGGCGACAATTTGTCATATGAGTTACCTGTTGATAGTGAATTTATAAAAATATTTAGTTAACTTTTTTGAAAAAATAACAATATACCAAAAGAAAAAATGTAATTTACAATAAAACAAACATTAAGCTTAATTTCGTCTTTAATTAGTTGTAAAAGATACTTCAATAATTAACAGAATTTATAAATGTTTATCACACAAAAATTATGATAGTTAAATACCTCGGCTAGGGGTGAGTAAGTTCATTAGCTCTGACTATTGTACAATATTTGTTTCTTTAAGAAATTATAAGGGCGCCACTGAAATCTTTTTATTTTTTATGATACTACTGAAGAAAGTTGTTTTAAGCTGAGTTATTTAAATAAGTATCATAAGATGACAGAAAGATGTCAGAAAAAACTGTCTATGAAGATAAAAAATGATTTGAAAATGTACAAACATATAAAAGATAATAAGATTTCCTTGGTGCTGAAATTAATGAGGTAGAGAATACGTTACAACAAAATAATCCGCAAACAGTTCTTTAAAAATACTTATTCTAATACAGTTGACGATATAGATAGATATACACGGAAATAAAAGAGAAAAAATATGGGAACAGTAAACTTGATAGATCACAATAAACTTATCTGTTACAATAGTGGACGATCCTTCGCCGCACCTTGGGGTCGCTACGGCACTGTCTAGGTGGTTCCAAATGATTATGGAAGATCACTAGTGGAGGGATGATCTGCCCCAGTTGTAGAGATAATCCAGTTAAGAATGTACATACGAGAGCTTAAAGTTTACAAGCTGTTCAAGTTTACGGAATCTCCAAATTCAAGAGATGCTTCTGGTTTACAGAATCTTCAATTAAAGAGTTGCCTCTAGTTTACTGTATTATATTCCAACTGTATATGACAGTAAATCAATAGAAGAAAATGAGACTGGGAATAATTATTAAAACCTCTTGAACTCGATAATGCCAACTCATTAGTACACCTCGTAGCGTAGCTACTTTGAACTTCCAATTATAATTATAGAGACCGTATTCATTATTTTATTATTAAAAATGTTTTAGGATAGATGGAGCTAGCGGTACTAATTGAGTTTAATATTTAGGATACCAGGTGCTTAAAATGTTAACAGGTACTGTTACAACTTATTTGAGGACAGTCCACATCCCTATTAAATATTGGGAGATATTCATTGTGGAAATTTGCTAATTAATTTCATTAATGGATTTTGCATTTTACCATAAAGACTGCAATTATTTTAAATGTTTTAAACACGTAGTTTTTAAGATAAATAAAAACATAAATTAAAAATACAAGAAATCCCAGGTGCTTGTTTATAATTTATTATATTTACTTTTTCAGAACGCATATACATCTTATATTTAATTTATTTACTATTTGTACTTATATAAAATCCCATTAGTCTTATACCGAGTTGTCGAAAAGATAAGCAACTTCTTTTTTACTCTTATCTTCTTAAAATAATTGAGCGGTTGAAGAAAAAAGACTAACAAGTTCCTCACTCTTATTGAGTAAATATGTTCGGTAAATATTTGAAGAAGAGGTAGTAGCATTACCCGTGAACAAACACAAGTTTCAGTATCGTTTATCACCCACTAAAGACAAGATGTTTGAGCAAACCTACTACTTTCTTTACTAAGCAAACAGATGTGCTCTTCGTATCGTAATTTAATTTTATAAGTAGCAATTTAGTTATTAATAAAAACTTCTAAACAAATTTTATCACGTCAAAAAGCGAACATTTTAAGGTTGATTCTAGCACCGTTATAAAAATAAAAAAAAGTCTTACAAAATTAATAGCCTCTGGGTATTTCCTTTATACACCTTTATCGTTAAATAAGAGCCTTTAGCTATTTAATTTATTTTATTCAAAATATTTAAATTTTATTAAAAAAAAGAGTTCCAGTATTTTTATAGGTATTTTATATGGAATGTACGAAGGATTTCTTTTAAAAGGAAACAGTTTATCCAGCACAAAATCATAGTAAATAATAAACATCAGTGAAATATTATTAAAGTTATTCAACTTAAAATTTTATGTTGTTACTATCCCTTAGTATGGGATAGGAGTTGTTGGACCGAGAGCCAAAGGATCGACAATTTGGCTTTAGTTTGGCAAAAAAATGTTTTTACTTTTAATACAGTCCATTATTTGAATAATTCTTTTTATATTTGTAAAATGTATTCTTTTTTAATAAATTTATTGTAAAAATAAGGTTTTGGTCAAATTTTAGCCTTGCAGGATCAACAATTTGGCTTTAGTTTGGTTAAAATTGATTAACAAATGTTTATATTTAAAAAAATTAGTCTAATTTAGTTTTAATTTGAATAATGTATTGTTTTTTTACTTAATTCATTGTAAAACTAATGTTTTCGCCAAAATTTAGCAATGCAGGATCAACAATTTGGCTTAAAATGGTTAAAAAATGTTCAGCTTTTAAAACATCAGTCTAATTTAGTTTTAATTTAAAAAATTTAGTGTTTTTTTAATAAATTCATTGTAAAACTAACGTTTTGGCCAAAATTTAGCAATGCAGGATCAACAATTTGGCTTTAGTTTGGCAAAAAAATGTTTTTAATTTTAATACAATCCATTATTTGCATAATTCTTTTTATATTTGTAAAATGTAGTCTTTTTTAATAAATTCATTGTAAAAATAACGTTTTAGCCAAATTTTACCCACGCAGGATCAATAATTTGGCTTTAATTTTGCTATAAAATGAAACAAACATTTAAATTAAAAAAAAAAACAGTCTAATTTAGTTAAAATTTCATTTATACTGGAAAAATTTAGTATTTTTTACCAAATTCATTGTAAACAGACAAGAGATGGTGATCATGTCGGATAGTCAAGCAGCCATCAAAGCGCTGAGCTCAAATATAATCAGTTCGAAGATGGTTTGGGAATGCCTAGGCAAACTAAATGAACTGGCCAGAAGAACACTGTCACCCTCCTATGGGTCCCGGGACACATAGGAATAGAGAGGAACAGCAGATAAGCTGGCAAAAAAAGGAGCTGAAACCCCACATTTGGGACCAGAACCATCTTGTGGGATCACCAGTAGAGTATTCTTAGGAAAACTAAGGAAAGAAATGGAGAAGGGAAAGTACTGGAATCAGCTAGAAGGACTGAGGCAATCTAAGATACTACTGGGGAAATATGACCAGAAGAGATCTCTTAGACGCCTCAACCTCAGTAAAAAAAGCTACGAAAAATAACGGGAATATTAACCGGGCATTGCCGGTTAAGAAGCCACATGAAGAAACTAGGGTTAGCAGATGAAGCAAGGTGCAGATTCTGTGAGGAAGAGGATGAAACCTCAATACACATACTCTCAGAATGCCCTGCCTTCCAGAATTCTAGGGATAGATACCTAGGAGCACATGAAATAGAAGAGGGAGATCTACCTGATTTGAAGTCCGACGATATCCTAAACTACCTCAGGAAAATAGGTCTCGAAGAGCTGCTATAAATCTGAGGAAACATCAGAACATGGCAAGTAAGGGGGGACACAATATATCCTATAGGTCGCAGTGTACTTATCACTCCTAATTTATACATACATTCATGTATGGAATAAATTCATTTTTTATAAAATAAACTTTTGAAAAAAATCCAAAAACGAGTCAATTTTAATTTTTGAGTCGTCATCATATGATGTATTTGTAACGAACATTACGTCACCTGCATTAACGTGGTGACGTAATGAGCAATTTTCTTAAATGTAACTAAATTCTGCTAAATATTGTGGTGGTTTTATCTATCCTACTATAATCGCTAATTAGATTTATTAAGTCACATTTCCTAGATCAAAAAGAGTAAAGAAAATTAAGATACGTAATATTACCTACCTACCACACTGATAAGTTATTTTCCGTAATTGTCTATGACGTCACGATTAAATCGGATGCGGCATAACAGATCAAACGAACCGCTCTTGCTTATTGAGACATATCTTTTGAAAAAAAACTTGAAAATTACAAAGTGCAACGAGCTTGAGGCTTCAGCGGTGCATCTTTGAGAGGTAATGGTACCGATGAAGAATATGGCAGAGAGAGAGAGTTCAATAATTAGTTCACGCAATGAATAAGCAAATATTAAAGTTACAAGCTAAATACATCAAACAAATATTTACGAGAACAAAATTATAAAACTAGTAATTATTATGTTTTGTGACATAATATATCAAATTGATTGTACTAACCCTTACTTTTTGAAAGTCCATCTTATTAAGAATAACGAAAAACTCTTCGTTTTACCAAAACTTCCAATATTTATTTAAAAAATTGCTTTTTTAACTATAATGACAGCGAAACGGCTGACATTTTTTAACGTGAAAATGCAACCCCTACCTTCAACCCCCTTAGAATAACAGGTACAACCCCCAATTTTTTAAATGGGAAGTATAGGCTTGTGATATATCATTTGAAAGGTCTCTTCATTCTCTATTCAAAAATGTTATTGTTTTTAAATTTGATGCAAAAATTAACATAAAAAAAATTAATATCATGTTTTTACCGAAATTCGCTACAATACAATCAAAAACTAAAATGTAATGCAAAACGTAATAAAATGTAGAACACGAAAAAGAACTATGAATGTTAATGAAGTAGATGTTCAAAATGTTCTCCGCGAACGTCTTGGCAACTTCCTAATCTCAAATAAAACTGTCTTCTAACATTATTTAACATATCAGGCGTGATCGACCTAATCGCAAGCGTTATTCGTTCTTTTAAGTCATTTAAGTCAGAAGGTTTAGTTTTGTACACATGGCTCTTCACATATCCCCATAAAAAGAAATCTAATAATGTAAGATCAGGTGATCGCGCTGGCCATTCAATCGATCCTCGCCTTCCTATCCACCGATTGGGAAATATTGTATCGAGGTACTGCCGGACATTAAGTTGGTAATGTGGTGGTGCTCCATCCTGCTGAAACCATATCGTATTCGCTGGAACTTGAGGGTTACCTGGGTCAGGATATAAATTTGCCAACGTTGGAATGACATCATTTTGAAGTAGTGCCAAATAATTGTTGCCATTCAAGTTGCCCTCAATAAAAAAGGGACCAATGATATTGTTCCCTACAATCCCTGCCCAAAAATTAACCTTTTAAGGGTATTGAGTGTGTTCTTCTCTCATCCAGTGAGGATTTTCCGTGGATCAGTAGCGGCAATTTTGCCGATTAGCATGACCGTTAAGTAAAAAAGTACACTCATCAGAAAACATAACGTCTTCTAATAGGATAATATTGTTATTCAACATGTCCATCATTTGCTCACAAAAAAAAGTTCTCCTATCAAAATCGTCTTCCATGAGCTCCTGAGTAGGTATCATCTTATACGGATGCAATTTATTTTCTTTTAATATGTTTGCTATCGATGTATAGCTAGCATTGAATGTAGTGGATGCCTGTCTACTGGATGTATGTGGGTTTTCCTGAAACTCAAGCAACACATCTAATTTGAGTTCATCACTCAGTGCATTGGCAGCTGCTTTTTTTATCTGCCTTACATGACCAAACTCGCGAAACTGCTTTTCTATTTTACTTATTGTTCCTTGGGATATAGGCGGTAAATTAGGAAATTTCTCATGAAATAGGCGAGTTACTTCCTGTTGTGTTCGGATGTTATCTCCGTAACCAATCATTTGTAAAACTGTTATTTTATGCATTTCCGTTAATCTAACCATTTTTCACAATTGAATTGAACAAACTTTATACTTAAATTACAACAATGACAACTTAAATAAAACAATTTACTACTACTTGATAAAATAGCGTTGCCACGGAAATTCTTTAAAGTTTTTTAATGGTTGCCATCTAAAAACCACATTGCTATGGTTTTTGTTCACTTTCTCATTATCAAGACCTAAACGGGAAATAAGTTTTAAGTATATTGTAATAAGTTTCGAGTATATTTTAACGAATTTCGGTAACAACATGATTTTAATTTTTTATGTTAATTTTTGCATCAAATTTAAAAACAATAACATTTTTGAATAGAGAATGAAGAGAACTTTCAAATAATGATATATCACAAGCCTATACTTCCCATTTAAAAAATTTGGGGTTGTACCTGTCATTCTAAGGGGTTTGAAGGTAGGGGTTGCATTTTCACGTTAAAGAATGTCAAGTTATAATATAAATTTGACGTGTTTCGGGATTTTTTATAAATATGTACAGTAACCGAAATAATGAATTTATTCCATTTGGCTTTTACACACTGTATATGTTTAAACAATTTTGAACAATATCACGTTACATTTAATAATAATTCGATGTAAATAACAGTCGAAATGATAAATCACAAAATACTTAAGGTGTTCATGGTAGTGTTTTTGACGTGTATGTTTACGTATTTTTTGACTCATTGTTGCCATTAGTATCGGAAATTCGAGACGATTTATGTTTTTTTAAAAAAATTTTCTGCCTTTTGTTTCTCGTACGTGTTGTTACGTGACAACTATCCGTTTTTAAATTTGATCTCGTTCGAGTTTGACTCGACCTTCAGTCCATTCTTCGAAACAAAATATTCGTTTTACATGCCTGTCAAACATTTTCTTGTTTAACGACTCAATTTAAGGCGAAGTCTAATTAAAATTTTTTCTGGTACAAAACAAGGTATTATGCTTTAATTTATTTGGGTCGCAGATTTGAAAAAAAACGTCGATTTGCATGTTGCAGAAGCAGGACTGCATAAATATAACTTTTGATTCCTAATTGTTATTTAATAACAATAAATATAGAGTATATAATTATCTATACCTATCGCAATGACGACATCTTCAACAGAGATCTAGAAATCGAAATAATTTTGAGTATTTCGAATTATAAGGTAGAGATATGGTTTGAAAAATTTAATCTTCCGAATGCGGATCTCAGAGCACTGCTAAATTACGATACTGGTGACAAACAGCTTCTTTACAACTAATCATAGTATGCTGTATGTTCCAAGAAAACCAAGAAGATGAAGAAAAGAAGAAATTGAAGCAACGAGAAAAGAGAAGACCAAGGAAATCTAGGAGAAGGCAAGGAAAAGAGGCCCTCAGTATAAGATGTCCAACATCAACTGGTTCAACTGACAGGACTAACATCCTTATTCTTTGAATCGAAGAATTGAGTGCGGAATCTATATTCTAATTGTTTGAATATGAATCCTACACCCGGGGTTCATAAGTTGGTAGGTAGGTATTGTATCTACAAAAGATATTTTTTTATATATTTCTTGTTATTAAATAAGTCACATACTTCAAAAGTAGAATGTAATATTTTTTAAATTTTGTTTTAATAAACTTAAGTGGAAGAAAAACTGAGGAAATTAGAGAAAATGAACTATCAATAATTTATGGATTAAAAATGGCCAACAAAATATTTTTAAGTAAAATTTTATTTCTGATATTTGTTTTTAAGCTGTAGATCTTTGGAAGCTGCCAAAGTGCATAAAATATTAAATCCATCGTCGTCCACATTCACTTGAGATATGCTGGCATCTGTTTCGAATTAAAAGACATGAGCGGGCGTAAAAAATGGCAGTGACTAAAGGTACGACTAAAGGTTTTTGTTTGTCTATTAAGGAATAAAATTAATTTCTAAACTCTGATCTTCAGATACGTGTGTAGGTACTCCTTGCCATTGACAACTTTTTCCGTTATTTTTGATATCGCAGCTTTATTCTGCAAGAGGATAAAAAGACCTAAATCTAAGGGATTTTGTTTCAACTGCTTTCCCATTTCAGTTAGTGCGAACGTAAATTTTTAACAAATGCAGTGTACAGGTTATATTGTGTATGGTTAAATAGCATCTGTTAATTGTGGGTAAATTTTCTGATCCAGAAGTTTTCATTACTAAAATAAGCTATTTTATTATCTAAAAATGTGTTAAATATCCTTCATTTGACTATTTGCCTACGAACAAATTTAAGAGGTGGTTTTTTATGCCAAAATTACATGACACGGAGATGTTTTCATAATTCCTCTCTCTAAGTAAATTTGAGAGGTTAAATTGTAAAGCATGAAACCGTAACAGTGACATTTTTGTCAGATGAAGCCTATATCTTGTGAATCACAAAACCGCCGATTACCAAATTACAAGACTAATGCCAAGATTATTCAGCTATCCTTCAACCACCTATAGTACAATACTGAGGCATCTAACGCATTGCTCATAAGTTCTATGGACTTTTTATGGGCTTCTTTACATATATTTTAATTTATTTGTTCAATTATTTGCAACAAAAAACATTTAAAATAAAAAAGAAATAATTAATAAGATGTTCTAATGTTTTTTTCGCTTGAGCCAATATCATCAAGAAAAAACCATAGGCAAATACCTGATATGGACATATGATTTCTATCCTCCTTACATACAGGAAGTATCTTTCACTTTCTTAGGAGAATTGGGTTAGAGAAAGTGTAGTATCCTCTATTTATATCGGTTTAAATATTAAATGTACTTTCAATAATGCAGCTACCTCGATCTGCTATCTCGCGATGAGATTTTTTCGAAAATAGCTGGTTTTAAGCGAAAAAAATAAACTTTTTATTAAAAAAATGGATTAATTAATAAACTGTTTTTTATTGTGTAAGAATATTTGGAACAAATTTTAATGAAAAAAGTATAATTAGGTTGTAATAAATATTTTAGGTCGTTGACTTTTTTATTGTTCCTAGGAATATATTTTATTTTATTGTCATTATATTGCATAACCAAAATCCAATTAAAAATTATGTAAAAGATTTACCAAGAAAATCAGTAAAAACATTTATTGAAATCTTATAAAATTCGTTGATTTTTAAAATGTCCTATCCAATTTTTTTGTTACATTAAAATTTAAAAATTAATCTTAGTTAGGTATAATAATTTAAATAGAACATTGACAGGACACTTTATTTCTCTAACAAACCAGTTGTGCTGTTTTATCAAGTAAAAATCAATTAAGTTCATGAAGAACTAAGAAATATGTAACGTATATTTTAAATTTTAAGAGCCGGTATCGCAGCGATGGAGTCCAAAAAAGTACCTATCACAAAAACCTGACTGTGAAAATATGGCTAGGAAACTATATGTGTAGGAGAAAAAAGGCGTTATATTCCAGATTTACAATATATTACACTATTATACACTATTCACAACCGAAATTAAATATATTTTTCTTTGGGCCAGACTCCCCATAACAAATCTAAAACCTAATTTCTATTCTTAACATATTTTATTTGTATCGCTCGAAACCAAAACATTCAATCCTGTTTCTCTTTAAAATTCTACTTTTTATGAAAATATACATTAGTGGGCTTTCACACCAAAGTAGCATGCGACGTGCAACTCGCTGCTTGGAAGCAAGAAGCACGTCGCAACTAGAATCTTTCACGTTTAGCTTCACACCTAAGCCGCAAATTACGACTTATCTTCAGTTCTGTGTTGGTATAGTGTACAATAACAAAACAATATTGAAAATGTCGTCGGAAGAAGACAATTTTGTGTTAATTGCTGCTATGATTGCAAGAAGAAGAAGGAAAAAAAGAAGAAAAGTTTGGATTCATCCGTATATACGTGATAATGCTGACACGAACAGCACTTTCATTGTATCCCAGCAGCTACAATTACATCCTCGAAAATTTCAAAACTTCTACAGGAAGGAACAAACAACGTTCAAGAAGCTTGTTGATCTAATGAAACCATCAACGCAGTTCCAGGATACAAATTACCGAAGAGCTATCACTGTAGAGGAAAGACTTCTTATATTTTTGAGGTAGGTAGGTAGGTAATAAACCAGTTAATGCTGGTTTTGGAAATAAATATAAAATATTAGAAACTAATTTTGAGCATTTTAAATTTAAATTTACATAAGTTTAAACAAAATAAATCATAAGAAATGCTATTATTTTTGTAATATTTTTTGTTTCAAAATATTACATAAATGTTTAGAAATCGTTATTCGTATACACTCCTAAAAGAAACATTATGCCGAACAGTATGTCGCTGTCGAGATGCATATTTTTAAAAATCCATCAAGAAACAGACCATATGGTGCCAATATATGTATGAGATCTAGAACCTATTATAGAACCTTTTTCGGCATCTTATAGTTATCGGAAAAGGAACTGACAGTGACTTTGTAACATTTAAAAAGGGTAATTTATTTTAGAATTACAAAAGTACTAATGGAATTGTTTCCGGTACTTAAAACACAAGAATATTTCTGGCGGAGTATTACTAAACTCCTCTTCAGAGTCTGACGACCTCTTTAATTTCTTCGGGTTTATTCTTTCTAATACATTTTCAAGCACACTATGCTAATGTCAAACTTGAATAATTTTCTTGTGAAACTTTTGACAGTTCAGAATTCTTTTAATTTCAAAGCTCACTTTATACTTTCAAAGCCGTCTTTATAAATTCAAAACTGTTACAAAACCCCCCCATTTCGTAACACCTACTTTTTATGACAGTTTTTGAAAAGTTTTTGAAATTTTAAGTCCTACAAAACTGTTACAAAATGGGGCGGGGGGGTTTGTAACTAGTAGAAAAAATACTTTTTTAACCCAATTTAAATTATAATACCAACAAATACTTAAGAAAGGAAAATTCTGTTATTTTTAAACTTTGAGTGCAATAATAAATATTTACAACGTTCGCAGCTATACGTTTTTTGTATAAGCTTTAGGGCGGGTTGTAACTCAACTAGTTTACCAATTGGTCATGGAAACCTAGGTTAGCCTGAGGTTAACCTTCAGACTGTGGTCAATCGATTTCTGTTGTTTGGCATTAAATTAACTATTGGTTAGCCAACTGCTCAAATTTTTGTTTGTCAGTTGTCAAACTGAGATATTTTGCAGAAAAAGAATATAGGGAGAGTAGGTTGATATACAAGATTATTTATGCCTTAGTTTTGTCATTAGTTTTGTATATTTTGATTGTTTGCGTAGTGTTTGATTTTAGAAATTTTAGTTTGAATACAATTTTTTTTTAATTATTAGCAAGAAATATGGATATGGGTAAGTCGTATAAATATACCTAATAATTTCTAAATAAAGATATATTTTAGCGAGATGCTCTATATGAACGTATAGAGATGTACTAAAGTTGAATTATATATTTCAGAATCTGTTGGTGCCATATATCTTCTTCTATTTCCTGGATTATAAGTTGAACTGTTTCTTTAGATAACCTGAACCTAGCTCTGAATTTCTCATCACTCCATTTCAGAAAGTGATTTTCCTTTTCTCTGAAATTTCTTTAAGCTCTAGGAAACAGTTCTTCTTTAATGAGTTCCAGAAAATCTTCATCATCTGTAAGTTCTTGCAGATCTCTCCGTTGAATGTCCATGATAATTTAGAATATACTTTCTCTAAAACAATATAACACAACCCACTATACAACTCTTATCTAATACACAACTCCAACTAAAAACTATAAGACGTTATAACTAATATTTATCAATTACAATAACCACATATTTCACACACGAATCCTGAAGTAATGCCAACTCAAAATGTAAACAGGACCATAAAACACTTGAAACAGACAAATTTTAATCGTTCTGAGACCTGAACACTGGTTAACCGGCAGAAATCAGATAGTAAGAAATTCAATAGTTAACCAGTTGGTGAACTTCAATAATTCCAAGTTACAACGACCCAATCAACGATAACCAGTGGTTAAGTAAACCAAAGGTTAACCTGTCGTGTTACAACCCGCCCTTATTCAGACAATGTTACGTGAAATTTATTGTAAGACAGTTCTAAACAATTATATGCTGATGACCTGGTTGTGTATACACCTACAAAAAACTTAAAACTGGGGGCACAAATTATTTAAAACTTTTTGTAAAGTCTTGAAAACTGGTCACAAACAACAGATTTCCAATTTTCGAGCGAAAAAACGAGATACATGATTTTTAGAAAAAGAAATTTGGATCAAAACATCCAGCTTTTCTTAAATGGACAACCACTGACAGAAGTGAAAGAAATTAACTTTCTAGGCGTAACATTTGACTATGCATTGACGTGGAAATCGCATATTCTTGAAACTAAACGTTCTTGTCAATCTAGAATTAATATTATCAAAATTGTTTCCTGCAACTCTTGAGGAGCTCGCACAAAACACTACTAAGCTTATACAAGCACTAAGTTCACAAACACTGAGGACGCTTCTCTAGCATGAAAATCTGCTTTTTCTTTTCCTTGAAGTCCAATGTGTGATGGAACCCATATAAAGCCTACTTGCTGCATCGTGTTCTTTAGTAAATGCAATTGTTCTTTTATTAAAATGCTTATAGGATTATTTGTATATAACTGTTCTATCGTATGTAATGCACTGAGAAAATCGGTAACTATGACAGATTTTGGAATTTTTTGGGTGCGAATATGAATGAGGACTTGCAGAATTGAATATAGTTCTCCAGAGTAAATACTGCAAGTGGAAGATAATTTAAATTGTAATATAGTGTTTGAATTTACTACTGCCGATCCCACACCATTGGCAGTCTAAGATGAATCTGTATAAATATGACAATGATCTGGGAAAGAAGCCAGTATGTTGAGAAAAGATTGAATAATTGTTGCATGGGGGGTGTCAAACTTATTGTATTTAGAAAGAGTTAGATCACATATTGCGGGAGAAAAGGGAGAAAAGGTCCAGGAGGGAGGAGTTACTGTATTGGTCTGATCAAAAAATTGAATATTATGGAGAGAGAGATATCTTCTGATTGTCTCGTAAAAGAGGGGATTCGTTCTTTTTTTATTTGCATAAGTTTCTTTGAAACGTTCTCCAATAGTGTGATGGAAAGTGGGATGTGATTTTATTGTATATATGGATGATGCGTAGGTTAATGACAAGTACATTCTTCGGAAATTTAAAGGTGGTTCTCCAGTTAAGCATTGTAAACTATTAAAGGGGCTAGTACAGAATGCTCCTGTGGATATTCTTAATGCTGCGTTTTGTATGAGTTCTAGTTGAGCAAGTGTCTTCTTTGCAGATGAGTATACAACTAATCCATAATCGAGTTTGGATCGAACTAGAGATTTGTAAATAAGAATCAAACTTTTACAATCTGAGCCCCAATTACGATTGCAAAATAAAGTTTCCTAATTCTACTAGTGTTAGTACGAATGGCTATTATTTTGTTTGTTTTCAGGAATCTTTAAAAAATTTTAAACTATACAATTTGAACGTTTTTCTAGGCCTCGTGTTGAGATTTTTTTATTAAATTTCACTTTTTTAATAAACACTTTGTATTGAAGTATTCTAAAATGATTGATGCCTATTATTTTAATTTGTAGAATTCCGCATTTGTCAGTATTCAACAATGTATCAACTCCTGTAGACTATCTACATAAAACCAGTTTAGTTGTCAAACGACTTTTTCAATTTCCACTTCTGTGACTTATCGTGACAAATCATCCATTTTCTATAATTTCAATTCTCGCAACAGGTGTTCATTCTGCGATAAAATTTGTTACGAATACTTAAGCTTACATTTATAGGTGTTAAAAGCGCAAACGTGCATTTGAGTGAGTACGGTTTAACGTTTCCGTTAATTTCCTTTTATATTCCTTTAATCCTTTTATGGAGGCATTATTACTATAATGAAAACGTAAAACGTATTGGTTAACTCATTTTATGTTCATTTAAATATGTATGAATATGCACATAACGAAAACATATTTTCAATTCACTAATGATTTTTATTAACAGGGTTTTGGTTTATCAAATATTAAAATGGAACATTTTGAAGCTCAAATAGTAAATAAGTAATCAAAAATTACCAATTGTCTGGTGGAGATATGTAGATGACATTTTCGTAATATGGCCTATGACCTAGTATTTCTGAATGAGTTTTTAACAAATATAAATGAAGGAGAAAAATCTGTAAAATTTGAAATTGAAAATAATCGTTCTTGCCATTTTTATATATTTTTAATAAAACGTCTACAGGGTATGAAACAAGTGTTTACGTAACCAAATCACACTAACAGGTATTTGAATTATGAATCCAATCATTCTATGAGCTTATAAAAAGGTTGTTCTAATGATAATAAATTCATAAAGGATCAAACTTTACTAAAACCATAATAACAATAATATTAATAATTCAGTTAGAGAATAATGCTAATTTATGTTACGTAGTTAAAACCAAACAATTTTAAAACGCCAAATATTAGATATTTCTGTTATTTTCTTATTGATGGAATGTAGTTTTCAGAAAAACCACAACTGGAAAGAATTTCAAATAGAATCTAAACCAACTAAACATTAAAACTAATCATTAAAATTTGCTTTTGAAATTTGATTAAAAATACTTTTATAAAGGAAAAGTATGTGTATACATTGTAAATTATATTGGTTAACTTGTCTCGTTAAACTTAGACATAGACATAAAGCAATTGCTAGTAAATTTATTTTCAGCAGTATATGACATTCAGTGCCTATTACTTTCGTATTTTAACATTATTACAATTGATGGTGTTTTTGACCTTGTAACTAAATAGTTTAAACACAGTTAATATTTCTTTTGATTTATAATTAAGATTTTAATTGAACAAAAAAAATCATTGATGGCAGTATAATAAAGGTAGTATTATTTTTTTAATGATTTAACTAATTAAAACATATGGCTTGTCTTACGATAAAAATACCAATTTATTTAAAAAATATGCACTAACTCATTCACTTATCTATTATATATTTTTATTGGCAAATATAGTGAAAAGATAATTTTTATTAATTAATTATTAAAACGTTATTGATAATAAGGTGTTGTTGGTTTTGCTGGTTTTACTGTATCCATGTTTTAAGAACGCATTTCGTATTGTTGCTGATTTCTTCTTTCTGTTATGAAAATTTAGATAAAGGGGCAGCATTTTTTTTAAAAATAATTTTGTATTATCCTAATAAGTACTTTCCACTCAAATCGCAAAAATACAAATCAATAATACATATATATTTCAATATATTCATCACTATCGCCAACATTCCAACATTTCTTACATGTCAGTTGATAAATAAGAACTAGATGATAAAAATTAGAAGAAAAACCTAACTTGACCTTTATCAGAAGGTTACTATTATCTGATACTTAACTAGCGTACAGTAATTTATCAAATTTAAACCGCAGCAACTATGCATCTATCTCAATCATAAAAATTTAAAAAATTAACACCGAACAATCTATTTTCTATATTGTGTCAGAGTAGATAATCGATCATGTATCATGCCCAAACCACTTGTAAATAGAAACTATTTCTTAGAAAATTTTTATCTTCCCAGAACACATTTATATTTTTTTTTGACAGATACATGTCCTAAGAAAGAGTATATGGAAGTGTTAACCATACAGAAAAGAGATTTGGTTTTTGTTGCGCCAGTTCATGGATTAGTTTTGCAAACTTGCATATACTAGTGCTAAAGTTTGCCACTAGTGAGTTGGTTGGCCATAATGAACAAATCAAAGATTATAATAATAATAATAATTACCTACCTATTAAAAAAAATAAAAATTTACATGAAAAACAACAACTAATAATTGTAAAACTTGTTTCGGTTAAGAAATTAAACAATAGTATATAACATTACTAGCAAGGTAAGAGGGTTTTTACTGGGAAATGGAGAATATAATTGACGAGCCACAGGCGAGTCAGTTACCTCCTTGAGCCAGTTACCTTTTGAAATCTGCAAATGACAACTAAACGTCATATTTTTCAATAAATTTTTTAAGGAAAACAAACCTGCGAACAGGGGCATTTTCTTTCATTTCCAAGCAGCTTTTCAGCATAAACCATTTTGCCCATAAAGTATTAGGGCTGAATCTAGCTGATAGTTGATTTAAGTAGATCAACAAAACATCTTCAGTTACCCCAATCACACTAATGTAAATAATACTACTATCTTTTTGACCAAGAAGGATCTCAACTCTCATCTCTAAGAATGTTCCCAAATTTGTAAGAAATAGGACCAAAGAAATGCAAAAAACCAGCAAAATTAGATTCAGTATGAGAGGAAGAACCAAGTTGAGAACAGACATTAGCAAACCTAAGATTAAATCTATTAAAAAATCTGTTGTATAACTAATAAGAGAAATAGGGAAACCATTATTGATAGCAATTTGTTTATTAATATTTATTTCATTATTAAAAGCAGAGGAAGAGATAGGGGAATGTTGAAAGCTCTATGAAACAAGCTATTGAAGGCAGCCATCTTATGGGAGATTTGAATTATAATTAATTACCATATCGGTAGTGGTAGGTCAACAGTAAAGACTCTGTTTCTTTTTTACATTCTCCTGGAATATAAAGTTACACTACGATGACTGTAATGCTGTGTATATTGGTCAGTCAAGACGCCTTTTAGATACTAGAATAAAAGAATATCTCAATCATGTTAAAAATTACAAAGACTTTGCCCCACCTAATTCACCATCTGCCTTTGCCAACAATGTCATTGCTGAAAAGCACATTTTTTCTAATTCCAACGTATAGAGGTTCCATAAATGTTTTAAAGGTCCCAGTATGAATTTACTTGAAATGTTAGAGATCAATGAAGCATCAGTTGTATGTTTGAATGAACAGTTGAGGCCAAAGGACCCTTACATATTTCTTAGTCTTCCCTTTTAATGGTATGTGTTTGTAACAGATTTTACTTTGTCTTCCATATTTCCTTTATTTGTTTTCTGTTGTCCACTTTTTTCAATAATTGGTTTTGCCTTCTTTCTAATGTGACTAATTAGCTTCGTACATTTTACTAGGTTGTTTATCTTCATTTTAAATTAATCTTAATTGTTATTGTCAACATAACCTTACCTTATAAAAATTTAAAAAGTTAATTTTAGACCATCAATTTTATACATTTTATCCTGTTCTTATATTTATTTTTTTTATTTTTTTATCTGTTAGTTCGTTTGAAAATGTTTGTAATTTTATATTTCATGTTTTAATTGTGGTCCTTATATTTATACGAGTATATTATGTATTAATTTTTACACTAAGGCAGGGGTTCTCAACCGGTGGGTCGCGACCCCCAGAAACGGTTTTGGGGGGGTCGCGAGATATCAAATGAAGCGACCATGTACTTATTTAAAAACTGAGTTGTTAAATACACTAAGTATATTTAATCAATTTACAATTAATCAATACAACTATAATTAACAAAAAGGCTGTCTCTGCGGCTTAAAATACACCACGCGTCAGTTCTGTAGATACAGTGCGCACAGTCTTTGCCTGCTTTGATATTGAAGAATTGAAAATGATTAAAATTACTTTTGTTACCGGATCGTTTATTAATTATTAAGAAATTAGTGCTCACTAACGTTTTTATGTAGTTTTGAATAGTGTTTTTTATGTTTTTTAAAACTAATTATTGATGTCTTTTTGCATACAAAGGCTTACTGTACGATGTTACAAGAAAGGGGTCGCCAAAATTCTCAACCTAAAAAGGGGGTCGTAGCGTTGAAAACGTTGAGAATCCCTGCACTAAGGTATGATATTTCTTTTCTTTTTATTTTTTTTTCAATTAAAATAACCTTTTTTATAGCCTGATGATGGCCTCAATATTAGGCCGAAACTAGTAGTTTTTATTGTTTTTCCATCAAGAATAAAATTCAGTGACATAGACTTTGGGTTTTTCATATGGGTTTAATATATTTGTGTTACATTTATTTCTTATCTATGGATAGAAATTGAAGACTCTATCAAAGTAAACAGTTCAATAGTGGAGAACTAATAATAATAACAATAATAATGTTTGTTTATTTTGCAGAAATACAAATAGTAAATAAAATACAAATTAAAATTTAACAAATATACAAAAAAAAACTTGTTAACCACGAAGTAAACTAAGTTACTTGTATGTGGTGAAGCAAAACATAAAAAACAATTACAGCTAAATAAATAAATAAAAACGTACAAATATAAATGTGTTATAAAAAATGCATCTCAATGCTAAAAGAATAATACAATATTTTTTTCCTTTTTATTCCCTTGCAAACATATAATCAAATCAGCCGTCAATCAGTTCCTCCACAAAGTTTCTGTGAACACTAAGGACAAACTTTTTAAGTTTTTTTTTATATAGATGCTGTCTAGTTTCTTCTCTAATTTCAGGTGGAAGTGAATTGTACATTTTAGGGCCTAGATAACTGTAGCTTCTTTGACCAATAGTCTTTTGCATATGTGGACTAATAAATTTTGTTTTATTCCGTGTATCATATGTGTGGCTTAAATTTTTTAATTCGTTTTTGTTAGCATGTTGAATGTTACAAATATTCATATAGAATAGTTGCCTAATATCTAGTACTTCACTTTCGACATAAAGGGTGTTACTAGGACAATCATAGCTTCAAAGAAGAATTGTTCTAAGAAATCTTTTCTGTATTATCTGTAAAGCTGCAAGATGTGTTTTTGAAACTCCACCTCAGCCTACTATCCCATAATTAAGATGAGGTTCTACTAAACTTTTGTAGACCATTTTCTTCTGTTTAAGGTTAAGTATTTTACATGTTAGTTTAAATTTAAATAATATGAAACGTAATTTTTTTATAATAAATTGTATATGATGGTCCCATCTTAAGTTATTATCTATCATGATGCCAAGATACTTAACTGTATTACTGGGAGATATTACAAAATTTTCAAAAAGCAACTCATAATTTGGGAGAGCATTAGCATACGAACTAAAAGGTAAATATCTCTCTACTTTTTGTTTTAGACTGAACCAGTTACAATCCTCACAGAACAATACAGTATCATCAGCAAAACTAATGATTTTGCAGTTTGTTTCTAATAAAAAGAGGTTATTTAAGTATATATTGAACAATATTGGACCCAGAACTGTTCCCTGAGGTACACCACATGAAATTATTCTTTCGTTACTGTATTCGTCTCTAATTTTAACTTTTTGTTTCCGATTTTTCAAATAACTTTTGGAAAGATCATAGGGAACGCCCCTAATTCCAATATCCTCCAATGTTTTAAGCAGAATTCCGTGATCTACAGTGTCGAACGCTTTTGATAGGTCTAAAAAAATACCAATTGAGGGATTAGATTTATCTAAAGCACTGTATATGTTTTCTGTTAAACATTTTATGGCATCCTGTGTAGATGTATTCTGTCTGAAACCATACTGCGATGAGGACAGTAAATTATGTTTTTCTAAAAATTTATTAAGCCTAGTTTGAATTACTTTTTCAAATACTTTAGCTAAACTACTAATAAGCGATATTGGTCTATAATTAACAGGTTCAGTTTTTTCTCCAGCCTTATTAATAGGGGGTTACAATTGATAGCTTCAAAGCAGAGGGAAAATGACCATTTTGTAAACACTTATACTTCCAAGATTTATTTGTTCATTAACAACACCAGATTATTTTTAATTTAGGTAATTTTGTTTTCACATTTAACAATTTTGTGCCAACATTATTTTGTGTTTTAAATGATATTAATGCTGATGTTGCCGAAGATATTATTTTTGAAATTGTATTGGAAATATTTTCACAATATGTAATATTTTTATAACTTTTTAAAGTACATTTTCCAAGGACTGCAGCAGACTGATAATAAGATTAAAAAAATCTATATTCAATGTAGGTACTTGATTTGTTGTTGATTTATAAAAGTAAAGTTAAACGATTTAGATGCACGTCATTTAGCCTTGGGCTACACAAATTTTATTATTTTATGTTTTAGAAAAATATCTAAATGCTTTAATTTATTTTCTACTATTAATTAATAAGGATAAATACTTTAACAAACAATTTGTGTTCTTATTTGATACACTCCTATATATTAACTTAAAAAAATCTATGTTCACAAGAGAAAATGACAATAATAATTTTAAAACGGAAATTCAAAAATCCAAATAGGTTTCAACATTAATTCCAATATTTTCACTATAATTAACTAAAACTAATATTCCAGAATTAGGTATACTGTATAATTTTGTGTAGAATAAACAGAAAAAGTTTTCCTATATAATTAAAATGACATTTGTAAAGCACTCCTCCTCTTACTTCTGAAATTCATAAAAACTCCCTTCCTAGCGACTGAAAATCTCGTAATCCCCGCCCATGAGTATATTTCAGGTACCAGCGGCCTGTCAGTTCTTTTCTACACAACTTAATTTTCTCTTTGAGATAAAGAAGAGAGAAGACAAACCCGAGGCTTTCTATAGAAAGAGGGAGACAGTTATTCATGAAAAGAGCGCTTTGCTTCAGACTCCACTTCAGCCTTCCGAGGACTTCAGATAGTGGTTTAGAACGCGCTGGTTGTACTTTGTAGTTGGACGCGCATAGATCGACAATTGTTTCGTTTCCTAGTCTAGCGTTTAAAGCTTTCTAGTTTCTTGCCTTCGGCGATATTTACTGGAATTTTGGTTTTACGCACCACCGGCCCTCCATATCCCTAGTGTTATTGTTTCCTGTTCTTGTTATTGTGGTTAATTGTATTTTTGTTTTGTGAATCAATTATAAACAAATTTATTGTGGAAGAACATGTAAAAGTTTGGATTTCTATTATTTTTTAAAAGTAAGTGTTTTGTTTACAATTTTAATTCACTATTTATTAATTTAATAATTAAAATAAATAACAACACAGACGTATTTGAATTTACTTGATCAGCTTGTGATTAAATAATTCATCAAATTATAATTTTAATGTATCATTTTTCTATTAATACTGTTTTCTATTTAAATTTATTGTACCTACTTACTCTTACTCTGTACCCATCTTACTAAAAATAATAAACTATATAAATTAGACATAAATGTAACACAAATATATTAAATTATTATAAAGATCAGCATGATATAGTTTTTTCCTGGTTTTTTTATGTCATTGCATAATGTTCTTGGAGGGAAATACATCCAAGATAAACCCTTATAGGGCTAATAATATCTAGGCTTTAATATTATTGTGTCGTATCACTTTTGACCAAAATTAGTAAAAATTAGCTTGTTCTATATCCAGAAATATTATTAATATAATAGCATTAGTAAGAAAGTTTTTTCTCTAATTTTGTACTATATCCCTATGAGAGGAAAGTTGTTTTAAAATTATATTGTTCAATATCCAAAAGGCAATAAGACGCATGCTACATCGACCAGAAAATTTCGGTAACGTGAATATAATGTTGTTCTATATGCACCCTCCATGAATATTCCTAACACTATCCCTCGCACTACCCAGTGGCCTATTTTACTTTTTGTCGGGTCTGCTGTTATTTTGGCTGTTTTATTATTTTGATTTTGTTTAATAAGATCAGGTTATTATAAAAGTATTTATGTTAATATGTGTGAAGAAGTGACAGTTTCTCCTGGAGAACCACGAGAAAACCAAAGTTGTATACAGTGTGTAAAAGCCAAATGGAATAAATTCATTATTTCGGTTACTGTACATAGATATTAATAAAAAATCCCGAAACACGTCAAATTTAAATTATAACTTGACATTCTTTAACGTGAAAATGCAACCCCTACCTTCAACCCCCTTAGAATGACAGGTACAACCCTCAATTTTTTAAATGGGAAGCATAGGCTTGTGATAATCATTTGAAAGGTCTCTTCATTCTCTATTTAAAAATGTTATTTAATGCAAAAATCATGTTGTTACCGAAATTCGCTACAATACAATCAAAAACTAAAATGTAATGCAAAACGTAATAAAATGTAGAACACGAAAAAGAACTATGAATGTTAATGAAGTAGATGTTCAAAATGTTCTCCGCGAACGTCTTGGCAACATCCTAATCTCAAATAAAACTGTCTTCTAACATTATTTAACATATCAGGCGTGATCGACCTAATCGCAAGTGTTATTCGTTCTTTTAAGTCATTTAAATCAGAAGGTTTAGTTTTGTACACATGGCTCTTCACATATCCCCATAAAAAGAAATCTAATAATGTAAGATCAGGTGATCGCGCTGGCCATTCAATCGATCCTTGCCTCCCTATCCACCGATTGGGAAATATTGTATCGAGGTACTGCCGGACATTAAGTTGGTAATGTGGTGGTGCTCCATCCTGCTGAAATCATTTCGTATTCGCTGGAACTTGAGGGTTACCTGGATCAGGATATAAATTTGCCAACGTTGGAATGACATCATTTTGAAGTAGTGCCAAATAATTGTTGCCATTCGAGTTGCCCTCAATAAAAAAGGGACCAATGATATTGTTCCCTACAATCCCTGCCCAAACATAAACCTTTTGAGGGTATTGAGTGTATTCTTTTCTCATCCAGTGAGGATTTTCCGTGGACCAGTAGCGGCAATTTTGCCGATTAGCATGACCGTTAAAAAAGTACACTCATCAGAAAACATAACGTCTTCTAATTGGATAATATTGTTATCCAACATGTCCATCATTTGCTCACAAAAAAAAGTTCTCCTATCAAAATCGTCTTCCATGAGCTCCTGAGTAGGTATCATCTTATACGGATGCATGTATGTGGGTTTTCCTGAAACTCAAGCAACACATCTAATTTGAGTTCATCACTCAGTGCATTGGCAGCTGCTTTTTTTATCTGCCTTACATGACCAAACTCGTGAAACTGCTTTTCTATTTTACTTATTGTTCCTTGGGATATAGGCGGTAAATTAGGAAATTTCTCATGAAATAGGCGAGTTACTTCCTGTTGTGTTCCGATGTTATCTCCGTAACCAATCATTTGTAAAACTGTTATTTTATGCATTTCCGTTAATCTAACCATTTTTCAGAATTGAATTGAACAAACTTTATACTTAAATTACAACAATGACAACTTAAATAAAACAATTTACTACTGCTTGTTAAAATAGCGTTGCCACGGAAATTCTTTAAAGTTTTTTAATGGTTACCATCTAAAAACCACATTGCTATGGTTTTTGTTCACTTTCTCATTATCAAGACCTAAACGGGAAATAAGTTTTAAGTATATTGTAATAAGTTTCGAGTATATTTTAGCGAATTTCGGTTACAACATGATTTTAATTTTTTTTATGTTAATTTTTGCATCAAATTTAAAAACAATAACATTTTTGAATAGAGAATGAAGAGACCTTTCAAATTATATATCACAAGCCTATACTTCCCATTTAAAAAATTGGGGGTTGTACCTGTCATTCTAAGGGGTTTGAAGTGTTTCGGGATTTTTTATAAATATGTACAGTAACCGAAATAATGAATTTATTCCATTTGGCTTTTACACACTGTATAATGCTGTTTGGCATGAATTCATATGCGGAAGAAAAGGAGTTCATCTGGCTAATGCAGTCATAGCAATTTGTAAAATAATTGTAGAGAGGAATCCTCAATTAGAAAAACTCATTTTGTGGTCAGACAGCTGCGTTCCACAGAATAGAAATTCAATAATGTCCTTTGCTCTTCAAAGCTTCTTAAATTCCCCAGAGTCAAAGAATTTGGTTAGTATTGAACAAAAATTTAGTGAGCCTGTTCATGGCACTGTTGAGGAAGTAGACGCTGCTCAGAGCATTTGACAGTTTGATTAAATTTAACAATTTGTTGAATTTAACAATTTGATTACGGAGTGCATACTGTTAACTTTTGTGTTCTATGTTTGACTTTTTTACGTCCTTCAGAACGACATGTTCATAACACATACCGCCATAAGTATTTCTCGGTATTTCTACTGAAATTTTTAGCAATAATATACATTAAAAATATACTCACCACACCATGTTATTTTACTGAATAGAATATTTTATGTCAAGCAATGTACTGTATAAGTTAATAGTTCCCTTTTTCCATCTATTAACCTAAAATTATCGTAGAAATAAGGATAAGGAAACTATAGAAAGTTTCAGATTCAATGTTAAGATAAGCCAAACACCGATTTATATTCCAAATAACTTGTCTGTAAAATACATAAAATAGTAAGTAGGTTCAAAAAGAGGCGGCAGTAAGAATTTAAGAACAAAAAGACTTTTTTTGCAAATTATATTAAAATACTTTAGTGTTACTTATTCAAAATAAAGAAAAAAAGAAAATATTATCTTAAGACAGAAGTATACCTCCGAGTATACCTCACAAGTTATCTCATAACAATATATAAGACTCAATTCTCAAAGTAGATAATCACAAAATGTATAGTAAATAATAGAACATTCACTGTCCAAATGCATAATCAATATCAATTTGAGGTTAGGATGAAGAAATGTTTTATTTGCACTACTTAGGGCCGGTTACTTATCAAGTTTGATATAATTTATCTCACATTTAAATCCAACATTTAGTTATTGCGTTAGGTTTGTGTTAAAATTAGCAACAAAAAAATGAAGAAAATTATAATTCTTAATCAATTGTTTCTTCTTTACGTGTTACGTATATACACTTGATATTCATTCAGTAACTTATATGTTTTGAAAATGATTCATTCGGAAGTTTGCATAAATTATTTTTTATTAACAATTCGTGCTTTAATTGTTAATAAACATCTGTGCATTTATTTATATAAAAAATACACGAAGCATATTCATTATAATATATTATATTAGTTTCAAGAAGGTCAAGTGACAAGGTCAGCTTTGGTTGAAACAATTTCTTATTATAACTGACATCGTTAGCACTTGCATTGAACTCATTTAGATAAATTATTTTTTTAATTGATTTAAAGACAATTATGAAATTTTGATAAAATAACTGATTATTTTAAACATTCCTTTTTTGTAAATAATGCAAAGTGAAAAAATTGAAAATGTCCTAGAGATATAATTAAATGTAATTTGTATAATTCGTGCTGCACCATTTAATTGATCATTACACATTAATTAAAAATCTTTTATATCAAAATAAACAATAATAGAATAAAATACGTTAGATTGGGAAAACGAAAAACTGAAAGCCACATCATTGTAGTAAAATATGATTGATATTCCAAACTATGAATGAAAATTCAAATTTTTACGAACAAAACACATAAGAAATGAATACTTTTATTTTTACCATTTTCTTCTGTGGTTATGTAGCTATAAGAATAAAGCAGATTTAATCGGAATGGTGTGAGGTCACACAACATAGGTGGTCGAATATTTCTTTTGATAAATTTGTTATATTCAGCCAGCGGACAATTCCGTATTTAACTTCTTTCACATTTTTAATATCTATATTCATATATGGGTTTTGTCCCATTGATAAAGCAATTTTAATATCAGTAATTATTTACGAGTATTGACTCAATTATTCTAAATTATTATTAAATTTTATGAACCACATCTATTAATTAATATATAATTTTAAACGTAACGAGCAGAATAATTATTTCGTGTCATCATATTTATCTTGCTTTTCGTTTGAATTTGTCGTAATTTAGTCGTGATAACTCCTATAAAGTATGAAATCTGATATACAAGTACATAATACTAATATTTTCTTACCTTTATTTGGAAATTACACATTAGTAGATTTACTCAATTAAACAAAATTACTTTCCTGTAGAGCTGTTGCTTGAGAACCCTATCTAGCGAGTCATGCACAATGGCTTCCAAAAGTTTACAGATACCCCAAAATTATAATTGAGAAATTTTGGTTCAGTTGTTTCACAAACTACATAAGATGACAAAATACACATAAATATGTCCAAAAGTTAGGAATAATGGAATATTTCATCTTTTTATTAATTAATACTAAATAAATCTCAAAGTCAGATAAACATACAAAAAAAATGATTTATTCTTTTGAGGTGAAAAATGTACAATATATTACAAAAAAGGTTTTTAAATAAAATTAATAATCAGTATTTCCTCCATGGGCCTGTATGCATTACTGTAGGCGATGTGGCATCCTATTGATTAAATGGTCGAGCTGGGCTTGCGGAATTCTCTCCCATTCTTCACGAGCAGCATCTTTTAGTTCTCGTAGAGTAATTGGGGGAGGGTTTCGCTTCTTAATGCGCGTTTTAAGAATGTGCCAAGCATGTTCAATGACGTTCATGTCAGGGGAATTTGATTGCCATCTTAATGTGGATATTCCTTCTTCTTCCAAAAAAGTTTGTACTGCAGCTGTACGATGTGGAGGTGCATTGTCCATCACCTACCACCCCCCGGAATAGACGCACAAAAGGATTTAAAACTTCCTCGATGTACCCAGCACCAGTGATTCTTCTCTCCAAAACCAGGCGTCCGTGTACCCCTCATAATACCACTCCAAACCATAATACACCCATCTTCAAATGGAACACGTGGTTGAGCTGTTTCTAATCAGGCTTGTCGTCTTGGGACCTTCAAACTTACGTTCTTCGCGAATCAGAAACCAAGCCATTTCTTGATTCATCAGAGAACATCACGTAATTCAAGTTAGGACCATGGTGTAACATTTCTTGAGCCTATTGCAACCTTAAAATTTTTTGTTGATAGGTTAGTTTGGGAACACCTAGAGGTCTTCTGCGATACCAATTTACCGCATTTAATCTTCGTGTAATTGTTTGCCTTGAAATATTCAGTCCTTCAAGTCTATCAATTTCTCTGGATATGCCACTTGTAGATTCCTGTCGATTTCTTCGAGCTATCAACGTTATATCTGCCGGTCTTGTGCTGCTGTTGTACATCGACTT
The DNA here is from genome assembly GCA_035357415.1 of Ophraella communa. Taxonomy (NCBI): domain Eukaryota; kingdom Metazoa; phylum Arthropoda; class Insecta; order Coleoptera; family Chrysomelidae; genus Ophraella; species Ophraella communa. The sequence continues at coordinate 32,068,940 of CM068993.1, forward strand.
CTGCCACTTCTGGGATGACCCTCACATCATTTGTGTCTTGGATTTTTTTTTAATTTGTGATACACCACCCTGAGTAACACCAACAATATTCGCGGTATCACCAAATTAATACAAAAAATAATCTAATTTAGTATTATTTTGATTTAAAAACGCTTTAAAATAAATATCAACAAGAGTTTTTAAAAAACCATAGGCGTAGATATATTATTTCCAAATATTTCAAACTTTTGGACATATATGTGTATTTAATTTAATTAGAGGATATAATTATGAGTTACACAGTCAGAATTAAAAAAAAGCCAAATAAAAAATTAAACCTAATAAAATAAATGATTACATTATTTAATAACAATGAAATAATTACATATTTGCTGGCAGTTTTTGATCGGCACCCCGCATAGAAATAAAATTAATTAACATCCTCATAACTTCCTTGATACATAATGTAATGCTTATTCATTTATACAGTTTTTGTGGGTGGAATAAGTTATACAGATTTTGGCAAAATACTGTCTATTTAATGAAATTGATTGTGTTAACCTCTACTTTTTGGAAGTTCATCTTACTAAGAACAATAAATAACTGCACAGTTAAACTAAACTTCCACTATTTATTTGAAAAATTCGCTTTAAAATCAATTACAGCTGTTTCGCTATAACTAGCATCGTCAGATTGACATATTGAAATTACATGTTGTTTGTTTGTAACTAGGTGCTTGATGTTGTTAAGGAGTTAAGGCTAGACCAAGTAAGGAAGTAATAAGACATAACAATATTAAAGCCTAGATGTTATTAGCCCTAAGGGATTATCCTGGATGTATTTCCCTCTAAGATCAGTATAACTGTGCAATGATATAGAAAAACCAGGAAAAAACTATATCATGCTGATCTTTACAATAACTTAATATATTTATGTTACAATAATGTCTTATCTATGTATAAAATGAAGACTCAATCAAAGTAAACAGTTTAATAGTGGAGAACTTCCAAGATTTATTTGTTCATTAACTACTTTAAACTGTTGATCTGCTAGATGTCTTTTAATTTCAAGTTCTTCTAGAAAATCTAAATTTTGTTTTTTATCACAAATGACATTCATATTCTACACATTTGTGATAAAAAACAAAATTTAGATTTTCTAGAAGAACTTGAAATTAAAAGACATCTAGCAGATCAACAGTTTAAAGTAGTTAATGAACAAATAAATCTTGGAAGTTCTCCACTATTAAACTGTTTACTTTGATTGAGTCTTCATTTTATACATAGATAAGACATTATTGTAACATAAATATATTAAGTTATTGTAAAGATCAGCATGATATAGTTTTTTCCTGGTTTTTCTATATCATTGCACAGTTATACTGATCTTAGAGGGAAATACATCCAGGATAATCCCTTAGGGCTAATAACATCTAGGCTTTAATATTGTTATGTCTTATTACTTCCTTACTTGGTCTAGCCTTAACTCCTTAACAACATCAAGCACCTAGTTACAAACAAACAACATGTAATTTCAATATGTCAATCTGACGATGCTAGTTATAGCGAAACAGCTGTAATTGGTTTTAAAGCGAATTTTTCAAATAAATAGTGGAAGTTTAGTTTAACTGTGCAGTTATTTATTGTTCTTACTGTCTATTTATTTAATAATACACGCTTTACTTAATACACACAAATTATCTACTTAATTTATATTCACCCAGTGTATCAGTTGACTTAAAGTTTCTTCTGTTTTTCTCCACATTGTATTATTCCTTTCTCCTCTTCTGCCCGACCACTAGATGGCCAAAAGGTGACACATGCTGCATAGTACGAGGGTTGTCTGAAAAGTTTCCGACCTAACAAAGATACTAGACATTTTTTCTACAAATTAACTTTTGTTTACGAGTGCTGCCATCTTTAATTTGAGGTCGGAAACTTTTCAGACAACCCTCGTAGATTATACATTAAAAAAATGGTAAATTTAAATCATAATTGCCCTATTTCGTGAATTTATGCGTTACTTGGTAAAAGTATTATATATTGTTTTCCCCTAGAAGCAAATAATAATTTTTTTTAGCCTCAATCTAGTTTTTACAATAATAGCTAAATTACCGTTATGATATAAAGGTGTATTTGTGACCAATGCTCTCATAAGTTCAACGATAATTTATACTATGGATAATTAAATTGATTTATGTCGACCAGTGTTCCTAACAGATGTAAGTGCTTTTTTGAAACACTTTGACTCATTTATTTTACTAGGGACCTACAGCAGCGCGCAAGTTATTAATATAAACATTTAAAATGCACATAATTCTGGCTAAGAAGACTAAGACTACGATTTAAATGCCATTAAAGTAAAAGTTTTTAGAGTTTTTAGGTCATTAAATAGTTGTTTTTTTACAGAAGATTTGTATCATAGAAAGCACGAATTTTAGTGTTTTTAGTCATTGTTGTACAGTTTGAAAAAATACTTTCACTGTTTAATTGACGAAATTCACTTTTCGATTAAAGAACTATCGTTATATTGACAAATCAAACCATTTGACTCATTTATTTTACGTAGAAACTATATAATTACACAATTATACTGATCTTAGAGGGAAATACATCCAGGATAATCCCTTAGGGCTAATAACATCTAGGCTTTAATATTGTTATGTCTTTACTTCCTTACTTGGTCTAGCCTTATCTACTTATCAACATAAGGTACCTAGATACAAACAAACAAAATGTAACTTCAATATGTCAATCTGACGATGCTAGTTTTTAGCGAAAGAGCTGTAATTGCATTTAAAAACGTATTTTGCAAATAAATAGTGGAAGTTAAGGTTACCACAATCAATTTTAGCCTTTTAGAGCTTTTCATTTCACGAAGTCTTCTGTCTTCTGAATAATGCTGACCACCAGAATTTGTCAAAAGCGCCAGTCAAATATAGAAATATGAATATGTATTGTATATTTTAATTGGCTTTCGTTAGTGATGCTTAAAGCTCTTTTAATTGGATCTTCTGGTGACCACCTACTCAAAAACCACTCTAAACACATTCCTTTACTTTTTCTTTGTTCTTTTGGCCTTATACAAACGAGATTTTCTTCATTAGACATTTGTTTGCTCTTTTCATCTCTTCAAGATTTCTTTTTTGTTATTTTTTTAAGCCTTCGTACTTAAGTTTTAAAGTTTTCCACGAGCGGATCGTGGAAATCCCACAGGAGTTAAGAGAATTTTAAATTTTCTTCCATGCTGCCTCTTTATCTTTGTTTGTAACAGCGTCCGTCTTTTTGTTTTCAATTATGGCTTTGAATTTACCTACTAAACTGACAAGTAGTTGGATTTCTGCGGTATTAAAATTTGCTGAACGCTCTCTTTTCTTAGATTCCATTATTTCCGTACACTCTCGCAACAATTTATTTTAACACAACCGATAGACATCTCACGTTTCGCACCAAAAAACAAACAACAAGCATCAAAGCATGACATAACCTCAAAAGTGGAGTGACACTGACACTTGTTTGACAGAAAATGTTTGTCCTTCTCTAACCCATAAGTTTGCAATATATTTGTTTCACCACTTTGAAGTTCGTGTTGCCAGAGTTCAAATATTCCGTCAGATAACTATTCAATGAATAAAAAGACATTGAAAAATAGGGGACTAATTATACGTCGAATAAACAGACAGATAACTTTATCTGCTGGATAGTTAATAGACTTTTTATCTGGAGATTGAACAATCGGCCCTTAATAAATAATCAGTAAATTATCCTGACTGAACACCAGTTTTTTTATACATAGAGTTATTGGTTGATGAAAAGATAACATTTATTTATTTAAGTATAAAGATTAAAAAAAATAAAAGAAAATACAAGTTTTAAAGGAAAAGTAAAACATAATTAACTAATTAAATTCAGAATAATTAGGTCTTTAATAATTATATGAATCCTTTGGTTAAATTTTACTTATTTAATTAAATATTTTTATAAATATTATTATAATATAAAGTTTTATAATTTTTTATCTATGGTAATAACCGGATTTTTTAATTGGTTCATTTCTTTAGGAAGTTCATTTTAACTATAATACAAACCACCTGAACTTTTTAAAAGACGTTTCTTTAAACCCAAATAATTGCCAGAATGTCACAAAATCTCTTTCTTCGAGACCAGCCATCAACTCAATTCCTTAATTTACGATTCAGCTGTTCGTTATTCAGGCAAAGATTTTGGTTTTATTGTGTACAGGGCGCAGGTAAAAATTATTTGGGACCAAATCGTTCAATCATCCTGTCAGGTGCACATGTTCCTAGAAGATTTAACAACTTAATTTCGAAGAGTTTTTTGTTATTCGTGGTGTCGAATGTATATTATGTGTTTCGTCCAAACAATTTCCTGTCTTGAGACAATCAGTTTCTTCATTAATAATATTATACACTCAGATACACATTTATACTACAGTTTATTTCAATAAAATTGAAGTTTTTATTTATTCTATTTCACTAGTTTTACATAAATTTACCTTTATTCACAAATGAAATAGTGAAAATTGTTTATTATCAATCTACACATGTACTACTTTGTTAAAGTAAGGGTTTGGACCTCGGTTAGGACAATAAAGGTTACGTTTCTATAAATTATAAATAAATTTAAAAAAACATGTCTAGAGAATCTCTTATTTTGAACCACTTTCTACTTTCCTCTTTAATCCATATTTGTTGGGCCTTTTTAATTACTTTTTGTGCTTCCCTTGATTGAGTTTAACATTTTATATTTACATATTTTAGTATTAATTTTTTCTTAAAACATTCTTGGTTAAACCAGATGTTTTGGGTAGTCTGATTTTTAGACACCCTGCGTTACTCTGAAGAAGTAACTAAAAGAATTATTTAAACATATTGAATATGAATACTAAGGAATGATAAAATTCATGTATGTTGACCTGACAATGTAATAATCTTTTTATTCTAAAGTTCTGTTAAACTTTCAGTAGAATTCTATAAACGATAACCAAATGTATATACATTAAGATGGTATGTGTATTTATGTTTCCGGTCGTTAAATGCATATAAAAAAAGAAAAAAGTTTACCAGTCTGTCCCACAAAGAAGGTGACAGCAACCGAAATAATTAAGTGAGACATTGTTCTATATTATTCAAAAATACAACGGTTCCCAAAATAAAAAATAACAATAAGCAAACATAACATAACATAACCAGAAATATATCTGCTAAATTTCATTATTTTTAGAAAACAAAATTATATTTGAATATAATTTAAATTTTATTTAGTTTTATATAGAATTTACTTTTTTATATAGCTTTTTTATATAGCAGTGTTAGCTAAAAATATATATTTATGTAAATAAAAATGCATAACAGATCAGTTCACATTCTAAGCGACGACTGCATGAAATCAATACCTTTTGTCGATACTACCATAAATTAGTTAAAATATTATCATATTATTTTGACAGTTTTGTTTCTTTATTTAATATTGCATTCTTCATTACATACAAAAGGACCTGATTCTGAAAATTTTGTTTCTCAGAGATGGATTATAGAGGATTACAGCTTATACTTCTTGTTCATTTTAGTCTTTGTATTTCATTGGAAGTGTTCACGTGTGTTACAGCGTGCAATAATTTTATAACATTTATTTGTTATTACAGACATTAATGGCAAACATTTTATACCCCAACGTACAGAATAGGCAGTATGTGGCGTCCTTGGATAAAAAGTAATAGTGCTTCTTCCAGTGGTTCGTTAAAGAAGAATCACTTATCTTGTGACGCGAAAATCATTATAAAAAATGTGTATAGTTCCTTACTTCAGCAAGGATATAACGCGGGTGCTGCAGCAAGAGTAACCAGTAACTACTCTTTGGCGATATCTGTCTGCAATGGGCATTAAATATCGCAAAATTGACAAGAGACAAGTAATAATGGAATCCACACAATAATAAACTGGCGTTCTGAATATATAACGTCAATAAGAAAATACCGGTCTGAAAATTGGCCAATACTCTACCTCGACGAGACGTGGTTTGACACGCATGACACCCCTTTCTACGGATGGTCTGATTCCTCAGATAAGTGTAAAACAAAAGCACCATCAAATAAAGGTAAGAGAATCACAATATTACACGCTGAATCAGAAAATGGTTGGATCCCAAACGCTATGTGGCTTTCTGCCAAAAATATTAAGGACTCTTGTGTTGATTATCACAAAGATACGACAGCAGAGCTTTTTGAAGATTGGTTTAAAAATTGTCTGTTACCCAACATTCCGCCAAACAGCGTTATAGTAATGGACAACGCAAGCTATCATAGTCGACAATTGCAAAAAATTCCTGGCTCAAAGAATACGGAATTGGAGATTCAAAACTTCATGGCTGCAAATGACATATATTTTAAGGAAACTGGTGAACATTATACAAGTCAGGGTTCAGTGTCAAGTGTGACGTATTTTGCGCGAACAACAGTTACATCCATATCAGTTGCAACGTGTACACTTGACTTTTAACCGCGGTTACATTTTTCCCAATGGCGAATCCAAAGAATTACATAAAATAATATTTTTTTCCCGAGAAGAAATTACAAATTTGCATAACATTCATGTATAGAGTAATGAAAATCCCCATGCCATTAATGAATGCTAACATCAATACCAATTCTCTGTGAAATCTGAATTGTTATTGTTGGAAATTGTTTAATTGGACCTCATTTTTTACCTGCGACTTTAACTGCCAATCATACAATGATTTTTTTAAGAAGACCTACCTCTTCTGCTTGCAAAAGTTCCCTTACACATTAGACAACAAATGTGGTTCATGCATGATGGTGCTCCTGTTCGCTTTGGCCAGTGGCCAGTTATCATAAGATTTTCAACATATATGAGTATATTGTAACTACATATGATAAAAAAACTTAATGGTTACTAAACATTAGAGGGAGTTGGGTCAAAATCATCACAGTAATGGAACATTATTACATTATTACGATATTTTGGAAAGTGATTACCTTTTAAAAATTTGCAGACTTTGTGTAACCGAAATCGTTACATTAATTAGATATAATCAGTCGTCAGCCAGCATTTAAATCACAGATGACAAACAGTTATCCTGTAAACTATAACAAGTACCTAGAAATTTATATAATATTGTCACTAAGATAGGGTACAATAAACATACACACTCCGATATTCTTTCTGAAGTGTGAAAAAACTTGAATTACGAATTTGATTTCTCTGGTGATTAATCAGTTAATTTGTTGATAATAAATAAATATTTATTATCTTAAGTGGAATAGAATTACCGAGTGCAATAACTGTAAACCTTTATTTAGAAATTCCTAATCGAGTTTATAGTTTAAGTGTCAAACTCTCTATTTTTTAATACACGTAATGTTAATTAAAATATAATTTAAAGAATATTTTTTCTGTAGAACTAAGGAGATTAAATAATATAAAACAAAATGTAGAATATCGTTTAACAGAGGAAATTTGAGAAATTGTTCACTTTCAACTTAATGGTTCTGTAATACGAGGGTTGCCTTTTATATTTCGGGATTTGGCAACCCTGGTGTTGCAATATGGCAACACATTTTTGGGTCATACGTACTCAGAACGTTTTGACATAAGAGCGCTATTTGTGTTGTTCACAGTAACTTAAAAGATTCATCTCGGTCCAAAAATGGAATTAAATCGTCAACATTTTCGTGCGATTATTTTTTACAACTTTCGACGTGGATTAACTCAGCGACAGTGCATGGATGAACTTAATTAAATTTTTGCCGATGAAGCTCCATCAAGGACCAGTATATATCGATGGTATGGTGAATTCAATCGTGGCCGTAGTTCACTCCAAGACGAATTTCGTGCAGGTTGTCCAACATCAGTTGTTCCAAAAACCATTGATGCTGTGCGCGACCTGATATTGCAAGATCGTCATGTGACCTATCGTGAGATTGAGACAATTATTAGTGGGACCAGCATAAATTCAATATTGTATAAATATTTGACGGTCAAAAAGTTGAGCATTATTTCTGCTCTTAAGGAGTTAAGAAATCAACATTTTAAAGAGATGTCTTAAAGAGGTATCAGTAAAGCTGTAATGCTAGTGGTTGTTGAGAAATTTTGTCGCACTGGTAGTGTATTATGTATTCAGGCCTTCAAAGAGTTGTTTAGTCCAATGCCACTGATGGGCACGTGTATAACCAAATCATCCAATCCAGGCGCAGAATTCTTGTAGGAACAGCAAGTAAACTGAATATAAGTGAAACATATACACGTAGAATAGTTTAGTTCAGAAGTTTAGTGGTTTATTATTCTTAGTAAGAGGGACTTTCACAGAGTAAGGGTTAGTACAATAAATTTAATACATACTAGAATTATCTTCTTGTCGGCCTAGAAGAGATCCATGTTTTTCTCCTCTTACTCTTAGTTGGAAACCTGAAGTAACACAAATACACTGAACACACAGCATAATAACTAAAATGTATCGATTTCCTATGGAAAATCGAGAAACCAAACTTTAAAAGTTGGTGTAGGTATTTTCATACATATCATATCCGTGGTAATTATTCCGTTGGTTTTTTGTTTTACAACTACTCAAAATACTTAGGAACAATCAGAAGATTTGAAAAAATTCGAAATTGGCAACATCACAGGACAACAAATTCCAGTGGGCAGTCGATATTATAGTGTATTTGAAAATCAAGAGAGAGTAAATTCCCAGAAATGTTTTGCAGTTATCAGTGTTAAAGGCAGTAAACCATAGACGTGCGTGTTCAAAATTAAATTAATATGGAAATAGAAATTTTTAATTTGTTTTAGTTATTTATACCTAGATTACCAATTTTAGATAGATAAACATAATTCGTAAGTAGTAATTTAATTTGGGTAAAATGAAGAAAAAGTCAATATTATTTTAGGCATTTTGTTTTAGGCATATGTTTATTTACAAAATATGTATATAATATGTACAGATAATTATAATTACTTATAAATTAATATGAGGAGCTAAAAAAACAATTAAGTAGGTATATGAGAAAAAAAAACCAACCGCAAGGATAAAATTTGATGAGCAACATGCAAAAAATACGACAATATTAAATCTTAAAAAATAAAAATCTAAAAATAAAATTAAAGTACATAAATTAAAAATTTTAAAGTTATGGTTCCTCGCACTCTGATTCACCATCTGATTCTAGAGAAATTACAATGGGCTCTATAGTAATATCAATTATGTTATCTAGCTCCCACATTTTTTTTTTCTATTTCTATAACGTATCTATTACATTTTTGCCAATTTTCACTTGTTACTTCAGATATTGCCTTATTGAAGAGATTTTTAACATCTGATAATTTAAAAGTAGTGTTATTTCTGGCAACATAACCTTTAACTTGAGGTCGTTAAATAACAATTATACCTTTCTAATCTGGTTACGCCTATGACGCACGTTAATCCTCTTAGGCCTACTGTAGTAACAATGAAAGATCATAAAATAATGTGATAGTCCAAGAAATTTAATAAATTTTGTATTGAAATTAACAAAAACAATTTAGAATGCATTACAAATATTGAAGTTTTACCGCACGTACTCTACTATAGTTTTGCATACCGAATTAGTTTTTATTCTGGGAATTTACTCTCTCTTGATTTTCAAATACAGTATAGGTCTATGGAAATTATCAATTGGGTAACAATTGACCAAAAAAAAAGTCAGGGGCAAAATTTGAATAATGCTCTCAAGCCTGGTCTTGAGCTCTTACCATAGTAATTTGGTGTTTACCTTACAAATATTGACTTTAGTAGTATTAAGGTACAAGGTATAATTGCCTAAGAGCCAATTATCGCCATGATCTATCACTTATTATAAACAGTCAGCCAACAAAAAAGGCAAATATAATGTGCAATACGAAAAATACTCGTCAAAGTATAATAAGCGACTTACAAAAAGAATTAAAATTCCACAATAATAATTTTCTAGTAAATTGTTGATAGACTTGACCAGGCTAGAGCACATGGCTCGCACTGTCTACAATGTAGAGCCAAGTTTCCAACCCTATTATTAAACCGTGACAAATGCATGAAGTCGCGAGTATGTAAATTTTATAATGTGTTGCCTATATTTAGGGGCATTACTCTTTTAACCTAAAAGGTATTTCTCTGATACTAATATACTAACACAGAAAGCTTAACGAAAAGTTTGTAAATAGACCAAATAAAGTAATACGTAGATAAAATTTTTTTAGAAATGTTATTAAACTAAGAAATTTAAGTTTTCTTCTCTAAACGCACATGGATGATATGAAATCTCATTACGTGCATGTTATTGTTAAATCTTACTTACAAGTAATGTCGGCAGTAAGGTTTTTTGACGTTTGCAGACATGGGCGTAAAAATATTATTTTTGTACAATGATCGATCACCGTCATTCACTTTCAATTAACTTTATTAATTACGTTAGATAAAGTCTTCTTCTTTCAGTAAAATAAAGTGTAACTGTACTGCCGCAAATGAGTACAATAATGAATAATTTTACTGACGGTTCGCGATTGTATTGTTGCTTTGTGACAAAGAAATGGAAAAAAAACTACTGCCGGCGAAGAAATCAAACTTTGACAGGATCAAGTTAGATAAGTTATGTCATCATTAGTTGACCTTTGAAGAAAAAAATAATTTAAATTTAATTTTTACAATACCTTTAAAGTACCTATTAAAATTTAAAGTCTTCCAGAAATCCATTTTTCGGTTATAAAACCAAATTCTTGAGAATTTAGGGTCCCCTAGGAATCACACTGTGCAACTGTGTTATAGAAATTGTAAGATTATAATTACAAAGTTAAATGATTTTTACAAGGGACAACTTTAAATAATGTTTTATGAGTGTGCTTGTAAATGTCAATGCAATAATAAAATTTTGACATTATAAAGCTGTAATAAAATCAGCAGGGTTCTCAAGAACTGATTTTAAATTATTTATGATTTTCCCATTAACTGTTTATTGTTAAATAAACATAATAATTTCGGTAGGAGGTTGAATATTCAGAGAATGTGTATCAATACGATCCTATTAAATAATGACATAACAAAGGAATTAAAAACATATTATACAGTGCGGGCCACAGAAAACAGTCCACCTCGATATTTGGCAGTATTTATTAGATTTTAAGAAAATGAGAAAACAGGTCGATTTTTGTTACAAGGGGGACACATTCTTACGATACACACATCTGTCATTTGTCAGCCTCCTCCCTTCCACCCCTTAGCAAAAAAAGTCTTCATTCATTTAAAGTACAACACCTCTTAAAAATGTAACGTAACGCCTATGGTTTGTCATTTTTTCTGTCATATCAGAAGTAAATGGATTGGAAGAAGATACCCTATTGAATGGCCTTCAAGATCCCCCGATTTAACACCCCTGGATTTCTTTCTGTGGGGTTATTTAAAGATCAAAATAAAACCGAACCCTCTTCATTGGAAGAAGGGGTTGACAAATGACAGATGTGTGTATGGTAAAAATGTGTCCCCCTTGGAACAAAAATCGACCTATTCTAATATACCTATTCTAATAAATACTGCCAAATATCGAAGTGGTCTGTTTTCTGTGACCCACACTTTATATGAATTAATTTGAAAAATTATTTATATAAAAAAATTTGATAATAATTAAAACCTAATTGTATTACTTAAATATTAACAACATTAAAAACATAATAAAAAACTGAAAATTGACATAATATGTCAATCTGACGATGCTAGTTGTCTAGCGAAACGGCGAAACTAATTTTTTTTTTAAATTTATGAAATTCATTAAACAAAACCAAATTTTCATTTTAGTCCCCACTAAATGACACAAAGTATTAGAATGTTCCATTTGGCATATTCTGAAGGATATCATATTTCTGTATAAATTGGCCCGATAAAAGGTGTAAACAATACATTTATTGGGGGAGTCTTTACTACATGATCTGATACTTCTTTAATAAAATTTGTATGAACATAAAATGTACAGGTAGCAGAACATGCATATTGTCACGTATGCACTGGTTAAAACAAAGTCCTAATCCTAATCAACAAAACAAGTTGATCGACTTTTTAGCGATATTACGTTACATCACGAGTTAATGAATAAATGCGAAAATTATCATTATTGTATTCAACTGAGTTAGAATCTGATTGTGCTAGAAAGCAGGCAAGTGAGTCTATTATCTTTGTAGGTCAATGTTGTTCACCTATTTATAATTTCTATAATCATTTTATTATTATTTTGTTAATTTTCATAGCTTTAATTTTAATATAACATTTTTTGTATTAACTTGCTATTAGTAATTGTTTTATTTCAATTTTTAAATGAGAAACCAATTAATTAACCATAAATAAAATACTGCATACTTTTAATTAATAATAATAAAAACCTGTGGACAATATACTAACTCGTAAAAAAATTGCTATCTTCCACATATTTTATACAAGCACTAAATTTTTAAATTTAATTTGTCAAAATTGAAAAAGTATATTAATATCTACTAGAGTAAAATAAAACATTTAATAGTTGGTATAATTTTGCTTATGTGAAATTTTTAATATTGAAAATTAATACTTTTCGTTAAAAATAGACAGTATATTAATATACACCAGAACCATAGAATAAAATATAATTTGATTTAAAAAAAAATCCCAGTAAATATTGTTTAGTTTAAGATTGTTTAGGTGTAATTTTTATTATTCAAAATTAATATTTTTCAGTTAAAATACACATTTGTTAATCCATGTACTTACACTCATGTATCCTTTTTCCACCGTCAATGACAAAATTATCATCATAAAGTAAATATAAACAAGGTTTTTGGTTTTAATATCAGATTCGTGTATTTTTTTAATTAGATGGGAAATAAGATAAATAAAAACGTCTTATTAAAAAATAATTTGACTATAATATAGAATATAGGAATATTAAGAACAATAAACAATTTTTTTCCAAAAATAGGCTTTTTAAATGCATTAACAGCTGTTTTGCCAAAATTAACTTCAATATGTCAATCTGACGATGCCAATTTTAGCAAAAAAGCTGTAATTGCACGTTCAGTTGTTTATTGTTCTTAATAACATAAAAATAAAATGGTAATATAGTTGAATTTGCATTTTATTAATAATTACTTTTATCCTATTAACCCTTGGTATACAAAAACTTGAACAAGTACCTCGACATGTATATCTATACTTATAATAATACCAACTTCAATACTTCCATTTCTATTTACAACTTTAATAATATTAGTGTAAGATGTCAGCAATTATTTATATAGGACAGTTGTGTGACTCACATTATTTTGACGAGAAATTTGACGTGAACTTGACGTTGGATTCTCCACGACACTTAACATAAGTCCACTTTCACATCTTCTTCTCATAATCATTTTCTCTTTAATAGTTTGACATGTCCAAGTTCTCTGAATTGTGCATGAATTTTAGACAGGGTACCTTGTGAAATATTACGCAATTTCAATCCGGCGAGTCTCCGTTCAATATTTCATTATTACATCTCAAGATATTAGTTTTTGGTTAAGATTTGGTTTAATTATTTTGGCATAGTTATCTATATAATTTTTAGTTATTCGTGACAAGAAATGTTAACAAAACCCAAAATATTGATACTTAGTAAAGAAAATTGAAAAGGTAATCCATCTTTCAAATGTGGATTATGTGGACTACGATTAGTGAAGAAAGTTGAGGTCTGCATTCAGTTAATTAAAAATAAAACCATTATTTAAAATGTGAAACATTATTGTTTTCACAATTTTATGTATTTACTATCTTGAAAAAAATTATAAACAATTTCAAAATTTCACCCTGTATAATTCATAATAGACTCTACGTGGTATAGTTTGTTGAGATCTTATTGTTAAGGAGCTTTTAAAACCATAAAAACATACAGGGTGTTTCATTAAAAATATAGATCATGGACGATGCAGACTTGCGTGTATCACCCTTGTACATTTAAATTTATGTTTAAAAAGCTCACATTTGAATTTCAAAGTTTACGGGTCCCTAAACTAACCCCACAAATAATTTTATTCCATAATTGGTTTCCACACTGTATATTCAAAAACAATTTTTTCATGAGAGCAACTATTAAGTTATTTTTGTAATTTATAATAAACAGTTCATAAGTAATGTATCCACCAAAGTTTTACGTACAATAATATTTTTGTATATACACATATGTCCAAAAGTTTGAAATATTTAGAAATAATATATCTACGCCTATGGTTTTTTAAAAAATCTTGTTGATATTTATTTTAAAGCGTTTTTAAATCAAAATAATACTAAATTTGATTCGTTTTTGTAGTAGTTTGGTCATATTTAATTGATTTGGCAGCTTTCACATTATTCCAATTCTTGTTTAAATTTCATTTGAGCTGTTTAAATATGCCCAGAGACATAATGTCATATTTTAATAGGTCTAGAGTAATTGTTTTGTTACAATAGAGCTTTAGTCAAAGTGATATCGCGAATATTGTTGGTGTTACTCAGGGTGCTGTATCAAAAATTAAAAAAAAAATTCCAAGATACAAATGATGTGAAGGATCGTCCCAGAAGTGGCAGAAGTCGATGTACAACAGCAGCACAAGACCGGCAGATAACATTGGTAGCTCGAAGAAATCGACAGGAATCTATATCCAGAGAAATTGATAGACTTGAAGGGACTGAATATCTCAAGGCAAACAATTACACGAAGATTAAATGCGGTAAATTTGTATCGCAGAAGACCTCTACGTGTTCCCAAACTAACCTATCAACAAAAAATTGTAAGGTTGCAATGGGCTCAAGAAATGTTACACCATGGTCCTAACTGGAATTACGTGATGTTTTCTGATGAATCAAGAATTGGCTTGGTTTCTGATTCGCGAAGAACGCTAGTTTGGAGGGCCCCAGGACGACAAGCCCGATTAGAAACAGCCCAACCACGTGTTCCATTTGAAGGTGGGAGTATTATGGTTTGGAGTGGTATTATGAGGGGTACACGGACGCCCCTCCTGGTTTTGGAGAGAAGAACCACTGGTGCTGTGTACATCGAGGAAAGTTTTAAATCCTGTTGTGCGTCTATTCCGTAGGGGATGGATTTGTGTTTATGCATGACAATGCACCTCCACATCGAACAGCTGCAGTACAAAATTTTTTGGAAGAAGAAGGAATATCCACATTAAGATGCCCATCAAATTCTCCTGACATGAACGTCATTGAAAATGCCTGGGACATTCTTAAAACACGCATTTAGATGCGAAACCCTCCCCCAATTACTCTACGAGAACTGAAAAATGCTCCTCGTGAAGAATGGGAGATAATTCCGCAAGCCCAGCTCGACCATTTAATCGATAGCATGCCACATCGCCTACAATCATGCATACAGGCCCATGGAAGAAATACAGATTATTAATTTTATTAAAAAACATTTTTTTGCTTATCATTTTTTTTTAAATTGTAATACATTGTACATTTTTCACCTCAAAAGAATAAATCATTTTTTTTTGTATGTTTATCTTTAATTTATTTAGTATTGGTTAGAGTTTTATCAAAATGATGTTTACTTATATGCCATTAACTTTTGGACATGTGTATATAAAACGATCCCAAAGCGATTTTACGGGCTTTGACTATATGAGGCCTCCAGGAAACTTCCTATTCATTCCGCAAAATAATACCTTTCGGAAAAATCAAAGAAAATCAAAAATTACCATTATTTTTATATCAAAAAGTAAAAATAATCAGTAACATTTTTTTTACTTTTTTTGCAGGCGTTATGTGGTTAATTATGATATCACTGCTGTGGTTAGCGGGAGCAACAACAGGAATTCCATGCGAGCAGGCTCGTTTAAAGTGTGCTTATAGAGATGGATGTGGAATGGTTCTCCAAAATTACATAGTTGGTTGTTCGGGAGTACTGCAAGGTGACAAATTTCCTACTCATTGTCCAGAAATTTGCCAATATACTCTTATTGCCCTTACATCTACTGAAGAAGGCATGGAATTAATGAATGTAAGTCATTTAGGTCTATTTTCTTTATACCTAAAACTAATTCAGTTTTCTAACCTTTTTATTTTGGTAATAAAATACAATTCTAGCTAGGACAGGTAACTACATACACATACAAATTTATGTAGCAAAGGATTTGAAAAATTACTTATCAAGAACAATTTTTTAATTCTAAAACTGTTGGAGGCAATATTTCCAACCACAAATAATCAAAATCAATATAGACAGTCCATGAAATTAAGAATGTAAGCTCTAAAACTATAAGCAAACAAAATATAATTAACAATGCTTGGTTAATAAATTATTTACCAGGGTTGGTATCTGAGTTCGATAACATCAGTTTCCGACCTAACAAAGATACTAGACATTTTTTCTTCAAATTAATTTTTATTTTTCTACATAGTCTCCTTTTAAGTCTATACACTTCTACCAGCGATGTTCCCATTTCTTCAACCCGTCCAAATAGTACTCGGCGTCTTTCTCTGCAAAATGGTTGTTTACGAAGGTGATGGCCTCCTTATTCGACGAAAATCTTTGTTCTCCGAGCGCAATTTTTAGCTTAGGGAACAAAAAAAGTCGCTTGGGGCTAAATCTGGTGAGTAAGGAGGGTGGTCAAGCAGTTCCATGGATTTTCGCCATGGCAACCGCTGAGGTGTGAGACGGCGCATTGTCTTGGTGAAAGAAAATTCTTTTTTTCTGCAAATGTGGCCGTTTTTCCGCAATTCCTTCGGCTTGTCAAGTAATGATGTACTGGTTTTTCATTTTTGAAGATAATCGATTAAGATAACTACATGACTATCCCAGAAAACAGTTGCCATCACTTTCCCAGCCGAAGGAACAACCTTTGCTTTTTTTGGAGCCGATTCCCCCTTCGCAGTCCATTATTTTGACTGTGTTTTTGCTTCTGGAGTATATTGGTGTATCCAAGTATCATCTACAGTAATTAATCGGCGCCAAAACTTTTATTGCGCCAACAGAGAGTTGGAAATGTTCAGTCGAACACGTTTTTGGTCCAAAGTGAGCAAACGCGGCACCCAACGCGCGGACAGCTTTCTCATGCCTAAATCTTGATTCAATATGTGACAAACACGTTCTTTGAACATGTTTATAGCCTCTGCTATCTCTCTAATTTTAATTTGACGGTTGTCTAGCACCATTTGGAGAACTTGAGCGATATTATCGTCAGTGGTTGCAGTTTTTGGACGTCCCGAACGTTCATCGTCACCCAGGCTGGTACAGCCACGTTTAAATTCAGCAGCCCAAAATTTCACGGTGGTAAATGAAGGTGCAGAGGCCTCGTACACAGCGTCCAACTCATTTTTGATTTGTGTAGGCGTATTGTCTTTTAAAAACAAATATTTAATGACAGTTCGATACTCGATTTTTCCCATTTTCATAAAAACACTCACATCGACTCACTCAAATGATTGTCAAACAACAACTGCGCGTCCAAAATGGCTGAAATTATAGTGGGTACCTTTCAAAGCATGCGCAAACACATTCAAACTTTTGTTTGCGAGTGCTGCCATCTTCATGTTGAGGTCGGAAACTTTTCAGACAACCCTCGTATTTTAAGAAGCTTATTCTCATATTATTTCTTCTTTTTTTTAATATAAACAAATTGTGGACCAATTGTATGGTCAACTTCTTAAAAACTCCCGTTCAATTTAATGTCTTGATTTTCATAGAAGTAAAATTTATGAAGAGTTACTTTAGTTCTTGTATTTCATTAAACTTGAAACAACTGTTGGATACGTATATTTACAAATTTCAATTAAAAATACATAATTGATAAACAAGTTTCTATACTAATCAGTAGTTCCGTCATTTGTCCTTGACTATTAGAATAATTTTTAAGGTCGTAGAGATTGGCTAAAAAGGAATTCTAATTGATACATGAGTCTGCTTACAAAAAACATTAATTGATATAAATGTATTTCTGTTTGTAATAATTAGGTGTGTTGTTTGAATGTAAATGTGTAAATTATGGAAATTTAAGTTGAAAGACTATATTGTAATGACAATATTTAAATTTGCAGTACTTAAATCAAAGAATACGAAGAAAACGTAAGAGATGAATGTGCAAATAGTGGTTAACTATGTACAGTATGATGCAAATGTATGGAATAAAGAATATAAAAGTTATAAAAATATTACATATTGTAGAAATATTTCCAATACAATTTCAAAAATAATAGCTTCGGCAACATCAGCATTAATATCTAGTGTTTACAAAATTAATTGTCCAGAGTGTAATGCTGTATATATAGGTCAAACACAAAGAAATTTTGAAGTAAGATTTAATGAACACTTAAGAGCATATAGATTAAAGCAACCAGATAAGTCAAATTATGCAAAACACCTACTTGAACATCCAACCTCACTCTTACACACCAATGACATCCAAATACTACACACTTGTGATAAAAAACAACATTTAGATTTCCTTGAAGAACTTGAAATAAAAAGACATCTAGCAAATCCACAATTTAAAGTTGTTAATGAACAAATAAATCTTGGAAGTTCTCCACTATTAAACTGTTTACTTTGATTGAGTTTACATTTTATACATAGATAAGACATAATTCGAGACATAATTGTAAAACACAAATATATTAAGTTATTGTAAAGATCAGCATGATATAGTTTTTTCCTGGTTTTTCTATATCATTGCACAGTTATACTGATCTTAGAGGGAACTACATCCAGGATAATCCCTTAGGGCTATTAACATCTAGGCTTTAATATTGTTATGTCTTATTACTTCCATACTTGGTCTAGCCTTCTACCTAAACATCAGATACCTAACTAGAAACAAAAGGCATTTTCGGAAACCTACTCCGGGTTGCCAACCCGATCCACTGAGGTCACGTGACGGATCACCATGGATCACTTACCCACCAACCATGTTTACGAACATCACAGGTTTCAGATCGGAGTATTCAATATGCTGTCATAAGTCATTCAAATTATCAACCCTCTAATTCATAATTGTCTCTAACTTGAACTGAAAGATATCAGAATATAATGGTGTAGATAAATTATGTAATAATATTGATATCAAAGTTTATAATTTACCTGGAGATTGATGAAGTTGCCTCATGTGTCGTCGAACATTAGATTCTTGGCTAATGAAACCACAGATTTCGCACCTACCCAAATTTTCTTGTATCTCCATTTCTATTTCATCAACGTGAAACAATTATTAGAAAAAAATTGATCCTATTAAAAATCTCAGAAAAGAGATTATTATAGGCGTTTTCGGAAACCTACTCGGGTTGGCCCGATCCCTAACCTACGCATTCGTTTACCTAACCCGAACTACCTACCCGTGTTCGTAAACCACAGAGCTGTTAACTCGATCACCGACTCAGGTTGATCTACTGTAACCCTATCGAAAAGCAGGAAACAAAATGTAACTTAAATGTCAATCTGACGATGCTTCTTAGCGAAACGGCCGTCATTGTGATTTAAAACATATTATTTCAATTAAATTTGGAAGTTATGTTAAAACGAAGAGTTTTTTTATTAGTCTTAATCTTAAAACACGTCAATTTTAATTTTTGAATGGCCATCAACTGCTATAGATGTGTTGGACATTACGTCATTAGTGATGGCGTAATCGACGTCATCGACGATTTTTTAAACCGAGGTCACGTGACAGCTCATTTGAAAGGTCTCCTTATTGCCTTTGCAACAATGTAATCATTTGAATATTTATTTCATTTACGTTAGGAAAAAGAAGATAATATTAATATTAATATTAATGCTTTACTTAAATTAATTTTAAAATCAATTTACATTTTTACAGATAAAAACATTTAGAGAGTTTCTATATATAAATAAAATATAGACTCTAGCGTGACTTCAGAACAAGCATACGTTAAACTACGTTACACGACTACACAAGTAGGTTTTTTACCAACTGAAAGTAAAATTAACTTTAAACTCAAAGAACAACTTCAATATTACGCACTTCGTTGAAGTCAATTTAAATTCATTCAACTGTGAAGGCAAACTGGGAAATAAATTCGCGTTTGCGACAAAAGCAAAAAAAATGTCCCATCTTATAAATAAGCATTAAAAATATGCATGCCAATAATAACATTAAAATAGGAAAACTCTTGTTTTTCTTTAACAAAAATAGACCGTGTCTTTGAGACAACTGTTTAGGTACATTTTGGAGGGAAGCCAAACTGAGGTGGCCCAAGAATAAAAATGCGGTAAAAAGAAACAAAATTTCAAAAACATTAGCATGTCAGTAAAGATCATTATACCTGTATTATTTTAGGAACAATGTACGTGAACAATACAAAAATAAGTCTTGTTAAAAAGATAGAACATCGAGAAATTTAATTATAAAAATTAACTTTTCTTTGGCATGTATTTTGTTATTTACCTCATGAACTTAAATATGTTTACTTCCAAATACCTAGATATTTTACACTTTTTTTTGGGACGATCTCTGTCTTGTTCAATTTAAACCTTATGCCATCTCTCCTCCTTTTGCCTCTTATTATTATTGCTTCTGATTTATGTAGGGCGAACCTAACCTAACCTAACCTAACCTTTTTTTTTTTGGGAGGAAACCGCTTGGCACCCGACCACCTTCGATCGGGTAGTGTGGGACGCTACCCCCACTAAAACCTCCCTAGCTCACCAGACCTCGGAACCGTCTGTTTAGACATATCGTCGAGGTTTGGTAGCTGTCTTCATATCTGCGCTCGCCTCTCTTCTTCCTGGAATTCTTTTTTCTCCTCCTCCTTTTTTTTCATGACTTGCGTGATGAACGTGAAACCCCTGTCCCACGTCGCTCTGCTGCTCATCATCCAGTCTATCAAGGCATCCGGGTTACCTACCTTCTATCCTCCATTCCAGCCACTCTCTGTCCTCCTGCCAACGTGGGCATACAAAACACGTGTGAGCTGTTGTGTCCACCTCCTGACAATACCTACAGGTGTCAACTGGGTCTTTCCCAATCCTATTAGTGTAGCACCTGAAACTGCCGTGCCCGGTCAGGAATTGAGTAAACCAGTAATTTGTCGTCCTATGGTTACATGCCAGCCATCTGCGAAGGTCTGGTATGAGGGCCTTTGTCCACTGTCCAACCTCCACCAATTGCGAGGAACTCGTTTGACACCGTCTTGTATGTCCTGCAAACCCGCAAGAGCATCTTCCTTTGCGTGGAGAGCAACATCTCTCGGTATTTTTTTATATCAATCCCCGTTACCCAGACCGGTGCGGCATACAGTAGTACCGAGTGCACCACCCCTGCTAAAACTCTCCTCCGGTCCAAACTCGCGCCTCCAATATTTGGAAGGATTTTTCTCAGCGCCATTGCTTGCTTCGTGGCCTTTTCACAGGTCCTTCTGATGTGTTCGCCGAAGGAGCCTCTGTCGTCGATCCACACCCCGAGGTACTTTATGCAAGTTTTTGGAGCTATAATAAGGTCCAAGATCTTAATGGTTATGTCTCGCTTATTTCTTGCCCCTCTAACCACAATATACTCCGTTTTTTGAGGCGCAACTTCGAGGCCGCAGTCCCTTATGTGCTCACAGATCGTGTTTAGGGCCTCCTGAGCCTTATGGATTAGGGCCTCCCTATTTATCGCGCGGACCACCAGACCGAGATCGTCCGCATACCCGGTACTTTCGCATCACTCCGGCAAGGGGGCCTCTAGTACCCCGTTATATAAAATATTCCATAAGAGGGGGCCCAGTACTGATCCCTGGGGGACTCCCTGCTCTATGCTCATGTTAACCTTGCCCAACGCTATTTTCCTATCCTCGAAATAGTCCTTTATGATGTTCCGTAGATATGGACTGACTCCTAGACTATCCAACTGCTCAAGTATCCTACCCCACTTAGCTGTATTGAAGGCATTTTTGATATCGATAATGAAACCTAACCTAGCCTAACCTAACCTATCCAGTCCACATCAAATCTTCCAACCTACTCAATTCCCTAAAGAACCATTACTGTATAAACTCTAATACTTATACAGTCTGATGTTACAGTATTATATGGATTATTGTTTTTTAAATATTTGTATACAACCTCGTGTAATGGCCACAGCTGTCACAAGCACCAAAAAATATCTATCTTCATTCGAAAGTAGCTAATTTTCATTACATTTTATTAAATTTTTGGTAGTTTTTGAAGAAAGAACAGAGGAAATGCCAAAAAAACACATACATGTTCAGAAAATAACATATTTCTTCATATTTTAATAACAAGTTCCCATTATATGGCCAACACGATGAGGAACTTAACAAATCGGATTTAAATACCTGAAAGAGAATTAAATACTAGTTCAGTGATACCTATTTAATAAGTAGGTTCGTGTATACAACACCAAAATTAGTATCAGATGGATATGGATGTCTATTTGTCTAGAATATTTTAAATAGGAATATCCTGGTATATAATTACAAACTGCTTAATTATGCTAATTATTAGTACCAATTACGAGGTTAACTGTATTTGGAAGTAGTTATTTCTATTTAATTAGTTAGGGTCTTTAGATGGAGATAGATTGTACATCGGTCCATAAAGAAAACGAAAAGCTTTCCAAATTTTAAATCAGTCGGTGACAGTTACAGGTAGATGTAGCTGGGATAAAGTATGGAACTAAGTAAATATATTTTAAACGAAAAGAACGATATTTATGAAAATTTGCATAAAATTGGTCAAAGCGACGACGAGTTATGCGAGTGTGATGAAAGCTTAGATAATATTAACCACTGGATGTTTAGCCCAACTCCACATGTGTCATTATTATACGTGTGTGCTAATAATGTAGAACTACGGACATCCCCGTGGGAATTCTTTAAGCGTTCGAAAAGAAAAATTTAAGCGGGACAAGAATACAAATAGAATTATAGTATATAACGCCTGTGTTCCTATTGTTCTTCAAATTGTAAATTTATCTTTTATCCGTTATCTGTTTCTTTTTGTAATGTCTAAACCAAGCCGCTATAACGGATACCTTAGCGTGAAGCTCTGACTATGGTATAATATTTGTTTCTCTAAGAAATAATAAGGGCGCCACTGAAATCTTTTTATTTTTTATGATACTGCTAAGGAAAGTTGTTTTATATTGAGTGATATAAGATGACAGAAAGATGTCAAAAAGAACTGTCTATTAGGAAAAATGAAATGAAAATGTACCAACCGATAAAAGATAAATAGATTTCCTTGGTGCTAATATGAATTAAGTTGATAATAAGTTAAAAAAAAAAATAAACAGTTCTTTAAAACAACTTATTCTAATACAGTTGTAACGATATAGATAAATATAAATAAATATAAAAATATGTGAACAGTAAACTTGATAAATAAAACTTATCTTTTAGTACCAGTTGCCCAAGTTGTAGAGATGATCAAGTTAAAGATGTTCAAGTTAAGAGATGTTCAAGTATAAGAGATGCTCAAGTTTAAGAGATGTTCAAGTTTAACAGATATTCAAGTTTACTGTATAATATTCCAACTTTCTTAAAATTACCAGTATCAAACACGTGTTACATTTACTTTTTCGGGTACAAAAAATACAAATCAGCATAGTCCGAAATCTACAGTTAGATGATAACGTAGTACAATAGATTACAAAAGATACATTCTTACATTAAATTGACTTTATAACAACCATACATATTAATTAAAATTCCAGAAATGTACTTTCACTAGTCATTTCATGTTTTTTCTTTTTATAAAAATTATTATTAATACTTTTAAATTACCTTAAAAAGATTCTTCGAATAATAAAGAAATATTTTAAAATTCTCATCTGATATAACAAAATATAATACAACTTTCGATGTTTTATACATATTTTAACAAAAAGGAATTATAAAATTGGAAAAAAACATAGGTACCTGTATATGACAGCAAACCAATCGAAGAAATGAGACTGGAGATAACTAAAACCCATGAACCCGATAATGGCAACTTATTATCACAACTCGTAGCGTAAGTACTTTGAACTTCCAACGGACGAGTTTAGTGATTTTTTTTATATTTGCATCTTATAAAATAGGTTTTTAGTGGTTCAACTGTACAAATAAAATTTTTATAAAATTAATCCTCTAGCCATAATCGGCTTTTGAAATTTAAATTTAATGGTTACATACGTCATAAGTGGTAAGTGACGTGTTTCAATAAGATTGGTAGAAAATTTGCGATGTTGTCGATAGGCTTTAATATTAATAAATTAATAAAATAAATTAATAAAAAGAGATAAACATATCGATATTTTTGTTCTCTGATTGACACTTTATCAAATAAGGAGTAAAACACTAAACAAAATATTCTGTCATTTTCGTTAGTTTAATTTGTTGTTTGGTTGTGTTTGGTTTATGAAAGAAATTACTTCTATACTATTTTTGGTTCGAAAATAAAAATCCCTAACACTTTCTCTTGGTGTTAGAGCGGTTCCTTCAAAAATAACCAATAGAAGTAATTGTTCTCTCGGGGAGCAACCCTTCTATCGGTACAGTGAGAGAACGAATTTCAAGAATACGGTTTTGGCATTTTCAATAGAACCACGCCCACTTTCTATTGGCTGTTCTATTCTATCACCGTCAAGAATAGGGGTCTTGTTTGTTTATTACAGATAAACACGATTTTCTCTTCTCCTGTCATATATCTTGTCAACTGGTACAATCAGTTAGTCACAGAACACGGTGTTTTGTGCCGCCAGTTCCTTGAGAATACTTGAAACGAACGTAGCTAAACTGTGACAACGTTGACTTTTAAACATACTTCATTATTGGTTATTAATTGGCGCTACGTTTAAAACTTACTAATTATTTATTGCTAAATTTTACGAAATGAGAAAAATTACTTGCAAAATGAATACCAATATAAGTAAGTAGGTATTTTATCCTAAATATATATTGCTATCATTTTGATTAATATGATCCTACTAAACTAGTCCATTATAGAGATCGTATTCATTATTTTATTATAAAGAATTCTTTCGGAAAGATGGAGCTCGCGGTACTAATTTAATTTAATATTTAGGATACCAGGTGCCTAAAATGTTTACAGATACTGTTACAATGGGCTTTCCTATACCCAAATGCCAAAAACCAAAAAAAAAATAGAACATGAAGGTTTTAGAGTATTTGTAGTTTTTGTTTCTTTTTGTTTAAAAAATTATTAGAAACCTTAAACTGTATTATTTATATTAATTATTTATGTTTATTCCAGTGCGAATGTAGTGATGACTTTTGCGCAAAACAAAAGGAACGTACAGAAATTTGCAGACCAGCGGTGTTACATTCAATGCGTTCTTCGGTAGTGCCATGCAGAGTAGCGCAATGGATTTGTATGGCCGATACGATATGTTCGAAAGCGTTTGAGTATTACAAAGAATATTGCAAGGCTATGTTTCACGGAAAAAAGTGCACGGCGAGATGTAATAACTCCATTAACATTTTACGGAGGCAGGAGAAAGCTGCCAAACTTAAGACTTGCAAATGTGATGGTAAGTTTTTCATAATTATATTAAAAAATAGATTCCCGTAACAATAGTAATTTATAATCTAATAGAACTCATAAAATATGTTCATCTTTTAAAAATACGTTTTTTTACATTCGAAGAAAAACGTATCACTATTAGAGGATTTTGAGATGAGATATGGCCTTGAAAATAGCTGCGCGGTACTGCAAGGCAAAAAAGTCAGTGCTTAAATTGATACACTCAAAATAAAACCATTTTGTCTGACAATCATCTTAAAAACATTACCTAATAAGTAAACTGCTGTTCCAAAATGGATGGAGTAATGAATTTGCCTTATTTGGTAGTCTGCTTCTAAATAAACAAAATATTTTGCGTTTTCATCATTACCTTTTACCAATATCAGGATGTTCTTGTAATAGCTTGTAACAGCAAAAACTTTCGATACAATGGTTTTCTACCTGAACTGTCACAAATATTTGCCCTGGACGGCCATATTAGATCACGTGGTCGATAAGGGAAAGCAGGGAATATTTTATGAAAATAATCTGTTTCCAGTGATAGATGTTTTAAGATTGGCAATTAATTGCTGAACTCGTCCATTGCAAAAGTGAATTATATTCATTCAAAAATACAATTTTTGATAAAACAAAAAATATTAAAATTACAGGGTGAACAATTGAAAAATAATTATGTATTTTAAATAAATTTACATCAGTACCTGAACGTATTGAAAAATTAATATAGTATACAGTATAATGTTTATACAGAGAGACCTTGGGTCGCAATATTTTCTGTTGGTATAATATTCCGTCATTTTCTTTAGCCATTGGCGAGAGGGATTTGTCATCCCTCGTCACTGCGCGATAATTTTCAAAATATTCGTCCCTCTAAAAAATTATTTAAGCACTTTTCTTCCCATTATTTGATTACGAATCAAAAATATACGTTTTCTTGTTATATCTATACTTTTCAAAACCGTTTTACAAAATTTATTGGTAGCTGTAGCAGAGACGATGCAAATTATGGCTTATATAAAAAACATTAGGACTGCAATTACGAGAAAATGAATGGTCGTCTGGGCCTGCAATCCGCAAATATAAAGTGCATAACAATATTTGGAAGATCTCTTAACAATAAAAAATAGCTAATTTTTCTTTTTCACAAATTTTTCTGTTTCCAATTATTTCTCGATTCCTTCATTTTATTCATATTTTAATAACCTATAATTTCACTATACTTCCCATGATTTTGCTTTAAAAAAAATACGTTTTCTTCATAAACTTATTCTTAACCAATTAATAAATCACTGCTACTGGACAGAAACAAATAAGAATTATGCTATGTAATGACTTCTACATGATGACGCCATCCATTTTCTGCAAAAACATTTACCTATTATCATCCACATTGAAACTCTGCGTCTTCCTCCAAAACAGTAATCAAATGAGGGACCAAAGTTTTCAGAGAAAATTTCCCTCGTGTATAAAATGTCTCATAACAGCAATGCAATATATAATTGAAGCAATTCTGTAATTTGTTTATTTTTGTAGGACTGGAAGATTACGATTGTCATGGTATCCAAAGAAATATGGATAAGCTATGTTTCCACAAACATTCCAGGCATCATAATCGAACACATCATGAGTACAAAGAAGAAGTAGAAGAAGAAAGACCAACAGTTATTCTTACAAACAGTGCGTTACATTTAACTGTTAGTTGGACATTTCTAGTTGTGTTAGTGTCGTTAGTTACTTGAACGATGGTACTTTTATCAGTCAAATCGTAGTTATCTTTTGAATCTACCTCTTTAGAATTAAAAAGTATTTATTTATTTGAGAAAGTTGTGATACTAAAGCTATCGAATGAAGATTAAAGAGCCAATTTCAATGCTTGCCCTTAAAAGTGTTCGTCAAGTAGGAGTGTTAGTTGAAACAAACTAATTATCCAGGTAACTGCATTATATCTGAAATTATATCTTACTGAAAGAACTAAGTACTCAATAGAAAGATTTTTATTGTTTTTGAAAGGTATTTACTATTTATTTATTACAAAACCAAAACAAAACAAAATAAATTGTTAAATCTATAGATCCTTTTCTACTTAAATAGTTAAAGATATCTTGAAATCAATTAAATTTTGGAATAAATATATGGTACAACATTTGAAACACTGAAGTATTAAATGCTTATTATAACTAATGTAGTTATCAAAGATATCTTGCAGTTAACTGAACGTAAAAGTACATAATCATTGCCAAAGGAATATATAGAGTGATTTTGGTTCATTAAGTTCCTATATTATTAAAAAAATTGTTTTGCTCAGTATTGATATTTTAATTTAATAGTTCTATCCAGCCTAAAATAGGAAAACTGATAGTAGGTACACAACAAAGGAAATAATTTGGGGGTAAATGATAGATTATCTCAAAAAACCAACAAACAAGAAAAATACTCATATACTTAATTGATTGTTGTAATGGGGAAGTCTCCTCCTACAGAATATCAATAAATCAATTACCGTTATTAAAAGAAAGTATTAAAATTACCCTATTACCAAATTTTTAGCTTTTGATTTGCATATTTTTTATAAAAATTTGATAATTAAACTAGGGTATTTAATTTTTAAAGCGTTGTGTTCCTGGTGATAAATGTGGCAACAGCGCATTTAGTATTTACTTTATGAACCATAACTGTTAAAATTGAATATTTATTTTTGTTGCTATGTAAAATGTTACTATGTATGTATAATTATTGACAGTTTTATGTGACATATTATATATTGGTTTTTTTTCCTGTATTTTAATTTAAGTTGGTTTTATTCCATATTTGGATACTTGAAAATATATTTTGAACAGTTAGTTCATTTGTATTTTACATTTTTTTGGAGGCCCCGGCGAGATCCCCCTGAAATGGATAAAACCAAGAAATATTTTGGAATCATTTGTGTGTCATTCAAAAAAACATATTCAATTTTAACAATAACTATAAGACCGACTCATGGTCTTACTGATATTACATTTATTATTTTTTGTTCTGAGAATATCAGATGGTCTCCTATGGAGACAAGAAACTTGGCCAAATAGACCTGGCAGCTCAGGCCACAAATTATACAAAAGAAAAAGATGAAAATCCAATTGAATAATGGTTTGCTTATGTTTGTTTACTTTCATTTGTTGGTGTTCACCTTTCATGATAGCATATACATTTTCAAACTTAAATGGCTTGCATTGAATTCATTTGAAGGATGGCCAATTTATTGTGTATAACCAATCACGGTTTAAATAATAATAAATTTGAAATCAGTCAAACAGTTGTCCACGCCCACATCTTTAATGTTACACAGAAAGGGATGATATTGAGTGAATGTGTATTATACAGTACGGTTTTATTTGTTTTTTATTGTAACCTCTTTACTGATTCCTTTTTTGTGACAAAGTTGGCTATTTACACGGATTTAGAATTTTGTTTTTTGATTGTGACTATTTACTGGATTTTCTTATTCTACGACGACATTGGCACGGATTTAACTATTGTGATATCTTAATTTTAAGGTTAAAAAACAAAAAAAAAGTTATATGAAATTTGTTTGTTGCCACATTAAACACTAAGAATACAACGCTTTAAACTATAAAAGCCACTACTTTATGATGGAATATTTCGAAAATTATAAATAATTTGAAAGTTTCATGAATTAAATCTTACTCTATTAACTATTAGAAATTAATTAAAAGAAATAAAAGAAAACAGACTTCCTCATTGTGAGCTATGTATTTAAAGCCATATGCTGGGTCGGGCTTATTAATGTTATTTACTACACCTGAGAATCACATCACTCTATAAAATGTATTATGTACTGTGTACATATAAATTATTATTATTTTTAAAGTACTACAGCTATTAGCTTTGTTCAGCAACCCATTGCAACTACAAATCGCATGCGCATTGAATATTTGCGAACCCCAAATATTCAATGCGCATGCGATTTGCAATTAAATTCGGTTGGTAATCCTTCAACAAACAAAGCTGTTGCTAAAATATTTACAATAACTATTATATTGTTTATAACCAAAAAGCCTGGGAATAAAAATATGGTAACCAAAGAAGGCTTGCTTACTGTATATAGCTTTAAATTATTGTTTTGAAAAGGCTTTATACATACCGGCACTTCTTCAACCTAAAATTTATAAAATTTTTATTTAACTCAGAATTTGTTACCAGTTATTTTACCTGAAATAATATTGAGCAAAATTATACTAAATATAATATAATTTTCGAAAAAAATGTTACTGATATACATTGGAAAATAACCAAATTTGTAAATAAACCTACCAATTTTGGGAAAGCAAGATAAATGTTAATTATTTTGTTATGAATAATCATATCTGCTAAATTTGACATAATGAACATAAATAAACTGTATCGTTTTAGTAATTAGTTATATTAAGATCAAATTTACTTCGAATTTAATATCAAAAACACATTTGAGTCTATAAAAAATATGTAAACTCTATAAATGAAATGGAAATATTTATAACATTATAAAATTAGGTACAAATATTAAATCAATTTAAATATGCTGAGTGTAACCATTTATTTACAAAACTTTAATTAGGTAGAGAGAATACCAATCACCCAGAACTTAAACTTACAGGGAAACACATAAAAGATAACTCAGGTATACCATCCTAAACTGATGAGCAGTTGAAACTCGAACAGTAGTTTTGGTTCATTTAATATGGATTTTTTTTTGTTCATTTATATTTAAGAAAATATTAAAAGTAAAAATTTAATAAAAATTATTAAATAAAACCTTTACCAAATTGCAAAGTTTTTGAAATTGTTTTGAATTGTAAAAAATGAATCTTTATGAGTATCACCCCTTTCTTCTTCTGCAATAGAATGTTTTGGAAATGTTCATACTATAAACCTAAGTTGATATAATTTATAAAATCTACTATACAGCTTTAAGAAGTCTAATATAAGTATGAATTTCAAAATATTTGTTATTTTTATTTTCCAACTTTCAATAAGACATAATGTCGTCGGTTTGCAATTTATTCTATTGTAAGAAATACAAACGATTTTAATTCTTATTATTCGCAGCATAGGGGCATCATTAAAAAACAACTAATTTTAAAATATGATTTAAAATATTTCCCATCTCATTTTTAATGGTTTACAGCCTGGCCTATTCCTTTTTTCTTTGCCACCAAGTTCAAATACATAGACTATAATAATATAATGAGTATACTAGACGTACCAAAAATAAAAATAAATATTGAAAGACAAACAAAACATTGTATCTGCGAGTGAATTGATATTTAAAATAGTATGTTAAAAGACAAATATATTATTTATTGTAAAAAACATGTTAAAAGTTCTTTTAGACTATTTTAGAGAGATGTTAAAAACAGGGCCGTCCGATGGGGTGTCAAAACGGGGCAACGCTGCCCCTGGAACCATAAAAATGATAGAGGAAAGTAGAGGCCCTAAAACATGTTTATCCCGGGCATCTAAGGGATAGCCCTGGTTAAATTCCTATTTGTTTGGTTTGTTAAATATCTAAATATTTTATTTAATTGGGAAGCCAGCTGAGAGAACTTTTAATGTGTTTTGGAAACTGATCTTAGAAATGTTATATCTATTGTAAATTTTTTGTAGAAAATGTAAAAAAGTATTTACAGAAATGTTTTAATAGAAAATGATTGAATTAGTATAGTTTTGTACATTATTTTATGAATAAATTTGTTACTGAAATATACTTGGTTTTTTTATTATAATTCTTCAATAACGAGGTACAATTCGCACCAAAAAGTTATTAGTTTTCATTTATAGTCGGTGCAAAACAAAATTTGATACACGTCATCATAATTTTACGTCGACACGTATAGACAGTGTTGCCGGACTTTTAGAAGTTTACAAGATTTAAAGATCGATTCGAATAAAACTATGTTTTTATATTTTTTTTCCTATTGGGTATATGGGTTTAATAAAAAAAAGAGTATAATAATATTTGCTTTTATTCGCTACTAGTTTCAGTTTCTCCATTGGGATTTATAATAATTATAGGTGCAATCTCATTTAAAAATTTTTGATTGAATTGGCTGTTACTTGATGGATATCCATAACTAAGTTAAATAAATACATATACTGTGGATATGAATATTTTGTCTAATAAACTGTTTAAAACATTTTACTAACCTCTCGAACAGCAGCAATAGGTATGAAAGGGCCACCATTGTCTCGTTCTCTTTAAAAAAAATTTATCAAAGAAGCTACCAGTTCTTTGCAGCGACTAGTTAGTTGTTTTGGCATTTTTTCACTTATTACACTATTTTTGTTCTTAAAAGAACAGTTTTTTTATATTTCAAAATAACAACAAGAAAGAATAACACAAAAACCACAAAATGACAATTGACAAAGAACGACTCGACTTGTCAATTACGGCTATCAACTTTATGTAAACAAATTTAAGTATTTTATATTGATTTATTGAATGGAACATTTAATTTTAAAGTTGAGCACGATACTTGGCAATTAAGACGAAATTAGTGACGTTAATCAAAGTTTGTTTTGCACCAACTATAGATAATAACGCACCAAAAGCAAAAATATTATTCCTAATAGAAAAAGATCTTTATAAATAGAATTTCTTAATACTCTGATCTTACAAAATATTTCTCCAACGCAATACCGGTGATATTCATGATTTCATTCCGTTCTTTGTTCCAAGAATGTCCAGATGATTATTATGATCAATTGGTAGCAAATGATTTTTTGACACATTGAATAATCAATTTGGAATATGGAAGAACGTCACCTATCACCAGCTGCTTATCTATTTTTATAATATTGTAAACCATTTTGAGAGAATGAAAATACCGTTCTCAAAAGGTTTGGGTAGCAACCTTAAGTGAAAATTGTTTTCGCGCTGTCATCCTTGCCACTATATTTTCCTAACCTCTTTCTTCAAATATTCAAAATATTCCTATTACAGAAAAAACAAATTTCACATTCATATGTATATTCCTTTATGGAGGAAAATGGAAAGTTCAATTCCGAATTCTACAGGATCAACTGCCAACTTCGAAAGAAAAATATTAGAGAAAGCAGATAATTCTCCAGAGGACCAAGAGTTATTTATGCAGGATAAACCAATAAATCATGAAGAACAGCTTGAGCAAATGAAAAAACCAATAAAAGTCAATGATGAAGCAAAAAATCTAGATATAGAGTTTTCTAAAGTATAAGAAATCAATGAATGTGAAAAGCAGACACGCAGCTTGTAGAAAACACATTAGGTTATAAGCCTCAAGTACACGGGGCGAGTTTACAAGCTAACAAGCCGGCTTGTAAAAAGCCGGCGAGTCGGCGAGTGCGCTAGTAGTCGAGTACACACAAAATTTCTCACTTGCTCGGTAGCCAACTAGCTGGCGTGTGGAAACCACGTGTTGTTGTGTCCGACATCTTCAGGACCAATGCTACTAGCCACTTGTGCACAAGCTACTGTGAGTACACGTGGCTAGTTTACAAGCTAGCTCGCTCAAAAGCCGGCGAGTGGCGTGTAAAGTCGCCGGCAGTTCAACTTTTTCCAGAGCGTTTTTACAAGCAGCTTACGGAGCGACTGCATCGAGTACACTGGACTAGTTTACGAGCTGCTTGTAAAAAGCCGGCTTGTTAGCTTGTAAACTCGCCCCGTGTACTTGGGCCTATAAAAGATGAGAATTTTTACCTAATTGGATCCTCGAATATGGGATACCTCTTGTTGCAATGAATGCTCTGC
The DNA here is from genome assembly GCA_035357415.1 of Ophraella communa. Taxonomy (NCBI): domain Eukaryota; kingdom Metazoa; phylum Arthropoda; class Insecta; order Coleoptera; family Chrysomelidae; genus Ophraella; species Ophraella communa. The sequence continues at coordinate 32,102,199 of CM068993.1, forward strand.
TGAAAAATTTGATAGGCACTCCCAGAATAGTGGAATAATGGAGAATTTCTTATCTGACATTAAAAATTCTATTGGTATGAGTAAGTTTGTCAAAGTGACAAATGTTGAACAATTTTTGACCCAGCGGTGCGTTCCAATATGTGAAGGGGAACTAACAAAAGTTAATTTAGGTTCAGATTTCAGTCAGAAAAGCAACTCCAATCGCGCTTCGAGTGTATCTTTTAGATATCTGATAACCAGAGCCATTAAATTTTGGTATGTAAACAAATGAAATTTAAAATAAAAAGAAAATGTTCTCATGTTAAATTTGGTCTTACTGTATTTGGTAAAATAAGATAAGGAATGATTCGACCAATTATTTTTATGACAATAACTCAAAAGTAAAAGTACAGTAAATTTTTCTACTGCTCAGGAAGAGATGGGGCAACACTAAAAGATGTAAACTTGCAAATGAGCTACGTAGCTCCTCTAAGGTTAATAATTTTAGAGTTATTTTAATTTTTTAACTATTACTTTTAACTATATTATAAAGCTTGGGGTAGTAACTATTACATGGTTTTAGTAGGAAAAATCATACTGAACCTAACCTAACAACAAAGTACTTTTCAGAAATAATCAAATAGGACCACTCTATCATACGACTTCTTTATATAACACTTACAATAGAGACTTTGAAATTGACGTGTTTGGTGAACCTCTACTAAAATGCAAATTTAACTTACAGGATACCATATATAAGGTACAATTAAAAAGAAAGGAGTCCCTATTGAAGATAATGGAAAGGTGTTGCTTCCTTTGATGGACTCTGGTAGAAGATCTGGTCAAGAAACTATTCCATAAATGTTACTACTGACGCAGATGAAAGTTTGCGTATGTAATTTTGAAGGACTGGTGTAGGGTTGAAGATTTAGTAATCAGTCTGAAACAACAGCAGTAGTTGTCTGTAAGAACACGCTCCAAGAAGCTGCAGATAAGGAACTGACCATCAAAAGATATATCAAGAGACAACAGCCCAAACTTTAGAATTTTACATATTGTAAATAACAAAAACTTGCATAAAATAATATTGAAAAAGAGAAGACTGGGAAACCGGTTCGCCAAAAGTCGCAAAACTCTATTTGACACATTAGTGGTATTACAGGAACTGGAGTAGGTATACTCTACAATGCAGGTTCGTTAGAAATAATAGGAGCTTTAAATATAATGGAACATACAATCCATCTATAAGACACAATGTAGGAGGCTGTTAGACTGTTCCAAAATCTAATCTAAATTCTTGACCATTTCATATAGTCCAAATTCAAAAATTACAAGTACGAAACTTCTTGTAATATTTTTCTGTTATAATCTAATAAATTTTGCAAAAAACAGCTAAAAAAAGAATAATAATGAATTTTGGATTTTCAACTGGTTTTTTATCATTGTCGACTAATATGCAACAGATTCGTAGAATGGAGATAACTCAGTTACCTTGAACCTACTTTTTTGGATTTTTTTTGAATACTATTAGTTAAAAACTTTTAGTTATTAATTATTCCGTATAAAAGCATTTTTTGCAAGTAGTAATTTTCATACGTTACATAATTTTAAAACGAAAAAGAATTTACTTTTACACGTACACCCTTTTTTATGTTCTTATTTTTTTAATTTCATTCTGTACGATACATACCGATACAATACATGGCTACTTAAATTTTTTTTATAAACAATTATCAGTGCCATCAATGGATCGAATCGAAGACATTTTAAATTTCTGAGAACCTTGAAAATTGAGTAATTATCCAAATATTTAAATTGGATAAATAATGAGGACATACGAGAAATTCTTGTCGAAAGCAAAAAAACAACATAGCTACTGTCCGAACAGGTTAAAGAAACATTGAAGTTTTGTATTTATTAAAATAAAATTTAAAAAACACCAAGAACGTCAAAAATTAATTTTTTTATGGAATCTGTAGTCGTGTTTGAGGATAAGGGTTGTCTGAAAGATTAGTGGTGTTGTTTTGGATATAATAAAGCTTCTGAATGGATTGTAGTATCAAAAAACTTCCCCCTCGACTACCATGTACACAATGCTGGAAGCAGAGTGTCCCAAGGAGCAGTCTTTTCACCTCCGCTGTATACTATCTATGTACAGCAAATATACCCAATACAAGGAACTCCAGATAATACTATCCATACAGCATGGTACCAGGATACCTACAATAAGCCGCAAGCCTTGTAGAAGAAAGGTGTGCCAGGTGGAAGATCAACATCAATACGGACAAGACACAAGCAATACTGTCTTTGAAAATCTCCAGATCTGGGAGTTGCCGTTGACAAATGGCTACCTTTCAGACAGCATGTTTATACAGCAACCACAGTTTTTCCCTTACCTGACTTTGGGACACCGCTTCAAGTGAAACCGTTCTGAAGTCCATAGAGGACAAGGATATAGTAGCAGCTTCTTTCTTAGACATAGAGCGGGCGTTTAACAAGTATCTCCCGAGTCAATGACAAAATCTCTTAAAAGAAGAGGAGTCCTTACCTTTATAAGAGAATGCATAAAGAAGGCTCTAGCGAGTAGGCGAAGTTACCATTGAAGCAAAGGTAGAATGAGGATGTTCGCAAGGGAGAATGCTGTCTTCGTTGATATGGGCAACTTTGGTTGAAGATCTAGTCAGGAGGATATCTAGGAAAGGGTTTTACTGTCTGGGATATTCAGATGATCTGGAAGTCGTGGTGAAAGGACGGTTTGCTAGCGTAGTTTCTGGATTCACGCAGTACGCTCTTAAGGAAGTAGATACTGGTGTGGTGTCAGGGTCTATCGGTTCATCCTTATAAAACAGCAGTGATCTCCTTTACCAGATAGAGATCACCACAAGACATCAGCAATCAAGGGAATAGAGATTCTATTTGCAAGCCAGAGGCTAAATACCTAGATGTAATATTTGACCAGAAGCTACAAATTTAAAAAATCACACAAAAGTCTACACCAGGGTCATATAAGACCAATGTTGACCTACGGTTCTGGAATTTGGTGAGCAGTTGGAGCTCTTGAAGTATGCTAGGGTAGTGATTCCTAGACGAAGACAACGGGTACTTTTGAGGTAGTTTTGGTTGGTAGACATCCTCCTAGCAGTGATGAGTCCAACACAGTTGGATCCTGAGGAGGTCCCGTTCGAACATGAGTTTTTCCATCTCAGCCCGAAAAAAAAAAGTTGGAGCTAAGGAAATAAAAGCAGACCGTGTTTTAGGGCTGCCCGTAGACCGAATGTTCCTAGGTATAACTTCAATAAAAGTTTTCAGGAACGACACCCAAAAAATAGGACTGGTAAACCGGTTCGCCTGTAGAAGGAGGAAACTCTGTTTGGTACACGGATGCGCGCAAAACCTTTGTGGATGCAGGAGCTGATGAATGCCTAGAGAAGTACGCAACTGTATATCAAGCAGAAATTGCTATTCAGTGCTACGGAACTGAAACCCGAAAGGTGGAGGACGATTCTATCGTAATCCATTCTGGGCTCTCAGTTCCGTACAGGTTAACTCAAAGCTTGTATAGGATGACTTTTGAGCTGCAATCGACACTTGTCTGGGTACCGGGGGACAATGAAATCAGGGGCAATGAGAAGGCTAATAAAAATATAAAAGCGGAAGCAGGAGGCTATATAAAATGGCCACTATTAAGGCAGTTGAACTTCATCAGAAACGTCAGGGCTAGATTAGGTGCTTTAAAAATACAAGGGCAGCACAATAGATCTGTAAAGGTCGCAGGTTGCAAGCAGTTCCAATCTGTAATCTAATTCAATGAATTCCCTGAGTTCCGTTCTTGGTCATCATAGAAAGAATCAGTAGTAAGGAACGTTGATTTCATTTATAAAGATTGTAAACCTGATTATCAAATTTAATTTTTTTTTGGAAATACTACACGTTTGTGATAAATCAAAATTTTCATTCTTCAAAAAAATGCATCCACCAGGATTAACTTCCACAAAGTAAGGGTTAGAACAATAAATATAAAATAATGACTTCAAATATTGTTCATTTGCTTACAATAATTTCCACTTTTTGTGTTCTTGATGTTGACTACACATTCTTTTAGCAATGGTAATAAAACTAAACTACTAACATTTAAGCAAACAGAGATCAGAATTTCATATAAAGACATTTTTGTTCCTAGCTTATCTTTTTTAGTTTTAATCCATAGAAAATTTTCAGAAAGGGTGATTTTAATTAGAATAATCCATCCCCTTTCAGTTAGATGTTTTTGCAGTCGACGGATTTAATATGCTAATTATAAGCGATCAAATTTGTTACGTAAAACCCAGTAGCCGAGAAGCAATTAATTTGTTTAAAAGGTAAACAATCGAGGGTCGCGCATTATATCGGCCTTACCATATACGAGCAGGCAAAGCGCCACTTTTTTGCTGAATGTTTACTACGAATCGTCCAAGTCAACGTACTTCCGAGAGTTTCTCGTGGTCGAAGTAGACCGGTATGCTTACTCTCTTTTTTTTTGTTGTTTTTGTCTTTTTTTTTCGACCTGTATTTTTAATCAGATTGCTATAATATTCACGATTAATGGCTTGTTTTTCTTTTTAAACCAACATCTTGCTATCTACCGTATTAAATAATGATGGTACATGATTTCAATAAAAATAATTTAAATATTACAATATTGTTAAACTGAATTTTATAAAGAGCTTTCTCCACCTTGAGAAACAAACAGAATATGAGTAGTCGTTCATCTAAACTTGAAAACTTTTTCAGAACTTTCTTATTTGCTAAAATCCTAGAAAATAAATTAATTTCTCGCGTCAGAAGAATCTTTTCACACGTTTTATTTCTAGCAAAACAATAATTATTACAGAAAAATGGCTTATCGACTGATAACCGATATATATGACAATGGTTTTTTTTGTACAACTGACAGTGACAGTTTGTTACTAGTGAATGGCGGACTTAAATATAATAACAACAGGATTAAAATAAAATGATATAAAAGCCCTCTAACAATCGGGCCAAACGAGAAACGATAACTACAACTAAAATACTACAGCTAGAATAAAAACATGTAGATTTTCCTTCTCTTCGTTCAGCTCATTTCCTCCTCCCCTTGGTCAGAGTGATCCAAGCTTTCCTCTAACCATATGATCTTCGCTTGCTGGAGCTCCTCCTCTTGGTTTGGCGAACGCGACACGGACTTCTACTACTCGGACCTGGCCATCTTTTCCCGGAAAAACCTGTTCCTCTACGCCCTTTTTCCAGGAACTTCGAGGAAGAAGATCATCCTTGATGATCACGATCTCACCAACCTTAATGGGATCTTCACTTTGAAGCCATTAGAGGAAAGCACTCATCAGTCCACTGACGCCAGAATTGATTGGCTAAGGCAAGACTTCTTTTCCAGGAAATCCTAGCTTCTGAATCTTAAAATTTTCCTGGAATGGTGGGGTCAGTAGCACAGCGTTGTTTCAATAGGTTATTGGGAGTAAGGCATTCTGCGTCGATGGGATCTGCTGAGAGTGGTGTAATTGGTCTGGAGTTTATTGATTCCATGGCTGCTGACAGTAGAGTTCTGAGAACAGTCATGGTAGGGACTCTACCCTTTAGCATATTCTCTAGGATTTTCTTTGCGTTCCCTACGAACTTCTCAAAAAATCTTCCAAAATGTGGCGCTGCTGGCGGTTGAAATTCCAAGAGATTCCATAAACCACAAAAAAGAAGTTCTAATTTTTATTTCCTTTAATTTGATTAGTGCGTATAACAATAAAAATACTGCGATGGTCCAAAAAAACAAAATACAGGTCCACTCAATTAAAATAAACAATGAACTAACCTTTTATGATCTTATGCATAATAATATACAGATTAATAGGCTTGCCAATGCAATTTTATAAGGGACACGAACATTTAGGGGGAACTACGAGAGTGGGAGTTGGTTCGCGCATGAGTATTCAATTTGAGCCATTAACGAGATGGGTCTATTTAGTGAGACAATAGGAAAGCCACAAAAGCATGAGAGAAAGGCAGTACAACTGCTGGAAAATAACTAAAATAGAAAAGAAGAACTAAAATTGTGTGAACTTAGATGCAAATAAAGAAATAGAGAAGAATGAAATAAATTAGTACAAATATTTTATTCAGAGAAGAAAGAAGATGCAATGATTCGGCCAGCCAGCTATCTTAGCCATATTCTGGTCAAGATAAAACGTCCAATACTCTACAAGGAGGGATGGTATAAGTAATATTTAAAAAATAGAGTATCTTTTATTAAATGTCACAGATGCGGACCTGGTTTAAAAAACCAACATATTGATAACAAGTGGTCTTGACAAAAATATACTACGTTCGTGTAAAATAATTTAATTATCGTGTACTCTTCGGTTTTGGTTATCAAAATTGACCACCTCTAAAATATTAACACCCGTGGATTTCTTTTCAAAAATTCAGTCACATTTATACATATTAATAATTGATGAAAAACTCTTTATTTTAATATATTTATTATAAATTAAATCTTGTAGGTTAAGCCTTTATTTATATTTTTCAATGAAGTTTGAATAAATTTTTAAACTTAAATTTATTTCAAATACTCTTTATTATACATTCTAAGATATTTTAAAGCATCCTCGTTTATCAGTGTCTGTGAAATAAATTCAACAATCTTGCCATCTAAACATATTATTACAGTTCGCAATACCTCTTATCAATCATTTTATATAAAAATTTACTACTAACCAAAAATTAATACCAGCTGCCTACTGTCTTACCTGGTTTTAAGCAAAAAAACCACCATTATATTTTCCTTTCAACTCATCAAAAAAAACTTTTTAATCCCGAAATCTCAGTATAAAACAAAATGAAAAACAAGACCAAAGGTTATAGCGAAACTGCAACGAAAACGACCGCCAACTGCTTCTGTATGTCATGTCATCATCATTATCATCATCTTTGTCATCTTCATCCTGCTTGTAAACTTTTTTTATGGGAATAAACAACATCGTTGCCAAATAGTCGATCGGTATTTCTAATGAGATACATTAGATACATTTTTTTCATCTTCATTTGTAAATTTCTCAATATTAGACCATTGCAAAAATATATGCTACACTTAAATATAATGAAAACTAAAATATGCTACTAAAAAATCTAGGACACACATATTTGGCTGTCTACCTACTCATTTTTGTGGTATATGGAAACTCTTATATACAATAAAAAGGTTTATTTAACAAAACAGACATTTTTCTAGAACATTCTTAATAGCGGCCAAAAATCAATATATTATATACCTATAGAGGTTAGGTTTGTAGTGACATGTGGTTAATACCAACTTAAAACATTCAGCAATCATAAATACACTACATCCCTCCCTACTAAGATTAAACAAATTCAAAACTTACAAATCTAAGCGATCTGGTGGTCGGACATGTCGTCTAAGTCTATCTTTAATATTAGAGGTTGAGGCTGGCGTTGCACTTACATTCTCAATCATCTTTGATGTATCTAGGGAGGAAACACTTGGCCCAATAATGATACTAGAATTAGCCCCCCATGAAACATAATTTTGTTTATTAGGAATTTCAGGCAAAACATTTTTATAAAGTTGACCCCCTTTTAATATTTGGTCCAAGTGCCTCTTCCACACCAGGTTATCATTATCTACTGGCGTCACTAAAAATGTCTGATAACCTAATTGCTTAGTAATGACACCTTTAGACCATTTAGGTTGCGATGGATTTGCCCTGTAGTCTCGAATATAAACTTCTTCACCTACTTCAAAGTCTACAACTCTACTATCATTGTGAAATTTGAGTTGCCTTTCCCTAGCTTTTTCTACATTATTAAATGTTAAAAAATCAAACCTAGTCCTTACCTTTCGTCCAAACATTAATTTTGCAGGACTTTGACCCATCCTCGTCGCCATAAAATGTGGTATATGGAAACTCTAATATACAATTGAAAAGGTTTATTTAACAGAACAGACATTTTTCTAGGTTAGGTTTGTAGTGACATGTGGTTAATATCAACTTAAAACATTCAGCAATCATAAATACACTACAATTTTCTTCCTCATTAATTTCTTACCTATTTTCTAAATTGAGTTAAAATCATAAAAATCCTTTTAAATTATAATTCACCAGATAGTAATTAAAGATATTTTCTAATAAAAAACAATATTTCTTACTGTAACTGGAAATTACATAACAAAATTACTTTTTATTTTCATTTAAACAGAAGTAAAAATAAAATTCAATCATCAATGTATAGCTTATATTTCTTACACGATTCATAAAACACAAATTAGTATAATTAAAATCTTCGAACTGCTCACTTGAAGAATTTCTCCAATACTACTACAAATTTAAAATAACGGCAACCTAGGAAATCAAAGAAAAGCAGATCACTCAGTTCCTGATGGCATAAGAAGATGATAAACAGAAGGAGAAGGAGTATTGGCTCTCTGCCGGCTGGCTGGCTGCACGTTGATGCTGGAAGGAAACCCCGAGGAGTAGGGTGAGAGGGGCATAGCGCCACACACGTTGTTGGCCACACCGTGGACCACCCAACTAGCTTCACCAGCCCGGGGCCGCTGTGCTGCCATCCAATACACACAGATACGGGCTAGCTAAACAGAATCATCTGCGAATCCGTGAGAGCAATATCTTGATTATTTTTCTTCCTATTAAAAAATGTCAATTGAATAATCAGCTGATTAATTCTTCTTGTACAGAAATTCTATAGTAACGTATTAGAATGACCAAAGAAATATTCAACACTAATTTTAATTACCTACTTTTCAACTGATATGCAAATATAATAGATTTTTTGTTCTTAAGGTGCATTTAATTCAGATCAAATTTTGAACCACACTGGAATACTACCTAGTTTCTATCAATTAAAATAATAAATATGTTGGTAACCAAAAACATAAAAACATTTCAGAGCCAAGAAATAAATAAGAGTATAGTTTAATTTAAAATAATTTAATTTTAATTGTTTTAGGATAAGTCAGTTACAATAAATTGTTACATCTTTTTAGTATGTAACTACAATAAACACATAGGAACAACCAAATGTACGAGGGTTGTCTGAAAAGTTTTCGATCTCAACATGAAGATGGCAGCGCACTCGTAAACGAAAGTTGGGGAATATGTTTGCGCATGCTTTAAAAGGTACCCACTAAAATTTCAGCCATTTTGGACGCGCAGTTGTTGTTTGACAATCATTTGAGTGAGTCAATGTGAGTGTTTTATCGAGTATTGAGCTGTCAATAAATATTTGTTTTTGAAAGGCAATACGCCTACGCAAATCAAAGACGAGTTGTACGGGGACTCTGCACCATCATTTACCACCGTGAAATTTTGGACTGCTGAATTTAAACGTGGCCGTACCAGCTTGGATGAGGATGAACGTTCGGGACGTCCAAAAACTGCAACCACTGACGATAAGATCGCTCAAGTTCACCAAAGGGTGCTAAACAACCGTTGAATTAAAATTAGAGAGATAGTAGAGGCTATAAACATGTCCAAAGAACGTGTTTGTCACATATTGAATCAAGATTTAGGCATGAGAAAGCTGTCCGCGCGTTGGGTGCCGCGTTTGCTCACTTTGGACCAAAAACGTGTTCGAATGAACAGTTCCAATTCTCTGTTGGCGCAGTTTAGGCGCAATAAATCAGAGTTTTGGCGCCGATTATTTACTGTAGATGAAACTTGGATACACCATTATACTCCAGAAACAAAAACACAGTCAAAACAATGGACTGCGAAGGGGATATCGGCTCCAAAAAAAGCAAAGGTTATTCCTTCGGCTGGGAAAGTGATGGCAACTGTTTTCTGGGATAGTCATGGAATTATCTTAATCGATTATCTTCAAAAAGGAAAAACCATTACGGGAGCATACTACGCATCATTACTTGACAAGCTGAAGGCAAAAATTTCGGAAAAACGGCCACATTTTACCCACTGGATCTAAAAGAATTCAAATTATATTCCGTAATATTATTGAGGTAAGTGCTGTTGTCAATTCCATATTAGGTAACCAATGAACATACTGTTTACCTTAATATTAAAGCCTAGATGTTATTAGCCCTAAGGGATTATCCTGGATGTATTTTCCTCTAAGATTAGCATAACTGTGCAATGATATATAAAAACCAGGAAAAAACTATATCATGCTTATCTTTACAATAGCTTAATATATTTGTGTTTTACAATTACGTCTTATCTATGTATAAAATGAAGACTCAATCAAAGTAAACAGTTTAATAGTGGAGGAGTTCCAAGATTTATTTGTTCATTAACAACTTTAAATTGTGGATCTGCTAGATGTCTTTTTATTTCAAGTTCTTCAAGGAAATCTAAATTTTGTTTTTTATTACAAGTGTGTAGTATTTGGATGTCATTGATGTGTAAGAGTGAGGTTGGATGTTCAAGTAGGTGTTTTGCATAATTTGACTTATCTGATTGTTTTAATCTATATGCTCTTAAATGTTCGTTAAATCTTACTTCAAAATTTCTTTATGTTTGACTTATATATACAGCATTACACTTTGAACAATTAATTTTGTAAACACCAGATTTTTTTTAATTTAGGTAATTTTGTTTTTACATTTAACAATTTTGTACCAATATTATTTTGTGTTTTAAATGATATTAATGCTGATGTTGCCGAAGATATTATTTTTGAAATTTTATTGGAAATAGTTCCACAATATGTAATATTTTTATAACTTTTAATTTCTTTAGTTTGTTTAGGAAATATTAGGTTTAGTGACACTTTCTGTTCTTTCTTATTAATTAATGTATTTATTAAATGAATTGGGTAGCCATTAGATGTAGCTATTTGTTTTATGATATCAATTTCTTTATCAAAGTTAATTTTGTTCATTGGAATTGAAAATGCCCTATGTATCATAGAATTATAAGTTGCTAATTTATGTGTTATAGGATGATTTGAATTATACGGTATGGTTACATCTGTTTGTGTTGGTTTTCTGTATATTGAATAATTTAGTAAATTATTAACTTTTTCAATTTTTAAATCTAGAAAATTAATTGAATTATTTTCTTCAATTTCTAAAGTAAAATTAATTTTAGGATGCAAGGTATTAATATAATTAAAAAATATATCTAACTGTCGTTCGCTACCTACAAATCCTGCTAACACATCATCAACATATCTATACCAAAATACAATATATTGTTTTTATAACTAGAATTAAAGATTTTGTTTTCTAAATTATCCATAAAAATATTTGCTAAAATTGGAGAAATGGGACTTCCCATTGGAAGACCCTCATTTTGAATATATACTTTCTGATCAAAAGTAAAATAATTTTGACTAATGCATACATTAAATAAGTCAATTATATCTGATATTATTCCTGGATGGATATTTCTTTCATCTAATAGCTTTTTAACTAGAACTATACATTCTTTAGGAGGTATTTTAGAGAACATATTAGTTACATCAAATGAAACTTATTATTTTGTAATTTACATTTATCTAATTTTTTTTGTATTGATTAGAGTTGTAGCAAAATGATGTTTACTTATATCAAAAAAATTATTGTAAAAATTTATAAAAAGATAAAATATTCCATTATTCCAAACTTTTGGACAACATACGTGTAGAACAGAGTCAAAATTTATTACAATGTTGCCCGATTTTTGCTTTTGACGATAATGACAATCTTTCTATATATATTTTTTTTTGTTTCAGTGTCTTCAGCAGTAAGTTGGGAGGAATGGTGGACCTACGATGGTATATCAGGTAAGTGAACGTCTATATTTAAATTTCCCCCTCAAGGGGGTGATTATTAGAATTAACTAGCCATTTTTCCATGGATAATTTTATGGAGTTTCCCAGTAAGATACTTAAATTATTTAAGGAGCCCGTATCCCATGCAGTCGGAAACGAAAATGTGTCAATGATTTTTTTGTCCATGAAGTGCAGACATCTCTTAGTAATAGGATAAACTAACAGAAATAATAATAGAATCCTTTCACTAAATTGCTCTATTCATCGGAAAAAATTTTACCTGCTAAAAACACATGTTTTAGGGCTAAAAACCAGTTATATAATTCTCATTTTTAGACCTTGCCAGCCAACAAAATATATTTTGTATTTTATCTCGGGAAAGAAGGAGGGTAGGTAGATCAACATTTGGTAATATCAATAGGTGCTCTATATTAATTATTACTTTTATCTTTAGTTTTTATTAAAAACATTTTTTATTTTTAATTCTATATATATACCTAATCACCGGTAGGGTAAGTTTATTATTTTTATAAGTTTATAGTTGTGTGTGATTCTTTTTAGATCAGTTCTAGGTAAGTGTCAAAAAATTAATAAAATATTATTAACTTAGAGGCGATGCATTTACAAATGACACATTAAAGTGGTCAACATATATTAATTTTGTAATACCTATTTACTTGCGTCGAAAATTCGGAGACTAGATACTTATGAAGAATAATGATGTTTTCTAGAACGTTGCTGGATTTAAACTAATGTTTTAAAATTTGATGAAGTGCTGCAAACTACCCACTATTACTACCCGAATGTTAACCCTTCAGGATTATTTGTTGACTTGAAATACGGTTTCTTAGGTGCATCGCCTGACGGTAAACGAATTATTGTAACTATTATATACATATCAGAGTTTAATAACTTATTATGTTTTAGGTTTAATTGATTCAGATGAACTTATTGAAGTAAAATGTTTTTTAAAAGTAGTCACATCAAAAATATCATTGAGAGAGGCCGTATAAAAGCGTATGGTTCCTTGCTTAAAAATTGAAAATAGTGAAATTCACTTGAAGGAAAACCACAATTATAATTATCAGGTAAGATTTGTTACTGGCTTTTCATTTTACTAATTTGTTTAGAATATTACAAATTATTGATTTTAGATACAAGGACAACTCGGCATCACAAGAAGAAAAACGTGCCATTTTATTATTTATACAGGAGATATGAATCCACTTTTTACCGAAAATATAAATTTCAACGAAACTTTTTTTAACAATATGGTAGAAAGGTTGAGACGATTCTATGAGGATTGCGTTGGGCCGGAAGTTATTTTAAACAGGAGGAAACACCAGAAAATATTTAAATGTAATAATAATAAAAGTATATTTTTTAAATAAAATATTTTGATGCCAGTTTTTCTTTTTACTTAATTCAGAATACCACGTATACAAAATTTACGATAACATTTTTCTCTCTCAAAAACCTGTGACCAGATTTCTTCCAAAATTTGACCAAGAAGTGTCTATATGGCCACCAATAATTGGTATTTTTTTCAAGAATTTTGAATTTACAGTTTTTTGTTATTAACAATTTTATAATTTTTATATTTATTTACAACGATGTTTATTCTGTGTCTAATGGTTTTTTAATTGTGCTGGGAAAATGGAATAATAAACACTTGTTCTGTAAGCGATCGCTCGGCACACAAACAATAATTTTATTTACCCTCATATATAACTATAGATGGCCAGCCGTACGCTGAGCATATTATAATTAAAATTTCTTCAAAATATAACAATGATATAACTGGTCTGCTGACAATCAATATCCGCAAATCAGTATTTTTTTTTTATTTTACTAATTTGTTTTATTGATTAATTGTTTTGTAAATATCGCAAAATATTTGAAAACGTTACATTAATTTATAATACAAAAATTTTTTTTGACTTCGTTAATAAAAAAAAGAAAAAAATACGTAGTGCCTCGTTCCATCTATGATAAAAGTTATAAACTAAAGTACAATTATTTCGTCATTAACTACGTCCATTTTTGATCCAAAGTGAAAAAATAAAAATAAAATGCAGCATGATTTTAGTTTCTAACTATTTCTTAGGCCTGATCTCTTTAGAAAATTCTGATTGGGCTATTTGATAGAAAAATGTTCAACTTAGGAAAGGTTTAGTTTCATTTTAAAAAAATTTATTTAGATTTTTGTTTATTTATACAAATGTAAAGGTCTAAAATAGTTCGCATTCAACATCTCTTTTTCAATATTAAACAATAAATTACCTAACAAAAAATCAATGCAATCCTTACCTAAGTTAGACCTTTATATGCAATTTAGTGAAAAAAATAAAACGATTTGAGTTGTAATAACGTAGAAAGTTAGAATAAACTTTTGGTCTGCAGGTGCCATTCTGATGTACAGCGATACCCCGTCCTTAAAATATTACAGTAGATTTAATGGTCTTTTTATTTTTAAAACACAGTCATGCGATATTGCTTCGTCGTTATTATTATTATACGTTAATCAACCCTTTTCCCCTACTTCGTTAACTAAAGTTTAATTTTCGGAATTAATTGTCGTTAAAACTGAACTCGATGTTTACGTACATTAAGTATATACATGCGATCTATTTTGGGATTAATAAAGAAAAGAGAAAAAAATGAATACAGAGTTAAAACAATTCGGGGTACCTAGGTGTTGCAAATGATTTAAATAATACACCGGGTGGCCCAGAAGTTTGTGTGCAAATATATCGGAACTTAAAAACCATAGAGAAGTGCGGTTTAACTTTTTATATAAGGTTTTTTCAGTATATATGTTTAACTGGTAAAATCTTATATAGGGTGTTGTTTAAATGCAAATATCGTCGATTTCTTAATGGAGCTTCCTATATATTTTTATTTTATCTGAAAGACCAACTCTTTCCCTTTGAGAAAATGTATAATTTGTTAAAGTTTGGATGAGTGGGTTATTTGATTTTTTAGGTTAGGCTGTTTTATGTAGGCATCTACGGGTTTCAATGTGAAATTAGGCTTTGGGATTTTTATAGATTCAACAAACTGACACAACAAACTGTCAAAATAATTCATTGCGATTTCTTTTCGACTTATTTTCAATAATGGTATCAAAAGAAGATTTCGTCAGGTATTTAGGAAACATCCAGCTTCAAAAAGCATTAAAAAACGGTACACTGCATTTAAGAACTGAAAGAGCTTTAAGAACTAATTCAAATAATTTCATTTATGAAAAAATGCAAATGCAAATCTTATTAGAGACATAAAACCAGATAAATTCAAAAGTCAAAGTCAAATTATTAAAAATGACATTTTAGCTTTAAAATCAATAACTACAATGTCACTGCTACTTTTGTAGTCAACTGGTTTTTACAGTAAAAGTAGTTTTAGAAAAAAACTGAAGCAGTTAATACAGAAATTAATTTTTTCTATGCCAGTTTTATGACGTCCAATGTAATATTCTTTAAAAAATACAAATGTCAGATTTTGACGAGTTAAACTTAGAAAAAAATAATTCTAGTTTACTATTTATCATCTTTTATTGATATTTTCGTCAAAAAACATTAAATCTAATTATTATTATTATTATTACAAAAATGTGCTCGGCAACTAAGACAGAACAAAGTTATAAACAATTACTTTATTAAACAAAAGTATGTCCTTGAGACATTTCAGAACTTGAATCACTTGGATAGCTTTGTTCAGAAGATCTCGCAGCTGTGGAGGAGGTTGAAGCTGGGGTCATCTGACACTATAAAGAAAACACTCCATAAGGACATCCTTGACTACAAGTGGACCGAACATCAGAGAGGTCATTTGGTAGCTATGTGTGAGCTTGGTGTGCCCAATACGAATCCTACAGATCTAGCTTGGAAAGGTCAGTAAGGTCACTAATTGAAAATTCAGTGACACACTGTTGAATGCTTCCCGAGTGAAAACTTGATGTACTCCATTCAGATTGTTATATATAGAGAGAGACAAATCTTTCGAGCTTCTGCTTTGATATCTTTCGCGATTTGAATCTGTACTGGTGTAATGGATTCTTTGTAAGATGATTTAGTAATTTGATCTCATGTTTCAATCCTGCAGGAAGTCCAATATATACTGAAACTACAGTAGAAAACCTTTATAGGACTGCTTCTTGTTTAATTTTAGTCCTGTTGTCTCATTTTTATAATTTTTCATGTTTTAATATTGAAAAAAAACTAAAATTTCTGTAGAAAATCTTGCTAGGACCATTTCTGGTTTAATAACAGTCTTGCTGTTCCAATTTTTAATTGTCCCATTTTTATCATTTTTTATGTTTTAATCTTGAATAAGGAATAAAATGGCTGTAGAAAATCTTCCTAGGACCATTTCTGGTTTAATATCAGTCTTGCTGTTCCAATTTTTATTTGTAAACATGTCCTGTAGATTTATAAACATAGTTTTTGGTAAAGATTTATGAAAACGCTTCTCAGGACGATCAATATAGTAAAATTAGGATCTACAAGCTCCATTTTTTTTATTTTCCAAGTTTTAATCTTGCTACAAGTCAAATCAACACTGAAACAACAGTAAAAACCTTGCTAGGACTATTTCTTGTTTAATTTTAGTCATGTTGTCCCATTTTTATCATTTTTTAAGTTTTAATCTTGAATAAGGAATAAAATGGCTGCAGAAAATCTTCCTAGGAACATTTCTGGTTTAATATCAGTCTTGCTGTTCCAATTTTTATTTGTAAACATGTCCTGTAGTTATATAAACATACTTTTTGGTGAAAGTTTATGAAAAGGCTTTTTAGGACCATCAAAATAGAGAAATTAGGACCTAAAAGTTCCATTTATATCATTTTTCATATCTTAATCCTGCTACAAGTCCAATCAACACTGAAACTACAGTAGAAAACCTTTCAAGGACCATTTCTTGTTTAATTTTAGTCCTGTTGTATCATTTTTAAACTTTTTTATGTTTTTATCTTAAATAAGGACTAAAATGGCTGTAGAAAATCTTCTTAGGACCATTTCTGGTCAATATCAGTCTTGCTGTTCCAATTTTTATTTGTAAACATGTCCTGTAGATTTATAAACATACTTTTTGGTGAAGGTTTATAAAAAGGCTTCTTAGGACCATCAAAATAATGAAATTAGGACCTAAAAGTTCCATTTATATCATTTTTCATGTCTTAATCCTGCTACAAGTCCAATCAACACTGAAACTGCAGTAGAAAACCTTTCAAGGACCATTTCTTGTTTAATTTTAGTCCTGTTGTCTCATTTTTAAACTTTTTTATGTTTTTATCTTGAATAAGGAATAAAATGGCTGTAGAAAATCTTCCTAGGACCATTTCTGGTTTAATATCAGTCTTGCTGTTCCAATTTTTATTTGTAAACATGTCCTGTAATTCTATAAACATACTTTTTGGTAAAGGTTTATGAAAAGGCTTCTTAGGACCATCAAAATAGTGAAATTAGGACCTAAAAGTTCCATTTATATCATTTTTCATGTCTTAATCCTGCTACAAGTCCAATCAACACTGAAACTGCAGTAGAAAACCTTTCAAGGACCATTTCTTGTTTAATTTTAGTCCTGTTGTCTCATTTTTAAACTTTTTTATGTTTTTATCTTGAATAAGGAATAAAATGGCTGTAGAAAATCTTCCTAGGACCATTTCTGGTTTAATATCAGTCTTGCTGTTCCAATTTTTATTTGTAAACATGTCCTGTAATTCTATAAACATACTTTTTGGTAAAGGTTTATGAAAAGGCTTCTTAGGACCATCAAAATAGTGAAATTAGGACCTAAAAGTTCCATTTATATCATTTTTCATGTCTTAATCCTGCTACAAGTCCAATCAACACTGAAACTACAGTAGAAAACCTTTCAAGGACTATTTCTTGTTTAATTTATTCCTGTTGTCTTATTTTTATACTTTTCTTATGTTTTTATCTTGAATAAGGACTAAAATGGCTGTAGAAAATCTTCTTAAGACCATTTCTGGTTCAATATCAGTCTTGCTGTTTCAATTTTTATTTGTAAACATGTCCTGTAGTATTGTAAACAGATTTCCCATGTTTTAATCTTGCAAAAAATCCAATTAAGACCGAAAACAAAGCAGGAAACTTATACAACTATTAATACATTAATAATCCCCATATTGTTAAAGATACAAATCCTACTCGTATGCTATTTTTTGTGAAGGTATTTTTCCTGAAAATAACCCAATTTAAATGTCATTTCGGAACAATCAGCATGAAAATATACAGACGTAATTTCTGTCGGAGCATACCAAGAAAGTTGAAGTTTTTAAACAAATTGCTCAGACATGCAAACTTACTATAAACCTGAATGTTTCCTCAAAATAATCCAATAAAAAAGCCATTTTCCTCATACAAAGACAAACTACTCTTTCCAGGACACTAAAATTTTCCCGGAAAAGATATTGCCTCTCCTATATATATATATATATTATATACATAAACATATAAGAATATTTTTCGGTCTTTACCGAAAAATTAGTCCTGCATTTTCGTTTATAGACTTTGTTGTTGGCGCTAAAGCTTTAAGGTCAAATAAAAATATCTGTTTAAATGTTTGCTTTCATCTCGTTTCTTTTTATTTGTAACGAAATAAGCCCCTTGTAGAAATTTGTTCGATAACAACTCTCCCTTTATATCTGTTACACTATTATCTGGAAATATTTTTCTACAAAACGTTGCAGAAAGCAGCTTAAATTGATTTTCTCAAGAGTCGTTATTCGCTAAATAGTTTACTGTAGTGGAAAAACTTTTAATTTTTTTTATAAATTACCCTAAAAAATACTCAATTTGGTTTCTAAAGGTGGTTTTACCGGTAAAATGGAGCTTGCAGGTTCTAATATTAGTCTGATGATTTTTGCTAAGCTGCTGGGACAGTATCTACCTAAATTTTTAATCCAGACAAAGTGGTATTCGGTTGGAACGTCATCATCAACATTTTTCGTTGGAACATCATCATATTTATCCTGGACCATTAAAATATTTACATGTTTTCCTTGTTTATTTTTAGTTAAATATGTAGGAAGGGTTTCAAATGTTTTCATATTCTTCTGCAGGATGTAAACTTTATTGAAATATTATTTTGTTTTTCAAAATTAGGTATTTGCTTCAGTGTCATGGGGAATTGACACTGACAGCCCATGCAAAACATGCCTGGTCTTCGTTCTTCGCGTTGATGCAAGTCTCTTTCCTCTTGATTTCACCTGGAAGTTTGACGTATGAGGATCCACGCTGTGGGGTGTACTTGTTGATATTAATACCAAGATTGAGAACATTCTTCAATGCCCACTCCGAATCACACTCTTGAAACTCTTCAAGTTCCTTGAGGATGGGGGCTATAAATTTACTGTCAAACCAATCATCAAGGTTGGTATTGCGGTAGATTGGGGAGTTTGAAGTAGTAAAGTATCAGTCTGTATACTCTCTCCATTTACTATTACAATCTCCCCACAAAAGGCGGCGTTAACTTTCACTGCTGCATCCTTTTTTAAGGCGTTGCCTTACAATCCTTAAGGAAAGAGCCAGGGTCTTTATGCTGGATGTTGGAGATGACTCCGGTGAGTATACGACTATTAAATACCGATTCTGAATCTTCCCAATGAACTCGCTCAACCAATCGAGCAATCCGTGGTGGAAGCCCTGACCCC
Organism: Ophraella communa; assembly: GCA_035357415.1. Lineage (NCBI taxonomy): Eukaryota > Metazoa > Arthropoda > Insecta > Coleoptera > Chrysomelidae > Ophraella > Ophraella communa. Next base: position 32,121,625 of record CM068993.1, read on the forward strand.
TTTTTCCCTCTAGGAGCGGTGCATTCCGGGAAGAACTTCCTCCACCCCCCATCACTTCCGATGGGGGCCTCAGTCCTCGGGCTTATGCTTTTCCTTCCACTATCTTGGTTCGGAGATGGTTTCCAGGTGTCTTCTGTTTGGTCGGGGATGGTGCTTGGCACCTTTATCCTCCTGTCTTCTTTTTAGACGTTCAAGAGTGTGTGCTTTTCGCTGCCTCTAAAAGGTTAGCCCCTAGTCGACGAACTGCGGCTAAAGGTAACCTTAGAGAGTGGATCCACTTGTTAAAGATGTCCCTACTCAAGAATCTGCGCATCTCCCTTGGGATGGGCAGAGTCTTTTATAGGTGGTTCCTCTTCCGTCTGCTTCTTGACAGATGTTGTTTCTTCTTAGTTGTCCAGCTGTTTCCTTGGTCTAGGATGTCTCCTGTAATCCTCTGCTGGGTAGTTTGTTAATTCCCTAAGTGCTGTGTTCGAGTGTGTCCTGAGTTCTTCAAATCTTCTTCTGGCTCTGGCTTTCATGATTTCTTCTGTCTTCTCTTGGTCTAGTTCCCTGTATAGTTGTATATTTCTTATGTACCATGGGGCGTCTGCTGCTTGCCTAAGGCAGATGTTCTGCTGTGCTTGTATCTTCTTTTTGTAGGTTTTGGCTGTGTGTACCCAGGCTACGGAGGCGTACAACATGATCGGAATAATGATTGCTTTTATGAGATGTATATTGTGGGGTTAAATTTTGTTATTTCTATAAAATTATATTTTGTCAAGTTATTTTGTATTTTCAAATTGACTATGGCTTATGTGAAACGTGTTGCCTATAGCAGTACGCCTAAGACAACAATATGACCTCCCACAATATTTTCTTAAAAACAAATATGACGCCAATGAAGTTAAATTAAACCAAGGCTGCTCAAAGCAATGAGACTCTTAAAAATTTTTTATGATGAAAAACAAATAACGAAAGAGATACTTAAGTAGTTCCTCCGGTCACTGTATGACGTTACCTGCTCAGGTTACGTGTGTAGGTTCGAGTTCTATGATTATTCCCTCCGGTCAAATGCTGTGTTTTGTGAGATTAAAGTTCTGAAAGTCACAGCTGATTGAAGCAAATTTAGAAGTGGTTGTTTTCGTTAAATAAATTTTCCAGATTAATTTATGTTTGAAATAAACAGAAATTCAAAAGAGACATTTATTATTCAATGTCGCTGAAAAAGATGCATTAGAAAGATTCCAATATGAATTGATGTTACAAGTGAGTACAATTTTTTTTATAATTTTTTATTCCTATGGAGTATACCTTAAATTAAGATATAGCGTGTTCTTAGTTATAAAACAGTATTCTTAAATTGAACTGTATGAATGTGAAAATTCCTGAATATCCTGTTCTCTCTTCCAAGAACAAACTACATCAAAGTTGTAACACGTGCTAATTTAATTAAAACCTTTATGATACGAATAAATTTGACAATAATTATGGATCTCGTACAAATGAATTAGTGACAAAAATATATCAGTGTGAAATTCTAGAGTTCATCGAAAATGTTAAACATTAAAATAGAGCGATAATAATTGATATCACCTTAAAAATGTTCAGAATTTGGTCCATGCGTGTATGTTGTAGAGTCCTGGTACTTAATTCTTGTTAAATATGTGTTGGAGCAAAATGTCCCCAAATACCAAATACCAGGAATATGTTCCTTGAAGCTTAAATAACTTGCCTGTCCTCCTGGAACTGCTAGTACTGGATGCCAATACACTTTGGCCCCGATTTCTTGTCAGGTAGGTTGAATTTTTATGAAAATACACTTCTACACATACACTTTATCGATTTAAGCATTTATCTTATATGATTATGCATTAATTGTTTAATTTCACATACAATATTTTAATTTTATCAGGACAAATTTTCTTACCCTCCTTTCGCTTTCAGGAACAAAAAACAAGAGAGAGAGAGATTCAAGATTCAACAAAACCATGGTTACCGATAATTCTTTTGTTTTACCAGCTTTCCTTTTGAACAAAAATAAATAAATTTATGTTGGCAGTGAAAGCAAAGTTACTAAAAAAATCAGTTTTTATGTTGGTGACTGGTAAGCTCAAATGATGTTTGTTGGAATTTTGTTGTACAGGGTGAACATCTAGAAATTAAAACTTATCAATTATTTTCAAGGTACAATTTAAGAAATTTCTAAAATTTGTAAAATAATTATCTGGAATAAATTAAACTCATCTTGTAGTTTTGCTATTATCTTTTTATCTATTAATTTAGTTTCATAAAAAAAAATCGAACAAAGATTTATAATAATTTTTAATCATTGTTTCCCCCTGAGTGTTGTACACCAATTCAGTATCTCTTTTGTAATATCAATAAATAAACATGCTCATTTGTATCCTTCTCCTAATGCAACTGTAACAATATATCTTTGTCTTCAGTGCTAGTTTGGATTTTCTTCCTATGAGTCCCGCTAGTCTTCCTCTTGCTTGTTTGGCCTTCTTTGTAATGTTTTCCACGTGTTCTTTGAAGGTTAGTTCTTTGTCCAGTATCATTCCTAGGTATTTGGCCTCGTTTTTCCATTGAATCTCTTCTCCTCCTCCTATGTTAATGTTTTCTTCTGGTTTTTTCCTTCTTATGGTAAAGTAGACTGTTTGGGTTTTCTCCGCGTTTATTTGGATATTCCATGTACACCATTCGTCTATTTGGTCCATAGCCTGCTGGAGTCTTCTTGTCACCATACTTGGTTGAGTGCTTCTTGTAACGATAGCCGTGTCATCTGCGTAGAGAGCCATCATTGTGTTGTATGTCTTTGGAATGTCTGCCGTGTATATGTTATAAAGCACCGGTGAGAGGACTGCTCCTTGTGGTACTCCGGCTTCTGTAGTTCCTATCCTTATCCTGAATCTTCTATTTTTCAGATAGCTGAGTAGTAGTTTCGTCAGTTCTCTATTGCATCCTGCTTCTCTCACCTTGAATATCAGTCCCTCGTGCCATACTCGGTCGAAGGCTTTGCTGATGTCCAGGAAGATGGCTCCAGTAGATTTGATTTCTGTTGTATCCTTCTGTTGTGTATTCTACAATTTTAAGTACTTGGTCCGGTGCGCTGTGTTCTTTTCTGAATACGAACTGTAATTCGCTAGCGTGTGATTAAAGTAAGAAGTAAATTTCTAGTCGGATGGAGCACTGAACGCTTTTGATAAATATCTGAAAAGATATCTTTATTTACATTATCAATAATTATGACAACATCTACCCTACACTCAAAGTTCTTCTTAAATTTGTAGAACAAAGTATTGAATAGAGATTTTAATAATAAACCCTCAAACTAAAAAATTGGTGTATAAAAATTCCCCACAAAAATTAACAAAAGCAATATCCTTGAAAAAACAAATGAAAAACAGGGTTACATATAGTGAAGAGATATCAAAAGGCCTCCTTTTTTTTTTTTTTTTTCCTGAGGTGAAAATCTTCGTAAGACATCTGGGAGGGTATCCCAGGTGTGCAGGATTCCACCAGAGTAAGACCGGCGGCACTCGTTATCCCCCTTTAGGGGAGACATCGAGCACCGCCGGCCTCAATTCCAGTGACCTACCTGCTAAAAACACCTCCTCTTCCACCAGTTGTACCTAGGACTGCTTTTTCAGCGTTACATCAAAAGACCTCCTAATTACAATTATTTGTGCTTCGATTTACATAAAATTATATATAGTACGTGAGGTTCTGAAAGGTCTCTGTATCAAATAGGAAGAAGATATAATTTACTTCATACCTGAAGGCTACTGATTATCTTTCATATAATTCACATCACTTGCAGAAATCTCTTTAATTTCAACACGTTAAGAGGCCACAGGAAAAAATCGCAAGGAATGGTTCCAACCAGAAGAACGGTGCATCTTAAATCATTATTGTAGCTATTACCATAACTTGTGATTAAAATATATGTGAAATTAAGGATAAAATAAAGATTATAAGAAGAGGCCACAGGCGGTTCTTTAATAGCCATCAGGCGACAATTTCCCAGAAACAGAAAATACTATACGTACTCAACTCAATGGGTGACAGCTGGGTTTGTAAGCCAGACTAACAGACACCTTAAGTTATAGTACTTCTCCCACATTGTGGTACCTGTCGTATTTCTGTGTAGAAAAAGTCGACCGCCCCTTTTATACCATAAGGAACCTTAGACTTAGACGAAATTATTTATAACCATTAAGATCCTGCGAACGTCGAAGGCTCTGGAGGGTCCAAGTAGGTAAATGAGATATCTGGATGCCTGGACACAATAATAGCAGAACACCACTAAAAATAAACAAATGGCCTACTATATGCATACCGTTTTCAACATGATTTAAACATTTCGAAATGAAGTACAGTGGCGTACAACTTTTTTTTTCTAAAAGGGTTCAAAAGAGAGTAAAAAATTCTCTGCGGCCTCGTATATATAGTAATTAGAAAGAGTCACACTCGTGACACTTTGTCGATTTCTTGATACACCAGAAACACAAAGTTTAATCGGCACACAAAGAAGTTTTCCATGCGCGCGTCCGACGTCGGTACCATAAAAAAAAGAAAAAAAAATCCAAACTTTCCAACTTCCTGCATATCAATCACGGCACGTTGAAAGATAGGAAATGAACGAGTCTCGACGTGTACAACAGATTCTCGCAAAGGCATTAAAGGCTTCTGTTTCCTTCGGCATCGATGATTAGCACGCACGAATCGGCGTGTAAGAAACTTCTGGATTTTCAGTATTTGCATCGTTTTAAAAATGAAGTTTCCGCTTTTTTGATGTCAGTCGACCGGAAATTTCAAAGAAAACGCGCGGGGAAACAAAAATCCAAATCGAAAGATTAATTATCGAAAACGGGGACCGTCTTTTATAAAAAGAAAAGCCAATATTATTGCAAATATTTCAATTTATTTCCCGGAGTTATTGATATCGGTGATTTTAAGAAGGCAGTAAAATGGAATTTTATAAATTCGATCATAAATATTTCGGGAAACTTCACTGGGACTCTGCAGGATGTTTTTATATCTTTAAATATTTTTTAAAAATTATTTTCGACAAAAGTATAGAAAACATTCTACAATTTCATTTACCAATTAGCTACGAAAAACTCTAAAGAGACCGATGTAAAAATATTTATAAAATTTCCACGGAATTTGAGTAAGATTTACAAATACTGGGACCATAATAAAGTAACTCAAAAAATTATGCATAATATATTTGTCGGGTCTAAAAAATACCAAAATATTATTATTTTTAAGAAAAGTTTAATAATAACCTAGAAAACTCAACTTTCTTTAAAAAATTCCGAAATATAGGGAACTATTTTGGGGCCCCCTGTATTACAGCTCTTGTAACCCTCGATATACGATATATAGGAGTTGAAAACGGTGTTAAGGGGGAAAAAACAGGGTCCTCAATTTCTTTATATTCTCTTTTTGTCAATATACCTGTGAGAACATGGAAATTTTGAAGAAAAATAATTTTAATTGGACAAAAACTAATTTTAAACTCACCCTGATAATAAACGACGTTAGTCAGTGCAAGCATTGACTAAGTGGCCGTTATGAACCGCCCTTAAGATGCACTGAAATCATCTGCATCAAAAACAATCATCAGAAATATCGGGCTGTCTTTTCTTCATTATTTTCTTCGAATTTTCAATTATTTGTCCAATCTATCAATCATTTAGTAACATCTGCCAACTTTTTAACCTGAAATCATCTTTCAAATTATTCTCGTTTAATTTTTTCATAATAGACCAATCAATTTCTGTTTTTAACCTTCAAGGGTTGTTTACTTTGGATTCAAAACTTCTGTAGTCTAGTCTATACACAAATACAAAGCAGTTACCTCCTGAAAAACAGTCTTAAGACGAAGAATTAGTTTCTTAACAGTACCTGTAATATAACAACTCAACAGTTTATAATAATCAAAAATATTACGATTATATAAATATTGCAACAAACAATATATATACCAAATATTAGAACTACTATCCCAATACTACAAAAGTACATGCTTCTTCAATTATATATTTTCCCAATCCAGGTTAGTACCCACCAACATTCCTGCGTCATTCCAAGCTCCATAATACCATTTTTAAACTTATCAAAGCAGAAAAACATGCATTTAAGAAAAATTACCTTGTATAAAACGATAAAAGTGTTTTTTTTATAGAGATATACTTTATATTGGTTTATGCGAACCTCGCTGCGCTCGGCACGCAGTGGTACATTTGTAAAGAATGGTCTGCATTCATCTTGTACTCAGTTTCATCCGAATATCTTCCATATTTATAATAATAGATCTGCAACTGATAAAAACAACAAAAATAGTTTAATATCTTTCCATTATATTTGGTGAAACATAGATTTGTTACCTTGTTTAAAACTATAAAGAATTTTTCAAAAAGACTAATATTCTTGATACCTGATAATGCCTTCCATGTTCCTTATAATAGACCTGCAAATTATAAATCAAAACATTTGTTTGCAATTTCTTATCGTCATATAAAAATATAAAAACCTGCAATAAAAAAAGTTACTTTTTATAGAACAATCATTCTTCTGTTAAAACCTTAATTTCTTGATACTTAATACCTTACAATATTTTGAAAATTAAAGAAATCACAAGATGGTGAAGTGTACCAGACTCAAATGTCTGGATATATCCAATCAAAGACGTTCCTGCAAAATTCTAGAAAGCTGTTTTACAAATTAATATATAAGATCAATAAAAAATATAATTTTTAAGTTGATTTTACCTGAAGCATTGTCTCACGAGCACTCCTATGATACCTAGCAGGAATATTACTCAATGATTCTGCCTCATGTTGTTTTCGATGTCGAAGTCACAATCCAATTTTCTTCCGCAGGATATAACAGTAGCTCCAATTTTCTTTCTTGCTTTCATAATCTGCAAACATTTTTTCACTTTAGATTATCACCCAGAAAAGTCTTTGTTTATTACCTTTTTCAAAACAAGTCTCCAAATGATGTTCAGATTCTACCAGAAGAATATTGTTTGGAAGATGTTGTGGGGTAAAATGAAGATAAGTTTTGATATTTTTAAAGAAGAGATTTTGATGTATGGTAACCTAAGGTTTTTGTAGACCAAATATACTTTGTATGTAAAATAAAGGGTAAAATAAAGGATAAAATAAAGATTATAAGAAGAAGCCACAGGCGGTTCTTTAATAGCCATCAGGCGACAATTTCCCAGAAACAGAAAATACTATACGTACTCAACTCAATGGGTGACTGCTGGGTTTGTAAGCCAGACTAACAGACACCTTAAGTTATAGTACTTCTCCCACAATGTGGTACCTGTCGTATTTCTGTGTAGAAAAAGTCGACCGCCCCTATGGAAGATCACGAGTGGAGGGATGAACTGCCCAAGCTGTAGAGATGATCCAGTTAAAAATGCTCGTGCATACGAGAGCTTAAAGTTTACAAGCTGTTCAAGTTTACTGAATCTTTAAATTAAAGAGATGCTTCTAGTTTACTGAATTATATTCCAACTGTATATGACAGTAAACCAGTAGAAGAAATGAGACTGGGAATAATTCAGATTCTACCAGAAGAATATTGTTTGGAAGACGTTGTGGGGTAAAATGAAGTTAAGTTTTAATATTTTTAGAGAATAGATTTTGATGTATGGTGACCTAAGGTTTTTGTAGACTAAATATACTGCTTGGAGAAAATTGATCTTGATAATTAGGACATGAATTTTATGAAAAGCGAAGTATGGATAACTTGCAGATTGGGTTCATCTTAAGAGGCGGAGGAAATGAGTTTTATGAGGAATAATCCTGCAGTTCGGGTGAGAATAGATTTTCAGTTTGAAAGGGTGAGTTTTTCTTAGGACAAAATTAATGCTGATGATGGTCGACCAAGTGATATTGTCGTAAGAGATAATGGTGATGTGCTACTTAGATTTAGAGGACACTTTTTAATGATCAAATTGAAACTATTACGTAAAAGAATTTATGCTGCCAAAGCATTGATAGTTTGCAAAAAATTTTGTAATAGATTATTTCAATTTTTTATTTTCGTATTATCATTATTGCTAATTTGTTTGACATTAAAAAATATGAACAATTATTATTAATAAAATCGTAAAAAAATTTCCAAGTTTTAAAAATTTTTGTTCATAATTTGACAGCGTTATTGTTGTATCAAAAATGTAAAAATTATATAAAAAATTATATAAAACAATAAAGGAAATTGTTTTTTTAATATTGTGTTTGTATAATATTTTGTTATAAAAGATACGTTATATAAATATTAATTTTAAAAAAGCCATAATGGATTTTCTGTATAAAACGCCTATAATTTTTTATTTTTAATGAAATTTACAACCTTTTCAAAGGTATTATTTTTTAATTGTTTCCACCTTGTATACAAGGTGTATATATATTTTATAAAAATATCCTTTTTTATACAGATTAATAAAATGGTTCAAAATTTGAATTTAAATATGAAATATATCATTTATATAAAAAAACTTCATTAATCTCCAAGTAAAAATTAAATTTCGTAATATTTTTTCTGAAATATTCTTTTAACTCTATTAAAAAAAATATCTCAAGTAAAATAATAATTTTAAAAACCTCAAAATAATTTTTTCTTATAAATTAACTCATATTAAACATATTTACGCAATAAAAAAACATTTTAAATAAAAATAATCACAGATAATCATTAAAATTCCCATTTTAATGCACTTACTTTTGGAAAATCAAATTCTGGTGACGATCTCGAAGTAAATCAATACAGATAGAAAATTTTTTTAAATACTAACGTTTCATGAATAATTTGATAGCGCTATTACTATATCAGAATTGTATAAATTAATATTGATCTAGCTATATTCACAAAATTATATAGAACATTAAATAGAACGTAATTTTTTTAATATTGGTTATTAAAATGCTTCAAAAATTGAACATAAAGATAAAATATTTCATTATTAAAACAAAAATTTTATTAATCCGTTAAATAAAGATTAAATTTTAAAATAATTTTTTCTAAAATATAAGTTTTACTCTATTTAAAAAATATATTAAGTGAACTAATAATTTTAGAAAACGCACAATATATTAGCTTTATAAGTTACCTTAAAATAATTATTTTTAAACAAATTTACTTTGTAAACAATCAACCTTTTCAAAAGGTCTTGTTTTTTAATTTTTTTTTTACAGCCTGTCAACTATTACCTAATATACGGAAATGTACACAATTATTGCAGTAAAAATAACTACAGAAAGTCAATTATATCATTTGAGTTCCCATTTAATTGCACCTACCTTTTGAAAATCAAATTCTAGTGACGATCTTGAAGTACATCGTTAATCGATACAGATAGAAAAATGTTTTTAAAGACTCACCCTGTAACAAAAGAAAGAAATAGTTAGTTTATATTAGTTAAGATTTAAGTACTGTTATTATTGTAATATATTTGCCATAATTTGATGGTCATTACATAAAGAAATGAGTCCCAAAAATAATAACACAAACTTTCATTTCAGTTGTTTATTTCGAACTGTTAAAATACATAAAACAATCACACCGATACATTTAAAACTACTTTTTATACCTAAACACATACCAAAGACTGATAAGCAGTCGTAAAATATAAATGAAATAGAATTTACTAATACAGGGTGATACAAACCAAATATATACATTACAATTATAAATTGTTGTGAATTAGTTTTGAGATACTTTTAAAAATAATTTTACTATTTTTTCCAAATTTAATAACTGTGGGTTGAAATGTTTTGAATGGGCTACTTAATAAAAATGTATTAGTTTAAATTTGGATAAAATCAATCTAAACTGATGTAAAAATCATCTTTTGTAACTAAATTATTTTTAAAATATTATAAATAGAAAATTAATTCGTTTATTTTTGACCACGTATTTATTTTACTATGAAAAACTTGCTGGTTATAATTTTAACAGTGTATCTGATTTATAAAATATATATTTATGTCACTTACCCCTTTTATGATTAAAAATAAGCCCAACTGATGATCGTGAAGATCTGACGAAAGTTTCTTCAATACTCACCTGTAAAAAATAGGAACTGATAATTAAAACTTGCATAGATAATTTTGTTTCAATATATACAAGGTGTCCTAAATTATATCGTGAATGTATGTTTTGCAAGGTTTTTAGCAGAGATATATTTAAAGTAAAATTAGCAAAATTTTAAAATATAAAAAGTGTAGGTACCATTTTAAAATAATCAAGCTGGTATTAAATTTATTTGATGAGATAACATTTTTGTACGAAACTGAATCATGTTAGTTTTAACATTTTTCAATGATCACTCTGTATGTCGCTAAGGCGAGGAGCTAAAGATTATTTGACTGGGAAAATGTAACTTAAAAGAAAAAGGGAAAGCTTGAAATCTTAACTACTTATACAGTATGATGCAAATATATGGAATAAATTCATTTAAATTTTTTTAAATACAAACCGAGGTCACGTGACAGCTCATTTGAAGGTCTCCTTATCGCCTTTGCAACAATGTAATCATTTGAATATTTATTTCTACAGGGTTAACCAAAATTATGAACTTTGTTAAGTAACATGGAATTACAATAAATATTCATTTTTAGAGGGTTTAGAGGCCTCTATGTGCGATAGATGCATAGTTTGCTCAATACGTATCACATACGTTACTTACCAAATAAGAAATTTATAATATATTTATTTTAAAACGAGTTTAATAAATGAAATGTGCAACTATAAAAAGACAATAGTCGATATTGAAGGTTTTTTTTAATACATTTTATGGAATTTTTACCACTAATAAAAAAAATAATTGTTATATTCTAAGTAGCAAGGTTTTTAACCATACAAATATATTAAACTCTTAAATCTAGAAAATTAATTTGAAATAATTTCTTCAATTTCTAACGGAAAATTTACTCCACATTATTTCAAACAAAAACCGGCTAATAAAACAATATTTTTTCTCTCAAATAAAAAAAAATAATAACTTAAACAAACTCACCGATTGGCCAGTCATCATCTGCTTTCCAACCAACATTTTTTGAACTGCCATTGTCCACATTCACATACTTCAGTTTTAAAAAACACTACCACTGTAGCTTTTCACTAACGCGCACTTAAGTCCGTAATAATACATTTTTGTTAAATGTATACCGGCTAAAATTACTTATAAGTAATTTCCGACTAACTTTTGTGTACTACCGCTCCTACCGCCTGCACAAAAAGTACTGATCGATACATCTATAAGTAAAAATGATAAGACTATGACTAAAGCTACAAAACTAGTGGATTAATCATATATCATTAACTAATTTGATAAAGAATAAATATTTTCTAAACGACAAAATTATTCCGAAGGGTGTTTAAGGTTATTGGTTATGAAAACCCTCTAGATTGACCTAGCATAAAGATTGTCCCACGCAAGATAGATCTGATAATAATTTTTTTGCATTATTTTTTACAAATTGTTAGAATTAGACCTTAATATTGGTAAATACTACAAAATATCGATAAAGTAATTATCGGTTTGGAAAAAAGGTACCAAATAAAAACCTGTTATAGTATTTTTCACAGTAAATGGTATTGGCTATTGGCAATAAACTACCTCTCATTGTGGAGAAAATCATCAGGTAAAAGATGCAAATGTGCTACAGGGTCGAACTTACAAATCCATCACCTATCGCCCCCCGGAATAGACGCACAACAGGATTTAAAACTTCCTCGATGTACACACCACCAGTGATTCTTCTCTCCAAAACCAGGAGAGGCGTCCGTGTACCCCTCATCATAATGTGTGTATTGCTTTATTCAAACAATTCAATTACAAGTACAATAAAAACTACAAAAAAGGTAGATAAAGCCGATAACCGATAAGTATAAAAACACTTGTTTCGGAAGACATACAAAAATATAAAATTACAAAAAATTTTTAACAACAGCTAAATGCAGTGTTATTATTAAAACTAAATTTATTAATAAAACAATATAAAAACATATAACGTATAACATATTTGATACAAAGTGAGGTGCTGGTCCTAGTATATTTAAATAGCGAAGAGAATAAAAAACAAATAAAATCTACATTACATTTACATCTACATTTACCACAACATCTTCTATTAGAGTGTTTTTTTTCTATTAAAATGAGAAATTGAAATTTTATCCCTCGATAAGGGAAGAAATTATGTTTCTGGGTATACTAGATAGGTATCTTTTAATTTGATTCTTAAACTGATATTTATTTTTTATTGACTTAATCTCATCAGGAAGGAAATTGTAAAGTTTTGTTGCCAAATAATCAAAAGATTGTACTTGTCTTAATTATAAGTGGCAAGACATATAGAGAATTATTACGTGTAGCATATGAGTGTGATGGTAGCACTGCAGAAAATTTTGATTTATTGTGATATCTAATGCAAGAGTTGATAAAATATAACTGGTTTATATCAAGCATGTTGCTTTTCAAGAACAATGCATCTGAAGGATATCTTGAGTTTTTTTTGAAAACAATTTTTAAAAATTGTTTTTGAATGGTATGTAAAGGTTTCACGTTTGTTTTTAAAGAACTGCCCCATACACAGATTCCATATCTCAAGTGACTCTCCACTAGTGCATAGTATAATTTGGACATATAAGATACAGGCAAAATGTCTTTTAAAACCTTGAATTTATACAGGATGCATCTTAATTTCGTTATTGTATGGGATATATGCAATTCCATTTCAATTAGGGGTCCATGATGATTCCTAAGTATTTGATATTGTTTTCGGGCCTAATTGTAAATGCTTCTTCTCCTGTGTCTATGTTTAAATTAAAATCGGGAAGATCCTTTGATGAGCAGCTAAAAGGTAAGTAGCAGGTCTTTTGTACATTTACAGTTAACAATTTATACGATAACCATTTCTTAATTAATTAAAAATTTTTTTCTGCCTTCATTTTTAAATCGAACCAGTTGTCATCTTTGAAAAAGATTGCCATATCGTCAGCAAAGCCAGTAACCTCACCATTGCATACAAAAGAGAATAACTCATTTATGTAGATGTTAAATAAAGTGGGACCTAATACGGAACCTTGTGGTATACCACATTCAAGGGACTTTTCGTTACTCAGTACATCACCCACTTTGACAATTTGACTTCTACCACCCAAGTAGCTTTCAAATAAAGCTAGGGTATTGTCTCGTACTCCAATATCATTTAGTGCTTGTAGAAGGAGGTGGTGACTTACCGTGTCAAAGCCCTTGGATAAATCAATGAAGATGCATAGACATGGTTTATTTTCATTAAAAGATCTATGTATTTTTGATGTTAAATTTAATACTGCATCTTGTGTTGAAGTGTTTTAAAACCAAATTGGTGTTGTGAGATAACATTATATTTATTAAGATACATATATTTAATCGTTTTTTAATAAGTTTTTCAAATATTTTTGACATATTATTTATAAGAGATATAGGAGAGGCGTCCGTGTACCCCTCATAATACCACTCCAAACCATAATACTCCCATTTTCAAATGAAACACGTAGTTGGGCTGCAGCGACTATTTAGTTGTTTTGTTTTTTCTCACTTATTACACTTATTGTTCTTAAAAGAAGTATTTTTATATTTCAAAATAACAAGTTGCAGATTTGGAAATCGATAGCAAAAATTTAGGAGGTTTGCTATTTAGTAATATGTAATCATTAAAAAAATAGGCTTTTAAAATTGTTATTTATGACGTTTCTGAAAACAAGCGATTTAAAAAATAAACAAGACTTTAATACACTAATTACGTCAATAGACAATTGGTTGAAAATTTAATAGTATATTAAACAACGCATTTCATATGGAATTCTGTTATGACACGAGTTCAAGTTTAAAAAACGAATCGCGAAGCGATGAGTTTTTTAAAGAACGAGTGTCACAACAGCCATATGAAATAAGTTGTTTATAATATTTTTTATATTTTGCTATTTTATCATTTTTTAAATTAATTTATTATTTTTACGTAATACCGAAAATTTTGATTTTAAAAAGTACACTGAGAAAAATGAGGCACTATAAACTATTGTGCATGCACACTTTTTTCAACAATCGTGCCTACACATAAAGTTATTCTGCCGTGGTGCACATAAAATTATGGTTCCTCCGCCAATTAGCGACGTCACAAACTTATTTGCTGCTCGCACTATAAGATATAGGTCAAGACATCATATTGTATAACTCTAATGAACGAAAATATAAAGTGCACTGTTTAAAATACGTAATTGACAGCATTTTATATTATAATGCATTCATAATCCTATTATGTGCCTTTGCATTTTACTTTTTGATGCGTACCAGGTCGTACCCTATAATATATCGTGCCTGCGCATGATATTATTTGCTGCTGGAAGCATATCTTTATATGCGACTGCACTAAATTTCATAGTGCTTTTTTAGCTGGGCATGATCCTTTTACGTGCCCTAGTATTTTTTCCGCACTATTTAATATCGTGACGGGATTGATATTTTTCAGGATCAGCACTTAATCTCTACACGGTATTTTCGGACGATTAAATAAATAATAAAGGGTGTAAGAGACAACTTTCCGAAAACTTTAACAATGTCTTCAGATCATCGTCCTGATTTTTTTGTGGGAAACAAAAAAAAACTTTTGGCTCTTCATACAAACTGATTTGTTTTATTTGTATGGAGAGTCGATTTTTTTTTTTGTACGTTGTTTGGGATGATGGCCTACTAAAGACATTGTTAAAAATTCGAAAAGCTTTCCCTTACATTACTCTCTGTATAATCAAATAAAGTGTTCGGAGAGGTATTCTGTGTCAGTCAGAAAAGATAGGTAAAACAAAAAAATTTGGTAGTTTTTTTTGACTTCACCGAAAAATACTCGTAGTGAACGATTTGTTTAAGGAGAGTCAAAAAAACGCCCGATTTTTTGTGTAAATTTTTTTTTTGTTTGGACTATCAATTTTGACTGAAGATACCTACCTGTCCAAAGACTAATCTGATTATGAATATAATTTCACCGTTTAGAAACACCGTGCAAATATTTGTTGCTAATCCTAAAAATATCCACACATGTCACAGTACAGTGCAGAAAAAAGTGCTGAAATTCACATAGTAATAATCTAATCACACAGAGTCTAGAGCAGGTATGTATGTACTATGTAGGTAATTTAAAAAATCTTAAAATCATACAAACATTTATTTTCCATAAGAAAGTTAATCTTAATCTAGATTAAACATAAACTTAATTAAATATAACTTTCTCAGTAACTCGTCCATTTCACACAACACAACACAGCAAAATTTAATATAGAAGTATTGAACGACACTCACGCGCGGAGGTCACAGCACAGAATGGTGTGTGGTGTTTGGTTGGATCCGGCGGCGCGGTGGTGTCGATGTCGGCGCGCGCGGGGACAGATTCCCCCCCGGATTCCCCCGATTTGTTGCATGCATGTAATGTTTATATGCATACGCACCATATTTTTTTATGAATTCTCAAAATGCACATAATGTTTAGTGCATACGCACAATACATTTTAGTGAATTTTCAAACATTTTTGTGCTAAGCAATGATTTTTTCAACCTGGCACGATTCTTCAACGTGCATACGCACTAAATTTTATTGTTCCTCAGGATTAATGTACTTATTATGCAAATAATCGGGAATGTCACTATAAAATTTTCTGCGTAGTTTTCAATATATACATGCATTGCATCGTATTTTATGGTGCAACTCTTTGCACCGTAATTTTCTATGCAAAAAACTATATTATATGGTGAATTTAAGACGTCATAATTTATTGTGCTTTGATCACTGTAAATTATGATGTTAAATCCATAATTTTACTATGCATAATAGTTCTTGCACGATAAAAGATTCGACATTTGAACATAAAGTTTTGATGAGGTTTCTTGTACAATGAAGTTTAATGCCCTGCAGAATAAATATACATTCCTGTCACTATTTAGAGTAATGCGCACTATTTTATTAGTTGTAAGCAGAGTATTTCACAGTGTTTGCATAATATTTTATTACGTCGACTTCAATCCATTTTTCTCAGTGTATGTCGGTAGCACTGTGTTATTTATAACATTTGACAGTTTTGACATTTAAATTATGAAATGTTAATGTTTTAAAATATTTTAAAATGACTAATACACCAATAATAATATATTATATAAGTAAAAAATCATATTTATATTCACAAATACTTTCTTAAAGAACAATATAAAATGAATAAATTGCTATTAGCCACAAATGTCATTGTCAATAGTCTTGTCATTTGATACTTCACTCATGTCGCCAACCAATTAAAACAAAAATTTGCGTGCGCAAAAGTTACATTACGATACGCAAATGCGTTTTATAATGAAGATTTTTATAAGTGCAAAATATAAAAAATAATTTTTAAGTTCATTTAAGAATAAAAAGTGCTCCATGAAATTGAGACCACATAAGATGTAGATATTTCAGATGACATCTTAATTGCTTAAATTTATACATCAGATATATTACATCTACACCTCATCTTGCTTCGGTCATGTAAAAGCACATAAACACTTCAGGACAACTTTATGGACCATATCGACATAATGGATTAATATTGAAATTAAAAGAAAGGTGGATGTAGGAGTTGCTGTGTGCGGTCTTTACTTTTAAAAATAAATGTTTATGTACAAAAACAAATTATTTCATAAAAATTGAAAATGCTGTAGTCACATTTTTAACCAGTTAGGAAATATACAGTTTAATCGATGAAATCACTGCCATATGAATCTTCTTTAATTAGGTAGGTATTTGAAAGTTTATGCACCTTAATAATCCAATAATTAAATTTATTTTACCGGATTATTCATTAAGAATTACTTACCCCCTATTATCTTTATTATTGCTTTTGGAAAAGTCTAAGTAAAAAATGAATTTATATGAAATAAATATCATTTATTTAAATTTTTCATGTGCGATTCTCAAAAAGTTTATTTTTACAAATATTATTTTAAACAAAAATATTAACATTAAATAATTTAATCTACTAACTCTTACTGTCGTGTGAAAGTACATCTTTCTAAGAACATTAAACAAAGAAACTTTTGAACAAAACCCACTGTTATTTAAAAAAAATAGCTTTTTAAATTCAATGACATCTGTTTCGATAATGTATCATCAAAAAGTTTGAGTCTAGAAAATAAAAATTTATCTAGTATAATTTTACAGGACGAATGGTATTTGAGGAGATTATTTTTTGAACCATTCTGTACAAAAACCACTATATTTTATAATTAATCGTTATCTTTTTACTACTTTTCACCATTTTACTATTTTCGCTGTTTAATTGTTCATTATTTTTATTGAAGTTTTGACAGTTAGGGGAGAGTAGGGTAATGGGAGTCAGGGGGTAATGGGAATCACTTTAATAAATACAAAACGAAACATGCGAGCAATGCGTAAACTATGCCCTCTCCCTTGCTCGGGCCTCCCGGCATCGCACCAATCGGCTCGCGTCAGTCAGTACCCGCATTTCTTAGAAACGGGTGTATTTCGTTTTTACGCTCCGCTGATGTTATTTTTCGTCAATCTAAATTAGAAGGTAAGTGTCATATATCTTGCAATATACGATTGAAACTTTTATACGTACTTAGATAGACGTTAAATATTGTGAGGCCCAGTTCATATTGTGTAGATACCTTACAGATTTTTTTTATTTTTTTTTTCTTATAAGTGTAGAAGTGGGTAATAAGAGTCGGGTGACTCCCATTTCCCACAAATGATCACTATTACCCGCAAGTAATTTTAATGTAAAAATTAGTGTCTTCTTTCTTGTTCTTTCTTTCTAGATGCCGAAAGTACGGGCCAGGACAACTGAGAAGGCTTCCTGGTCTTCTAGCAACCTGGAAAATGCTTTACAGCTTATTAAAAGTGGTTCTTCTATAAGAAATGCAGCCAAAACAATGGGGATTCCATTTTCAAGCCTACAAAAGAGGGTAAAAAAGGTTCTACTTCAGGCCCACATCTAGGACGATACACAGTATTTAGACCTGATGCAGAAGCCGAGCTGGCCAACTTGGTGAAGAAAATGGCAAATATTTTCTATGGTTGCACCGCTAATCAGATAAGAAGAGTGGCTTTTGAATATGCAGAAAAATGTAACCTAAAGCACAATTTTAACAAAGCTTCAAAGATGGCTGGGCGGGATTGGTTGCATGCTTTTATGGCTAGGAATAACATTTCTGTTAGAAAACCGGAGGCAACCAGTATAAATAGGATCACAGCCTTTAATAAAACAGAGGTCAGTCTGTTCTATGATCTACTTGGCCAGCTGATGGAGAAGCACAAATTTGTTCAAAAAAACATTTATAATTGTGATGAAACAGGAATATCAACCGTACAGACTCCCGGAAAAATGCTGGCCACCAAAGGACAGAAGAGAGTGGGATCCATTACCAGCTGGGAGAGAGGAAAAAACATAACCTTATTGTGTGCTATGAATGCTGCAGGTGGATACATCCCACCGATGTTTATTTTTCCTCGAAAAAGGTTGACTCCTCTACTCCAGAAGGATGGTCCAGCAGGGGCGCTTTATAAATGCTCAGACAACGGTTGGATTAATGAGGCTTTGTTTCTTGATTGGTTGGCACATTTTAAACAGCACGCTAAACCGTCTGCCAATGAACCCATCCTTTTAATACTAGACAACCACGCTAGTCATATATCTCTTTCAGTTTTCGAATATTGCAAGTCCAATCACATTCATATGTTGTCTCTGCCGCCACACACGTCTCATAGAATGCAGCCCCTGGATGTTTCTTTTTTTGGGCCGCTTAAAACAGCTTACAAAAAAGAATGTGATTTATTTTTGAAAAGCCATCTTGCCGAAAAAATAACCCCCTATGACGTAGCATCCTTGGTGAAGAAAGCGTTTAATAGTGTTGCTTCTATTAGCAAAGGAGAATCCGGGTTTAGAACAACTGGAATATTTCCACTCAATCCAGAAGTATTCACAGAAGAAGATTTTCTACCAGCAGAAATGCTGATGCCTGAATCTATTACAATCCATGATTGCAATGAATCTCTTCCAACTACTAGTGCCACTCCCAGCGCACCAGTTGAAGTTTCCTCACCAGTACCGAGTACATCAAAAGAAGTTCAGTTGCCAGTTCCGAGCACACCAAAAGAAGTTCATCCCACATTATCGAGCACACTAAACCAGATGGACTCTCCAGGTTGTAACACTTCAACTGTATTTCAGGATTTAATTAAGTTACCAGAGAAGACTTCTATTGTTAATACAAGACAGGGCCGAAAGAAGCAACATGCGACAATCTTAACTTCAACACCATTGAAAGAAAACCTAATAGAAAAAGAAAACAAGAAAATAATGAAAAAAGGAAGTAAAAAAACACATGAAGAAGAAAAGAAATGGAAAGGTAAAGGTCAGATTAAGAAAACTGAAGTACAGAAGAAGGGTCCTGAAAAGGTGAAGCGCAAAGTACTACAAGATTCTAATGAAACCTCTGTGTCTGATGTTGCGACTGACGATTTGTGCCAGGACGATGAGGATGATGACGCAGAAGATGTGGAAAACAGGTGCCTAATATGTAATGATTACGGAAGACACAATGAGATGTGGTTCCGATGTACCTCATGTGGGCTATGGGCTCACTCAGAGTGCTCTGGATGGGATTCGGCTCAAGGTTATGTCTGCGACCTGTGCTAGGTTTTCATTGACTCCCATTGCCCCCAGGTCGACCACCATTACCCTCATCTCGGGGTAATGGGAGTCAAATCCGTTTTTTTTTTAAACTTTTATAATTTCCAAAGTTGATTGTCAATGTGATTGAAACTGATCTCAATTGATAGTATATTAAGTAAATAATGTTTAAAGGCGGTTGCAATAAATATTTTGTTTTGAAATTTAATTCTATTTCATTTCTGGCTTAAGTGACTCCCATTACCCTCTTTTACCCTACATGATTTTATCAATACTGATTACCGCTAAAACGACTAGTGGTTTTATCAGTATAAAACGGAATGATTGGCTAGCATTTAGCACAGAACATTGAAAATTAAGCGTTTTCATTGGACGAAATCACCAAACTGTGATATTTTGACAGGTGAAAAAAATAATCAATTTAAAACTGTCAAACAATAACAGAATGGGTTTACAGAGCAAAGACATATCTTTAGAAATAAAATCTTGCGTGTAAATATTCAGTTTCATTGTAATAGGTTGGGTTTGTATCCCACGCATAAGTACCTATTGCAATCATAAAATATATGCCTCCAGTTTATTTTATAATATTTACCCACGTTTTTTAATAAAACAACACTTCCTACTATATTTCTAGAAATTTACTGGATGAAAGTTCAATTTAAAAAATATCCCCACAATTTGCGATGTTTCACATAATGTTAACGAAGATAAGATTTTAAAATGAATAAATTTCTATTTAATAAGATGTTTTTACTGCGGTTAATCTAATACAATTCGCCTTTAGATTTCTTTATTTATATACACATAATGACGGGCCACCCGTGCGTTGTAATAAACACTACATTCATTTTCAGATTCAAAGACGATAGAAATATCATTGGCGGAGATTATGCGATTAAAAATTACAAACATTATTATTGTGATAATATCTCGTCGATCATACTATTGCGGTAGAACACCTACAATATTTGTACAAAATGAATAATGTGGTTAAAGTATCAAGTTATATTTTTGAGCTATATATTGTAGACGGACGCTTATTTGACACCCTTATAGGTGGACCAATTTTTTAATTTTTAAAATACTTTTTTTGCTCTCTTCATTTTAAACTCATCATTATCTATTATGTATATTTGACCGCAGGTAGGTAATTGCTTATTTAGAATGTACGTGTAGGTATTCTAAATTAACGTCAGCCGTAAGAAATTTTACCCCTCTAAACCGTCAATAACACACAATCTACAACCTATGTAATGTATCTCTTTACACACGGTAAAATAAACGCACGGCTTCCCTAGCAACCACTTAGCAACAATTGAGGGACGAGGAACAACACTATCCTACGGACGACGACTGGAGAATAGCAAACCAGATTGTCGACGAAGACAAATTAAGGTGAGCCATTCTCCCCCTTTAAATCACCAGGAATTGACGGCATTTATCCAGCCCTACTACAGTGGGGCACCTGGCACCTGGTAGGAATCCTCAGATCCTCCTTGGCACTGAGGTACATTCCTAAAGGTTGGAGAGAAGTCAAGGTAATCTTTATACCTAAACCAGGAAGATTGGACCATTCCATCCCAAAAGCATACAGACCCATCAGTCTCACATAGTTCACAATGAAAACTTCGGAGAGACTATGTGAAAGGTACATAAGAGATGTATTGATTACACATAATCCACTACATCCAAATCAGCATGCATACACCCCAAGGAAATCTACAGATTCGGCCCTCCACCTTGTGGCCGGCCGCATCGAAAGATCGCTGGACAAGAAAGAGTCCACCTTCGGCGTATTTATAGATATCGAAGGTGCGTTTGACAAAACCACCTTCCCCAAAATAACCAATGCTATTGCTGAAAGGGGCATTCCCCAGACAGTAAATGGATGGATATACAACATGCTCTCTCAGAGAGCAATGATAATCAGCGTGGAAGATGTCACTATAAGAGGCCTGGTTGTCAAAGGATGTCCACATGTGGGTGCTCTCACCTCTACTGTGGAACTTGGTCTTAGACTCCTTACTCAACCACCTAAGCAGTGAAAACTTCTACACTATTGCTTATGCAGATGACCTAGTAATTCTGCAAATAGGAAGGTTTGAGGAAACACTCTGTGCTAGAATGCAAGAGGCCCTAAATATCATAGAAAGCTGGTGCAAGGATCACTCACTGTCATTACACCCACAAAAGACAAAGCAGATGGTCCTTTTCACAAGGAAAAGGAGGTTTGTGAACCTTCGGGCTCCAAAACTCCTAAAAACTGAATTAAACTTCTCTGTAGAGGTGAAATATATCTAGGGATCACCTTTGACAGCAAGTTAACATGGAACTCTCATAGAAAATAGAGTAAAAAAAGCATATATTGCCTATGAACAGTGTATAGAAGAACCATTGGTCGTACCTGGGGATTGTAACCAAGGGTCACGGAGTGGATCTACACTGCAATCATAAGACCTATGCTAAACTACGGCGAGATTGCCTGGGGAGTAAAAACAAACCAGCTGACAGTCGTCCGCAAACTTGACCATTTACAAAGAACAGCATGCCTTAACATAACAGGAGACATGAGAACTACACCAACTAGAGCGATGGAGGTGATCCTCGGTCTCACCCCACTTGATATAAATATCAAGGAGGTGGTTTTGATGACCATGCTACTGCTCCGCTCTACTGGTCCACAACTTGAAGTAGCATCTGGTGAGTCGAGGTGTGGTTTGTGGCGCGAAGCTATAAACGAGCTTCCAATGCTACAAGCTAATACAGAATCGATTTCACCAAGATATGCCTTTCTCAGGCCCTACAAGATAATCATTGACAACGCTCAAAATGCATTGGCGACAGGTACTATATGTATCTTCACCGATGGATCTAAGACAAAAGAAGGTTCAGGATGTGGAATTTACTCCATATCCCTAAACCTAAATATAAAATGGGCAATGGGTTGTAATGCAAGTATAGCTCAGACAGAGCTAACTGCCATCTCCATAGCCGCAAAAGAGATTACCATAAGAGAAATTACTGGCAAAAACATCCGTATCCTTACGGACAGCAGACAAGTACTATTAGCCCTGAATAGGCCACGGAACACATCAGGTCTAGTATTAGAATGTCACATGGCCCTTACGGATGCCTGCTAAAACAATGTGGTTACTCTAGGCTGGATAAAAGGTCATGGAATTTCAAAAGGCAACCGCATAGCTAACTCGTTGGCTAGAAAAGCTGCCTCCCAAAGGCTCTTTGGGCCCGGTAGTCTTGTCAGCTTGCCAGCATCAGCGGTGGTTGACCTAGTAAAGGAACGCTCCCTTGACAAATTCAGGGGAAGATGGGACGAAGAAAAAGGTTGCATACTATCCAAGGAACTTCTGAAGTATCCGAATAGCGGAGCAGCCAAGAAATACGTGGCCATGACCAGAAAGGACCTGCGGTTGGTCACAGGTATACTTACTGGCCATTGTCATTTACGAAAACATCTGAACAGGTTGGGTTTATCTGACAGCCCACTATGTAGAGGATGAGACAGTTGAGCACGACCTTTGTGATTGTCCGGCACTCTCTCTAACAAGACTTTCTGTATTCGGCGAGAACTGGCTAACACATGCCAATTTGAGGGAGCTGCCGTTATCACCTACTTTAAACAGGTAGGATGGTTGACGAGCTTATAGGTTAGGCTCAATATCAGAAGGACGCACAATGGGTCAAATGTGGCCTAAGTGCAGTGGGGCGACCCACCCTTCCAGAATTACAGACACAGAGCATTGGATGCTGGCTGAATATTGGATTTCAATAAAAGAATGGCTCTCATAACAATATTTTATTAACAATATTATACATAACAATAATTTATTAACAAATGTATATAAGACTTATATATTTATATATCAAGGGTGTCAATTCAATACCTCATAACTACGGATTCTGACAATATTTAGTGTGCAATACCACCCATCTTACCTAATTAATTCATATCTACTGTTTTTTATGTATTCCCATCAATTAAAATACCTCTCTTTAACAGAAACTGTATTTAATTTTTTTAACCTCCTCGAAAATGGCTATTTTGCAAATATGAGGTATTGAATTGACACCCTTGATATATAAAATTAGATTTTTCATAAAATAATCACCACCCTAAGAAATAATTAAAACAACCAATTCTAAATGCAACCTAGGAATAAAATTATTTGGTATTACTTTAAATGTTAAAAATGTTGCAACATTTTACATACATAAATAAAAAAAAGAAAATTTTATGTAATGATTTTTTTGAAATAAGCCTAAGTGTACTATAACCTAAAATATTTTTGGTGTTTTCTTAGATTTGTTTAGTATTTCTTGATTACCTATATATTTTTGCTGGTAAAGCATTTTTTAATGTCCTGAATTTTGCTTTTTTATTATTTTGAATGATAAAAAATTTTAGTTTTCACAAAACCGATTTTTTTGAAACTTCATCCCAAATTGTGGTCCCATCACAGGCACAAATTAATTTAGGATTTTGAAATAGACCAGCTGATCGTGCAATCACACCACAAGCAAGTTTTTTAGAACTATCTGACTCTTCTGTAATAACAAATGATCTTCCAATTAAATCTGCCACTTTAATTAAATTGTTTTCCAAACGAAATGATGCTCTTTTATTTTCATCACTGACTATTTTACCTAAATCTCCATATAACTGACCTTCTGGTCTATTTATAGGATTAAAAATATTTCCAACATTCTCACAGCCTAAAATAAAAAATTAATTATTGATAGTTATAGTCTACAATTAATAGATAAGATTATTTTATGGAAGATATTTCATTAAATTTGTAACTTCTTCTACAAATTATAAATTTAACATTATTAATGTACCTGCAGAAATGTCTCCACATTCACAAATATAACAGTGGTAGAAACCCTCTCTAAGGCCATCTATCGTACCATCAACAATACAAATATCTGGAGTTGGTTGTAAAAATCTAACTACTCCTTGAAGCCCTTTATTTCCTTCTTCTAGGATTGAGACTGCAGCTTGTCCACCAGCATATCCTTTAACCGCAACTTTCTTACCAGTGGATTCTAGAATTTTTAATAATTTTAATGTAGACAATTTACTCTGAATAACTACACACTGATCGTCTAAATAAAATTGTACATCTTGAATGCCTTCTACGTCTGATAATCTGTTTTTAATTTGATCTACGCAATTTTTGCATGTCATTTCAACAGCAAATTCTATTGTAGTTGAAGCCATTTTGATTACAATTGGTATTATTGATTTAGTGTAAACAGTTTCTGAATCTTCAAGAAGATAGGTTTTTAAAATACTTTATGATTATAACGAGACATCGAGGTAAATTACCCAAAACACCTGAACCTGACACCAAATATCATATAAATAAATTTAAATTTATCATAACCAAAGAAATCTCACAGAACACTTCTACTTCTTCTTGTAATAATACCTTGGAGCATAAAATAAACCATTGAAAGTATTGAATAAATGGACTATGTAGCTACCGTATAATCTATCTAACTTGTTATAATTCATTTCTAAAATTTTGGTTTTAATATCTATAACTGCTACGATTTTGAATATTAATGTTAATTTTTCTATTGCAAGCTTTTTTTCTTATTTGTGAGTAAACTACAAAAGTAAACCGAGCAACACTGCAATCATTCTACTTTTTTGTTGATAAAAGAGGGAAATAATTGAGGGAATAGTTTTGACAGATTGATTTGATAATTTCTGTATTCAAGAATAAAATTCATGTTTTAATAAAATTTATATACCTTATAGTTTCTAATATTTTTATATAACTTTATAAGTACTTTATTATTTTTATTAACAATGGAGCAGGATGAAAATGTTCTTGAAGAAGGCGAAGTAATTATATTATTATAATCTTAAAATGCATTTTTTTAGTTTTCTAATTTTAGCTGTCTGCGTCTGATAATGAGTATACCCCATTAGAACGCCCCACAAACTATTCAAAAACTCAACCTTTACCAAGGCTTCCCATTCTTCATGTATCAGAGAGTGAAGAGGAAGAGAATCATTCAGATAGTGATAGTGACTCTGATCCCAATATTAAAAAAGTTAAAAAATCTAAAATTAGATTAAAACCACAACCCCAACAAAGACCTCACAGAAATAAAAAGTATGATATTTGGAGTAACCGACTTCAAGAAGATACTTTAGCTGCCACTTTAGATAACTGTGATGTTGAGAAAAAAGACAGATCAAGAAATGTAGAATACTATGATTATACAATAGCTCATAAGTATTATGAAAATGAATTTAAAGTAGTTGAAAGAACAAATAATAAGAGAAGACATGAAGATCGAAATAATGCCAATTTTAGGTAACAGTTTCTAAGCATATTTAAAAAAACAGATTTAAATTAACAGGATTACTAATATAACATTGGTTTTACTTTTTATTTTACAATTAAGAACAAGTTATTAATTTTTGTTATATTTAGGCAGAAACGTAGATCACCAAGTGATGATAGAGATACTAAAGGGGTAGCCAAAATTATTTCAGATTTAACAACAGACATAAATAGTGAATCAGAAGATTTGGCAAAAGATATTGCTAATAAATTATTTGAAGAAAAAGAAGAATTAATATGTAAGTATTCTAACAAATGTTATTTAGCTGTGTCATTAATAGACACAATATTTTAAAATACTAAAACCACATTTAAAAGAGATATACTAGAAATATGTGTACCTAATACATTATTAGCAAATACTATTAAATGGCATTCACTCTATTTTAAAGATTTATGTAATACTAAAATCTTTGTATTTTTGATTGCTTGTTTGCAAAATCCTGAATTAAGTATATAAAATATCCAAAATATGTTTTGTTTATTAGAATTTCAGTAAAAACTTTTTATAATAAATTAGATCTTCTATTTATAATGTTTATGTATAATTATTAATTAAATACTGTGGTGATTTAGATGTGTTAAACTTTATTGATTGAATAGTTAAAAGGTTTAACATAGTTTAAAAAGCCTTTTTAAAATAAATGAATGTGCCAATTTTAGTAAATTTCTAATTGATGAATTTAGATAATGTTATTACTGTAAAAAATGTATGTAGTTATGGTAATTTTAATAATTTATTAATGTATAACTTTTAGTAAAAGTAATAAATACCATGGGTAAGCAAAAAGCTGTTGATATATTTAATGAAGTAAAGGATATTGAAGCAGATGGTGGAATGTTAACAATGGTAAGAAAAATTATAAAAATAGTACAATTTTATTTCTGTTACTGGTTTCAATGCACATATAATTACCATTAATAATTCCAATTATTTCTATTAATATAAATAAAATTTGGTTTATGAAGTATCTATAGTTTTGGAAAAAGGGGGGTTTTGTTTAATATATTTGTAGTTTTGAACAAATTTATTTTTAAATTCAGTTGCAGAATTCATAGTTGAATAGTTTTTTTTATTACAAAGAACTCAACCCTATTAATAAAAATTAGGATCTTCTTGTCAGGGTTTTGTAGGTCTGGGTTTAGTCGGTCTGGGTTTACTAAGTATTTTTTGTCAGGTTTTTTTTTGACGGTTATTTACTATAAATATTTGACAATCTTTTTTGACATCTATCAAAATTATATTAATAATAAAAGTAAACAAATTCATGTTGAGTTGAGACTCAGCACCTATATTGAGATAATTTTATGGAGCAGTTTTATTCAACCTTTGGCAAAAGCTATGAATATTTTATACTCACCAAACTCAAAACTCCAAATACATAAATGAATTTTAATTAACATAGGCTTTCCCAAAAAATTCTTAGAACTTCCAAATAACCATCTTAAATGTAATTGCATATTATATTATTTTGTGCATTAACATCAAATTTTATTAAAGATGAGTTTAGGTTTTTTTGGTGATGAAAACATTGGTATATCGGGTAATTATCTGTGTAAAATAAAGCAATAGCAACAAAACTTATTTTAATGCATCTAGGTAGTTATTTTTATTATTTGATCATGTTTAATTTTTTTATTTTAAACAATAGAGTAAAACATAAATTGTATCAGTCTTTAACGTTTAAACACTATGTTTGGAATAGAGCGTTTGCTTTTGCAGAATAAAACTCGACGGAGAACTCCTGGTGGTGTTTATTTATTTTTGGTAAGACACGATTATCATATTACTCCAGATCAAAGGAATGAAATATTTGGAGAAGAGCGACAAACTTATAAAAATTTAATTAGGAAAAAACAGAGAGAAAAACGCTTAAAACAACGACAGGAAATTGGTAAGTAGTTATTTAATAATAAGTGTCTCAAATTATGTTTCATTATGATTACCCAAAAATATTAATTGATTTGAAGTGCTTTGTTAGCTTTATTTTGAGTTAGTTTAATTATATTTTAAATATATTTTAAATATTGAAGCTTTTATTTGGTCTAAAAATAAAAATGGCTTTTTTGATTTAATTTCTTTTACCATAAGGTACGTTTCGTTGGGAGCTTCTTCCATGAATTTGGTTTTCTTTTCTTGAGATGGTCATTGTCAAACACAACAGTTTATTTTAAATTGCAGTTAAAACTGTGTGACATTGACTTGGACATTTGAATTTGTAATTTGTTTTAGCTAAATCCAGAGAAAAAATGTTACCGGATCTCTTAACCAGAGCAGAATTACTCGCCACTCAGAACCCTGCAAGAAAAGTAAAAGAAACTGGCGATCAAGACTTCGTTAATCCTCCTCCCACACCCGAGACTGATGGAAATGAAAATAGCAGAGACGGGATGGAAGGTTCCACTTCACCTGTTATTAATCCCAATGACGCACTCGATAATTCAAGGGGTAAATTAAATACTTACGACGACGATTTTCTTGATCTTGGCTGTGAAGACGAAATGGATTTGTTTTAACACGTTATTTTTGGGTGGGATAGAAGTTGTCCATTAATTACATAAAATCATTCTTAAATTTTTAAATATTTCTTTTAAAATAATTTTTGACTTCATTTTTTGAAAATAGTAAGTTATGTTAACTTACGATATTTATTAATTTTTATTTGAATTAAGCATTATGGGGTAAATCATATTTTTATGGACAAATTTATTTATGATTTAACTATATTCGACAGACATGAAGGGACTGGGGTGAAATTTTTATACTAGTATAAATAATATTTATTATTTTTCTTAATAGTTAAGTTAAACCTGAAAATGTGTAGATAACTGTTGGTATTACTATTTTAGTTATTATATCAAACTATTTGCAATTGCCATTTATGAATAAATGTTAAAATTTACATTAATTTTTGTTTACGTTACGTTATTTTTTATGACAAATTAACAGTTCCATTCGACAGCAATAAAAAGTTCATCCTGTGTGTATCCATCTCATGATAGTAAATACTACTTCACAAAATTAATTATTTACAGACAGGGGGGCTCGATTCTTGAATCTCGAATTCGAAATATCAGTGTCGAATTAGAAGTTATAATACATTAAACAATTTACTTAAATTAATATTAAATCATTTAATTAGATGTTCAAAATTATTGTGTCCATCGACTTCCATACAATTGTAGAGCCGCTGCTCGAAATTACGTCGAACGTCGAAGCATTTAAGGGGCTATTAGGCTGCATTCATGTCTTAGTTCTTCCAATGAAGAGGGATCGGTTTTATAAATTTTGATTTTTAAATAACCCCACAGAAAGAAATCCAGGGGTGTTAAATCGGGGGATCTTGCAGGCCATTCAATAGGGTATCTCCCTCCAATCCATTTACTTCTGATATGACAGAAAAAATGACAAACCATAGGCGTTCCGTTTAAATAAGAAAAATATAAAATTAATAAATTGCTATTTCTAAGATTGCTATTAACCACAAATGTCATTGTCAAGTCTTGTCATTAGATACTTCACTCATGTCGCCAACTATTTAAAACAAAATGTAATGTAACAAAGTTACATTACGATATGCAAATGCGTTTTATAATGAAGATTTTTATAAGTATAAAATATAACAAATAACCTTTTAAACCTGAAAATGGGTGAGATTTGGTTTGGATAAGTTGAATAATGATTGTTTTGAACTTCGGAACACAATTCCATCATATTTCAACCCTTAAAAAGCAGCCCCTGTTACAGCTTAATGTAAAAAAAATCACGAATCCTTAAAAAATGATTTCACCTCTGGTTGATTTGCATAAAAATTTGGGATTAGACTCAACTCACTCTCTGCTTTATATTTCATGTCATGCCGACGAACCCAGATTGTTTCTTAGGGGTGAAAACTACCCCTAATTGCCAAAAATTTAAAAAATAGCATTATAAATCTTAAGATGAAGGTGAAAATTGGGTTGAATTAGTAAAATGATGAATTTGTTACATCTCAAAATACAATTTTATACTTTTTCAACCCTTAAAAATCAACTGTTATTATAGTGTTATATATGTAAAAAAAATTTTGCCAAGAGAAAAATGATTCATGCTAATAGGGATTTGCTCAATAATTCGGCTGTAAAAAAATGTGTCACGTGCATTAAGTAACTTTTCAACCTTTAAAAGCCACCCTTCACAACATTGCAATTTTGGTTTTTTTAACGTATTTCCTTCATTTTTGATAATAAAGTTTATTCAAAAACGATTTTGTAGGGTTTTTCAAGAACTACAAGGATCTGTAAGTTAAATCTCTTTAGACCCTTTCATTCTTAAATGGGGTGAGTTTAAAGGGCTAAAAAAAGGTGGTGCTCGTGCGTAAATAGACTACGTTTAACGGCTATATCTCGTCAAATATTATCTGTATAAAAAATCTACTTACAGGAAAATTTTTGTCATAAAAAAAACTACAATTTAGTTTTTTAACTTTGCTTGTAACTCTAATATTTTCGGAGTTATTTTGAAAAAAGGGTAAAAAATACAAAATTTTGAAAAATAACTTTTTACTTTAAGCCATATTTTTCGAAAACTATGAATTTTAAATTGGTCAAACTTCTTGCACATATTAATCATACATGTACAAAGAGAATTGCACAAGGGTAAAGATCAATTTTAATTAGGAGGGTAGTTAAGGGGTTGTTTTCACCGATTTTTTTGTATAAAAAATTCAGTACTGACTCAGAACAATAAACAACTAAAAGGTTGAATTAACTTCCACTATTTATTCTTTAAATACTTTAAATGTAATGACAGCCGTTTCGCTATCGAAATAGCATCGTCAGATTGACAAATTGAAGTTACATTTTGTTTGTTTGTAGCTACATTGGTCGCGTTCATCGGCACAAGTCAAAGATCGCTCCGAAAGTAGCGCTCCATGATCAGTAGCGGATCGTAAAATAAATGTGATCTTTTAAATGGCCGCCGATCAGTGAGCGATCAGCAAAATGAACCGTTTATGCACGCAACTCGGGATCGCTACCTGATCGATCAGGTAGCGAGTGTGCCTATGAACGCGACCATTGTAGGAATATTAAAAGTAATTTAAATTGCAGAAAAGACGGATCTATATTTTACATCTTCTGATGAAACTTAAAGACAGCAACATACTTTGCAGTACAGAAATAAATATTAAATTTATATGTATTTATATTGCCATGTTGTCAGGTACTCATTGTGATTTTTTAATATCGAACAATTTATAAATCAAACAAATGTTCCGGGCCGTTTTAAAGTCCAACATTTTGAGAAGTGTAGTGTATTTTTTGTTCATAATTCTATAAGTGGTAAAAATTTTATTGACATCAATAATTATCCCAAAATCCGATACCTCTTTCAGTGTTCAATTTAAAAGAAATTTAAGTTTAACATTGTAATTTATACAATAATACACTATTGTGTCCTCTAAGAATTTATTATAAAAAATTCCATAATTTTATAAGTTAGTTGCAGCCTATATTACATGAGTCACAATATGTAACAAAAGAAGTTTTTAAATTTTGTGTTCTGAGGAGAAGTATCTCAGAACCACATTATTTTAGTATACTGGGTCAGAACGATAAGTCCAAAATGTCTTTTTATCTTATGAGGGAAAACATAACCTATAACCTAGGATGTATTTAAAATAATTAAAAAGATAAAGTTAAATGACCGAAATTAGTGAAGAGTTAAATTCACCCCTTAAAGACATTGACGTGTCATTTAAGCATGTAGGTAATAAATACTTTATAGTTCCTATGCATACTTAAATATTTTTTTACAGGATATTATAAAAGAAGCTTTAAAAACAAAATTTGTTAATTCAAAAAATAAAATTACAGATGAGGCAATCGAACTAATTTCAGAATTAGCTAAAATTCTAACAACTGAAGCTTCAGTTAGAGCTATAAAACAAGCAAAAATGGAATACAGAACAAAAGTTACAGTAGAGCATGTGGAAGTAATTTTACCCCAGCTGGTATGTATTAATAAAAGGGACTGTCTATTGGTCCGGGCGCTCGGACGAATAGTAGATTGCACTATTCGTCCGGGCGTATATATATATATGTGAAACCAGTAATATTGGGGTATGCAGAACAGTGTATTACGCTATTAATCCGAAGAAGTTAGTATAGGTTAGAAATTAAAAGTATTAAAACCTTTGTCAAAGGTAAGTTTTTATTTAATTTAATTTGTTTTGTTATATATTTTTGTTCCTAAGCTGTGGTAAGTAATAATTAATTATTTGCATCATTGGCGTCATAGCTTTCTTTCTATTTTCTGGACTTGTAAAGTTTATCCCATGTTGATATCTCATAGCTTTTGTTAATACCTACCTAATGTCTTTCAATAAATCTTTTTAATGAGGATTGAGGTAGATATTAACATGAAATGGATATAGGTACTCAGGCAATGCGATCATTAATACAAGAAGAAATTTACCTATTTTAGATGGAAATTAAATTGGGAGCAACCTTTAAAGAAATAGAGGAGGCTATTAAAAGATACAAGGAAATGTTTTATTTTGAGTTAGTGCAAATACATTCAAAGACAATTGAAAGTGCAAGGAAAAAGTAACCAAATAGTAGATTGCGCTATACGTCC
This sequence comes from Ophraella communa, assembly GCA_035357415.1. NCBI lineage: Eukaryota > Metazoa > Arthropoda > Insecta > Coleoptera > Chrysomelidae > Ophraella > Ophraella communa. The sequence goes on from CM068993.1 coordinate 32,154,349, forward strand.
GGGCGTATATATATGCCCGGACGAACAATGTGGGAGGCACATCTATAATCATGTCATATTATATTATTAAGTACAGTTCTGTAATGTACAAAATAAAATATGAATACTGCCTAAAAATGTAAAAAAGTTTACTCTTAACACAATACGTTATGTTATAAAGTGATTGAAAAAGTGTTCTCAAGGTAGATATTAGCAATAGAAGAAATAACATATTGTGCTGGATTCCAGATGCCTGTAAACATGTTACACTAAGTATACCATACTTATTTAGCAATAATATGATCTCTCTGAACCTTTCACCATTTTATATTTATCCCCCTTTATAACACATGTATTTTTTAGACTATAATATTGTAATTCCAAATTACAGTTTTTTGACCTCTTTGGATACTTTTTCCTACCACTTTCAATTGTCTTCATATCTTTTAATAGCATCCTCAACTTTTTTAAAAGAGTTAAAGGTAGTTTTCAGTTCAATTTCCATCTAAAATAGATAAGTTTCTTCTTGTATTAATGATTGCATTGCCTGAGTACCTATATCCATTTCATGTTAATATCTAATTCAATCCCTATGAAAAATATTTATTGAGAGTAGGTATTAATAAAAGCTATGATCTATAAGATATCAACATGGAATTAACTTTATAAGTCAAGAAAATAGAAATAAAGCTATAACGCCAATCATGCAAATAATTTATTATTACTTACCACAGTTTAAGAACAAAAATATATAACAAAACAAATTAAATTAAATTAAAACTTACCTTTGACAAAGATTTTGTTAATTTTAAGTTCTTACCTACAAACTCACTTCCTCGGATTAATAGTCTAATACACTGTTTGTCCGGGCATATATATACGCCCGGACGAATAGTGCAGTCTACTATTCGTCCGAGCGCCCGGACCAATAGACAGTCCCTTAATAAAATCAAAAAATAGAGTCGACATATAAAATAAAACCTATTTTTAAGATGTTGGATTTTCCATGAAAGTGAATATCTATGCAAGTTACGGCAGATGTGAATTTTACATTTAAGTAATTGATAGGGCATGTTTTCAATATTTGCATAATAAATCTGAAGATCACTTTTATCAAATTGTAAATATATTATTTTTGTTTTATTAATAGAATGGCAAGTTTCAGTAATGAGTTATAAAATAAATAAATTAAGAATAAAATGTAGCAATCTACTTATCCAAATTTTTACATTTCACAAGAAATCTTCAGAGATGTTAATTTTATCAAGTTTCTTTTTTTCTTTGAATATTAAATAATTTTTAATATACTCAACAATGTTTAATAACTTTGATAGTAATTTTATTTTATATTTAAACTCTTAATCAATTTTTAACTAGTAGCTTATTTTTAGGATCTTTTTTTTCATTTTGTATTTATATGATCTTCCAATGTTAATTGTGGTAAGATTACCATTTTTATATATGGTTTCCTAAAACCAGAAATGTTCATTCTCTGCATGTTTATTGTTATGATTTTATGAATGTAAATTGTTTAGAACTTACAAGTTTGTAGTTATTATTTCACAATTATCCAGTTTTAACAATAACTTTCTGAATCACTAGTTTTTTTAATGCCTTTATCACAAATGAATATCTCAGTGAAATTTATTATGACAGAAACAAAGCAAGAGCTTTGTAGTAAGTGGTAGACCGATAGAATATTTGATAGCTATGAAGTACAAGAGATATGAAATCAACTGATGGTAATTTAAAAAACCTTCTGAAGAGTTAGATAAACAAACCAAAGTGAAATCATAATCATAACATCAGGTATAGGTTCTTAAAAAACAAGCTTGCTTTGTCAGGTATTATAAATTTTGTAAGTTTTATTTTTTTCTTTTAATAAAACACATTTACACTACTGCAAATTACGTTTCCATGATGGAAATAAGTGTTTTAAAAACAAAATAATTTATTTAATAACGAAGTTTACAACATCTGGTATAATAATTCTTGTATAATAATAATCTTCCAATTTCTAACTATTTGTATTAACATCTTATCTTAATGATCCAAAAACTAAAACTATTTTATTATATTTTAATGTTTAAATATATAAAACCAAACAACAAAAACTAAAATAAAAATGTTAACAAAAAATAAAATCGAATTCTTCCTATACTGTAACTTGCATCATGAATCATTAATTACTAATATATCTAAAAAATAGAAAAACATCAGCAAAGTTGTTTATCAGATAAATTTAAATTAGTAGTTTATAGAAAAGGAAAACTACTATTTGTAGTTATTTAATCCTTATTTTATGGGCATGAACTATGATTTCATTAGTTTTAAAAAAGTGGGATTCTTTTGTTGTAGGTATGAGAAATGTATGGTAGGTAACTATAAAAAAAAATAAATTAAACACAACATTGTATTTTTTATTAAATTCCACATTGTTACAATAAAAAGGTATTTATTTACATTAAAACTGACAGTTCTTGTAACAATTATAATAAATTTTGCACTATCAGACAGACAAAAGTTTTGTGTGATCCAGTATCATCAAAATTTTTACAAACATAATAGAACTTTTTGTATTGAAACAGTGCCAATATGAAATTGTTATTTATTCTTTGGCTTTTTCAAATAATTAAATCAAAATGATGACATTTTTTGATTATCTGGTTTTGTATGTTGGCAAGCTAATTAATGATTTTTTTTTAATTGTAAACAAATTTTGCCAAATAAGAGTAATTACTTTTAAAATATCAAATGATACTTTCTGTTAAGAGAAGTTTTAAAACAGTTATTTGGTAATGGACATTGGATAAATTATGTTAAAAAGTAAGTGTGCGACAAATAAAAAGACTTGTTCACTGCTTATTTAAGAAGAAAAATTTAAAAGGGATATTTGCAAATTCTGTGGCATATCACAAAATGGTTTGGCACAACTTTAGGATTTAGGGCAACGCCCCCCCAGAGGGGGTCCATATGGGTGGATAGCTTATAAACGCCCCCTAGAGGGAAACTCAGATAACACATTTATCCATTGAAAATACATTATAGTCTGTCCTTAAAAAAATATATAGGAAATAAGGAATTTTCTATCACTACAGGACAGTGGCCCAGCTCTGGCTTGTGGTGCCTGTGGTCACAGGTTCGAGTCCTGGTTGTGACAGAGAGGACTGCTGCCCCCTCTGAAGGATAGGGACTGTAGGTTGGGTTAGGTTCGGTTAGGTTAGGTTAGATTAGATTAGATTAGATTAGATTAGATTAGGTTAGGTTAGGTTAGGTTGCTAGATTCAGATAACTGGTTTTATAATGTATTTTCAGTGGGTAAATATATCTTAGTTTTCCTATAATTCCGGGGGGGGGGTGTGTTTCCGCTCGGTGGGACCCCTACCACTATGTTTCTCTCTTCATAAGCTATTCACCCATATGCACCCCTCCGAGGGGGCGTTGCCCTAATTCCTTAAGTGCAGCCAATGGTTTCCTTCATTAATTTATGTGGTTTACTTTAAAAGTATATTGATTGTTATTTTACAGTTAATAAAAACAAATTAAGATAAGAAAATCAAAACTCCATTCAGGTACGTACTTCAATATAACTGTGATTTAGTTTTAAGAACTATCATATTATCTCTTCAATACAAATTTGTTCTATATACGTGCAGTGTATGTATACGAGAGTCATTTTTCATAAAATTATGTAACAATCTATAAAATCTATAACATGCACTGATCCTATACACTTTTTCTATTCCATTTTACGTTTGGCACACCCATCTGGAAGTAAGGGAAAACAACTAACTTTATAATTCCCTTTAAAGGCACCGGCTGTGAGTTTAGCACTAAATAATGCAAAATATCTGAACATACATTGAACTAAATTTGTTCTTTAATAGTTATTTAAACGAGTTTGTTAGACATTTTTGTTTTATTATTTCCAGTTTTCAAGGAATGTAGGTATACTAAACTTTACTATTTAATGCAAATTATCCTGTATATTATACTGTTTTTAAAAAATACTGAATATTATTTTTTTCTATAGTATAAGTATAGTATAAGTTAAAAACAGCATCAACTAATGTCATCAATACATTAGTAAAATGGAATTCAAGTAATTTAAAATTGTTCATGACAATAATTAATTATAATTTACCATGACCTGCAAAATTGAAACAATAATAAGTAATACATGAACACAGAAAATTTTGTTGAGAACATTATTCTAGTTTGGTAAAATGTTCCAATTTTTCGAAAAATATGCCAATGTTACTGATTAAAAATTTAATTTGACATCTGTATTAATTCAATTTCTATGCATTATTTAGTCTCAAAGACACATAATTAGTGACGAACCAATCTAATATAAAAAATCTAAAGTGTGCTTTATAGCTTAAAATATTCCTTAATGTTTATTTAGTATAGACATTGTTTTTTAGTGCTCATTTTCTAACAAAATTAAAATATAATAACTTTTTATTAAAGTTAATTAAACTATAAAAGTTTTAAAATGAACTTATACATTTCGCTATGATAAATAAAACATTCATTTACAAGATAATACTTGCATACTTAAGGAGGGCTTTCACTTAATCTAAATGTGTGAATTCTACAATTAGAGCGATTCTTAATTCAAATGTAGTTATAGGTAACCAGAAGATAGTGGGTAATGTATTTTTTCGTTGAACTAATTTCCGGATGAAAAATCGACTATTTTTGAAGGCAAGTATTTCGTCCGCTGTGCTATGCTATGATCGGCACGGTTCGAGTAAGGCGATTGGATCATTTTCGTAGATCTGTGACAATTACTGTCATTTCCTGTTGTCAAATGAAGTAATTATAAAATTCTCTAGATTTTACCATTAACAATTTTGCAAACTGTAATTTGAATATCCTTCTTAGAATAATTTTGTAGTATACGTTTCAAATCAGAATACATTTTTTATAAATTTATTTAAATTATGATTGGGTGTGCAGTTGGGAGAGTGGGACCTAGCCAAGGTTAGCAAACAGGTGAGTTCTTACTTTCATAAAGGTATGTGGAGAACGACGAAAACATGTAATATACACCTCAGCGAAAAATTAGCTAGCCTCGGCAAGAAATTTGCATGCTCGACTATAATAGACAGTTTTCGTCCTTGGTACATTAATAACTATTTTTGTGAAATTTACTATATCAATTGTATAAATATAAACACTGACAGTTCATAAAACAGAGGTAACAAAATTACTTGACTACACTTAGGTACGTGTCAAGTCTTCGTGGTACGTTCCACGCAAAAAGGAAGTTATAAGAGTGCAAATATTTTATATATTCTTCACATTAAATGGCTTTGTTTCCTCAATTAGTTTTTAGCATTTAGTATGTGTACTTATTACACTCAGGTGCAATAAAAACTTTCAATTTATTAAGTAGTAAGTAATATTCATGAAATGTATAACATTTAACGTGATTTAACCGAATATAAAACCATTAGAGGTGTGCTATTGTATTATTTGGTGTGCAATTTCTTTCATTTGTCAAAAATATGTGACTAACGTATCAATTTCATTCACAGATAAACATTGCTGTGTCAGTTTTAGTGAGATTGTATCGTAGTTTTTTTAATTATTCTGGATATTGTCCTGTTTTATACGTCTCCTGATGCCTCTAGTTGCCGTAGATTCTGCAAAAGCTATAGCTCTTGTGGAAGATGGTCGCAGATTGCGTTATATTGCTAGACTCCTCCATTGCACCCACACAACGGTTCGAAAATGTGTGCAAAGGTTTAGAGAAACTGGTAGGAATACACGAAGGCCAGGATCTGGCAAGAAACGAAAAACAACGGCTGTTGATGATCGTTTCCTAACCTTACGTACGTTACGAAACCGCACCTCTACGTCTGTTGAAGCAAGAAATCAACTTAGAGATGTAAGTGTGTGGACAGTTCGCAGAAGATTAGCGGAGGTAGGTTTAACTGCTTATAGACCAGCACATGGACCAAAATTGCTCATGGACCAAAATTGCTCCCGCGTCATCGAACAGCTAGGGTACAATTTGCTCATAATCACTTGGCATAGACGTTGGAGCAATGGAGTGCTGTACTGTTCACAGATGAATCAAGGTTTTGCCTATATTCATCAGATGTTCGACAACGACTGTGGAGAAGGGCAGGTGAATGGTATGCAGCTTGTACGTTTATTCCAAAAGTAAGTCATAATGGAGGCTCCATTATGGTATGGGCCGGCATATCATTAGCAGGCCGTACGGAACTTGTCTCTGTAGAAGGGGGGGGGCTTTGACAGCACATCGATACATTAACAACATTCTGCAAGACTATGTTGTTCCATTTGCTCCATGTATTGGACATGATTTTATCCTCATGCATGACAATGCAAGGCCACATGTTGCAAGTGTTGATTGAATTCAACTTCTGGAAAATATTCATGAATTCGTTGACATAATCTTCCATTTTATTGAAGTTCTCGAGCAATGTTATCCGTCTATTGAGTCCTTTATCTTCGTAAGCTGATTGCAACTTCGTCCAAGCATCTTTGGCTGAATTCGCTACCCGAACATGAGAATAGCAGTTCGGTTGAACCATTAGACATATTTTAGTTAGTGCTTTCTGGTCTTTTCTTGCTTTAGTCACAGTAGAAGTCATATCATCTTCAGCATATCCAATAATACTGTACCACAGGTCTTTATGTTTCTGGAACATACTCATGGCAAAAGACCAATCATTATAATTATCTGTCTAATTACTGTCTAGATCCGTATGCGACATCGAGTAGCAGCGGTTGTGTTAAAAAGTCTTGTCGATAATACAGATTCCTTAAATTTATATCTAGTGCCATCTATCTGTCAATAAGAAGTACTCTGCGATCAAATAGACAGCTACATTTCAACGAAACGATAGTAAATATATATGTTTACAATCAAAAATTGATTTATCTATTTATTTTGCTTAAAATACAAGTCATGTTTTAAAAGATTAGTTCTCAAACACTTGAAAATATGAGGGACATCAAATATGGGAATAATTTCTTGGTCATTGATCACAAAACCAAAATTTCCATTTTCTTCTTTTCTTTTTAAGTATTCCTCTTTCGTTTCACTCATTAGCAGTCTAATAGCTCCGACATTTTAACTTTGGTCACAAACTGTCGATACTACCTTCAAACCTATACTTTGACATTTGCAGATTAGAACCTTCAGCAAATTTTTTAATGCCATGGATTTATGAGGTCCTTCACTCAATGTAAAAGCAAATGGTTGCTTCCACTGTTTATACAGTCCTTTCAGCATAAAAACGTTTGCATGATCTGCTAGTACAGGTTTTCTTTCTTTATAAATTACAATTTGATTTATTCACTTACCAGGTAAATTTAAAGTTGGAACTGCTGTTCTTATAAGACCTCTTTTGGTACCTTAAACTTTACAGTTACTAGAAAAATTTTTTTATAAATGGCCTCAACTGACATTTTATTTATAATTTAAAGACTGTATCTTTAAAATCCACTCACTAAACACACTTGGTTCATTTTTTGGAAAACGATGCATTTTGCCTTCACGATTTGTACATGTAGGTACACAACATTTCCTTTTAGATAAGGGGGTTGATAGTTTGAATCCATTTTAGGGACAGAATTATTTGGAAGCACAAAACCAAAGATGATATACACCAACAAAACTAAAAAAACTGAAGACAAAACTCCTGCTCTTTTTCTGATTCTCAGAACTACTGTCTCTTTTCTTAATTTTCTTAAAACTGTTTCTCACCAAATACAGATTGATACAGATCTGTTAAATTAAAAAGTATTGTCGTTAATAGTATTAGTAGAGAGACCTCTTCCGAAAAATAGAACAATTAAAATGAGTAGACGCAACGATCAGCGCCATCCTATGGTTGTGTTAAAAATATTAATAAGTTTTGGCGGGAGTATATTTGCTTTCATTTCTATTCGTAGTTCCGTATTCGGCGAGAAAAACTAATTTATCTGTTTTTGATTAAAAAACTGTTGTCGTTTTTTATATTTATTATGACAACTACAACTCTTTTTTACACAAGGTGATGAAAGCATAATACGATCGAATAATCACTAACTGTTGTAGTATAAATTCCAACAGCAAGAATTGTAAATCAATATCTGGATGAAGTTCGAATAACCCACATGGATTGGCCAGCATTCTCGCCGGACATGAATCCAATAGAGCATGCTTGGGACATGTTGGATAAACGCGTAAGGAGTCGACCGGTATCACCAACTTCGCTACAAGAACTTCGCATTGCAGTTCAAGAAGAGTGGGAGAATATCCCTGAAGATGACTTCCGTATTTTAATTAACAGCATGCAAAGACGCATGCAAGCTGTAATCAGAACTAGAGGAGGTACTACGAGCTACTAAACAATCTATAACTCGCTAGTATTTCTTATTAAATGTAATTTTGAATTTTCGAGTTGCGTTCAAACATTAGCTGTTTTTTGTGAATAAATATACCCATCTACTCCATTTGTATTTATTTGTATTTATTGCACATGAGGGTATATTGCCAAGTAATAGTGTTCTACTGATGTGCTGAAACTAATTATACACTTTTGACAATCTACTAATTTTAATTTTTACCATATATTTGCCCTTCTTATATGCTATACCTAGCTTCGTGAGTACTAACTGCACACTTTGATCTTAACACAATAGTTTTGTGCTTCAGGATGTTACAATAATTGCTTTGTGCTTTGCGGTATAAGAGTAGATTTTTCTTGAGATAGCTTCTACTATTATTTTTCTTCCAATATTATCTGTTAAGAATGTCTCAGATCCATTTTTTATTATGATAATTTTCCAAAAGGAAACGTTAAATAAGTTAGCATTTTAAAATTTTTATGTTTAATTATTTTAGAGCAATTTTTATAAATCAATTCCCAAAAATACACAAATAAAAGTTATTTAGAACAACTTAATATGAATATATATAAATTAGGTACATATAATACAAATTTACAATTTATTAACTGCTCTTGAGACCTACTTTTAGATATCTCTTCCTGAACCTTCAGTGCCTTTCCTGGCTATAAGGGCGGCTTTTTCTTTCCCTTCAATGCCAATTCCTCTAGGAATCTCTTCTTGGAGAATTGTGGAAAATTTACATAAGATCTAAAAAACTCTTCGTTTGGACGTAATTTCAAAGTTTATTTGAACAAATTAGGTTTTAAGTTACATAAGATCTGGCAAGTGCTCCCGGGCTTAGAGCCTTCCATGTACCAAAACTGGTCAGCCATTATGAGATCCGTTCTATTCGTTAGCCCCTTTTTGGGAATAGAGGAGTAAATGGCTGCTAGTAGTTAGACTTAGTTTGCATTGTATATGATACCATCTACGGTCTGGATGATTTTTTATTATCTCTCCCTGGTTTAGGTACCGTTCCCTGTATATTGGCATTTCTGAAGCTTTTTATATGTACCAGCCATCGTCTCCATTCCCATCTAGAGGTGGAGTGGAGGAATATCTATTAAAACCCCACCAAAATCGTATGACTTACCGTCCTACGATATGTCCAAAGGCAAAGCTTTGCTTCGTTGGAAATAATCCCCAATTCGGTGTTTTCATTACAATTAAATCAATGAAATTCCTTTGTAATCATATAGTAAATTATAAATATTTAATCCTAAACTCAGTAAAACGCAACAATTCTGGTTATTTTTTATATAATATCAAATTGAAAGTAAGTTAAAATCGATAAATTCAAATAGAAGTCGAAACGCACCTTCATTGGTCGTGACGTCAAAACTCATATCGATGACAGTTTGTTTACATTTAATGTGTGTTAATCTTAGACAAGGAAAGAGAGAGGACGCGTAACCCGAGTCGTGAAACTGTTACCACTTGCCACATAGTCGATGTGGTCAGTGGCGTAACATAATGTTTACAATACATTTTTCCCACATAATAGGTAATAATTGTATGTTTCTTAGATACAAATAATAGGTTGGTATCAAAGGAAGGAAGTGAATAAAATTTACTAGTAATTATAAAAAATCTTTATTTGTTATGAAAATATTAACATAATTAATCTATAACTACCTTAATATTAAATAAATACTTAAATTAAAACTGTTTATTTGCTGATATTAATAGTGATTAGTGATGTTTGACTATAGAATATTTTTGTTCACCATTTAAACCATTAGACAAAAAATATCCAAGTGGAAGCTTCCATGTGTCATTAATTGCAACTATCATTAAAACAACAGCTTCTTTGGCTAATTCATTTGAATCATCATCCAAATCAACCCCAAAATTGACTAACCGTAGAAACTTTTACCATTCCATACCAAGTGCTGCCGAATTGACATCTCATCAATGATAAGAGAACAAAGTAATGGTTTATTTGAATTTTCTATAAGTTTACTCAGAGTATTGAATTATTCAATTGTGAAAAGTGGGTATTTTTTATTTTTAGACATTGCATTTTTTGTAACAATTGCTTATTTACACTACTCACATTTTCCAATAAAATGGCTTTTTCATTATCAATTGAGTTCTTATTTTTCAAACTGGTTATTAATTGTTTAAGGAAAACAACTTTTCTTTTTAGCCTGTTTATAGATTGTTTTTAATACCCTAATTTTTCTAGTCTTCTCTTAACTTCTAATAGTTTCTAGAAGTAACTTCCATTTCAGTATTTTTAACCAGGACAGTCAGGTGTTGGGTTTAATGACTGTGTTGAGGAAGTAGAAGGACCAGGTTCTGTACTCTGAATATATTTGAATGGTGCTCTCTATTTGGCCTAGAAAAAACAATATTTTTATATAAATATTTCCAATTCACAAAAAAATTAAATTATGTTTTACTTAGAACTGCCAAAGTGTTTTATTTTTATTAGTTATGTAGGTACATACCTTCCTGGGTTGCAGTTATGTGGACAACTGATGAAAAATTATTGGAACAGCTTCATGGAGCAAATGTACTCTTGAATTTACATCAGTTTTATATAACCAACATTCCTCAAAGTGTTTTGACCAAAGTCTATCATTTTTAGTTGGTTCCCAAATCCTTAATTTTGGTGTTACATATCCATAATTTGTGTTTTTCTACATCTGTAGGAAGGCTGTAACAAAAAATAAAAAGTTCATAAAATACCTACATGTTTTTCTAGTGAAAATTCTCCTATTTTACAGTGAATAATTCTTTTGTCGTTTTGAGTTAGTCCTTTTTGCATTAATCTCCTATTGAAATGAATAGCTAGATTTATTTGGAGAAACTTAAAAATTGCTTACCTACGCCATTGGTAAAATGGCTGTTTTGAAGCAAGAAAATATATTATTTATGCAGATTTAGAATGAATATTATTAAACCGCGTTATCCAAACACTATAATTAGATGAATTAAAGACTGAATAATTACATACTTAAATATAATTGCTCAAAGATAACTCTTTTATCTTTTAAAATAGAAAAATCTACAAAGGTCATTGTATATACAATCGTTTGTTTACCTGTAAAATGAAATTCCTATCTCCTTTTCTCGCTGCGACTTCGGCATCCGTAAGCACAACAATTCACCATTATTCAGTTCAAAAATAATTCACTATCTCAATAATTTTCACTTAAAAATTCACAAATAAAGCACACGCTGTATTCGCTTTGTTTGCCACAGAAATAATGGCGGCTGCTAAAAATGTGTCACAGAACGCAAGCTCAAAATAAAGCGAAGTGCGGTATCCATATGCTTTCCTAATCTAAGGTGTTAATTGAGAGAGTTGAACTTTTATTTTTGATTTTATTGTGAATTATTGGTTTTATTTGTGTTATGCAATCATAAAATGTCGTCAGTAGGGTTTGTGAAAGCATTGTCAAACAATTTACCATCCTTAGACATTTTCATGGTTAGGTTGGGTTTCAATGCAGCTGAATTTCGAAATGTAAAAGCAACAGCGTAAGTACTTATTTTTTGCTTTTTGTATTAAAAAATGTCTAACTAATTTATTTTTATGAAAATCAACAAAAAATAAAGAAAAGAGATGAATAAATATAAATAAAAAACTTCGCACAATCTCGCAGATACACTGTTTACAATAAAATGATGGCGCTTTCAATGACACATATGAGTAGTGACGTAGGCCACCCGCCATGTTGGATCTAGTTGTTTACGCGGCAAATTTCTGAATTTGAATTTGAGGATGAAATAAATATGCTACAAAATTTTTTTAATATAAGTTTTTTTGGTTTTTGGGGTAATTGATTGCTGCTCTGTCTTCCTGTATGATTTTGAAAAAAATGGAAAACACCGAATTGAGCGTTCCATGTCTTTTATCCAGTGTAACCCCTCCAGTAATGTTAGGATCAGCCTGTTATTGCTTTGAATATTATACATTATTTTTCGTCGTTCCAGAAATTCTTTGAGTTATTCCCATATTGCAGGCTTGTACTCAAAAAGTAGGCCCTTTACCTGGAGGCAAGGTTCACTAATACCCTCAGTTTGTCCCCTGAAATGAATGATACTGTACGAATAAGAGCCAATCTCATCAAGGCGTTGGATTGGGCTTTCGATAGATCCATTTCTCCACTCTAATCCACATATAAAAAACATCCTCTGTCCATTGGACTACCAGGTGCTGCTCTATAGTAAATTCCTCACTGTCTTTCACTACAAATCTAATTTTGTGAGAAATTTAAACTTGCAACAACCAATAACATGCGCAAAAAATATAGTAAGGTTCAATGTTACCTACATTAACTTTTAGATTCTTATTTGTAGTCTGATTTTTGTTTTAAATATTAATTTGGTTTATTTTTGGGAATTGTTTACAATAAACAAAATTCAATACGATTTTTTTCATCTAGCAAGCTCATCTATAAAAAGTGTTAATAGTCGAACAGAGTATCTCTACTCATCAGTGATTTTGTTAACATCAAAAAATGTTGGGTTTTTTTCCTAAAGCCTAGAAAAAAAATCGGAAAATATTAGGTACAGTCTTTTTATTAAAAATTGATGTTTAACATAGTTCGTTATTCCTCAAATATCGTCATTGTAGATAGATATGTTTTTAGTTGCATTTCTTTCACGATATTGAATTTTTTGGTTAAAAAAGTGTTAGTTAGTCAGTCTTGACATTTAGACGGTCTTACATTTTCTAAATGTGACTTTAGTGGTGGATGTTTTATTATATACCTGATATTATTCTGATGTGTGTTAGATCTTTTTAGGCCTACAATAATATACATTAATGAGTCGAGCCAACACAAAATGTACTATTTTAATGTTTCTCAGATTAGGTACTTTTTTTATAAAAATATCAAAAACGTCATAAAAAACGAAATATGTTGATTGGGAGATTTTTTATATTTTGTAAGTATATTTAAAAGAGTAAATATTATTCTTTTCTCAAATGGTTTAGTTTTAGTTGCTTATTTTAAATATAAGTAACAGGTCGGCTGAAAAGTCCCCGGTCTGACCTATAGATGACGACACTAGAATTAAATCCATTTCATTTTTAGATAGTTTCAACCTTCAAAAGATTCGTGTAAAAATTTGATAGCTGTCGGACTATTAGTTTGTGAGATATTGCATTTTTAGTGAAGCAACTTTTGTTATTTTCAAAAAGATGGAAAAAAAAGAATTTCGTGTTCTTATTAAATATTGTTATTTGAAAGGAAAAAATACAGTTAAAGCAAAAGCTTGGCTTGATAATGAGTTTCCGGACTCTGCGCCAGGAAAATCAACAATCATTGACTGGTATGCAAAATTCAAGCGTGGTGAAATGAGCACCGAAGACGGTGAACGCAGTGGACGCCCAAAAGAGGTGGTTACCGACGAAAATATCAAAAAAATCCACAAAATGATTTTGAGTGATCGTAAAGTGAATATGATCGAGATAGCTGACACTCTAAAGATATCTATGGAACGTGTTGGACATATCGTTCACGAATGTTTGGGTATGCGGAAGCTCTGTGCGAAATGGGTGCAGTGTTTGCAGCTGTTAAGTCGTAATAAACCTGATTTTTTGCGTCGATATGTGACTATGGATGAAACTTGGCTCCATCACTACACGCCTGAGTCCAATCGACAGTCAGCTGAGTGAACTGCGGACGGTGAACCGCCACCAAAGCGTGGAAAGACTCAACAGTCAGCTGGCAAAGTTATGGCCTCAGTTTTTTGGGATACACACGGTATATTGTTCATCGACTATTTGGAAAAAGGAAAAACAATCAACAGCGACTATTACTGTGCATTATTGGAGCGATTGAAGACAGAAATCGCGAAAAAACGGCCCCATATGAAGAAGAAAAAAGTGTTGTTTCATCAAGACAATGCACCGTGTCACAAATCATCGAAAACGATAGCAAAATTGCATGAATTGGGCTTCGAATTGCTTCCTCATCCACCGTATTCTCCAGATCTAGCCCTCAGCGACTTTTTCCTTTTCTCTGACCTGAAGAGAATGCTCGCGAGAAAAAAAATTGGCTCTGATACTGAGGTAATGGCCGAAACTGAAGCCTATTTTGAGGACAAACCGAAGGAGTACTACAAAAATGGTATCGAAAAGTTGGAAGGTCGCTATAATCGCTGTATCGCCCTTGAAGGCGACTATGTTGAATAAAAAAATGAATTTTGTCAAAATATTGTGTTTTACTATGGTAGACCGGGGACTTTTCAGCCGACCTGTTACCTACCATAGAGAAAGACAGACGTACCTACGTGATTGTTTTCAATTCTTCCTTAATAAATTTTATTATTCCTTTATTTATTGATATTCCATGGGAGGAGACTTCCCCCTAAGTGGATCCTTTAATAAGGGAGTATTTATTTACTATAAAATAGATGTTTTGAAAGTAATTTAAATAATTTGACGTTTTTGTCTATAAATTATTTATAAAATAGTAATCTGCTTAATTTTATAGTAAAAAGTAAAAGTACATTTTGGTTACTCACAGTAGTTTTACTCAGTTAAAATTTTTGTAAAAGAAGTTAACTCCTTTTAAACACCTATCAGTTATAAGTTCATACACAAACAAGTAAGTGCAGCTATTTAGAATTATTAATTTGCTTATACACCTGCAATGATCGTTTAAAATTGTCTATAAATGCTCACTTAAGAAAAAAATCTAGTTAATTTTACTCCTATAAACATAAAAAATTGTATTAAAAAAGTTACTTTTTGAAAGGAGTTAATATCTACAGACGTTTGCTTAATTTATAGCAATGACAACAGTTGTATTGTTGCTCACATTGAATATGACATAGTAGTTAGTTTCAGTCTAAACAAATATCTCCACAACTTTCAATTTTGTTTGATGTTTATACGTTTTGAACATATTTCATACATTAATCTGAAACGCTTCCCTTGTCAATTTCGACATTCCCCGTAGCGGTTTTTGACCCTTTTCGTATTCTGATTCACTCATATTTCGTGCTGCTAAATCTGAAAATCTTGAAGGTGGGTGTATTCGGTCGTTGAAACTTGGAGCATGAGATATGCTGAAAATTATTATTAATAATATATTAGTTATAGTATTTTTCACAGTAAATGGTATTGGCTTATTAACTGCAATAAACTACTCGATTTAATTTCATTTTGTAGAAAATCATCAGGTAAAAGATGCAAATGTGCTACAGGATCGAAATTAA
The DNA here is from genome assembly GCA_035357415.1 of Ophraella communa. Lineage (NCBI taxonomy): Eukaryota > Metazoa > Arthropoda > Insecta > Coleoptera > Chrysomelidae > Ophraella > Ophraella communa. Next base: position 32,169,928 of record CM068993.1, read on the forward strand.
GAAATTTGAATTTTGCGTAATATAGGAGATATACAAGTAATTTATTTGTTACAATTGTATTCTATATTTAGTTCAGTGTCGCTATCGCTATCCTCATCTAAATTAATTATAATTGGCGCAATTGATTTTACAGAAAGGTACGAGTTTTCAATATTTATAACATGACTAACAGAACTTTTCTAACTCTCGGTAGGAATGTCATTCATACAGTTACTAATTAATTCTACCACACTACCACTTAAAGTCGAAGAAACTCTTTGGGAGGTAGTCGTAACACTGTATGTCCCAATTCTTCTGCAAGTGTATTACAAACATACATTTTTTTTTAATGACTGCAGCACTTGTAAAAGTTCTTTTTTTGTATAATTTTCCTCAAAATATGCATTTGCCTTGGAATCGCCATATTTTGATAATTAAATCCATATCTTAGGCCAGACAACAGGTGGTTTCAGATAGAAAAAGGTCGGAATTTAATGAAACTTGGAGATGTTGTTCAGGGATGGTTAATTAACATTTTGTCAAGTTTTGGACCACGAGGACCCTGTGCAAAAAGAGGAGGGGGGGGGGAGAACTGCAAAAATCTCGACCTTTCGTCAGTTTTTCGTCAATTACCTTTTTTCCTTACATCCATACGACAAAAGCGTTCAGAAACATTTTGTAGTACGTGAAACTATCTACAATTTGAGTACACACATATGTCTGTATGTCAATTCCTTACTGAGATATGGCGCTTCGCAGAAAATATTATTTTCCGAAATTCGCTAAAAAATACCTTAAAAAAGTAGAAACCAACCTTATTTCTTATTTTAATCACAATGATTGTTGTTATTATGGTCTCTTGTTAGAATAACTAATTCCACTACATTATTGTTCCAGGGTAGGTAAAAAAAGACGTAGTCCTTTCGTAAACAAAATTATATTAACAAAATTATGGTTTTGACAAAGTATACACTAGAGGCAACAGAGATATTGTTGAAAGGTCTCTCATACATAGTAGGTACGCATTTGTACTCATTACAGTTCCTGTCGAGATTTTTTAGCCGTTGGTTCTGCTTCTAATTGCTCGTCGTCCTCCTGCACAATCAGGCTGTTAAGGACGTCCTCGCCGTCGTCGTATTCGTCGATTATGTCTGACGAGTCCTCCTCGTTCAAATCAGTTGCAGGGGCGTTTTCGCAGGAGTGGCCTGTGTAGTACTTGCACATAGCTGAGCATCTAAGACCTGCTTTCTTGCAGCTGCAAGCTCCGGTGCTACAGCCTTTGCTGCACTTGCAGGAAACAATTTGGAGGATGTTATCTGGCGCAGCATTTTTCGTTGTGGGGATTGGTAGTACCCCTCGCGTGGTTAGACTCCAGCCCCAAACTGATGGGCGAAGTTCATTACCTAACCACGCTTGTACTTGCTGGTAAGTGCGGAGGGAGTGGTAATTGGCAGCGTCCCTTGTCGGTGGTAGGCGGGCTAGTTCCAATTTAGCCTTCGTCACTGATCGTGTAAATAATCGGTACCGCAAGTCGTCAAGGTTGTCATTGTCAATATTGCCTCCATAAACTACTACCAGGAACTTTTCTCCAGCGTCCTTGATTTGCCGAGGAGTAGCGTTTGATGTAAGAAACGGAGCCACTACTGCAGAGAGGGCGGTATTCTTCATATAGGTGCTGCAAATTTTGTTCTTCCCCAATCCATACGGTGCTGACGTGGTATCACACCCACTCACTGCGTGGAGGAAAAGTATATCTTTGGGAGGAAAGGAACAGGAACTTGGTGAGTAGATACTAGGACCACCACCTCTTCCACTTTTCTGAAGATAGATGTTCTTTATGGACATACCCAATGCCGTCAACAGAATAAGTATGTCCACATCTTCAGCAATAATAATGACGCTGTCGAATTCGCTAGCTTTGGATATGGCGGTGTTGACGATCAACACGTCGGCGTCTTCATGTGCTTGCTTCACTTCGATGCTCTAGCATTCGCCATTCGTGTCATCAACATCGAAATGAATGCGCTCTTATTGTGATCGTTTGCCAAAAACTTTTCTTGTGCTACAGTCACTTTGGTAGACGAGGAGAACACGATTTTGGTTGCTGTTTGTAATGCAGAACGGCGAGCTCGTTCTGCGGCTTTGGTGCTTTCATAGCCGGCATTAGTTGGGTATCCATCAAACACAACAATCACATTGCCACTGAAGTGTTTTTGCACGTAGTTGATGTATGTAGAGCATAGCATCTCGAATGTGGTTGTGGGAGTTTTGTTCCACACCACTTTATGTAACAAGTAACCTCCATCAATCACGTTACATTTCTTGTTGCCAAGGTTGACTTCCTCTATGGGAGTGAAGAGTGAGTACATTGCAGACTTCGTTCCCTTGCGCATTCCCTCCTCAGTGAAGAGTGCCATAGGAAAAGGTGCGAGTTCAAATTTCAAGAGTTCTTTCAGATCTTCTTCTGATTTTTTGGCAATGCAGACACGTTGGAAGAGAGTGAGAGGATTGACAGTGATTTTTTTACCAGATATGAAGGGTGAAGAGATATGAAGGGTGAAGTAAGAAATAAGGTTGTTTCTGCTTTTTTGAGGTATTTTTACTGAATTTCGGAAAAAAATATTTTCTGCGAAGCGCCATATCTCAGTAAGGAATTGACATACAGACATATGTGATTACTCAAATTGTAGATAATTTCACGTACTACAAAATGTTTCTGAACGCTTTTGTCGTAGGATGTAAGGAAAAAAGGTAATTGACGAAAAACTGACGAAAGGTCGAGATTTTTGCAGTTCTCCCCCCCCCTCCTCTTTTTGCACAGGATCCTCGAGGTCCAAAACTTGACAAAATGTTAATTAACAATCCCTGAACAACATCTCCAAGTTTCATTAAATTCCGACCTTTTTCTACTCAACTCCACTTCTTGCAACTTGTCGACCGGACTATCTAAAGAATTTAGAAGACTAAAAATAATTAAATTTAGTTTACCTAAAAGTTGTTTCTTCGTTATGACTAGAATATCCACTGCTACTTCTAACATGGCGTTTGTTAATGGGCGTGGCCTTAACTTTCCCCTTGCGTGATTGGTAAGGTTTCCTTCCAACACTGCCAGATGGTGGAGAAGTTTCTGATGAAGAAGACGAACCTTCTGCGCCTCCTTAAATAATACAAACATTTTTCTACTTAATCAAATCATTTTTAAAGAGAAAATTAGATAAGGGTTGTCGGAAAAGTTTCCGACCTCAACATGAAGATGGCAGCACTCGTAAACAAAAGTTGGGGAATGTGTTTGCGCATGCTTTGAAAGGTACCCACTAAAATTTCAGCCATTTTGGACGCGCAGTTGTTTGACAATCATTTGAGTGAGGCGATGTGAGTGTTTTTATGAAAATGGAAAAAATCGAGTATCGAGCTGTCATTAAATATTTGTTTTTGAAAGGCAATACTCCTACGCAAATCAAAGACGAGTTGGACGCTGTGTACGGGGACTCTGCACCATCATTTACCACCGTGAAATTTTGGACTGCTGAATTTAAACGTGGCTGTACCAGCTTGGATGACGATGAACGTTCGGGACGTCCAAAAACTGCAACCACTGACGATAATATCGCTCAAGTTCATCAGATGGTGCTAGACAACCGTCGAATTAAAATTGGAGAGATAGCAGAGGCTATAAACATGTCCAAAGAACGTGTTTGTCACATATTGAATCAAGATTTAGGCATGAGAAAGCTGTCCGCGCATTGGGTGCCGCGTTTGCTCACTTTGGACCAAAAACGTGTTCGAATGAACATTTCCAACTCTCTATTGGCGCAGTTTATATTTTTTTTCATTTATTTCGCACATTTTTCTCAATAACGTGTAACGTTTATCTGTGTCAATTTTTATAAATCACTGACAGTTAATGGCCAACTACTTACCTCTCATTCTATGACTGAAGGACATCATCTCTTGACTGGTAGCCCTCCCATCGCCCTCAGAATCTGATCCGAGGGTATCATATTCTGAAATAGGCAGGTGAAGAGTTAGTATCTTCTTCACCTCTGAGTCAGTGCTGCCCAGGTTATCAGACTCTGAAATACAATGTTTTATTGCTGACTTGATAAATTGATCTAATTTGTGACTCAAATTTACGTGCGATTTCGACAAAAATAGTTTTGAACAGCAATGGCTCATTTTCAATACTATTACATCTATGCAACAAAAATATTAAATATGGTTATGATCTGTGAGTGAATGAATGAATTAATGAATGAATGAATGTGGATGATAATAATTTTGTAGCAGCAAAAAGATTTTTATTTTGTGATTGAAAACCAGTAATTATTTAAAGGCTTTAGAGGTTTTAAAAAATAATAACTGTTAAATAAAATTAAAAAGCTATTCTAGGAATATCATGCTATGATCAGTTAGAGTAAATAAAGTTTTATTGGAAATTTTATAATTTACTAAGAAATATACGGGCTAAAAATTAAAATCTCGATCTTGCGCTTCATATAAGCATAACTGTTATGGAAAATACAGAAAAAGGGACTTCCTGTGAAAGGAAATAAGATATGATGCCAGGAAAATTGTTTCTTAATGGTAAATGGTATTAGGTGGGATATACAAATATTTTTTTCAAAATTCGTTTATACAAAATCTACGTTGTAACACTGAAACCAGTGTTACAAAGTGCTACTTTGTAACTTTTGTAGTCTCGCAATTGGATGTACTGTTACTGTTTAGACAGACAAAAGTTGTGTGACATTTTATTGACAAGCACTATTCTTATTTTCAGTAAATCCTTATGTTAAGTCTAAAGAGAACACAAACTAATTTTAGCAAAACATATAAATATAAGGTAACTTTTATGACCTAGCTAATTAGAATCTTCAGTTGCCAGATTCAAATTTATAATACCAAATATCTTCTGTATGTTCCTTGTGGTAGATATATATATCTCTTATCTATGATTGTTACGAACATTTTAACCAATTTTAATTAGTTTTATGGACAGCACCATCTGTGAGTGTTCATAAGAAACACCTACAGTTGAATAAATCCAGAAAAAGTAACAGAAGAAATTATAAAGGATTATGTATTACGGGTAAACAACGTCGTAGAAGCAATCATCCAGCAGGAAGTCCTGCAGAATACTGGAAGAAGTGTTTAATAATACCATGTTTGGATTCAATTATCATCTCCCTTTAAGTACGTTTTGCTGAGGAAAACACACCATCATTCGCATTATCTAACTTACACCCAGCGCAGATGCAAAACATGACAACTGAAAATCTACAACAAACTTGTGAATTTATTGCCCAGTTTTATGATTTACCGAACATAAAGAATGAAATCGAACTTTTTCAGCAATTGTGGCACAATAGGCCACAATCATGTTCGATGGGTTCTTATCCAGAACCCAACAGTGTTGGACTCACCCTCGAGAGGATGCCTACCAACCAAACCCACCTCAAAACTCGCCGATAGAAATAAACAACTTTACTAGGTACCCCAACAAAAGTCAATAAAGTTAGGTATAGAGGCTGAAACGGTAACTTTGCAGTTATCATTTCAAAATCCATTTTTAGTTAACAAATTATTCAATATTTATATTTTTGGAGTAATTGACTATTGGTCTAACCAGTGTACGGTTTACTATCGGAAATAAAACGAATTATTTTTCAAAATTTTTCTTGTTGGAATATATTAAAGCACGTAAGGTAGGGAATTTTGGCATTATTGTTGTTGAAATAGTTTACGTGAAACTGTGCAGTAGTTAAATATGCAAATTTATATTACTATTTATACTACTATTTATACTACTGCACAGTTTCTGGGAGATATCAGCTGAGTTTCTGTGAGATGTCAGCACAGTATCAGATAGATACCAGCACAGTTTCTAAGGCCTAGTCTCCGGAGGCTCAATTTTTTTGGAGAGACAGTTCCTGGGTACCTAACACACTTCATGGTGATTTAAGTCGCCTGGTTTTCACCTGTGGAAACAACAAGCTTCAGTTCCAGCCTTGGTCCAGAACGTTGGACACTTCCTTCAATTAGTCTTCAAGATTAGGGGTGTAGAACCTCTTTAGCTGTTCCTACTACTTCACTACCAGACGAACTGAAGAAAGTGGTTACCATATCAGGTTTTTTTTTATGTAAACTAGCCATTTTTGTTCATTATAATATTTTTTTGTAAGCACTAATTCTATTAACCAAAATTTTCTTATTGCATATATTTGTGACTCCAATACTTCATTGTTTTATTAAATTTGTTTTTTATTTGATACACAGAAACTTTAGAACATTTAATCTCTGTCCATTTTAGATATTCTTAATAACAACAATTAAAGGTTAGCTGTTTTAGATAGTTGATTTTTTTTCTAATTTTCTTTTAGGAAAGAAAATTAGTGGCGCCCTAAAATTCTCTTTTTTTTGTCGGTTTAACGTATTTTTTTTATTCAACATCTTATCAGATAACCAAGTCCTGAGTACCGGCTTTGTTATCTCCAACTATTAAAACAATTAGGGAAGAACCTACCCACTCAACATTAATATATATTTTTTAATAACACCAGAATTAACTAAGCAAGTCTTTTGTTTCAAGGCTTACATTGAAAAAAAAAAGATATTACACATACTGTCAATAAAATATTATCTCCCAGCGTTACCTTGACTTTCAGAATGTGGATCTCTCAGTCTTCCTCCTTTTCTTCTTACTTTTGAGTACTCGGGCTCTTTATTCTGGAATAAATAATGTTAAATTTATAGGTTATGTAGAATATAAAGTGTTAGGTGTGCTTTTGTATAGTGTTAAAATTAACAGACTTTAAAAATACATTAAATAGAAAATACAATCAAATAGAAAATAAAATAAATAAAAATCATAAAAAACGTTAGATGTGCTCTTTTTAAATGGAATAACATCAACAAATTTAACATCTTAAATAGAAAGCAAAAGTGAATGCTAAATGTGTTTTGCGATAATAGTTTCTAAACTGTATGTACTTTAAATAAATCCATCTGAGCATACGTAAAAAGTTGTGAAAAAACAAATATTGGCAGAAAAATCAACCTTTTTGCGTTTTGTTGCACAACTTCCTTCCTTTAGGATGTATTAAAAAAACTCAACAAAAGTTGTTTAAAATTAATTTTTACTTAAGAATGATGCATTGCTGTTTATGCACATTTTTGTAACATTTATTGAAATTTTAGTTTATGCACATTTTTGTAACATTTATTGAAATTTTAGAAGTTTAAAAATTGACAAAGTTACAGAGTTTTTCATAAACAAACATTAGTTCGTAAGGAACGTTTTAACTTTTATAGAATGGCAAATTCAAAGTAAGTTTATGTACGAAGGAGCGACAAAGGAGCCGAGTCAAGAATATCTAATTGAGTACCGTAATAATCACTTCACGGACGTGCATCGTACTATATTTTTTTCATACTTCCTTTGGTTTTAAACGCAATAAAATATGAAACTGAAATGACATATTTGATCATTTTATTAGGAAGTCGTGTAGACTGCTGCGAAAAAATTATGTTACTTGATTATTTATTAACATGCTTGATTTGCTTTATAAATAAAAAATGAACAGCGGTTATCAAGTAACAATGTAAATAAAGGCAGACGTATTGAATTTTTCTGCACACACGAAATATCTGCGGAAAAAATGGATCTGAAATTAGATGAAATTGCTGAGAAAACTGAGGAAGCGATAGGACATATCATTGCAGTTAAGTCTGCGAAAAGATATGAAAAATAATATGGGCTGTTTTGCAACTGGCGTAAACAACACAATTTGAAAAGTAGTACTGATGAAAATGTAATGTTGGCTTCCTTTTTGGATGTGGTAAGAACAGTTTTTTTAAAGATTATTCTTTTCAACAGTTTAAATTTTCAGTGAAAAACATTCAACCCTTCTTCATTACGATCCAAAACCTAGATATGGTAAAATCAATAATTATGGTTATTAAACAAATTAAAAGCTTCATGAGGGACGATCCAGATAAAGAATATCTATTACTTAAAGTGATAGTATTCCTTGGAGTTGCTGGAGGTTGCCGAAGGGAAGGAATCTATAATTTAGAAGTTAATGATGTGGAGGATACGGGTATTCAGCTAGTAGTTAAGCTTAACCAGACAAAAACGCATATTCGATGAGCTTTCACCATGATTAACAGTGATGAGGTTTGGATGTGTTTAGAAAATACATGAATTTGCGGCAACACGTCTTCCTGAAAGCTCTTTTGGTGGGTTATAGACAAGGAAAATGTCTGTCTCAAAGAGCTGGTATACATACTGTTGGCGGAGCACCTAAGAAAATAGCTGTGTTCTTAAAACTAGACCAACCAGAAAAGTATATAGGTCATTGCTTCAGGAGGAAATCCTCAACGTTGTTGGCCAATGCTGAATGCTGATATGAATGGGGATGTCTTCGAGGAATGGTTTGTTCAAATGTTGGATCTAATTCCAAAAGGGGCTGTTATTGTTATGGACAACGCAAGTTACCATTCATGGTTACGAGAAGCATTGCCCACAAGTCGTTGGCGTAAAGCAGAGCTTTTGGAGTGGCTTATTTCGAAAAATATTAAGTTTCCAAAAGATCCACTAAGGAAAGAACTTTACAGAATTGCAAAAATGAACAAGAATAAATACAAAACCTACATTGTAGAAGAAATGGCTTCTTCTCGTGGTATATCAGTTCTTTGATTTCCCCTTTATCATTGTGAACTTAAAAATAAAACAGTTATGATAATGGTTTACTATAAGAAAAAAATACCATAAGTAAAGGTAGGTACTTTTTAGTCACAGAAATTTAATTATTTTATCTGATATTAATAAAATATAAACTTTAACATAGCATACGAGTGGAAAGTTCCAACATCACGAATTCTAACCGAGTAGCATACTATACTTTCTCCACGATCAAAGATTTTAAATATATATTTTCAAATGGAATTCATGAACAGTTTGTAAATTTTATAATATATTATTTATAATTTTTGTTATTTCAGGTAGTGTATTTTCACATTCTAGTTCTGAATCACTGGAAAAATTCATTATATTCGTTATATTTTCTAATTGAAACGTGACTGCAATAATTGTAAGTTATTCTAATTTTTGCACTACGGTTACAATCAACTGCATCATGGCTAATGTTATTACTGTTAATCAGAGTGAGAATATTATTCTATCACAAGAGACAGGATGCAAATACATTTAAATTGCATAGGAGCGCAGGTGTAGCAGAATATTTATTCAATCTTAAGGGAAAAAATTCTAGCTTTCTGTAATCAAATTTGATTTCAGAATTGGTAAATGGACTAGTTTAGTGATTTTTTTTTATATTTGCATCTTATAAAATAGGTTTTTAGTGGTTCAACTGTACAAATAAAATTTTTATAAAATTAATCCTCTAGCCCAAATCTGCTTTTGAAATTTAAATTTAATGGTTACATACGTCATAAATGGTAAGTGACGTGTTTCAATAAGATTGATAGAAAATTTGCGATGTTGTCGATATGCTATAATATTAACCGAGAAACTTATCTCTCTCTCTCTTATTTGTTGTCATTAAAAAGAGATAAAAATATCGATATTTTTGTTCTCTGATTGACACTTTATCAAATAAGGAGTAAAACACTAAACAAAATATTCTGTCATTTTCGTTAGTTTAATTTGTTGTTTGGTTGTGTTTGGTTTATGAAAGAAATTACTTCTATCCTATTTTTGGTTCGAAAATAAAAATCCCTAACACCTTCTCTTGGTGTTATAGCGGTTCCTTCAAAAATAACCAATAGAAGTAATTGTTCTCTCGGGGAGCAACCCTTCTATCGGTACAGAGAACGAATTTCAAGAATACGGTTTTGGCATTTTCAATAGAACCACACCCACTTCCTATTGGCTGTTCTATTCTATCACCGTCAAGAATAGGGGTCTTGTTTGTTTATTACAGATAAACACGATTTTCTCTCCTGTCATATTTCTTGTCAACTGGTACAATCAGTTAGTCACAGAACACGGTGTTTTGTGCCGCCAGTTCTTTGAGAATACTTGAAACGAACGTAGCTAAACTGTGACAACGTTGACTTTTAAACACACTTCATTATTGGTTATTAGTTGGCGCTACGTTTAAAACTTACTAATTATTTATTGCTAAATTTTACGAAATGAGAAAAATTAATTGCAAAATGAATACCAATATAAGTAAGTAGGTATCTTTTCCTAAATATATATTGCTATCATTTTGATAATATGATCCTACTAAACTAGTCCATTCTATGATGATCGTTGAGAAAATATATTAGAATACTAAATCAATGGGTACTTTTGTCGAAACAAATCTTTAGCTAGAATAAAATTACTTGGTTTGCACTTATAAAGCTCACACCTAACGTAAAACCAAACTTACATGTCCTAACTTAAAATTATCAATAGGTGGTGGTTTAACGTCATGATAAACAAAAGAGCCTCGTACCGAGTGGTACGGCCCACTGTATACATTTCCGCTGTACGAACTCTCGCTGTATGTATTCTTGGAGAGCTGAAACGTAGCATAGGGACATATATCTTCTATGTAATCTACAGAATCGGCTTTGTAAGAATCTTCAGTAGCGAGCGCTTGTGGACCTCGTGCTACACGTACTGCAAGGTATTGCTGGTCTCTATTTTGTTTGTTTTGAATTTGGGCCATGGACGGTGACTCGCCAATGGAACGGTTCTGCTCATTTCTACTTATTTCTGAAATATGCAACGTACCATTAGTAATTTTACTATATTGTAATATTTAAATATTACACAATAGTAGAATCATAATATCAACAGAAGTTGTTTAATTTAACTAAAGCAAATAATGTTTATTATATTGCATTATTTTATTATATATTTTGTGTATTTGTAAGAGAATTTTAAGTTAGAAATTATTTTATTATGTAATGTATCAATATTATATCTAGTACATAAATATGTTATTTAAACTTACTAGAAATTTCGCGAAAATTGATTAGTAGACGAAGTGAGTATGTCTAGTCATATATATGAAAGAAAGAGATACACATATTTTCCCAGAAATGACTAATCTCTAGAACAAAAAAACGAAGCTTCTAGAAGTTTGAAACCTATAAAAGACTTGAACAAAGGTCGAATGAGGGGAGTTTATTATTGGAAGTCAAACAGAGAAGATCAGTGAGTGTGAACAGTCAGTTAAAAAGTGAACAAACAGTTTTTAAAGTAGTCATAATAAAGTGACGTTAAAAATACAAAGTAAAACAATTATAAAGTAAAACAAAGTGCCAAAAGTGACATTAAAAACTAATCAAAAAGTGAAATTAAAACATTTTCGGTTGATAAAAAAGAAGAATATAAGAGTACTTACTATTAATAGTACAATTAAAGGAACTGTAATCCACACTAAACCATACCAATTTGGAGGAAAAAAGAACGATAATATCACTCAAGAAACCAAACGTCTTACAAGACGACATTTTACCAGATTCGCAAACTCCACGTATCACTTCGTTCGTCTCCGTTTTTCATAGATCAACTACAGATTTTTCCACCAATCAGGAAACAAGACTTTACATATCAAGGTCAGATAAAATTGTAATTTTTTAAAAATTTTTGTAGTAGTTAGTTGAATTTTATAATTTAAAAAAACAAAGGAATTTACTTGATATTTAATAATTAGTGTATTTGATAATCTTACTTGCCATTAAATAAACAACATTGGTTAGTTTAACTTAATTCACATCAAGTAAGTTCTTTTATAATTACTAAAGGCCTTTCTTTTTAATATTTTTTCTAATTAGTTTCATTATTAAACTTTCAACATTACTGTTTTAATTTAACTATTTTATAATAAATTTATAATTATAATTAATCAATTTTATTCAAATACCTTCTACCTAATAATCCAATAGAAACTTGCATAACCAAAACCCCTGAGAAAAAGATCTTGTTGCAATATTACATTTAAATAATAATCAAATATATTAATCAATTAAGTTTATAAATAAATAAATCAATAAATAATCTCTCAAATCATAATAATCATTACAATATATTATTATTTATTTACAATAAAACTACTTACTTCTTCTCCAGAATAAAGTAGCAACAAGCGCAACAAGCACTGTTAGTGATAGCATTATTGGTACTAGAACCTTAGCGTTAGCATAAAATGGTTGGTCCCCAGAATGTGATACGGGTGGTGTTAATTCAGGTACAACTAAAATCGATAACATGCAATTAATTTACAAATTTAAATAGGTTATGTTATGGTTATGAAATAATACGTAATTGTTACTTACCACCCAAGGGTGTTAACGTAGTAAAATTGTATACAGCTTCTGTGTCACCTGCATTATTATGAGCAGTAATTTTGAGTTGGTATTCTGTAGCAGGTAATAAATCGGCAATACTGTATATTCTGTCGATTGGTTTGACGTGGTTGGAGGATGTTGTCCAACCAGAATATCTTGGAGATCTGTATTCAATTATAAAATATAAAATACCACAACCTCCATCGCCCCATGAATCCAACCATAAAGTCACTACCGTAGAGTTCATTGTAAGCATTTGCGACGGTTTTGGTTGAATAGGTACTAAAATTAATAAACATATATATACATTTTTGTGGACTATCTGATTTTATTAGAGATTCTTTGTTAGAGGAATAAATCACATTTGCGAATGAATATAAATAAACAATAAGTAATACTTGTGACAATTAGTGCTTTCTATCACAAAGCAGACACTAGTAATATCAAAGCACTATACAGTGTGTAAAAGCCAAATGGAATAAATTCATTATTTCCCTTACTGTACATATTTATAAAAAATCCCGAAACACGTCAAATTTAAATTATAACTTGACATTCTTTAACGTGAAAATGCAACCCCTACCTTCAACCCCCTTAGAATGACAGGTACAACCCCCAATTTTTTAAATGGGAAGTATAGGCTTGTGATATTATATCATTTGAAAGGTCTCTTCATTCTCTATTCAAAAATGTTATTGTTTTTAAATTTAATGCAAAAATTAATACAATCAAAAACTAAAATGTAATGCAAAACGTAATAAAATGTAGAACACGAAAAAGAACTATGAATGTTAATGAAGTAGATGTTCAAAATGTTCTCCGCGAACGTCTTGGCAACATCCTAATCTCAAATAAAACTGTCTTCTAACATTATTTAACATATCAGGCGTGATCGACCTAATCGCAAGCGTTATTCGTTCTTTTAAGTCATTTAAATCAGAAGGTTCAGTTTTGTACACATGGCTCTTCACATATCCCCATAAAAAGAAGTCTAATAATGTAAGATCAGGTGATCGCCTCGGTGATCGCGCTGGCCATTCAATCGATCCTCGCCTCCCTATCCACCGATTGGGAAATATTGTATCGAGATACTGCCGAACATTAAGTTGGTAATGTGGTGGTGCTCCATCCTTCTGAAACCATATCGTATTCGCTGGAACTTGAGGGTTACCTGGATCAAGATATAAATTTGCCAACGTGGGAATGACATCATTTTGAAGTAGTGCCAAATAATTGTTGCCATTCAAGTTGCCCTCAATAAAAAAGGGACCAATGATATTGTTCCCTACAATCCCTGCCCAAACATTAACCTTTTGAGGGTATTGAGTGTGTTCTTCTCTAATCCAGTGAGGATTTTCCGTGGACCAGTAGCGGCAATTTTGCCGATTAGCATGACCGTTAAGTAAAAAAGTACACTCATCAGAAAACATAACGTCTTCTAATTGGATAATATTGTTATCCAACATGTCCATCATTTGCTCACAAAAAAAAGTTCTCCTATCAAAATCGTCTTCCATGAGCTCCTGAGTAGGTATCATCTTATACGGATGCAATTTATTTTCTTTTAATATGTTTGCTATCGATGTATGGCTAGCATTGAATGTAGTGGATGCCTGTCTACTCGATGTATATGGGTTTTCCTGAAACTAAAGCAACACATCTAATTTGAGTTCATCACTCAGTGCATTGGCAGCTGCTTTCGAGTATATTTTAGCGAATTTCGGTAACATGATTTTCATTTTTTTATGTTAATTTTTGCATCAAATTTAAAAACAATAACATTTTTGAATAGAGAATGAAGAGACCTTTCAAATGATATATCACAAGCCTATACTTCCCATTTAAAAAATTGGGGGTTGTACCTTTCATTCTAAGGGGGTTGAAGGTAGAGGTTGCATTTTCACGTTAAAGAATGTCAAGTTATAATTTAAATTTGACGTGTTTCCGGATTTTGTATAAATATGTACAGTAACCGAAATAATGAATTTATTCCATTTGGCTTTTACACACTGTATAGAGGTCGTAAGAGAGATATACTCATTCTGGCAACAGCGCTAACTCTATGGAGTCTAGGAGTCCCAATGTAAATATTTACGTTTTATATTCGCAACACCTCTCTCTCAAATTCTCTTTAGTAGGTTACATTAATAATTGAAAAAAAATATCAAAGCTGATTAAATTTATGAAGGCATGTCTATAGTTTTGATATAGTTTGCGATCCAGAAGTCTTTGATTTTGTTTAAAATATATAACAAAACAAATCTTAAAATTAGGCCATGTCCTAGATTAACATTTATTTAAAGCAAACAATTAATTTCAAATGATTTTTTAAAATATTTAAAACACATATAAGTTTAAAATCTGATAAGAATTCTAAGCACCCCTTCAATAGAAATTATTATAAGAATAATATGTCAATTTTTTCTTTTAATATTTCCACCAGGCTTATTTATGTGTATAACAGAGGTAATCTAAACTTGTTTTCTTTAGTAATTATAATTTACACTCACCAGTGCCCTTTGTTTGAGCTGGAACAATATCACACGGCAATCCTGTACCAATTCTATTGAAAGCCGTTATATATAATAAATATTTAGTACCACACCATAGGTTTCTTAGCATATGTTCATCAGTCCTTGCAGATATCTGTAGTTCTTCCCAGTCTCCATGATTTCTTTTATAGTTTATAACATAACCTATAATTGCAAATTTAAAATATTGTATATATTTGTAAATCGAGAACAAATTTGAGAGACTTCTAGAAAGTCTTGCTAATTAATTAAAGTATATATAAGAAGATATAGGTATCTTAAAGAATAAATCAATAGTAGAAATTTTCTTAAATTATGATTTTCACAGGGTGTTGCATTAACAACTGTCCATATGATTTAAATGGCAAACTTATTATATCAGAGGTATCCTCAGTATCCTGGCAAAAGGGAAGTATGAAAACGTCCTCTGTTCAAAGAGGATTGAACATTGCGGAACAATGGTGTGACTCGGTGGGACTCAGCATCAACCCCACCAAAACCACACTAGTAGCCTTTACAAGGAAAAAGAAACCTAATCTAAAAATCATAAAAATAGGGGAGAACATCGTCGAGTGGAAAACAGAGGTAAAATATCTAGGGCTAATCCTAGATAGCAGATTACTCTGGAACAAACACGAAGACGAAGTAATACACAAAGCAACCAAGGCCCTCATGGTGTGTAGTGAGACCATTAATCACATATGGGGCAGTGGCTTGGGGCGTAAGGGCTAATCTGAATACGACGAGGAAAAACCTCTCGAAAATTCAGAGACTAGCCTGTTCATGTATCACTGGAGCAATGGGAACTTGCCCCACTGCTGCAATGGAGGTGATTTTAAACTTGACCCCACTGCACATTCTGCTAGAAAGTGTAAGGAAGAAAACAATATATAGAATGATCAAAGAAGGAATTATCAGGGAAAAACCTCGATCACTTCACTTTGATCAAACTTGGGAAATGCCCCAAGATGATATGCCAAAGAAATTCAACTTTGTGAGAAAATTCATCACAAAGTTGAGTAATAAATCTGAATGGGATGAAGACACCATACAGAATTTAAACCAGAATACCATAAAGTGGTATACGGACGGTTCCAAGCTAGACGAGGGAACTGGGATAGGAGTTTTTGGACCGAGAGCCAAATACTCAGAAAGCTTGGGCACATACCCGAGCATCTTTCAAGCAGAAGTCGGCGCCATTGAAAGATGTATGGAATTCAATATTGGAAGAAACTATCGCAGACAAGAGATTGTGATCATGTCGGATAGTCAAGCAGCCATCAAAGCGCTAAGTTCAAATAATTCGAAGATGGTTTGGGAATGCCTAGGCAAACTAAATGAACTAGGCCAGAAGAACACTGTCACCCTCCTATGGGTCCCGGGACACATAGGAATAGAGGGAAATGAAACAGCAGATAAGCTGGCAAAAAAGGAGCTGAAACCCCACATTTGGGACCAGAACCATCTTGTGGGATCAGCAGTAGAGTAATCTTAGGAAAACTAAGGGAGGAAATGGAGAAAGAAAAATCCGAGTACTGGAATCAGCTGGAAGGACTGAGGCAATCTAAGATACTACTGGGGAACTATGACCAGAAGAGATCTCTTAGCTGCCTCAACCTCAGTAAAAAAAGGCTCCGGATTCTAACGGGAATATTAACCGGGCATTGCCGGTTAAGAAGCCACATGAAGAAACTAGGGTTAGCAGATGAAGCAAAGTGCAGATTCTGTGAGGAAGAGGATGAAACCTCAATACTTATACTCTCAGAATGTCCTGCCTTGCAAAATTCTAGGGCTAGATACCTAGGAGCACATGAAATAGAGGAAGGGGATCTACCTGATTTGAAGCCCGACGATGTCCTAAACTTCCTCAGGAAAATAGGACTCGAAGAGCAGCTATAAATCTGAGAAAACATCAGAACATGGCAAGTAAGGGGGGACACAATAGATCCTATGGGTCGCAGTGTAATCATCACCCCTAACTCATTCATACATACATACATACATCCTCAGTTACGTAATATTTCACAAGGTACTGTGTCTAAAATTCATGCACAATTCAGAGAACTTGGACATGTCCAACTATTAAAGAGAAAATGATGATGAGCAGATGATGTGAAAATGGACTTATGTTAAGTGTCGTGGAGAATCCAACGTCAAATTTCTCGTCAAAATAATGCGAGTCACACAACTGTCCTAAGGTGTTTTCACAAAGAAAAACTTCATCCATATAAATTAACTTTTGTGCAAAAACTAATGGAAGACGATCTAGATCGTAGAATGGATTTCGGCGAAAGAATTATGAATAAATTGAACAGAATTAAATAGCTGTTGGTTCAATTCTTTTTTCCCATTAATCAACATTCATATTGAACGGGGACAGAGGATGATACATAAATAATCAAAAGTAAATTACCTGTTGGCAGCAGTATTTAAATATTTAAGTCACACTTCGATATAACTTTGTTTATAGAGCATTCTAATCATTGTTTATTATTAAGTTTTCTATAAAACTTAAAAACTAACCCAAAGTACACCTTACCTAAAATAGGAGATCCCCCATTTCCTTGATCGCTCCATCTAAGGAGTAAACTGTCAGTGAATGAATCAACAACAGTTAAAACTGGAGCTTCTGGGGGCACTAACACTTTTAAGCTGTACACTATTTCATCGTGTCCATATTGATTTTCTACACTACAAGAATAGTTCGCTTGATCTACGTTTTGTATATCTTTTATAACTAAAGTTGCGTTGGCAAAAATAAATCTTCGACCTCCTACTTCTAGTGGAAGATCGTTCAGTCTCCAATTCACAGTCGGAAGAGGAACACCCACACGGCGGCAGTGGAGGTATATGTCTTGCTTCCAAGCACTTATTACTTCTCTACCGAAAGAAGCTATTCTAGCAGGAACTATTTTTGATGGTGTTACTGTTACTACACGGGTACTTTCTCCATCGCCAATCTTAAAAATAATATAAACGAGTTATTATTTTCTTAGTATCAATATAGAATTAAGAAACTGTTTATATATGAAAAAATTGAAGTAATTATGAAATCATATTTTTTAAACTTCTAGTAGGAGATAAATGAACATGTTATCAAAACAATTTTTATATTCGTTAAATAATTATTTATCAATTTTTTCTAGGCTCGAAATATTTTATAAAAAACTTCATTTTGTGTATCGAAATCTGTGAGATTTAAACAAATTTTTAGTAGATGTAGATTTACTAATAGTGTCATGTACTTATTTACAATTAATGTGTTCACATTTTCTTTGTGCAACTAGACATGAAATGAACCACCTTACGACGACACATAAATAGTACACATAGCATATTTATTATGATAAAACCGGCGTACTAGACCTAGTGAACTCGCCATTATTTAAAGCTTAGATTAGCCAGTGCCGGCGATTATAGTTGGCGAGTTTGTAATATTGCCCTCTTCTTAAAAGTGAGTTTCTCCTGAATCTGTTATGTAGCCTTGGTTACTACTTTCTGGTAGTATAGAAATAACAGGGCACTATCTTCATCGAACATTGGTAACGAGGGCTATAGCTGCAGATTAATATGTGGACACCGGTACCTTCGAAGAATACTTCCACAATATTCCTACGGTGAAATAGTTCAATCCAAACACTTATTCCAGTGCGTCATAGATTATCGAATTCTCTCCAAGTGCAAAGTGACATTAAAAAAAGTGCATTGGTGATTATTATTTGCCGAAATTATGTACTGTGGGAGCGATTAGACTAGGGATGCCAGCGTCGGATGCTAAAAGTTTACAAAAAATGTAAAATACAGACTATTAACAGGACTAGCAGCTAAAAAGGGGTCCACACTAAACTTTTTTTTTAGACACCTTCTTTTCTGTCATGTGAATACCTATTGGTATTCACCCTTTTGGTAATATCGCCTGCAAAATAGCTGAATTTCTTAAATTATCGCATACCAAAGAATACACCGGACACTGCGAAGAAGCTCAGCAATTAGTTGATGGTGGTGGTAGTATAACCAACTTGAAAAGAAACGGGGGCTGGAAATCAACTAGTGTAGCAGAAGGATACGTAGAAAATTCTTTGAGGAATGAGATTTAAATAGCATCACAGCTTGAAAAGGGTCACAACGAAATGAATATTTTGAAAACTAGTACAAATACTGAAACATCTAATAATACTAATTTCAATACTGCCACTTCTGTGAATATCTCTAATAATATAAATATAAGTAATTGCTATAATTGTGTAATTAATATTCATAAGTAAATTATTTCTAAGAGCAATTGTTATATGTAATTTATAATAAAAAGTTTATCATAAGCAATTATATTCATCCAATCCTTTTTAACAAAAATTAACGGCTACAGAAAAATATTGTACGTAACACGATCCAAATGTGATTTTACGGGACTCGCAGGATTCCAGGATTCGCCTACGGTTCGCCCTGGAAACTTCCTACTCATCCCGTAAAATATCACTTTTGGAACTTGCCAAGTAAATTACTATTATAATAATTCATTACTAAGTATCTTTTTTGATATACATATAGACCGTTGGCCCATGACACAAACATTGTCGATAATCTATGTTCGTATGCCCTTTTGGGGATATACTCAGGAGGCTTGGGAAACCGGGAAAAAGTGCCTCCGAGCGTCTGTGACCAGTTCTTGCACCTGCTGACCTCCACTTCCGGTTGAAAAAAAAAGGGTTAAGTATTCGATGAACGAGGAAGCTCGGCCATGTGGATACATTATCGTATCTTGCAAAAATAACCGGGCGCTAGCCGGTTTGCATACGTCTAGGTCGCTGCCGGAAGGAGGCATACGAACCGGAAGTGGCAATTTCCCACTGGTGATGGACGATGATCGAGGAAAGTATGCCCTTTCGTGGAACGACTCCTTTCGACCCATTAAACACTATCCGACATTTGCATACGATTCCGGAGAGGGCATCTCGATTTATGCCGGCATCAACTGACCGGACTAACCTATAAATAGTCGATAATTGAGGAAATGTTGAAATTTTGACCACGGTTAGTAGAAGTGAAAGTATTTATCAAATAATGGTTTGCATACAATTTGCGCGGTGCCAACATTACTTAATTAATTCCCAAACTTTCAATAAAAGGGCCCCTCTGCAGATAATGTTTATTTTATGTTTTTTGTCCCGCTGAATCCAAATATACCAATTATTTCACCTTGAAGATCGCGCTACTATTGTTTATTAACAATTTAAAGTGAAAAAAGTGGAAATTACCCTAGGGACCACAAGTTTTTTCCCCGATAAACCCATTTCCAAGGTTTTCCACTGAGCAAAAGGCACATCTATTTGCGAGTGTCCAAACATGTTCGATAGTGTGTAAATGGGTTAAATCAGGGCTTACTATATTAATATTTCCAATAACATACAATCGGACCTTAAAAAAGTCGGGAAAATATTAATCTCCCATTGTACGAGTGGGATCGCAGTTTGTGTAACTGTGAGAGTTTACTGCTCACGTATAGAGTTCATTCGTACGTCGAGCAGGTAGAAAGAGAGATATTATCTGCCTACCTTTATTTATCTCTCATACCGGCTTGGCTTGGACACTATACCCAAAGAATATTATAGATACAGTGGAACTTCGACAATTCGACTTTCGATAATTCGAAATTCTCCATAATTAGAAATTCTCCATAATGGGGCTGGCCGAGAGTCAAACTGAGAGTAGATGGCGCTCCGGTTTTATTACCGAAAAGAACTGGACTCCCAAACCTGACCTGGGTTTTTTTCACTGGAAATATCAAATTTTCAATCTTGTCTTATTCCCCGTAGATATATTTGAAAGAAGATCAAATACTTTTACGAATTCCTTTTACCAATTTGCCGACAATTTCACATTACCATTGGAAAAACTGCGGGTTAGTTTGGGCACTTCGTGTGTTTTGAGTAATAAAACCTGAGCGCCATCTACCCCGAGTTTGACACTCGGCCAATCCCATTCGAAGTTTTTGCCCGGTCCCTTGAACTTCGAATTATCGAAGTTCTACTGTATAAGTATATCCATCCTTTGCTATTTATACCTAAGTCTGGCGAGTATTATTTCCTACACGTGGGGATATTGAGAAACGACGCCATCACGAAGAGAGAAATCAGTTGGGTTTAATAGTTTGAATGTGCCAGACTTGTAACTTTTGCGTTACAAGATGTCTACCCGGAAAAAAATGTCAGAATCGCCAAAATCGCCAGTTACAGTTGGACTGAAGTGTTTCGTGTGTAAGAAAAACGACACAACAGTGAAAAAATTTAACGAGCGTACTCTCCAGAAGTGTCAATTGTCTCTGAGAAGCCATATTCAGTTTCAACTTCGTTACTGCACCACCCACGTGCCGACTACAGTAAATCAAGAAATCGGTTATCATTCTCAATGTTACAGTAATTTTAATGCTCTCAACGAAAAATATCGAATTGGACTTGAGACAGGTCCTCCTGAAACGGGCCCAGATCCTGTAAATGTTCCAGAAGGATCACCTGATATCAGGTATGTTTTTGATCATTATTGAAAAAATGTAATAATGAAGCAATACGCGTGCAACAGTTCCTAGGCACCCCTGTCACCTGGTTTATGTTACTAGTTTATGTTCATAAAGTTGAAGGGCTATTTTTTTTAACACGCTTTTATTAGCTTCACTTGTAGATGATTATGATTGCACAGACACAGATGATACTGATGATGATGCAGAATAAGCGGTCCACGAAGAAACACGCATGATCAAATTGAAAAATGAACAAATATCGTTCTTGTCAATATTCTTTCATTTTTATATATTGAATGTCATTTTAATTAAATGAAAATATAATTTTTACCTTTGCTATATAAAAAAACAACCACATCAAATTTATGCCCGAGAAATCTTACTGCAAAATTATCACTTCCACTTCGTATGCCTCCTTCCGGTAGTGACCTGGGCGTATACAAACCAGCTTTTGTTACTTAAAATGTCGTAGTCTATCGGCACCGAGATTGGCATACGAACATAAATTATCGACTATTTATAGGTTAGTCCGGTCAGTTGATGCTGGCATAAATCGAGATGCCCTCTCCGGAATCGTATGCAAATGTCGGATAGTGCTTAATGGGTCGAAAGGAGTCGTTCCACGAAAGGGCATACTTTCCTAGATCATCGTCCATCACCAGTGGGAAATTGCCACTTCCGGTTCGTATGCCTCCTTCCGGTAGCGACCTAGACGTATGCAAACCGGCTAGCGCCCGGTTATTTTTGCAAGATACGATAATGTATCCACATGGCCGAGCTTCCTCGTTCATCGAATACTTAACCCTTTTTTTTTCAACCGGAAGTGGAGGTCAGCAGGTGCAAGGACTGGTCACAGACGCTCGGAGGCACTTTTTCCCGGTTTCCCAAGCCTCCTGAGTATATCCCCAAAAGGGCATACGAACATAGATTATCGACAATGTTTGTGTCATGGGCCAACGGTCAGATTCTTTAAAATGTTGTAGGTACTTACTCTTGTCGACGCAGTAACCCAAAATTGTAATGTGGCAGTATCCTGCGTTCTCAGGACTTCGTGCATTTCAGTTGTAGGATTTAGAGCTCTCTTATGAGTACCTTCCTCTTGTCCATCCTCAACCATACTCATATAAAAAGTATATCCCGTTAATGGACCATTACTATATTTTGGAGGTAGCCAGGAAACTAATATTTTATTTGAAGCACTCTGGACTGCTTTTATTTGAGCAGGTGCAGAAGGCACTAAAACATAATTCAGTTAATCAGATGTCAAAGTGAAAAAAAATGGAAAAATATAATAATGCAACTACACAAGAAAAAGTAAACAAAAGCCAAGTAAAATTGTTGAAATTTATTCTAAAAACCTTATCGAGATTATTTCTGTAATCCATAGCACTATTATGGTAATATTTCATTATTGACAATAAAACAATGTACTTTATCAAGCAATAAAGAATATAACGTCAATTTCGAACAGAATTCATAATGTAAAGTTATCAAAATCGTAAATAAATAAAAAATAAGTTTTAAATAAAAAACTTTCGGTGCGTGGAAATCCAAGAAAAACTTCGAAAAATGTAGTTTAAATAAGTTAGTTGGTTATAAAATATTTTTTTAAGGTTTTTTGGAATTAATATCAATAAAAACGGTGTATTAACTTTAATTAAGCGATTAGTTTTATTTTGCTCTTAGTATAACCTACCATCTTCTTCAGTCTGACAATAAACTGGAACAGATCTTACTCCATCTCCACTTGAAGTAAAAGCTAAAACGGTCATACTGTAATTTGTGTATTTTCTCAAACCAGAAATCGTTGTTCTTAGTTGATTGATAATTTTTGTTTGTTGATCTTCGTTGTCTAAAAAAATCAAAACAAAAATCGTACCTTATTAATAGTTTTTAATTTGTCAATAATCCTGGGTAAAGTTTCCTTTTCCAGGATTGCAAATATTTTTTTTTGTTCGGTTATTCATCACTAACATACCAGGGCTTCTGGAATTTTTATTTATAATATCCAGATCCTATGATCTGGATAAATTTAAAGTTTCCCCCAACAGTATAATATCGTAATAATAATAATGTTAAATCTTGGAGGACTCGAAAATAATAAGGCATCTGTCCTTCATGGATGACCTAAACTGTATGCGGCATTAAAAAAATTCTAAAACTACTTTATCAATGGAGTACTGACATTGGAATGTCATTTGGAATAAAACATGCCAATCTGTTATAGTTGAGAATAGAAAGATCAAAGAAGGAACGGCCATCGAGTTAGAACCAAAAAAATGTGTTGAAGCCTTGATTAATAAACTATATAAGTATCTGTGAATCATTCATAAAAAAAGAGAAAGAAGAAGCAGAATTTCCAACACCAACAACATGAATTCCATCAAACCACAGTAAAAGCAGATACAGAATATACATCCCTCAAGTTAAGCGAAGAAACTTACAAAGCATTTGAAATAAAATCAAATGAAAACAAAAGATGAGAACAAAACAAAGAAGTTTCAAAGAACTTCATGGGCGATTCATTAACCATTAAACAAGAATCGGGCAAAATCAAATCAATGGCTTAAATCAGGAAGGCTTTTTTCAAAAACGGAAGGCTTCGTTATAAGTATACAAGACCATGTTATGAAGACTAGAACTACATTCTTAAAGAATTACAGACCGGCAAATGTAGAAAATATTCCATCTTATTACGAATATAGTAAAAACAGAATGTGAACTCTGTAACAGAATAGAACAGAAATTTCCTTCTATTTTATGAAATTTCTTGTACTACTTACTACGTATGTCTATTCGA
Organism: Ophraella communa; assembly: GCA_035357415.1. NCBI lineage: Eukaryota > Metazoa > Arthropoda > Insecta > Coleoptera > Chrysomelidae > Ophraella > Ophraella communa. The sequence goes on from CM068993.1 coordinate 32,194,061, forward strand.
AGGTTTTCGAGTAGTTCCATATGAAAACTTCGGAAGAAAGACAAAAAAACACCTAAAAGGGGTTTTCTATGGCTGATCTGTGGTTTCAATGGTGTAAAACATAAAAATAAATAAAAAAAAACTAAAAAAGTGGAAAATTATTTCCACCTGCACCCAGGGTAAGGAAACTTGACATTTTCTATACCTAGCTTGACCGTTTTCTATCAAAAAAACAACTACTTCCTGGGCTATATGCCCCAACCGACATTGAATTACATTCCAATAGAAAAGGTGATGGCGACCGACTTCGTCGATACTTAAAACCATCTCTATCGATTTGCAAATCAACGGGAAGAATACTACTCGTAGACCGGTTTCGACATTATTGTGTCTCATCAGTACGAGGTAAGTAGTTCTTCTCATCCCGCAGAGCAGGATGCAGAATGATTCTTTTGTATGAATGTATGTATAAATTAGGGGTGATAATTACACTGCGACCTATAGGATCTATTGTGTCCCCCCTTACTTGCCATGTTCTGATATTTTCTCAGATTTATAGCAGCTCTTCGAGTCCTATTTTCCTGAGGAAGTTTAGGACATCGTCGGGCTTCAAGTCAGGTAGATCCCCTTCCTCTATTCCATGTGCTCCTAGGTATCTAGCCCTAGAATTTTGCAAGGCAGGGCATTCTGCGAGTATGTGTATTGAGGTTTCATCCTCTTCCTCACAGAATCTGCACTTTGCTTCATCTGCTAACCCTAGTTTCTTCATGTGGCTTCTTAACCGGTAATGCCCAGTTAATATTCCCGTTAAAATTCGGAGCCTTTTTTTACTGAGGTTGAGGCAGCTAAGAGATCTCTTCTGGTTATAGTTCCCCAGTAGTATCTTAGATTGCCTCAGTCCTTCCAGCTGATTCCAGTACTTGGATTTTTCTTTCTCCATTTCTTCCCTTAGTTTTCCTAAGATTACTCTACTGCTGATCCCACAAGATGGTTCTGGTCCCAAATGTGGGGTTTCAACACCTTTTTTTGCCAGCCTATCTGCTGTTTCGTTCCCCTCTATTCCTATGTTTCCCGGGACCCATAGGAGGGTGACAGTGTTCTTCTGGCCCAGTTCATTTAGTTTGCCTAGGCATTCCCAAACCATCTTCGAACTGATTATATTTGAACTCAGTGCTTTGATGGCTGCTTGACTATCCGACATGATCACAATCTCTTGTCTGCGGTAGTTTCTTCCAATATTGAATTCCACACATCTTTCGATGGCGCGGACTTCTGCTTGAAAGATGCTCGGGTATGTGCCTAAGCTTTCTGAGTATTTGGCTCTCGGTCCAAAAACTCCTATCCCAGTTCCCTCGTCTAGCTTGGAACCGTCCGTATACCACTTTATGGTATTCTGATTTAAACTCTGTATGGTGTCTTCGTCTCATTCAGATTTATTACTCAACGTTGTGATAAATTTTCTCACAAAGTTGAATTTCTTTGGCATATCATCTTGGGGCATTTCCCAAGTTTGATCAAAATGAAGTGATCGGGGTTTTTCCCTGATAATTCCTTTTTTGATCATTCTATATATCGTTTTCTTCCTTACACTTTCTAACAGAATGTGCAGTGGGGTTAAGTTTAAAATCACCTCAATTGCAGCAGTGGGGCAAGTTCCCATTGCTCCAGTGATACATGAACAGGCTAGTCTTTGAATCTTCGAGAGATTTTTCCTCGTCGTACTCAGATTAGCCCTTGCTCCCCAAGCCACTACCCCATATGATTATTGGTCTCACTATTGCTATGTACATCCATTGCAGAATACGTGGGTTGCATCCCCAGTTCTTTCCTGCAATGTTCCTGCACACCATGAGGGCCTTGGTCGCTTAGTGTATTTTTTTGTCTTCGTGTTTATTCCAGAGTAACCTACTATCTAGGATTAGCCCTAGATATTTGACCTCTGTTTTCCACTCGACGATGTTCTCCCCTATTCTTATGATTTTTAGATTAGGTTTCTTTTTCCTTGTAAAGGTTTTGGTGGGGTTGATGCTGAGTCCCACCGAGTCACACCATTGTTTCGCAATGTTTAGTCCTCTTTGAACAATATCACAGAGGACATTTTCATACTTCCCTTTTGCCAGGATAACCATGTCGTCGGAATACCCTTGACATGGTATGCTTTCCCTGGTCAATTGACTAAGTAGACTGTCCACAGTGAGACTCCACACAAGCGGGGATGCAACTCCCCCCTGTGGACAGCCTCTGGCCACATTAATGAAGATAGTGTCTTGTCCTGCCTCCATTTCTGCGAATTTTTCAAAAAATCACAAAAACAGCAAACAACACAAGAACAAGTAATAATACAAATTGTTGTTTTAACTTTGGAATAAAAAAAAAACAATCAAATTTATGATGAATAATTTTTTGCATACATTTTTCAAAAAGCTGATCAAAAAACACGAAATTTAAAAAAAAGAAAGTTCCAAATCGAACAATTTTTCAACAAGTTATGGCTATTTAAAAAAATACCCGAAATTTTCGAAAATTCATCTCTCTATTGGCTAAATTAAAAAATTTGAAAAAATTCATAGAAACCTCTTTCGAAGGGTACAAAAAGATGCCCAAATTTCAGCGAAATCAAAGATGCAAATCCAATCGGTAGGATATAGACACATACATTTAAAAATAAATAGAAAATTATTTCTTACCAAACCATTCTCCAACAGAATGATAAGTAACTTTGTACCCTTGAATGATTCCATTTTGACCTTCAATTAAAGGAGGTTCCCATGATATGTGTAAACTTTGAGCATTAAGAACGGAGCATTGCACATTTTCTGGTGGTAACGTAGGTGAGTCTTCCAGTGTTCTAGCTGTCACAGGATCACTTGTCGGACCTGAACCACGACTATTGTACGCCTTTAAAAGAAGAAACATAACACATTTCAATATACTCTTTTATTTATGTTCTTTATCTCAATTTATTTTTACAAAATCACTATTTAATTTGCTGCTTTTAGAAGCTTGTTAATAAAAATATTCTTTTTATACTGTTATTTCAGTACTATTTAATACTTGTAAAGTGTTTTCAACTAAAATTTTACTGTAAGAAAGTAAAATTATTCAGATATGTAAATTAAAATACAGATAAACACTATTTGAAAGTTTAGTAAACGGGTACTTCATAGGATCGTATTCTATTTGGTTATTTAATTATATTCATTAAAAATTGTAGAAGATAAGCAATAGACCATATTTAAGATCTAGTTAAATTTTCTTAAAACGTTATAAATGTAATATAGAAAAATAAAAGGGTCGCCTTCTTTTATTTATTAAACAATATGGTGCGAGTCTCATTTTAAGAGATTGAGACCGCTGCCACTTCGAAAATGACAAAGAAGCTTCACGTATACTATATTCCAGGCGAAACGTTCTCGAACATACTAATAGCAGTGGCGTATGTATAATTACTGTTGTGCGGAGAAGTTTTACTTTCAATATTTATTTGAAAAAATGTTTTTTCTTTAAATTCGGTGACAGATAACTGCTTTCAGTAATATATGCACGGTAAGTTGTAGGTTAGATTCCGGTAATGACAGCCGGCTGCATATTGTTTTAGTTATTTTGGCAATCTACCGCGTATTTTCAACATCACCTTATTAGATATGAGAAGAATAGAGAATCATTTCCTGATCAGATGCCACTACCTGGGCTGTCAGGACTAATAAGGACACCAGAGAAGAAATAACAATCAGGACCTTCATTTTCTGATCTGATCAAAAAATCCAATATGAAACAACATTCAGAGATATTTACTTCAACTACCATGAAAGAAGTGTTAGATGAAAAAAAAAATTAATTGAGCTGAGAAGGAAAAATATGAAATAAAATGCAAAAAAACAAAGGTACGAAACGAAAAATTGCAGAAGACGATTATGCACAAGAACAAATAGAAACACAAAATAATGAACTCAAAAGAAATGTTGAAAGAAGCTGTAACAATGTAACAATCTTTGATTTACCCAATTTTCAGCTGTCTTTTGTAACAAATAAAGCTACTATTCACAGAATGGCTTAGGGGGCCGGCATTCCCCACCTTTACCCTAATTGATGAATTAGTCAAAATTATTTTTATTTTGATAACAAAGTATATACTTTTCTAAAATGAGGGTCTTCCTATTTCTTCAATTTTAGCATATACTTTTAATATTCTGTCGTTAAGATTAAAAAAGCAATTTTTGTTTAAATAAGGTTATTACAATTAATTTATTTAAAGTGTTTATATAAATCAGTAAAAGTGGAAATAAATTGTGTCAAAAAAGCAGTTTTAGTGTACAAATAACAGGTCGGCTGAAAAGTCCCCGGTCTGACCTATAGATGACGACACTAGAATTAAATCCATTTTATTTTTAGATAGTATCAACCTTCAAAAGATTCGTGTAAAAATTTGACAGCTGTCGGACTATTAGTTTGTGAGATATTGCATTTTTAGAGAAGCAACTTTTGTTATTTTCAAAAAGATGGAAAAAAAAGAATTTCGTGTGCTTATTAAATATTGTTATTTGAAAGGAAAAAATACAGTTGAAGCAAAAGCTTGGCTTGATAATGAGTTTCCGGACTCTGCGCCAGGAAAATCAACAATCATTGACTGGTACGCAAAATTCAAGCGTGGTGAAATGAGCACCGAAGACGGTGAACGCAGTGGACGCCCAAAAGAGGTGGTTACCGACGAAAATATCAAAAAATCCTCAAAATGATTTTGAGTGACCGTAAAGTGAATATGATCGAGATAGCTGACACTCTAAAGATATCTAAGGAACGTGTTGGACATATCGTTCACGAATATTTGGGTATGCGGAAGCTCTGTGCGAAATGGGTGCCGCGCGTGCTCACAATCAACCAAAAACAGCAACGAATTGATGATTCTGAGCAGTGTTTGCAGCTGTTAAGTCGTAATAAACCCGATTTTTTGCGTCGATATGTGACTATGGATGAAACTTGGCTCCATCACTACACGCCTGAGTCCAATCGACAGTCAGCTGAGTGGATTGCGGCCGGTGAACCGCCACCAAAGCGTGGAAAGACTCAACAGTCAGCTGGCAAAGTTATGGTCTGAGTTTTTTGGGATACACACGGTATATTGTTCATCGACTATTTGGAAAAGGGAAAAACAATCAACAGCGACCATTACTGTGCATTATTGGAGCGATTGAAGACCGAAATCGCGAAAAAACGGCCCCATATGAAGAAGAAAAAAGTGTTGTTTCATCAAGACAATGCACCGTGTCACAAATCAATGAAAACGATGGCAAAATTGCATGAATTGGGCTTCGAATTGCTTCCTCACCCACCGTATTCTCCAGATCTAGCCCCCAGTGACTTTTTCCTTTTCTCTGACCTGAATAGAATGCTCGCGGGAAAAAAATTTGGCTCTGATACTGAGGTAATCGCCGAAACTAAAGCCTATTTTGAGGACAAACCGAAGGAGTACTACAAAAATGGTATCGAAAAGTTGGAAGGTCGCTATAATCGCTGAATCGTACTTGAAGGCATCTATGTTGAATAAAAAAAATGAATTTTGTCAAAATATTGTGTTTTACTATGGTAGACCGGGGACTTTTCAGCCGACCTGTTACATTAAATATTAGACTGTTAAAAAAATAAATACAATAAACTACTACTTACTTGTACAACAATATTGTAAGTTGTAAATTTGGATAATCCCTGTAGAGTAGCTTCACCACCAAAATGTGGTCTAACCTCGACACTTTTAAAAATATAATTTTGTGCTACAATATTTGTATCTTCACTTATGTATTCCTGATATCCAACGTGATAACCGAGTAAATTTCCATTCCAGGACTCTCTATCCGGAGGTTCCCAAGTAACAACTATTTCCGTAGAACTCTTCGGTTCTGCTCTAATGTCTAAAGGGGCCCCATTTGGAACTTAAACATACAATAAAATGCCTTATCAAACACTGAATTTATAATTAAGATAACGATTTAAAGAAATATCAATATTAAAAAACAATATTGGTTAAAAATTTTATTTTTCAACTGGAGCAAACAATTTTTTTAAGAACTCGTAGGTATTTTACCTTCTTCCAAAGTATTGACCTGTACAGGTTGACTTGGTTCACTCAAACCTAATCTATTTTCAGCAAGTAATCTCAAATGATAAATTGTTGCTGGATGTAGATTCTGCAAAGTTGTGGTTGTTTGAGATCCTGGAACGGTAACTTTGAGTGGTTGACTAGGCCACGTTTCTGAAACAAAAAATAATATAGGTATTAAAAATAATTATACAATGCGGTCCATATGTATGTAATAAATTCATTTGTAGCGTTATTATGTACTATATGAAAAAAACCTGAAACAGGTCGATTTTTATTCTTAAATTGACAATTTACAGTGTGAAAATATTATCCCCCTCCAGCACCCCTTCGGAATTATAAGCACCCCCTCGAAAATTTTAAATTACAAAGGGGGTCGTGTGGAACCTCGTTGGAAAGGGATTTTAGTCCTCTGTTCAGCAATATAAAGTTTTTTAAGTTTGGTGCAATCATAACTGAGAAAATTGATTTTTAAGATGTAAAATTTTGATAATGTCTCTAACACAAAACTTTACGTAGAATGGAGATAATAATGTCACATAATGATTAAAATGTGTTTTTCAATGTATTTGACACTTAAATTAAATGTTCAAAATGACCAACATTCACTTCTTGACAATAACCGAGGCGATATTGTTTGGTCTATTAAAATAAATTTAGAAATAATCAGGTATTTTCGTATCTGTTCTGCTAAATATTAGGAAAAAACTTTGAAGATATTAAAATAATAGTCAAAAAACTAAATAAACAATTGATATAAATCTAGTAGGCTGCTGTCATTAAGGTATTTAAAGTTACTAAAAGACGTCAGTATAATATTTGTGCGCGTATTAAATTTAATTATATAAGATAATATTCACGAGTAAAAGTACTAACTTTTAATTTTAAATAAAATAACAGTGCTACCTAATTCGGATTGTTAATTTACTTTTTACAAGATGCGTTTTGAATAGGTTAAAGTGAATTAGACTTTAAATTCGATAACTTGGTTGTCTACATAAGTTTGGAATGCTGGAATGAGTGGTTCATTAATCTACTTATAATATAAGAAAATATGGGAACTGTAGATCCAGCGGTAGAATAAGGTAGGTCGATACACTGAATTGATCGAAAACATCGGAGACATGGGCCACAAAATACATAAGTAATTCGCACTGCTAAAGAGCGCATCTCTGGTACATATCATGGAAAAACTGATGATTTTCAATTTTGCAATATTTAGTAGCTGAAGGTAGGAAGGAAGGAAATGTTTAAATTACTTGTAGGTAATATTATGAATTTTTAGAAGTAAGGATAAAATATGATAAATTAAAAATCTATTTAGTTATTTATAATTAGAGATATATCAAATGAGCATTTGTTGATTTGTGTCTAAAAGGTTCTGTGGAATCTTTATTAAGATATGCGATATTGGCTTGGGGAAGTCTATATAAAAATGCACTAAAAACCCCTAAAAACAATTCAAAAATATATCCTAAAAATCATTTTTAGAAAGACAAAAAGATATCCTACTAGTCAACTTTATAATGAAAAAATTATTTCAGTCAGATCTTGATATATTTTAAGTGTTTGTTCATACATGCATATGAATAATTAATTTATTGTATATGCAAATAATTCCTAGTGTACAAGGAATAATGTGAATAACACCAACACCAACAAATGCATAAACCAGTTTCACCATCACGAGTTAGGTTAGGTTAGGTTAGGTTAGGTTAGGTTAGGTTAGGTTAGGTTAGGTTAGGTTATTTCATAGATGACGTACAGTAAGTCACTTTTGACTTACTTTTTCCCCGAGGTAAAGAAATTTTACTCCCCAGCAACGACTCCTACAATGAGGCCAAGAAATGCATACTTGGGTAGAGGTAAGTGGAAAAATTATTTATGTACATGTGTAAACGTAGTAGAAGTACATATTTATTCATTGGTGGGAGACAAAGTGTTTTAAGACCTAGGGATTGAAGTATGGTTAATTAAAAATTTTCAGTATTTATACAAAATATTCGATTAATATTCAGTAACTTTACTTTGGGATACCGGCATTGAAGGGAACGAAGAAGCGGAGCTTCTACCCAGAAAAGTTGCTGACGGAGTATTTATAGCAAATAGCGTAGCCAGAGTAACAATATCTAGCTGGGTAGATCGGAGGAGAGGTTCCTACTGCTTCGAGCTACAGGGTTTAAGACATTCAAAGCCATTCAAAGAGACTCTAAATGGAGGTCCCAAGAGCTGCTGCATATGAGCAGACAGGATCTGCGGACTGCAGATTCTGTCACGCTGAGGATGAAACGAAGGAGTATATCTTGTGTAATTACCGAGAGCTCGATAGACTAAGGATCAATACATTTGGTTTTTATCCACTAAGGACTTCATGGAAGTGTCGCCAACGACCCTGATGAACTTCATCAAAAGCTTAAGGTTTATAGAACGACTATAACCTAATCAGTTATTACCTAAAAATAGTATTGGATATTTTTCACACAAAAAAGTAGCAATTTTCTTATATATTCGGAAGCTATTTTCTTCATCTTTTTATTTGGATTTACCTTTTGTTTAACTTTTAAATCTATCCATTGAACAAATCCACAGTCAATAAATATAACAAAGCAAACATAACTTTTAAATCTAGATATATTAGGATTTTTCTAAATACTGAATAAAAAAGTTATTTTTGGTAAAAATAGTATAGAATCACTAAATCGACCACGTAGAACACGAAAATAGCTTCAAAATTGCAAAATTCCTGATAGTTTCTAAGAAAATTGAAAACTATCCAGTTTTACTGTACTATTTTGCCTCCGATACATTCCCAATCAGATTTAACGGTGTTCTATACATCGTAGCAAACAACTGATTGCACCAATCGATTCAGCGTCCCAAAAAACCCTATTTTTCATATTTTTAAGCATTTTCAACAAAAAAAATTTTACTTAAGAAAATGGCAAGGCAAAGACATTTGAACTTGCCTCTTCAAAACTTGGTCAAATTCTAATTTTAGTTATTTTTGACAAAAATAGTCTAGAACCACTAAATCGACCACGTAGAATAAGAAAATAGCCTCAAAATTGCAAAATTCCTGATAGTTTCTAAGAAAATTGAAAACTATCCAGTATTACTGTACTATTTTGCCTCCGATACATTCCCAACCAGATTTAACGGTGTTCTACACATCCTAGCAATTTATATTTTTAAGCATTTTCAACAATTAAATTTTACTTAAGAAAATGGCAAGGCAAAGACATTTGAACTTGCTGTCTTAAAAATTGATAAAATTCTAATTTCATTAATTTTTGACAAAAATAGTACAGAACCACTAAATCGACCACGTAGAATAAGAAAATAGCCTCAAAATTGCCAAATTCCTGATAGTTTCTAAGAAAATTGAAAACTATCGAGTTTTACTGTACTATTTCACCTCCGATACATTCCCAACCAGATTTAACGGTGTTCTACATATCCTAGCAAACAACTGATTGCACCAATCGATTCAGCGTCCCAAAAAACCCTATTTTTCATATTATTATGCATTTTCAACAAAAAAAAATTTTTACCTGCTCCCGGTTTGTATTGAATAATGTAGTTCAATATGGGGCTATTTCCAGCGTAAGGTTGAGTCCATGATACACCAATCGATCTTGAAAGCTGATCCATGACACGTACGTTTCTGGGAGGTTCCGGAATTTCTTGAATAATTAGTTGAATATTCATATCATCACTTCCATACGCGTTGCTGGCCGAACAAATAAAAATTCCTGTATCTTGTCGTATTGTCCTCTCTATACCCAGTTCCGATACCATTCCTTCCGCTAAAACTTGTTCTCTTATTGTGTATCTATAATTAAATAGACAATTGTAAACTTTTAAGATATATTTTACATATACAGGGTGAGTCATAACTATTGGGACATAGACTAAGGACAGGTTATTTGGACCAAAATATGGCTATTGGGCCAAATATGCCTTAATATAATGTTGCTGAGAAAAAAGATACAGGGTGTTAAAGTTAATTTTTGTTTTTTGTTTTTTGCTAATAGTTTCCCTGTATATTTATAAATTGATATCAAAATTGGCACAGAGGCATAATCTTAGACAAGAAATAGTATTTTATTTACAATTCCACTATCAAATACCAAACTAATAAACAAAGTTGCAACTAACGTAAGGTTTCCGTTTGGACGATAAATCAAAACTAAACACACTTTAACTTAAAAGAACTCAAACTAAATGTTCTACATGGTCTCCTCCGATTTCTATGCCTTTTCTAATTCTTTTTATAAAGGATTTTCTGTTATTCTTTCCCCTTATAAGATTAGCTGCATTTTGAATGTATCTCCAAAGTTCGTCTCGTGTATTAATTTCATTGGCATAAACTAAGGACTTCATATGTCCTCAAAAATAAAAATCTAGCGGGTTGTACTCAGGACTTCTTGGTGGCTATTGAAAATCACTGCCTCTGCCAATCCATCGTTGAGGAAATACGTCATTAAGATGATTTCTAACAGCTAATGAAAAATGAGGTGGCGCTCCATCCTGCATAAACCACATTTTTCTTCTTACATCCAGTGACAGATCATCTAAAATATCACTAAGAGTATTTTCCAAAAAGAATAAATAAGAATCTCCATTTAAATTCGGAGGAAGAACATAAGGCCCTAGTAGTTGGTCGCCTATAATGCCACACCAAATATTCAATTTAAACTCATGCTGAAAATGTCTAGCTTTAATAGCATGCGGGTTTTCTTCTTCCCAATAATGACTATTTCGCCAATTAAAAACCCCTCGTCTGGTAAAAGTTGCTTCGTCGGCGAACTTAATATTCTTAATAAAGTGTCTGTCATTGCGATGTTTATTCAGAATACGTTGGCAAAACTGTAACCGTCGTGGAAGATCTGTTGGAAGTAAATTTTGAACAGGAGTAAAGTGATAAGGATGGAGATTATCTTTTTTTAGAATTCTAATTATAGACGACTGACTCATGTTGCTGCTGATAGATGTCGTGAACTTATTTCAGGATTTTCATCTACTCGAACCAAAAGTTCATCTTCTTGATTAAGTGTGATTTGTTTTGGTCGACCACCCCGATTTTTAGTGTGAAATGACCCAGTTTCACCTAAACTACGATATAATCTTGCAAAAGTTTTCTGATTTGGTTGCCTTCTGTTTGCGAATAACATTCCATACCTTCTGGTATGGAATCTGGAACAATTATCTGACAGTCCAAAGCATACTTTTCATAAATGAATTAATATTTGAAATCCTTTTTTAAGACTCTAAGCAGTTCAACTGCGTTTTTATCGAAAACGGTTGAAATTATCATGTTTAAACAAGAGTACCAATTTTACGTAAAAATTATGTTTACGTCATATTTTCTAATAAAAATTACTAAAAAATTTCATCAGAATTTCATCAATTTGATCATTAGGAATGATCCACGTGGCGCCCTCTATGACAAAACGTAAAATTGTAAATAAAATTCTATTTCTTGTCTAAGATTATGCCTCTGTGCCAATTTTGATATCAATTTATAAATATACAGGGAAACTATTAGCAAAAAACGAAAAACAAAAATTAACTTTAACACCCTGTATCTTTTTTTCTCAGCAACATTATATTAAGGCATATTTGGCCCAATAGCCACATTTTGGTCCAAATAACCTGTCCTTAGTCTACGTCCCAATAGTTATTACTCACCCTGTATATAAAATATTTATAATATCGAATTAACGATATTATAAAAAATAAAAGTGAGTTAAAAAAGTATGTTGAGGAAGTAGGTGTTAACTTGGAGAAAAAACGAAAGTTTTCGGAATCAGAAGGATTGGCAGTGGATCAAGTCGTCTACAATTGATTTTGCAAAGCCAAAGATAAAGCAATTGCAATATCTGGGCCGCCTCGAGAAAAAACAATCGAGGCAGCAAGCAGTTTGAAGATGGAAAATTTTACAGTATCAAATGGATGTTTGGAAAGTCATAATATAACGTTTAAATCAATTTGTGCTGAATCATCAGAGGTTAATTTGGACGACGTAGAGGATTGGAACGAATGTGAATCTCCAAAATCCACTTTATCTAATATGAGCGAAGTGTGTGAAAAATTGAGGGACGTAGAAAATTATTTATTGTGCAAAGAGAATGGTGAAATATTTATGGATGTGTCTCGAATTTTACTTAAATGTGAAGCTAAGATTCTTAAATCAAAGCTAAAAAATGTAAAACAAACAAAAATTGACACCTACTTTAAAAAAACATAACATCTGTTTTTTCCTTAGTGTAGTAGGTATGTATGTAGTTTTATGTTTTGTATTTTGTTATACATATAGGTATTAAAGTAGTTTTCCGTTTATGTATAGAATTATATTTTCTTTAATTGATAAAATAAACAAAAATCTAAATATTTTCTATTTGTCGACTGCAAAACCTGACAATAGCGGCCACCTTTATATAACGGCCAATAGTTCTTTCATTTTTAGTGGCCGTTATTGACAGGTTATACTGCAGTTACATAATAGATAATAGTTGTATCCTTAGGTGTTTAAGTAACATTTACCTTTGATCCCCATCTTTGGATATATGCTGACCACCTACTTTCCAATTTATTTCCATTGGTGTATCTCCAAGAGCGGAACATTGTAAATGAGCTTGATCTCCTTTGACTACTTGAAGCTGCTTCGATTTTTGTGAAAAGTAGGCAGGTGCTAAAAATTAACAATAGCAACAATTTACACATAACAAAACAGAAATAAATAATATTCTAATTATCTTCAAACAGTTGTAGTTTGTGACTAATTCTTATTGATTGTAAGTATGGATAAAATGTTGAACCGTTATATTTTAATATGTTGAAGTCTACATTGGAAAATATCTTTTGATATTTATATGTATTTGTTATTTTCCTTTGATATTTGGTTTTAGAATCATCCATCAGTCTGTTGGTGAGTGGTGCTGAATATAAGTCTCCATTAAATTTCTCTACTGGGCTATATTTTCAGCTGTTTGAATCCTGTGTACATATTTTCTTTCTATATCGTCGCTACAAAGGTTTGGCAGTCTACCTGTGTTTCTTTTGTCTGTACGGATTGTCCAACACTTTAGAGACCGTAACAAATAAACAATAACCACGTTGGTTTGCATGATCTTCAATTATTAAAAATTCTTTATTCCGATTGGTTTAACTATTTGGCAACCCTGCTAAAACATTCTTATCAATTTGCTTCTTTCTACAGCGACTGTACTTCTTTCTATCGAACTCAAGAATACAGTTTCATGTAACCAATAGAAAGGTGATAGAATGAAAGTAGGGAGTGCTCCCTAGGGAGAGTTCTATTCTATCACCGTCAAGAATAGGGGTCCTGAATAGATACCGATACTACTGTAAGACTGTAAGGGGTGGCGTGCTGCTAAAAATAAACGAATTGTTTTTTGCAGTTCGCTGCGTTGCCACGTACTAAATGTTTTTGCGTAAAGAGTTACATTAAATCTTAACAGTGATTTAATTTAGAAAATATAAATAAAACAAACTACAAAGTACTCGTGGAAAAGCTCCACGAGGTATATTATTACAAGGTATATATATTTTTTAATCTTTATTATTAACATACCGTTTACTCTTAGATGTATCACTTTGCTAACTCCAGTTCCAATATTATTTTTTCCTTCGCATAAATAATGTCCTTCATTTTCTTTCGATATGTGTAAAAATATTAAAGAACCGTTTTGATATTGTTGGATATTTGGCTCAAAAAGAAAGTCCTTATATTCTCCAGGCTGCTCACCTAAAAATAGATTAAGTTTAATCTGCTATAAAATTATTATTGTAGAAACATAGCTTATTATAGATTATTTGGCAAAACAATCTTTATGTTTTTAAAAATCGGGGATTATTTAAATTTGACATTTTTCAGGACTTTCTATAAACATGTACAGTAACCGAAATAAAGAATTTATTCCATTTGGACTGTCCACACTGTATATGTAATTAGTTAATAACATAAAATTTAACTATTTATTAACCCTCATAAGATTTGCAAATTACATACCTACAGCCTTTTTCCATATGATTGTCGGCTTAGGATAACCATCAGCTTGGCAGTGAATTATTGCTTCTTGGCCAGCAGCTACACTTGCATCAGAAGGTTCTACTGTCCATCGTGGCGGAACTAAAGCAAAACAGAAAGAAAATATGATTATATGAAAATAAAACTGTAGTATCGTCAATAAAAGTTTTTACAAAAAACATTTGTTTTCTTCAAGCGTATAATAAAAACTGTGTATTATGTTCTTCAACACAAACAGTAGAAATAGCCTATTCTTTTACTGGTATAATAATGAACTCTCATTATTATACTAGTAACAAAATAATAAGAAACGATAGCAACGTCTTATGGGTGTTATAATCAAGAAGGCAGGAACTGTCAATTTCATTATTTAATTTTGATGTTTTGTTAGTTTTGAAAAGTGTCAGACTCTGAAAGTGTTCCTACCTAATTCAAACTGCAAAAATGTCTCAAGACTTAGAATGTACGCCTCCGGAATTAGTTGAAATAGCTAATTCCAGTATTGAAACTCTAATTCCAACGAAGTCGCGTAAACTGTATGATTTTGCATACGAAAAATTTCTAAAATGGTGCAATGAATATAATGTACAGCAATACACGGAAAACGTTATGCTTGCATACTTCACGAATTTGTCCAGAAAGTTTAAAAGTTCTACTCTATGGGCACAGTATTCAATGATTAAAAGTCAATTAAACATTAAACGTAATGTTAAAATAGAAAAATATAGCAAATTAATTGCATTTATAAAGCGCCAAGGAGAAAATTATACACCGAAAAAATCAAAAGTATTAACAAAAGATCAATTTGATAAATTTCTCAAGGATGCACCGAATAATGTTTATTTAGCAACAAAGGTAGGTACTTTCTTATTTCTTTTTAATCATTATTACGTTTATTAAACCGTTGACAGTGATATCTACTCGCAGATCAATATTTAACTTGACAGCAAATATTACCTCATTTCCTACTCATAACATTTAATGACGGTAGCTCAGTGGCAGAGCTTTTGTCTTCGGTCGCGAAGGTCAGCGGTTCTAATCCCAGTGCTACCAGCTTTTTTTTATTTATTTCAACGTTTGTTTTAGGTTATATTAATATTTGGATTCACAGGAGCCCTTAGATGCGATGAACTTGTTAATTTAAAGTCTAGCGAAATCCAAGATTTGGGATTTCGCCCAGTTTGCACAGCCTCGGCTAGCGCCTCGGCAGTACAAGAACCTCAACAGGCTCAACAATAATGTTGGCCTTCTACTCCTAGGAACACAATATACTATAATGTAACGTAAAGTTTACTTCATGCAATTGATTCTCGCCATTATATAAAAATTATATAAGTTTTTTTTTTCGAAATTAACTTAAGAAAAACTGACATACTATGATATAGTGATATACTATGATATTGTTACATAAGATATTCTTTTTTCCAAATTTTTAACTATTTTAATTTGCAAAAAATTTTAAGGGCGAAATTTAATATTTACTTCTCGAATGTTAACATTACACAATTGTAGGTAGGTAGGTATAAGAAAATTATTATCAGTGATTTCTGACATTTTTCAATCTTATGTCAACGATAAGTTTAGTTCTTGTTTGTTATTAACCTGCTACTTCATAATATAATGAAAACTTGTCTCTGCTTTTCTGTAAAAACAAAAAGTTTTGATTCACAAAAAATATATTTTTTTAATTTATTATTTCAATAATTAACAATATTTTTTTATTAATTTATCCTTGTTTCATGTATTAATACAAGACCTATTATATTTTTCTCGATTTAATTCTCTATGAATTTTTGCCTTTTTAATTAAAACTTTAAAAATACCCGTGAAATTTTTTTTATAAATTCTACAATGAACTCTGAAAGTTGAAATAAATACATAATCATTCGAGCAGAATTCAGGAAAATCGCCGGATTCTCTATAAAAAGTGTTTCCGTTTAGCGTTTTTAATTTACGGAATATATGAAATATTAAATTTTCAATGAACACAGAATCTATCCAATAACCATATGACTAGTGTTATAACAGGCAGCTTTTAATTATACTTATCGACATTTTTTTAATTATGCCGATAAAAATTTTAGATGGATGCCATAAATCAATTTTTCTTTAGATTATTAAAAAAATAGCAATAAAAACCATCCTAGGTTACATTTCGTTTGGAAATTCATTATAGTAGAGTTTTATGACACGGATTTTAAGGATATTTTATATACATTTGAAAACAGTAAATAAAAATACCAACTTATCATCCATCGAAAGGAGACAAATTAAGATGGCGACATAGTAGCAAGAGTAAGGATTTTTAAAACAGATCCATAATTTATCAGAGTAAGAAACGAAATTAAAAAAAGCCCTCCCATTGTTTCAATATGTTTTTTCCTCGTATTAACAACAATAAAATCATTAATATAACCAAAATAAAAAAATCCAATGACAATTTTAAGCACAGTTTAAGAAGTCGTTTAAGTCGTTTAAGAAGATACGTACGAGTATATAAGATATTTTATATAAATATTTTTTGTTTGGAAACAGAGCGATTTGCAAATCATTACGATTTTAAAATAACTAAACTTTAACGAGATATTACAAAGCGCAGCGCTTTTTCGTTTTCTGTGTCTATATGTAGAAACAACGGTCTTTACCGTGGAAAAAAAGTATCAAAAAATGATATCAGAAATAAAAAATGTAAGCCAAAGCATAAAAATAAAGTATAGTTACCATTAACGGTGAGTGGAACGACGTATTTTTCGGCGCCAGCAACGTTGCTTGCAATGCACGTATAATTTCCGCTGTGGGCGGAAGTTACCTGATCAATAATTAACGAGGAAGCAAATTCATCAATTCGCCTTACGACGGTTCCCAGAGCTGCATTGTTCGACACTACTTTAGAATTTCGTTCCCAACGAAATGTAATTGGCAGATCGCCTTCCATGATTTGACACGTGATGGCTGCTCGCATACCTTCTCTTAACAAATCTGTCATCGGATTTATCGGCAGAATTTTTGGAGGAACTGAAAATATGAATATTACTTTTTAATAACAGTATCCTTAAAAATGATAAATAATTATTATAAAGTTTATACAGTATGTATTAACACAAGATGTTAAGGTGGAATAAAAAATGTAGTATCTAGTTTAATATACAAAATATAATCGAATTTCGGACCTGTATATAATTATTTCTGTTCTATGGTATAATTATGAGTTCTTTGATTATTTAACTTTATAAACCCTTTCTTTTCTTACTAATTTTGATATATGGTAACATGACAATTACCTATGACTTGCAAAACTTATTGTTTTAATTTTATAGCGTGGTCAAAGTACACATATAGCTTCACTAAAAAGACAAAAATTTCACATTTGAGTATTTAAAAGGGTTGTACTTAATATGAAAAATTCTTTACGAAAATAGGTATGCAATTTTCCGGAAAATTCTCGGGAGAAAAATTTTGTTTTTGTTTTTTCACTCTAATTGTTTAAATAATAAATATATGGAAAAAAGTTTTAATTAAAATTTGTAGCTGATGCAATTATCTACAAAATTTGTCTGAAAAGTTTTTCTGTAAATTGATTCGTGGGTGCGCGCGAACGTCCCGTGAGCCGAATTTATTGAAGGCTCGATTTAAAAGTTAATAATTTAAAGGTTGTGATGCAATGAAAAAACAGACAAAGTAATATAAAATGTAGAGAAAGACCTCAACTTTCAAAAAAAATTATTTTCAAGTTTAAAAAAGTAAATTTTCTAACTGTAAAATCCATTTATTTATAAAAAAACGAGCAGAAAAACGTCAATAAACAATTATATTTCCTATTTAATTAATTATTGTCGCAGCGAAAATTCCTTTTAAATTTAACATTTCAAATGATCATTGAACATTATTATCACAAAAACAAAGCGAAAAATGTTTAAATTTTCAAACAAATGCTTTTTAAAAATCTCTGTTTTTTACATGCTTAATTTCAATCGTTTTTTTCAAACTTTATTTAATTATATCTTTTTTCCAAATTAATATACTACAATGAAACTTTATCTGTAAATACTTTGATGTATATACTTTCAAAACTATTATACAGTTTTTCTTTTAATATCAAATTTTTTAAATAATAGACATTTATTTATAATAAGTGCTAACAGGATTATTCAGATTTTTGCCAGCTTGATAATAATTGTATAGAGAAGCGATCGCGATACATATTAACACACCTATGCGTCAGGTACGAAAGAGAAGGGAGTACGAATGAAGGTGAAAAAGCAGGTGAGAAAGCCGCTGGCAGCTGCTTCTCCGCGCCGTCGCGCTGTGAGCCAGCGCGCATGCTCTTACTCTGTAGAAGCAGACGAGTTGACGTATAGTAGTATCATGGTCCTTAATTCTTATCTCATGGAATAATTTTATTTTTAATTTTTATAATTTTTTGATTCAAAAAATTGCAAAAATATATAATAGTCAAAGAAGGTTTACGTGAAAAATCGCTAGAATTTTCTTGAAAAACCAATTTAATGATAAAAAAAGCACGGGATATTCTGAACATATTGATCAACAACAATACTTTATAAATGAAATATATTCGTCGTCATAAATACTAATTAAAATTATAAATGAAACTTCGAGAATTCGCTTATTTCAACGGTAGCATTTGGAAAATCGTATGTATCTTTTCGGAAAATCTAGTTACAAAAAAAGTTTCAAATAAATTTTTTAGATTAAACCATTATCTTTTAAGTACACAATGTTTAATAATTAAATTGTTTAATTTCTCAATGTTTATTAGAAAGAATTAGTAAAAAAACGACTTTTTAGGAGAGTTTTATGTGGAAAATCGGTGATAATTCATTAAAAAATTATTACAAAAAAGAATTTTTTTATATAATTTTAGATACCTTCATTTATAGCAAATTTTATGTGAAACAATTTTTTCTACGGGTCATTGTATATTTACTATCTTAAAATTAAAAAATTGATGATGTTTAAAAGTAGTATTAGAAAAATTTGGTGTATTTCAAAAACTAATGAAAATATCAGAAAACTTTTCAAACAAATTTTGTAGGTAAATGCATTAGCTACAATTTTTGATTTAA
The DNA here is from genome assembly GCA_035357415.1 of Ophraella communa. Lineage (NCBI taxonomy): Eukaryota > Metazoa > Arthropoda > Insecta > Coleoptera > Chrysomelidae > Ophraella > Ophraella communa. Next base: position 32,213,271 of record CM068993.1, read on the forward strand.
ACATTTTTCATTATTTAAACAATTAGAGTGAAAAAACAAATCAAAAAATTTTCGACCAATGTTTTTCCGGAAAATTGCTTACCTAAATTCGTAAACATTTTCTTATATTAAGCACAATCCTTTTAAATACCTAAATTTGAATTTCCAAATTTTTTGTACATTTTGCAGCATTTTACGAATATTTTGTGTACTTTGACCACGCTATTACTGTACTTTCTGTGTTATATTTTTTAACGTAAACTATGATGGTTGTCTATGTTTAATTAAATTTAATGGAACATTAGTCGACGTTTTATGAAGGGGGATCAAATAATTTATAAACTTTACCTATGACTTGAATTTCAACATCCCTCCTAGCAGTATTCCTCTGTCTGTTTTGAGCTTGACAAGTATACGTGCCCGCATCCTCTCTTCGTTGGGTCTGCTCGATAACCAGTGTGCCGTTGGCATATACCCTCTGACGACGATTGATCGGAAGTAGTTGACCCTCACGTTCCCATGTTATTGTTTCAATAGGGTACCCTGCTACAGGACACTGAAATAAGAAGAAAAAGTGATTTAACAAGAAGCATGAAAGGATTTATTTTTACCAAAAAAAAATGTAGGAATGTTGTATTCTATTTGTTAAATATTCTAACCAAAATATTAAACTAAATGTTCAAGTGTTCACCGTTAACAGTGTGATAATATAGTCCATATAGAAAGGACAAGGAGTAATAAATCATTCATTTAAGAAGATTTCATAGATGTACCAAAATATATTTTAAGATGCAAGTGTTGATGATATTGTGGAATTAACGGCTGCTATGTTGTGTGTTGCTAAATCAACAATTTATAGATTACTAAAAGAAAGCAAGAATGGAACTCTTCAACCCCCTAAAACTCCTTCAGGCCGAAAACCAATTGAGATCGATGAGTCATTAAAACAAAGACTAAGGCGTAAAGTCTATGGATTTTACTTACGAAAGGAAATTCCAACACTTGACAAAATTATGACATCAGTGCAAGAAGAAATCTCTCTTGATAGATAAACCGGAAATAGTTTTTTGGAGAAGAGACTATTTAAGAAGCATTCGACATGCCAGAGAACAAAATTTGAAAATCTTCTACTTAGACGAAACATGGATAAATGCTGGATATACAGTTTCCAAATCTTGTCAAGATGAAAACATTAAAAGCGGAAGGCAGGTATTCGTGGAAGGTTTGTCGTTAGGTTTGCAGCCACCATCTGGAAAAGGAAAAAGACTTATCATTGTCCATGTTGGAAGTTCTGAAGGTTTTGTTGATGGTGGATTATTAACTTTTATTTCAAAACGCACGGAGAACTATCACGAAGATATGAATGGGGATGTCTTCGAGGAATGGTTTGTTCAAATGTTGGATCTGATTCCAAAAGGGGCTGTTATTGTTATGGACAACGCAAGTTACCATTCACTGTTACGAGAAGCATTGCCCACAAGTCGTTGTCGTAAAGCAGTGGCTTATTTCGAAAAATATTAAGTTTCCAAAAGATCCACTAAGGAAAGAACTTTACAGAATTGCAAAAATGAACAAGAATAAATACAAAACCTACATTGTAGAAGAAATGGCTTCTTCTCGTGGTATATCAGTTCTTCGACTTCCCCCTTATCATTGTGAACTTAATCCCCTAGAATTAATATGGGCTCAGGTGAAGGGGGAAGTTGGAAAAAAAATACTACTTTTAAAATAAACGATGTTGTGAAATTGTTTGAGAGTGCTGTAAGTCATGTTAGTAAGGAAAATTGGACAAACTGTATCGAGCATGTTATCAAAGTAGAAGCAAATATGTGGAAAATTGACAATATTTGTGATGATTTAATCGACCCTATTATTATTAATGTCAACAACGATTCTTCCTCTTCCGAGTCGGATATAGAATAAAATGTAAGTAATAAATGTATTCCAATAATTATTTCTTTTCATTTTTTATTATACTATAATTTAAAACATATTTTTTCCCAAAATACACACCACTGCATTGCGTTATTGCTTGATTGCTAATCCTTTAACAATGAAGAAACCCTAAACTTTGCTACAACTGAAACAAATACGGGGTCGATCTACCTGGTTTTTAGATTTACGGAAGAAATGTAATTTAAAGTAAGAGATTTATCAAAAATTTCATGGTGCTCCCTGTAAAGGTTTTGCATACTTAATTAGGGTTTATTACTCCTCGTACTTTTTGTACAGACTATATCTTATCCAGTAAGTAATTACTGGTACATGTAAAATTTTATTAAAATTGGTTCAGTAATTTTGGAGGGCAACATACATCGTGACACTAGATTTTTGTATATAAAAGAGGAATACGTATAAATAGTTATTTTATAATGTCGAAAAACAGTATTGCATTTTAACGGTTAATATCTTATACTAATAAATATAATGTATCAAAACATATTAAGACATTTATTTTTATTTAAAAATGTTAATTTACCTTAATATTTAAACTCATTCCCGCTATCCCAGTGATTTTGTGCATGTCTCTAATATACGGTAATCCGTAGACGTTAACTCTTGCACTGTGTGAAATTTTCCCCACTGTATTGTGTGCAGTACAGGTGTATTCTCCACCATCTTCAGCTTTTATATTGGTTATATTTACATGGCTAATTACATCATCTTGAATAGTAACATACTGACCTGCGAAAGAATGTTCAATTAAATATATACATATATATCAGTTCATATACATTTCTCTATAAATTGAAATAAATAGTTTTAAAATTCCTAATTCTTTTGTACTTTTTTGCATGTTATATTTTTCTCCCTATTCTTAATTATTCCAAAGATAGAAATGAATATAATCTTTATATAAAAGTGGTTGTATTATTGTTCAGTACACTAAGAAAACGCGCGTCGTGTAAACATCGCGCGTCTTGCCGTCTATATGCACGCTCTTACTTGCGCAAACAAGTCTCTGCAAGCATGCTCTCAGGCAAAACGTACTGTGTAGCCGGACCCTAAGGTTTGTATTTTATTTTCTAGTTAGTTGTATAGTGGTTGTATCTAAGATTTACGTTATTTTATTTATTTTAATCTTAAATTCTTTAAATCTTTACAAATATGTTACAATTTTTAAATAAAAATAGCATAAGCAGCAAACAAAAAAGTTCTATTTGTTTAATACAATAAAGCAAATATAATTATGTAACTGATATTGCTCGTAATAACTAACAATATTCAATTAAATTACAGTAATCCTCTATGTAATTAGTTCTACATCTGAGTAGTTAATGTCAACAAATATTTGATATTTGCTATGCGGTATTCCTCGATTCAGTAGATTTAATGTTTGAAGACGACTAATTTTCGATGTTACACATCTATGTATAGATACATAGAATGACTTACTAATAAATCATTTTAGCAAATTGCCTTTATTTCTACATTTTCTATTCCGAAATGTAATAATTTTAAATTGTTGGCTCTGTACAATGGAAGACCTGTTTTGCAAACAATTTTTAACAGAAGAGCTAGCGGTATTGGTTTGAACATTCCCTGATTTATTGAAGTTGTCAAAAAAGAACAAATCAACAAATTTGTTTTATAAATGGATTATAAAACTGATAACCTCTAGCTATTAGTTTATTTATTAAATAATGCGTTAATTTTAACTTTAAATGGTATTGTAAAAAAATAGTGTATGATATACCTGCTAAACGTGATTTTATTTTGTTGCCTTCTCACAAAAGAAAATATCACTCTTACAACTTATATTATAAATGACTATTTTTTACTATAGTACTATTTTTTCTATCAAGGTTAGTAACAAACACGCATTGGCATAGGATACTAATTGCGGTTTCCTCTATATAACTTTCCAAGGTCGATACTTTGCCTACACCTTATTGGGGTCTGACCTTGTACTATTGACATAGCTTTCCCTTGAATATAAATGTGAAAGGTTAAGTAAAACCTTTAACGTTGGTAACAGGCAAGCATTTGAATAATCCCAATCCACTGGGTTTTGTCCACCAAACTCCTGAACCACGTTGGTCTTATGATCCTCGTATATAACCAAAAGTTCATCTTTGGTGTGAGATTTTTAGATTTGTGGATTCCATGTCAGCTTCTGGTCAAATATTATACCTAGGTATTTAGTCTAACTTACAACTCTATCCCCTTGATCGATGGTGGCCTTAAGCCTTTTAGTGGAGGTGACTACTTCTGTTTTATGAGGTTTTGCCGATAAGCCCTAATCCTCACCACTTTCCAATTGCCAAGAGGACACTGAAGATGACCTTTCAACCAGACCTTTGCTGAGATTTTAAATGACCTAAAGAAACTATCAGAACAATTTTATATAAAGAAGATAAAGAGTCTGAATTGTTGGAATTGACACTCCTGTGTATCCAAGAATGAAAAAAGCAAGCATGTCGAAGTCACTGGAAGAGCGAATTTGTAAGAAATAGTCGTAGTTCGAAAAACATGTCATGGATCGAACCAAAACAAGCATCTTCCCATAACCAGCTATCCGTGAAGGGATTTTAGCCGGCAGAGGCACTCCAGTGCCATACTCGCCTGAAGACAAAGATTAAGTATGTCTTAAAAGGAACCCGAGTCTAAAAGAGGTGAAGTGAAAATCGGCGAAGTTTCCAAATGCTCCTGCAAAAGAAGACTTCCAGCATTGTACATTGAAAGGGAGCTTTCCATTGTAGAGTATTTCTTAAAATAAAACTGTCTTCCATAAGCAGTGTCAAATTGTCAATGAAATTATTTTTAACACAATTTAACTTACCGACTAGAAATCTAGGATGATCCGGTATAGGAAAACCATCTAATGTCCAAGTAAATTGAGGGGGTGGATTTCCTGTTGCAACACATTTTAGTGAAACGGTAGGGCCAGGTTGAAGAGTTTGTTCGGAAAACCAATACATGAGTTCGGGACCTGCATCTCCCATGTCGAGTTCAGCGATAGCTTGAGCTTGATCCCAATTGTTGCTGACTATGCATTGAAACATGCCTCGGTCTTCTTTAGTTAGGGATTTTACTGTTAATCGAGGAGGTTCGGCCATTACTTCCATTCGGTTATCTTGAGCAATTGGTTTTCCTGATAAAAACAAAAATATAATGAAATAAAAGGCAAATTCGAAAGTATTTCATTGCTGTAGGAAAAATAAATTTAAACTGAATAGTTTTATAACCTACGAGACAGAAGACCAAGTTAATTTTACAAAAATTCTGGTGAGGTGTACATGCTTCAAATTCATTTAAATTTCATATTTCTCTTACGGTATTTACTAAAAGATATTAGTTCAATTATCCAAAGTCATAAATTAGGTGAGGTACAACATTCTCTCCATGTTATTACATCTTTTTTGCTACGCATCATCAATTCAAAAGCAGTTTATATGTAGTGTAGTATTAAAAAATCATTAACTTAACAATATTTATGATACCTTTGAAATACTCTATTTATCTAAAAATGTCTTACCGTTATGCATCCAGCTTATTTGAGATATCGGATATCCATTGATAATGCACTGAAAAGTTGCGTCTTTTCCAACGTCAACAACTTGTACTTGTGGTTGTATGTGAGCGGACAATTGAGCAGTAACCTCCAACGTAACTCTTACGCTTTCTTCTCCAGCTGAATTGTTTGCATAGCAGATATAAACACCTCTATCATCCAACCTTACCTGCAAACAACAAAATTTATCAATATAGTGCAGTCGAATCACCTTTTTTTCATGACTTAAGTCCGAATTGAGATAGCTAAGTGGAAAGGGGTAGGTTTGATAATTACAAATCGAAAGGCGACCATCCAAGATCTTAGATGCGTGCAAGGGGTGCGTGGTAGGGGTGGAAAGGGGGTGAAAACGGTTTTTTGCAATTTGCAGCGTAAATGCGCATTTTATTGAAAAAAGTTAAATGGAAAAGTTGTAGATAATAAAAAAATCGACAACTTTTGTCCCAAACATTTTTTCACATAACCTAAAAATAAAGGCTAAAAATGCGAAAAACCATAATTTTCGTTTTTTATTTTTTACTCAGCGAAAAATCAATATTTTGTTATGAAATTCAGTACAGTGATAGCTTTTTGTGTCCCAAAAAAGTAGAATTTTTTTTTACGATAACTCAATTTTTTTCCGACATATTAACGATTTTCGAAAAAAAGACCTCATTTTGTAACGGCTCCCAAGGTCCGAATTTTTATTTTAGACGCCTCTTGAAGATCTCATTTTTTTCGTAATGACTTTAATTTTCATATACAATAATAAAAAAATACTACTCCTAGCAAAAAAATCGTTTAAAATCGAAAAAACTGTAAAATTCATAATTTTTCAGGCGTATCTTTTTCCTACCCTTCTACACGTTACATTACTCTCAAAAATATTTCATGTACATGCATTTAATTTATCACACCTTATTTCAGTTTGTAGGATTAAAATAAAGGAAATCATGGACGTTTATATTGATTAAAAAAATGAAAAAATTTATTTTATACGTGCATACGATGCTGGAATTATACAAAGAAAGTACAATTTTACTGTTTCTTATTTTTAATTATATCTCGCCCTTTTGACTTGCGAATTACATTCTTCTTCCTCTTGTACTTCTACTTCATCGTCATCTTCATCATTTTCGTCTTCATTTTCATCATCTCCGTCTTCATCTTTATCATGTTCGTCTTCATCTTCATTATCATTTTCTGATTCTTCTTCGTCAGATTCGACATTTTCTTCCTCTTCTAGCATGCGATTCTCATTTTGAAATGCATCGTTTTGGTCAACGTGTTCTGAAGGATGTACATCGGCAATTTATGTGATTGATTGCTCGATATTAGTACAATCATGAACGCCGTAGCAATTCTAGCATAAATTCGTACACTTTAAACCGTGTTTTCGACAACTGCATCTTGAAGAACTGCAACCTTTTTTGCAACTGCAGGAAATTTTTTTTAGCAGACTGTCTGGAATTAACTGTCCTTCAGTGTACTTTGGCATCAAAAATCCTTCCGAAGTTTGTTTCCAGCCCCACTCCGTAGGATTTTTGTTATTTCTAAGTCATTTTTGCAGTTGAAGGTATGCTCTAAATGTGTGTTTTCTAGCCGATCCTTCGGTGGGCGGTAGCTTCTCCAATTTAAAAGTAGCTTTAGTTGATGCCGCTCGATATATTTCAAATCGCAAATCATGTAGCGAAACACTTTCTTTCTTACTGTAAATGCCTGCTATTAATTTTTTTCCATTTTTTTCGATCAACTCCTTGTCAGCATGCTCATCATAAAAAGTATCAGCTAGATTTTCAAAGCTATTCATTGATATCAATGATTTAACTGACCTAACCTAACCTAACTAAGTTATGACAATCAGTGGAATGATTTTTTTAATCAATATAAACGTCCATGATTTCCTTTATTTTAATCCTACAAACTGCAATAAGGTGTGATAAATTAAATGCATGTACATGAAATATTTTTGAGAGTAATATAACGTGTAGAAGGGTAGGAAAAAGATACGCGTAAAAAATTATGAATTTTACAGTTTTTTCGATTTTAAACGATTTTTTTTGCTAGGAGTAGTATTTTTTTATTATTGTATATGAAAATTAAAGTCATTACGAAAAAAATGAGACCTTCAAGAGGCGTCTAAAATAAAAATTCGGACCTTGGGAGCCGTTACAAAATGAGGTCTTTTTTTCGAAAATCGTTAATATGTCGGAAAAAAATTGAGTTATCGTAAAAAAAAAATTCTACTTTTTTGGGATACAAAAAGCTATCACTGTACTGAATTTCATAACAAAATATTGATTTTTCGCTGAGTAAAAAATAAAAAACGAAAATTATGGTTTTTCGCATTTTTAGCCTTTATTTTTAGGTTATGTGAAAAAATGTTTGGGACAAAAGTTGTCGATTTTTTTATTATCTACAACTTTTCCATTTAGTTTTTTTCGATAAAATGCGTATTTACGCTGCAAATTGCAAAAAACCGTTTTCACCCCTTTCCACCCCTACCACGCACCCCTCGCACGCATCTAAGATCTTGGATAGTCGCCTTTCGATTTGTAATTATCAAACCTACCCCTTTCCACTTATCTACCTCAATTCGGACTTAAGTCATAAATTGGTCACTTTTTCACGTAATTCGACTGCACTAATAACTCAAATTTTTACAATACTTTTCGTAAAATGTTTTTGACGTCGAAAGTACTGGAATGCTAATGAGATTTCTCAAAGGGTTTTTGTTCACTTTTTTTAAAGATTTTATTAAACCTGTGTTTTCATATTGAATATGTTCGAAAATATAGAAATAAGAACACAAAACAAATAACTTTGTAACAAAACTTCCACCAAAAATAAGTTAACCTAATTAGTTATAATATATTTTATTGGGGTTCGAAATGCAGAGAAGTATAATTGTCTTACAAAGTCTAAGACAATCTAATCTAATCCAGTCTAGAAGCAGGAAAATCAATATACCTTTTCACATCAACGGAATGTCTTCTAGCATAAGCAAACAATAACCCCATTGCCTACATTACTGTGTTTATTTCTTCTGATAACAAATTGGCCACCTACTTTTCCGAACAAGGTAAAACCCTAACAGCTTCGTATTTGCAATTGAATACAGTGAGTTAATAAAATAACACATACATTTATTAAATAAACAATAATATAGGAAATTTCCGAAATCAGTTTGAAGATAGTTTAAGAATGCCTAGTCAAGATAAATGAACTAGACCAGAAGAACACTGTCACCCTACTATGGGTCACAGGACACATAGGACTAGAAGCAAACGAAACAGCAGATAAGCTGGCATAAAAAGAGCCGAAGCCTTACATTTGGGACCAGAACCATCTTATAAGTTCAGCAGTATCGCAATTTTGGGAAAACTAATAAAATAAATGGAGAGGGAAAAATCCAAGTACTGGAATCAGCTGTAAGGACTGGTTAGGTTAGGTTCAATGTGAGCGGAGCGTTTCCCACCCCTCCACTGCGGCCAAACTAGGGCCTATTGTGGCTCACCCCTAAGGGTCACAATTCGCCATCCAGTCTGCACTTATTAACAAAGTCCAAGATCGATTTTGGCGAGACTTGTTTACCAGGGGTTAAGCAATCAGCTCCCTTGGGCACAAATCTATAGCAAACGTTTCCGCCTGAAAGATAGTAGCGTACTTAACAAGGTTTATTGAAATGTCAACTCTCGGATTTTTGCTATACACCCCGGCTCCCACACCCAGTGGATTTTTCGAGCCATCCGTGTATAAAACGCAGTCGGACCCAGAGAAGGAGATTGCGCCTCCTTTCCATTCGTCCCTACTTGGGAATAGGACGTTAAAGGCCCTTTCCACGTGTACACGTGTGGCAAGCATGTCTGATACCATTCCAAGGACTTGGTGGGAATTTAACTTCCACACCAGTCACGCGTGGTCCCAAAGTGCTTCCCCCGTTATCTGGTTACCTATCGACTTGGCTCTGTAAGAGACCATCCTAGCCTCCTTCTCCAAAAGAATGGGGAGTGAAGTTAAACCTAGAAGTCCCGTAATGGCCAAGCATGCAGTTCTCTGCAGACCAGACAACTTCGCTGCAGCAGCTTGTTGTAGTCCTTTCGACCCCCACGCCACTGAGCCATACGTGACCATTGGTTTTATCACTGTTTGATAAATCCAGTAAATTTGTTTGGGATTCATCCCCCACGATTTTCCACAGACCCTTCTGAGATTCCAGAGGGATACCCTGGCTTTGTTTGTTGTTCTCTCCAGATGTGAGTTCCAGGTAAGTTTTCTATCTAGGATTACCCCCAGATATTTTACTTCCTCCGCAAAAGGAATTAGTTCACCGTAAAGAGTCGGCTGACGCAGATTATCCAGCTTCCTCCTTTTGGTGAACGGAATAATTAATGTTTTGTGGGGGTTTACCGACATCTGCTCCTCCTCACACCACCTATATACTATATTTAGGGCCATTTGAAGGATCTCCGAGATGGTCGCCTCAAATTTTCCCCTTATTATTATAACCAGAAGGACTGATACAAGCTTGGATACTTCTGGGAAACTAGCACCAGAAGAGATCTCTTATCTGCCTGAACCTTTTAAGGGAAATATTAACCGTGCACTGCCGGTTAAGAAGTCACATGAAGAAACTAGGGTTAGCAGATAAAGTAAGGTGCAGATTCTGCGAGGAAGAGGATGAAACCTCAATACACATACCTTCAGAAATGCTCTGCCTTGCATAATTCTAGGACCAGGAGCACACTAAATAGAAGAGAAGGATCCACCTAACTTGAAGCCCGACGATTTGCTAAACTTCCTCAGGAAAATAGGACCAGAAGAGTTGCTCTAAGTCTGAGAAAACATCTGACCCACGGCAAGTAAGGAAGGACACAATAGATCTTAGAGGTTACACTTCTAATTTCATAAATACATCACTTTCGGTTAAAGGCATTTTGTAACCAAAAGTTCCAATTAAAAAGTGCTTTGGATAGTTTTCAAGTTTTTTTTAAACGGAACCGACTCGGGCTGCGATGAAGTAAATTTATTGTCGTGCGTAATTTAAAAAGCACTGTGCACATTGCTTGCTGCGTTCCGTTACCGAAAAGTTATATTTAAATTACCTAATCGATAGAATTAAATTATGTAAAGCTTCTGTCAATTACCATAATACATCCCTCAGCTTTAATTGTTATTCAGTCTATTCATAACTACTTAATATCTTCTTGAATGGTAAGATTAGGAAATAAATAAATTGTATAATTTTATCTAACCAATTTAATTTCAAGCTTAACTCCGGATACATTTTTGTTAAGATAATATTTGCATGGTTTAGTCTGTTTTATTTCTATTTTAAATTTAGGATTCTCTTACGTTGATTACACTAACTCTTAGGGGAGGTTGTATAATCTAAGTTAAAATTTACTTTGGGGTTCGTTGATTATATAAATGAACTGCAATTGATAGTTAGATAAGATTAAATTATGTAGGGTCTTATTCCACCTTAAACTATTTAGATCTATTATATATAATGTATAATTTATAATGTATAATGTAATGTAAAAAGCACAATAAAATCTAACCTTCCTAATAACTTAGTCGAAGTCTTTTTTCATCAACAACATCAAAAAGCTGAAAAAATCTTTCAAAATATAAAACAAAAAAATATCTTAAAATTAAATAGACTTAAAAACTTAACTAATAATAATTCCATCCAAATGGATAGATAATCTTACAAATTTAAACATACCAGATGAAGTACAAAAGATTTTGAGTTTGGGGCCTATTTTTTCTGTTCCACTAGATAATCCCAATCAAATCCCTATACCCGAAATAATCGCCAACGTAGAAGTTTCTATTGATCAACTTACTTTAGAAAAAAAGGACGAAATTCGTTCAAAATGTTGCAACATAATAACAAATTACAAGAACTATTTTCATAAACAAAAACACATAAAAAATAAAAAACAAAAATCATTCTTAAAGGCTGTAAAAAAGACAAAAATATTTTTAAAGCAAAATAAAAACATATTAGTTCTAAAACCTGACAAAACCAATAAAACAGTGCTTATGTATGACTTAGAATATGAAGAAAAAATGAATTCTCTACTACAAGACCGAAATACTTACAAAGAACTAAAAAACGACCCAACAAATATATACCAAAAAAAGAATAACGAAATTATTACAGAATGGGAAAATAAACTATACATATCACCACAAACTGCAAAAAAATTAAAAATACACAATGCCATACCACCAAGAATATACGGCTTACCGAAGCTCCACAAATTAGGCATTCCTTTAAGGCCAATAGTCTCATGCATTCAATCTCCGTTTGAACCCCTTTCAAAGTTTTTAAAAGACATTTTACAAAACATAACAAATAAAAATGAATACTATATAAAGGATTCAAAGGATTTTAAAAACAAAATAAAGAATTTGAAAATACCAAATGGGTATAAATTGGCATCACTCGACGTAGTATCCTTGTATACCAGTATACCAACAAACTTGGCGATTAATATTATAACAAAAAAATGGAATGAAATTAAAAAATTTACTGACATACCACTAGACGAATTTTTAAACGCTAAATTCCACATATTTCTTATATAAACAAAAATATTACAAGCAAACAGAGGGTTGTGCAATGGGTGCTTCAATATCGAGTGTTATTGCACAAATTGTAATGGAAGATTTAGAAGAGTCAATTCTCCAAAACTTAAAAATCAAACTTCCCTTCTTTTACCGATATGTAGATGACTGCATTACAGCAATCCCAAAAGATAAAGTGGAATATATAAAAAACACATTTAATGAATATCACGAAAGAATACAGTTTACGATAGAGACAGAAAATAACGGCCAAATAAACTTTCTAGACTTAACACTATACAATTCTAACAATCAAATAAGATCCATATGGTACACAAAAGAAACCTGGACATCAAGATATTTACACTATGATTCAAACCACCCTATATCACATAAAAAAACTGTAATAATTGGCCTTGCAGACAGAGCAATAAAACTAAGTGACACCGAATACAGAGAAGAAGCAATAAAAAAAGCAAAAAATGCCTAAACACAAAACAATTACCCACAATCTTTGATTAACACAATTTTTCAAAAGAGAATACATAAATTTTATAACGAACACCAACATACACCTAAAAATAAAACCAATAACCAAAAATATGTATCCTTTCCATATATTCCGGGTATATCTGAAAAGATAAAAAATGTTCTAAAACCTCATAACATAATTACATCGCATAAGGCTAACAATCTACTAGATAACAACTTTTCTAAATTAAAATCTAAAATAGCAAAAGATAAACGAAGTCATATTATTTACGAAATACCTTGTAACGACTGTAACAGTGTCTACATCGGTCAAACCAGTCAACACTTAAAAAATAGAATAAATAGCCACAAATATGACAAAAAAAAACAAAACAGCTCTAACAAACCACTGTATCGAACAAAAACACTCATTTATTTTCAACAATACAAAAATAAAAAAAGTCGAAAATAACACCAGAAAAAGAGAAATTTACGAAATGATAGAAATACAGAAAAATCCAACGGCTATAAACTCAAAATCTGATACACAAAAGTTAAGTAAAATTTACAACAACCTCCTAAGATAATTTTTACCTCACCTGGTAAAACTGATAATTAAATTAAACACAAAAAACTCATACCAATAAACTCGACTAAAAATAAAATCAAATATTGTTTTCATACAAAGTTTATGTGCCGTCCATATGTATATGTGTGTATAAAAATGTTAAAACCGCTTTTCCATGTGTGTTTAAAAAATATGATTTTGTAAAAAAAGAAAAAAAATTATTTTTAACCAAGTAGGTAAGTCAACTAATCACACATTAAAATAAAAAAATAAAAAATATATTATTTGTAAAAATAAACCTCTTGTAGATGTTTTGATGAAGGTCACTTTAGACCGAAACGTTAAACAATTAAAATGTTAAAGAAAAAAACGTATTTTGTTTCATTCTAAAACGGACAAAAAAACCAAGAAATTTCAAATAAACATGTATAATATATAATGTATAATGTATAATGCCACCCCAATACCTTAACGATATGTTTATGTGTTGACAGCTGACATTTAGTTTTTCATCAACCGTAAAATGTAAAATACTCCAAATTAAAAATATCTTAAAAGACTTCCATACTTTTCGGGTACAACATGTGTCGTAAAGGGGCCCAAGAAGAAAAACCAAAAATGTATTGGAAACACCTCTTCCTTATACTAACGTTTTTCAATATTTTTTGTTCGTTTTATGGACAACATTTCCATTAACAGTACGGTTATAACCCCCTTTATCTTCTAACTTTTATTTTATAGAGAATTTAAACCGTAAAATTTGTTATTTATTTTTTACGTACTAATATTATTAATAATAGTAACCTAATCTGTTCCTTGTAAAATTACCTATTTGCATGTTTCCTTAAATCCTTCTACGAAAGGGTTTAGGTTAAAATATATCAGTGGTGTATAAATCACCCGCAGAATAACTTGCTACAGGCTATTTTGGGTTTAACAGGTGTGTGTGCTTTTACATATAGGGATAGTGTTATGTAAGTGACAAAACTTGGATAATGCCAGATTAGTATGGTATTTACTTTAATAAAATCGTTTGATAATAATTAAGAAATTGAAAAAACCACCGAATTTTTTCATAAGAATTAAGGTTTACGTAATACTATTATTTTAAAACATAAAAACTCAAGATTATTCCTTTTTCTGTGTTAATTAATTTTTCTCTCACATTCAGTTGTTGTAATGGAGCTTTTTATATTTTTTCCAAGGTAATACCACATCCTAAGGACTCGTAATTATTATCATATTTAGTTTGTTTGAATAGTTCAGCTAGAATACAAATACTCTGAGTGTGGAAAACAAAAATTTATCTAGAACCATTATACAGGACACGCGGTATTTGAGAAGATTATTTTTTGAACCATTCTTTATTTAATAATTCATGAATATCTGTTTCTTAAATTTCAATAAATCTTTTTTCGCTGTTAGACTCCATTTTTTTTAAATAAAGATTTAACAACTGTGTACGTGTATTCTGTGTTGAACATTTATGATATAATTTATTAAAACATTAACTATCATTAATTATCAAAATACTTATAATCTTTTGATCTTGCAATAACTTGCCGGCGGTTTTATAGTGAAATAGAAAGAAAATAAAAATACACCACAGCAATGTATTTAATTTAACATCAGAAGTAATTAAATCTAAAACAAATAAAAATAAAGTAATAAAGAAAGGACTGAAAAGTAGTAGAACCAATTAAATTTACAAACTTCTAAATTACTCAACCAAAATACTAACATAGTTAATGTAAATACGTAATATCCGTTGATGCAAGTTTAGATTGCCCTAATACCTCATGGGTTAAATAAACTCATTTAATAGTTTGTGCAGTGGACATACAAAGAATATATATGTTTCCAAAGTCAATTTCCAACAAATTAACGTAATTAAACTTTTGTTTGTATTAAAAGGGGATATTATATTTTCCAATATACTATTGAGATCAAGTAACTAATTTGCAATGGCGTTGGATGCCAATTTGTAATATTTTGTACGTTGTTTATACGTTTTTTTTATAAAGATACTATTCTATGAAATATACCGGGTAGGGGCGTGAGTAACTTCATTAACTTTGACAACAAATTATTATTTCTGTCCGAGACAGAAAATTACATCTGTATAAGAGACAATAAAGATATTTCCTTGGAGTGGTGACAGTTAATTAATGAATGTATTGAATTTAAAACAAATTAAATATAATAATAATTTAGAATTAAATACAGAGTGTCCCGAAAAGAATGGTCATAAGTTATAGTACAGATTCTGGGGTGACAAATATGTTTGTTGAACCCCACTTACCTATATACAGGGTGAGTCATAACTATTGGGACATAGACTAAGGACAGGTTATTTGGACCAAAATATGGCTATTGGGCCAAATATGCCTCAATATAATGTTGCTGAGAAAAAAGATACAGGGTGTTAAAGTTCATTTTTGTTTTCGTTTTTTGCTAATATAGTTTCCCTGTATATTTATAAATTGATATCAAAATTGGCAGAGGTATAATCTTAGATAAAAAATAGTATTTTATTTACAATTTTACGTTTTGTCATAGAGGGTACCACGTGGATCATTCCTAATGATCAAATTGAGTCTAAACTTTTTCTGATGAAATTTTTTAGTAATTTTTATTAGAAAATATGACGTAAACATCATTTTTACGTAAAATTGGTACTCTTGTTTAAACATGATAATTTCAACCGTTTTCGATAAAAACGCAGTCGAACTGCTTAGAGTCTTAAAAAAGGATTTCAAATATTAATTCATTTATGAAAAGTATGCTTTGGACTGTCAGATAATTGTTGTTGGTAAATGTCATTTGTTCAGAGTAAATTATTTTTGATGTGACAGTGTAGTGTAATGTTGCATTTTTTAAAAGTAATCATTACTTTTTTTGATTGAAATGCCTCGTCACAATCATTTTACTAATGAAGAAATGCGAAATATGATTTGCGTATACGCACAAGAAAATTTTTGCCGTCGCTCGGCAGCCAGAAAGTATAGAATGTTATACGCAACAGAAGGCAACCAAATCACAAAACTTTTGCAAGATTATATCGTAGTTTAGGTGAAACTGGGTCATTTCACACTAAAAATCGGGGTGGTCGACCGAAACAAATCACACCTAATCAAGAAGATGAACTTTTGGTTCGAGTAAATGAAAATCCTGAAATAAGTTCACGACATCAATCAGCAGCAACAGGAGTCAGTCGTCTATAATTAGAATTCTAAAAAAAGAGAACCTCCATCCTTATCACTTCACTCCTGTTCAAAATTTACTTCCAACAGATCTTCCTCGACGGTTACAGTTTTGCCAACGTATTCTGAATAAACATCGCAATGACAGACACTTTATTAAGAATATTATGTTCACCGACGAAGCAACTTTTACCAGACGAGGGGTTTTTAATTGGCGAAATAGTCATTATTGGGAAGAAGAAAACCCGCATGCTATTAAAGCTAGACATTTTCAGCATGAGTTTAAATTGAATATTTGGTGTGGCATTATAGGCGACCAACTACGAGGGCCTTATGTTCTTCCTCCGAATTTAAATGGAGATTCTTATTTATTTTTTTTGGAAAATACTCTTAGTGATATTTTAGATGATCTGTCACTGGATGTAAGAAGAAAAATGTGGTTTATGCTGGATGGAGCGCCATCTCATTTTTCATTAGCTGTTAGAAATCATCTTAATGACGTATTTCCTCAACGATGGATTGGCAGAGGCAGTGATTTTCAATGGCCACCAAGAAGTCCTAGATTTTTATTTTTGGGGACATATGAAGTCCTTAGTTTATGCCAATAAAATTAATACACGAGACGAACTTTGGAGATACATTTAAAATGCAGCTAATCTTATAAGGGGACAGAATAACATTTTTTTTAACGTCCGAAAATCCTTTATAAAAAGAATTAGAAAAGGCATAAAAATCGGAGGAGACCATGTAGAACATTTAGTTTGAGTTTTTGTGAGTTCTTTTAAGTTAAATTTGTTTAGTTTTGATTTATCGTCAAAACGGAAACCTTACGTTAGTTGCAACTTTGTTTATTAGTTTGGTATTTGATAGTGGAATTGTAAATAAAATACTATTTCTTGTCTAAGATTATGCCTTTGTGCCAATTTTGATATCAATTTATAAATATACAGGGAAACTATATATTAGCAAAAAACGAAAAACAAAAAATAACTTTAACAACCTGTATCTTTTTTCTCAGCAACATTATATTAAGGCATATTTGGCCCAATAGCCATATTTTGGTCCAAATAACCTGTCCTTAGTCTATGTCCCAATAGTTATGACTAGGAGAACATGTATATTTAAAAAGTGACATTAGTTTTTAACACTCTTTACTATGGGACCTTAACCATTACTTTTTAGAGCAAAATGCGATTCACTACAAAAAGGTAGATTTCTCCGACAGCATCCCAACCGATTTTACGTAAAGAAGGTAGTGATATTTAATCCTATTTCGCTCAATTCTGTATGTATAAAAAGATGAACATTTTTACTAAAGATAAATTAAGGTTTTTTTTTTAATAAAAAAAAGAGAGCCCCCTCTACCAACAGGTTATTAGCAATATTAGATAGTAGATAGTATAGTTTGTTGTAACGCATTTATGTTTTAAATAATATAAAATTAAATAGTTCATTTAAAAGACGGTTTTCTCTTGAAAAAATAATTTTTTTTAGAAAAGTGGTATTTTAGAAGAAACGTGAATATTTTCAAATGAAAGTGGCTCAAAATTTTTGCAAGATGAGTCTGTAAAAATCGTTAAAAGCAAAAAAAAGATGTAGCATATTTTAAGGCATAGAGTGCATATATAAAATTTAGCTATAGATACAGATACTTGAGATAAGGGGAAGTTTACATTTAAGGGGGGGAGTAAAGTATTTAAATTTTTTTATTTTGGTTTTTTTTATTTTTTTTAAAGAATACTTAATACTTAAGAATATTGTCTCAAAATTTCTAGTGGATCGGAGTAAAATTGACCAAGTTACGAATATTTTAATACCTGTCGGATTTTAATCCCTACTCGACCCGAGCGCTATATTGTTGCCTGGCAGATGTTTAGCTCTCTACTATACTTTTTCTTTCCCCCCAGTTCTATTTATAGAAATTCCGACTTAAGTACAAACGTCCTTATGCCTGTACTGTATATTTTGTATACTATATACTATATATCTGAGCAAAGATGCCTCACGCAGAACAACAATGAAAGCTTGAACCAACTTATTTGGAAAATCTCACCAAAGCACTTGAGTGGAACCTTTGTCATCGTTGAAATTGCAGCTTCTGTGGCAGCCAGTGTCTTCAATGAAGGTTCTTTTGCTTTACTAACCTTCATGGAAGGCATGGGAATTAGTAGTAGACCAAGTGCTCATGACGGCGCGATCAACTGACTCCATACGTATAAGCCGAGCCGATCAGGAAGCTCAGAGTCAAATCAAAGAAGGCAGGATTCTTCGTAGACAGGCGCAAAAAGATGCTTTAGACATCATGGATGATAGCAACATCCTTTATGGACCTGGCATTGATGATTCAGTATGAGGTAAGCCGATAAAATTTGCTTATAAACGTTTTATACAAGATTTTTTAGTGTTCAAAACTTTAAAGCGTTTTTTCCACAAGTCACTTATTTAAAGTCGGTGGATATTATAATTTCAAAACTACTGCACCGATCGTTTTGAAATTTTGAACACTATTTCTGTCTATTATTTAAGAGGCCCTGACGAAGAGTTTTTTCAAATTTGTTGATAATTGTTATTTTACAATAACAAATTAGGGGGCTTTTTTCACGAAAAATCGCGTTTTTTCCTTCAAAATACTCCAAAAAAGTGAAAAATTTAAATTTCGAAAAACCCCCACGTCACCTCCTGGGGAAAACTGTTATCTAACGAATGAACTTTGATTTTTTGATTTCAGATGATCCAGCACCAAGTTATGATGTCCACCGCAACTCTCCTTTTTTTCGAGGCACGTCGGAATACTTGCTGCCATTATCGTATTTGTTAATATTTTTTTGTGAAAATTTTACAGAACATTCTTCAAATGTTATACTTTAATGTATCATTGGATTTAATAAAGAAATTTCAACTGGTTCCTCACAAAAAATTTATAAAAACGTGCCTTTTTTTTTCAACGAATTAACTTTACCCCCCCTTAAATAGAGAAGCTGATGTGCGCAGTATGTGCCTATATGTGGGATTTGGAAGCATTGGAAGATTTTTGAGTGGTTTGATAATCTCCTTCAAGATTATTTCAGTTTATTTTTTATTATTATGCTGTTTATATCTTTTTTTGGAAAACCGTCTTAAGTACAAATTACAATTACGCTTCTGCATTATTTTTTATTTTTATGTTTAACTGTAGAGAAAACAATGAATGGTTTTTTATGCATTTGATGTTTTGTTTTTGCTTGAATTTAAATTTCGTATTAAATTTCAATTAAATTATAAGAGCATAATTTATTTGGTGAGTTAAAATGAGATTTATAATTGAACCGACGGTTTTCAACTTATAACGGTAAATTATCGTTTCATCCATCTAAAGTAAGGAGAATTAATTTGAGATGGGTGATGTAAACTTTGCTCTTAAAACTTTCACATTTTAATTAGTTTTAATTCTGTTTTGAACCTAAAACTTAAAAATATGTATAAGTATGACGCCTTTTAGTCGTCAGTTTTTAAAGCAACTGAACTGAGCTGGACTTTCTTTATTAAAACTGACTAAAAACTAATACTCCATTAATTTATTTTATCATCTATATAAAATGGCTGAAATAATTTAAAGAACCATATAAAGTGTCGAAACTACTTGTGGAATAAAATTATTTGTGGGGTTAGTTTAGAACATTATATTTAATTGTACAGGGTAATACACCCAAGTCTGGCATCGTCCAAAGTCTATATTTTTATAGAACCATCCTGTATATTTTTATGATTTTAAAAGCTCCTTAAAAATAAAATCTCAACGAAATATACCATGTAGGGTCTATTATGAATGTACAGGGAGAAATTTTGAAATTATTTAAAAACAGATGCTCAAAATGTTCTCCATCTTGTTGTTGGCAATAACACGGTCTCCTATAAAAGTCGTTCCGAACTTTGTTTAAAGTTTGAGATAAAATAGCCCGCATTTCTGTAATCATCCTTTCGTTGAGGTCTGCAATGCTAATTGGCAGTGTTGCATATACTTTGTTCTTGAGATAACCTCACAAAAAAAATCCAAGGGCGTAAGGTCCGGCGATCTAGCTGGCACTCGATAATACCTCTTCGTCCAATCCATATTTTCATCCGGTAGGTTCGGATCTATTGCGTTGGGATATAAGTTGGCCAACTCAGGATCAACTTCGTCTCTAATCATGATTTACTATTTTTCAGCTGTCAAATTTCCATCTACAAAAATAGGATCAATAATATGATCACCTATGATAACTGCCCAAACGTTCAAATTTTGAGGATACCGAGTATGTGTCACACGCATCCAATAAGGATTCTCCTCTGACCAATATCTATAGTTTTGTCTCTTTACTTCCTGGTTCTATGTGAATGGTGATTCATCGGAAACAAGAATTGTACCAACGAGCTATTTCATTTCTGTTCAATTTATCCATAGTTCTTCCGCAGAAATCCATTCTACTAACAGGTCGGCTGAAAAGTCCCCGGTCTACCATAGTAAAACACAATATTTTGACAAAATTCATTTTTTTTATTCAACATAGTTGCCTTCAAGGGCGATACAGCGATTATAGCGACCTTCCAACTTTTCGATACCATTTTTGTAGTACTCCTTCGGTTTGTCCTCAAAATAGGCTTCAGTTTCGGCGATTACCTCAGTATCAGAGCCAAATTTTTTTCCCGCGAGCATTCTCTTCAGGTCAGAGAAAAGGAAAAAGTCGCTGGGGGCTAGATCTGCAGAATACGGTGGGTGAGGAAGCAATTCGAAGCCCAATTCATGCAATTTTGCCATCGTTTTCGATGATTTGTGACACGGTGCATTGTCTTGATGAAACAACACTTTTTTCTTCTTCATATGGGGACGTTTTTTCGCGATTTCGGTCTTTAATCGCTCCAATAATGCACAGTAATAGTCGCTGTTGATTGTTTTCCCTTTTCCAAATAGTCGATGAACAATATACCGTGTGTATCCCAAAAAACTGAGGCCTTAACTTTGCCAGCTGACTGTTGAGTCTTTCCACGCTTTGGTGGCGGTTCACCGGCCGCAGTCCACTCAGCTGACTGTCGATTGGACTCAGGCGTGTAGTGATGGAGCCAAGTTTCATCCATAGTCACATATCGACGCAAAAAATCGGGTCTATTACGACTTAACAGCTGCAAACACTGCTCAGAATCATCAATTCGTTGCTGTTTTTGGTCGATTGTGAGCACGAGCGGCACCCATTTCGCACAGAGCTTCCGCATACCCAAATATTCGTGAACGATATGTCCAACACGTTCCTTAGATATCTTTAGAGTGTCAGCTATCTCGATCATATTCACTTTACGGTCACTCAATATCATTTTGTGGATTTTTTTGATATTTTCGTCGGTAACCACCTCTTTTGGGTGTCCACTGCGTTCACCGTCTTCGGTGCTCATTTCACCACGCTTGAATTTTGCGTACCAGTCAATGATTGTTGATTTTCCTGGCGCAGAGTCCGGAAACTCATTATCAAGCCAAGCTTTTGCTTCAACTGTATTTTTTCCTTTCAAATAACAATATTTAATAAGCACACGAAATTCTTTTTTTTCCATCTTTTTGAAAATAACAAAAGTTGCTTCACTAAAAATGCAATATCTCACAAACTAATAGTCCGACAGCTGTCAAATTTTTACACGAATCTTTTGAAGGTTGATACTATCTAAAAATGAAATGGATTTAATTCTAGTGCCGTCATCTATAGGTCAGATCGGGGACTTTTCAGCCGACCTGTTATCTGGACCGTCTTCTATTAGTTCTTGCGCAAAAGTTAATTTATATGGATGAAGATTTTTTTAAGAAACACCTTAGGACACTTGTGTTACTCACATTATTTTGACGAGAAATTTGACGTGAACTATCGCAATGTATGTTTTATTTGAATATGTTTTTTTTTTAATTTACTTATATTTTATAAATAAATATGACGCAATTGCAGAGAATCAACAAGATGTAGGTACCTTGATAGGAAAATTTGTAAGACAAGTCCATTAAAATATACTTGTGCAGTTATTTAAATTTGTAGTTCTAGCACAATACGTTTTGGCTTCTCTCCAACAAATAACAGGCGTAAAAGTTGGTCTACAAAATTTGTAGCTACACAAGCAAGATAACTTTAAAAATAATCTAAAAAGTCTCAGAGAACGTCGCATGCAAAGTAGTGCACTTTATTTTGAATTTTAAGTTGCAAAAGTTTGTTTTAAATATAATCAATAATATTAAAATAACATTGAAAAACAATTTTATTTATTTAGACGCTTGAAAAAGTTAAATAAATTATAGATATAGCTGAGTTAACTTTATATACCATGTAAAGTACGTTTCACAATAATTCGTTGACTTGGAACCTACTCTTAACTGCTCTTAAGGGATTACTAATAAAAGATGGTTAATATTTCTTCGAACTTTGGCCGTAAACCGGTGAACTATTTACAGAAAGGTAATATTTATTTTTGTCCAGGAAGATATATTTTGGATTTTTTATTTTTCAGGTAAAATTTTAAATTATTATTACTGACCATCAATAGTAAATCATTAGTAAATGATTTTTGATTTTCTTAATCATCTTGGAAGAGAAAGTGGGAGTTTCGGGGTAATTTGTTTTTAAAATTCTCTCCTAGAATTTTAGTTTGTACTAAACATTATACTCTGCAAGTAATCTTGTGTTTATAACTAAGTATGTGGCGTCCTTGGGCAAAAAAGTGCATTTTTCGCAGGATGCGAAACAAATTGTGAAAAATGTGTTTGAAACATTGAATAATCGAGGTTATAGTGTAACCGATGCAGCAGAAGAAACATGTAAGTTAACCAAAACCCCAATATCGCACAGTAAAAGATATTATCAATAAGCCAATAAGTAAACCAAAAAAACGAAGTGACGTTAATAATACCAAATGTGTTGATGAAATACAAAAAGATATAATCCGACGAACGGTATATGTCCTATACCAAGAACAAATTATACCAACCCTAGATTGTATAAAAAAACGGTTACTTAAAGACGACACAGGAATTATTTGTAGCCGTACAAGTTTGTGGAGAATTATTTCTCAAATGGGATTTAAATATTGTACCATTAATAAAAGACAAGTGATAATGGAGTCATATCGTTTACGAATTTGGCGTTGTCATTACTTACAAGCTATTCAAAAATATAGAAGAAAACCTTTCAATTATCTACCTCGACGAGACATGGTATGACACCCATGATACTCCAACGAAGGGTTTTGTTGATTCATCGGGAAATTGCAAAACAAAGGCTCCATCAAATAGAGAACAAAGAATTACAATAAATAAAAATTTCGTGATTTTTTTTACAAAATAAATTTAAGTTTTAGTAAATGTGAAACAATAAATAGAGTTTTGTTGACTTATTGTCATAACAATCAATAAATGTCAATTTTACATGGCAAACTTAGAGAAAAGCGAACTTTTATCATTAACATACGAGGAGCGGTTATTACTTCATAATTTTCAAATCAAAATATTCCGAAAACGGTACATAATATCGAGTTTTACCAAGAGTACCTTTTTGGTGTAGAATTAAACGATGTTTATGATCACTTGGAGTTTTGACTAATAATTCGACCCTAAAAAAAGTTATGTTGAATAATACGTTGTATGAATCTTGTAACTAGCGCCCTCTATGAGAGTTAGTTATAAAAACAAATTCATGGGATATATCAGCTTCCAAAACATATTCGTATAAAATTTCATTGCAATGGTGCCAGTAGTTTCGGCAAAATCGTAAGAAATGTGTAATTTTTTATTTTCTTCAACGCCCTTTATCTTGAAAACGGATGACGTTAGAAAAAAATTTTACTAAGCAAACCCCAATTATTTTTCAGTTTTTTACCTATCCTAGAGACGGTGTTACCTTTTTTTGAAACACCCTGTATAAATATTTATTGTGTAATTTTAACTATTTATATTAGATTTATATTCTGTATTGTTTATATTTAAACCACACACTAGCTCCTCAAATTTATTAACGATGTAGTATTATATACCATATTTTTATATTTTCTGTATATTGGTTAATAAATAAAATGATTATTATTATTTAAAATTCCCCAATGTCTATTTTATACCGTTTTAAATATTTAATAGCGTATACCTTAGATATCCTGAGTAAACCAGCCGAAAGGATTGTTAATCTCTCTCCGAGCGCAACAGGCACGCTCTGTCCTTGCAATTCCCTCTTCCAGTAATATCCTGGGACGGGATATCCCTGAGCTACACAGGGTAACGTCACGTCTTCGCCCAAAACAACTCGCCTCGCGTTGTACTTGTCGACGCTAATGCGCGGCTGGGAATCCCCCTTAGGTTCCGTAACTATGATTCGACCTGGATAAGTTGACGTTTGGACTTCACCTGAAACAAGAAGAGGCAAGTCAGCGATTTAGATTTATTAAGGCGAAGTAGAAGCGACAAACCATTTAAAGTGCATTGATGGATTAAGGAATAATTTACTGTACAAACTTACAAGGAAATTAGGTAGATCGATTCATTTTCTGAGCGTTCACGATAAAACCTTTATTGCTTTTTGTTATACAGTGCGGTCCATATGTATGGAATAAATTCATTTGTAGCGTTATTATGTACTATATGAAAAAAACCTGAAACAGGTCGATTTTTATTCTTAAATTGACAATTTACAGTATGAAAATATTATCCCCCTCCAGCACCCCTTCGGAATTATAAGGACCCCCTCGAAAATTTTAAATTACAAAGGGGGTCGTGTGGCACCTCGTTGGAAAGGGATTTTAGTCCTCTGTTCAGCAATATAAAGTTTTTTAAGTTTGGTGCAATCATAACTGAGAAAATTGATTTTTAAGATGTAAAATTTTGATAATGTCTCTAACACAAAACTTTACGTAGAATGAAGATAATAATGTCACATAATGATTAGAATGTGTTTTTAACTGTATTTGACACTTAAATTAAATGTTCAAAATTACTACCATTCACTTCTTGACAATAACCGAGGCGATATTGTTTGGTCTATTAAAATAACTTTAGAAATAATCAGGTATTTTCGTATCTGTTCTGCTAAATATTAGGAAAAAACTTTGAAGATATTAAAATAATAGTCAAAAAACTAAATAAACAATTGATATAAATCTAGTAGGCTGCTGTCATTTAGGTATTTAAAGTTACTAAAAGACGTCAGTATAATATTTGTGCGCGTATTAAATTTAATTATGGTTCATTTGTCCGAGACTCAAAGAATAGACATTTTAATTATGATTGGTTGTGGTAATAAAACCAGAACTCAAAAGGAGGTTTGTGAAATTTTTAATAATAAATACCCTGGTCAACACGTTTCGCAGTCTACAGTTAGCAAAATTGAAAAAAAGTTTCGTGAAACTGGACATGTAAAAAATATTGAAAAACCAGGTAGAAATGTTCAATTTACTTATGAAAAAAAGTTAGATGTACATCTAGAGATTGAGGAAAATCCGCATAAGACAACTTGAGAACTTGCCGCCGACAATGATGTAAGTAAATCATCTATTTTGAAAGTTCTGCATAAAGAAAAATACCACCCTTACAAAGTTCAGTTGGTTCAGGAGTTAAATGAAGATGATCCTGATAGAAGGCAAGAATTCTGTGAATTGATGATGGATAGAATGAACGCAGATTTGCAGTTCATAAACAAAATAGTTTTTTCTGATGAAGCAACATTTCATTTAAACGGAACGGTTAACAAACAGAACTGTAGATATTGGAGCAGAGAAAATCCTCACTGGATGTGTGAGGCTCACACTCAATATCCTAAAAAAGTTAACGTTTGGGCTGGTATCATTAACAATAAAATTATTGGCCCTTATTTTTTTGAGGGCACAGTTACTGGTGAGGTTTATCTAGATTTTTTGATTAACTTTTTAGTGCCTACATTACAAAGAGTTTTTCCTGATGTTAATCATCCAAATGAGATAGATCGATCTATTTACTACCAACAAGACGGAGCTCCACCGCATTTTGCACGTATTGTTAGAAATTATTTAAACGAGGTTTTTCCCAATAGGTGGATTGGAAGACGTGGGGCGATCGAATGGCCGGCTAGATCCCCCGATTTGACTCCTCTCGATTACTTCTTATGGGGTTATTTAAAATCTAAAGTATATTTTAATAGACCAAACAATATTGCTGATTTAAAAGTTAGGATAACGGAAGAAATTAACAAAATAACCCCCGAGGTCATACAAAATGTTGTACGAGAATTCCAATATCGCCTCGGTTATTGCCAAGAAGTGAATGGTGGTCATTTTGAACATTTAATTTAAGTGTCAAATACATTGAAAAATACATTCTAATCATTATGTGACATTATTATCTTCATTCTACGTAAAGTTTTGTGTTAGAGACATTATCAAAATTTTACATCTTAAAAATCAATTTTCTCAGTTATGATTGCACCAAACTTAAAAAACTTTATATTGCTGAACAGAGGAACTAAAATCCCTTTCCAACGAGGTGCCACACGACCCCCTTTGTAATTTAAAATTTTCGAGGGGGTGCTTATAATTCCGAAGGGGTGCTGGAGGGGGATAATATTTTCATATTGTAAATTGTCAATTTAAGAATAAAAATCGACCTGTTTCAGGTTTTTTTCATATAGTACATAATAACGCTACAAATGAATTTATTCCATACATATGGACCGCACTGTATAAGAAAATAAAACAAAGTAATCTAATAAGTCTGATAAAAAATGAGTTCTAGTAATAAAATATATAAATAAATTATTGATAAAAAGCTATATCACATAAAAACTGGGTAGGTGTTTTTATATTTGACCGGTTTATTAACCATTTTAAATTTTTATACTAAACTCCAAGAGGTACCTAACCTTTTATGGCCTTATTTTTTTATCAATGTTGTAGGTACATTTTGGAGTAAACGCCGAGTAACTTTATACGTTGTTAACATTTTAAATGTTAATAGCATCTAATGGCAGTGTAATTTATATTCAATAAATGGCAATTTCGAAGTTAACTGTTGAAACAGTTTAGAACTTGTGAAGGTTATGCCATGAAATAATAATGGAGGAAATCGATTATCGCATTTCCCACAACAATTATGCACGCTCGTTTAAACAGTTTTGTTTAATGGAACTACGATGTGAAAGTTTTATTTTGCAAAAAGTTTTTCTTTGTGTATTTAAATTATTTGTGTGGTATTTTTCCTGCTGGGATATTTTTTAAAATGAATAAGCTAAATTTTTGTTTGATACGACCAGCCGCAGTATATTAGCATTATACTATTAGACTATAGACTATATACATATATCCAAAAGTTTACATCATTTGTGTCTTGGAATTTTTTTTTAATTTTTGATACAACACCAACAATATTCGTGCTCCTACACTGTTGATTTAGGATTGACACCACGTGTTACGAGTGTTACGACCCATCATCTGACAATTTGTTGCGGGTATATTCTTGCCCTCATCCTGAGATTGATGCTTACATTTGCCACATTTTCAACTTTTCTTACCTTGTTGAATATTTTACTTTCTTATTAATTTCTTCACTCACAATGACAGATATGATACATTTGTCAATGGGTCTTTGACCTTTCTCCTTCCTTGCGGTTTTTACAAATACTGCTCATACTTACACTCCTTTGTTTTTCAAGCTTTTGGGTATCTTTACTAACCTAGTTTTTTAGTTTTTAATATTTAATTTTAATCATTATTTTCTTCATTTAATGCTTTCCTTTTTTCAATGACACAATTTTGATATGTGCAAGCATCGTAGAAGTTGTTATTTTTCAATTACAACTATAGTTATTAAGGTAGGTTTATACTGATCCTTTGATATATAATGTTTTCACTTTCTCTTTAATTTTGAGCCTGATGATGGCCTATTGATAGGCCGAAACTAGTATCTGTTTTTTAACAAATAAAATTTTGTGAGATTGATTTTGATTCTTCGTTTACCAATCAGTCACATTTGTGCTATGGATGATTTACTTCTATCGCGATATCAAATGGAATTTAAACAAGAATTGGAATAATGTGAAAGCACCCAAATCAATTAAATATGACCAAATTAATACAAAAATGAATCAAAATTAGTATTGTTTTGATTTAAAACGCTTTAAAATAAATATCAACAAGAGTTTTTAAAAAACCATAGGCGTAGATAATTTATTTCTAAATATTCCAAACTTTTGGACATATGTGTATACAGGGTGTTTCAAAAAAAGGGAACACCGTCTTTAGGATAGGTAAAAAACTGAAAAATAATTGGGGTTTGCTTAGTAAAATTTTCTTCTAACGCCATCCGTTTTCAAGATAAAGGGCGTTGAAGAAAATAAAAAATTACACATTTCTTACGATTTTGCCGAAACTACTGGCACCATTGCAATGAAATTTTATACGAATATGTTTTGGAAGCTGATATATTATCCCATGAATTTGTTTTTATAACTAACTCTCATAGAGGGCGCTAGTTACACGATTCATACAACGTATTATTCAACATAACTTTTTTTATGGTAGAATTATTAGTCAAAACTCCAAGTGAACATAAACATCGTTTAATTCTACACCAAAAAGGTACTCTTGGTAAAACTCGATATTATGTACCGTTTTCGGAATATTTTTATTTGAAAATTATGAAGTAATAATCGCTCCTGGTATAAACTAATGATAAAGTTCGCTTTTCTCTAAGTTTGCCATGTAAAATTGACATTTATTGATTGTTATGACAATAAGTCAACAATAAATAGAGTTTTGAAACCTTGTTATTTGTAAAATTAGATATTGTTAAACAAAATGTACTCAAATGTTGAATACACCGACATGTTATTAACTTTAGGCGAGTGTTTAGGAAACTCTAGTGCAGCTTTTACGCGTTATGCAGAAAAGGTTTCAAAACTCTATTTATTGTTGACTTATTGTCATAACAATCAATAAATGTCAATTTTACATGGCAAACTTAGAGAAAAGCGAACTTTATCATTAACTTATACGAGGAGCGGTTATTCATAATTTTCAAATCAAAATATTCCGAAAACGGTACATAATATCGAGTTTTACCAAGTGTACCTTTTTGGTGTAGAATTAAACGATGTCTATGTTCACTTGGAGTTTTGACTAATAATTCTACCCTAAAAAAAGTTATGTTGAATAATACGTTGTATGAATTGTGTAACTAGCGCCCTCTATGAGAGTTAGTTATAAAAACAAATTCATGGGATAATATATCAGCTTCCAAAACATATTCGTATAAAATTTCATTGCAATGGTGCCAGTAGTTTCGGCAAAATCGTAAGAAATGTGTAATTTTTTATTTTCTTCAACGCCCTTTATCTTGAAAACGGATGGCATTAGAAAAAAATTTTACTAAGCAAACCCCAATTATTTTTCAGTTTTTTACCTATCCTAGAGACGGTGTTACCTTTTTTTGAAACACCCTGTATATTAGACTATATATAGTTATTAGTCTAGTCCAGAAGTAAATTTCCTAAGAAAAAGAGTTAGAATAAATTAAAAAATATGGGGTTGCTTTATCAGATTCAGAATTAAATTCTGAGAATGGGGAATTATTGTGTCTTTAAAAAATTTAATCGTTATTAACAAAAAACGAAAAGACACCCTATTCCTCCTAGAAGAGAAAAACTAGACGACTACATTTATTACATAAGGGGCAAGTTGCATAAATGCTTGACAAACCTCTGTTAGCCAACAAGATGTTAAGTTTTAACAAATGTAGTCATGAAATTTAGTTATTACAAAATTTATGTTTTAACCACCGATCGTTAGATCTCTAACAAACAATGTATCCTCTTGTATACGAGTAATTAAGACAGAAATTCTATACTAATAAATATTAACAACCATACTGTTGTATCATAGGAGATCATTGTAACTTACAACTACATAAGGAGTACAAAGCGATGTTTCGGAGTAATTTTGTGTATGACATTGGCTTCTTTCCAAGTACTTACAATTGTGAATGCCGCATCTATTTTCTATGTTCTTATTCGGTAGGAACACATTCTCAGTAATGTGGAGGTTTTTAAAGGAGTTGGCAGTATTGAAACCATTTTTAATAAAAACAATTCTGTTTTTGTACTAGTTAAAACCATCTATTTATTTTATACTTTTAGCAGAAATCTGCTAGGCGAGAATTAGGCTAGGTTTAGTTTATTTGTAAGCCGTGGGCATTGAAATATAGTAAATACCGGTGTGAACGTTAGCACGGTCATATTTTTAACAGTTTTTAATAGGTTTGTTCCAACCAAGCAAAGAACCGTTCTAGAACGGTAATATTACCACTCACGAGACCAAATGAGTGCACTGCGCAACTCACTACATCACTGCGCACAAAAATTACTATTTTAGAACGGTTCTCGGCTTGGTTGGAACAGACCTAATACTATAGTATATTTTTTTAGATTTTAGATTGATTAATTAAGATTAAGATTAATTGAATTAATTATTTTAATGTGTACTATAAAACTTGCAACCTTTACAGTCCCAAAAAGGCAGGGAGCCAATTTGTAACTACAAAACTCTCCAAAAGAGATCCCGAATAAGAGACGTTCTCCAGGGGGTGGTTCGACTCCAAGTTAATGCTCACTATAGGAAGGATTGGGATGTATAATTAATAGGGGCGCCACTATCTTTTTGTACGCTTTTGATTAAGCAAACAAACTACACAAAAACTAAGGTGGGAAAAAATAGAAACACCTTGTGATTAGTTTAATTAAACAACAAATAAAGAAGCTTTGGGGATCTCAACGTGGTGCTACGCCTCTCTGTATATGGAGGTTGTATAAGTAAATGAGATGAATTGTTTGTGGTTATTTTATAATTTAAATAATAAAAATATATACTGCAAAATTATAATTGTGCATTCTTTTTTCCGGATACTTTCTAGACAGACTATACTTAATGACCTCAAGCAACAGCCTTTATTGTCAAAGCTGCCAGTGCCCACTTATTGTGAAACACATCCTGGTTGATTGTCGTCAATTTAACACAAGAAGACGACAACTAAATATCAAATCCCAGCTGCAAGGCATCCTAGGGGACCCAAACCAAATCGAGACAACATTGAAATTCTTTAAACAAATAACACTTTTCCATAAACTTTAATCCGTATTTTCAATTGTTATCACAATGTTAATGTTTTTGACTATTATGTAATAAATGTTTTTCTGTAATCGCCCCTGTGCAAGTGGCCATACTTGCGGGGCACGTTAATTACAATAAAAAAAAGGTTCGTTTAAAACGATTACGTTAAAAAACAATTTTCCAACATGATTATGGTCGGGTTTTTGTAAAATTTAATAACTTATTACATTAAATTTGGATTGTAAGTTTGTTTAAATATTCAATTATGGAACTTTATTTTTCTATAACTTTTCTGTTTACTTTTGAAACGACTTTTAAATTTTAAACGAGTCTTAGACGTATTTAATTGAAGTCAAACTATGTTAATTGTGTTTGAGAATTTCGTGGTATTGAGTTGCATTCTTTTAGTGAACGCGTTCATGAACTTCTGACCAAAAAGCTTTAGCGTCTGTTCTGGCAACGACAGCCCATTACGAAGAGCCTTTGTGTCCTTGTGGAGTGCAAACGAGCACTTACCCGAGACTCATAACACCAACGGGGATTAAACGAAAATATCTAAGAGTACGTTTTAGGAAATATAAGTTGGGCCTTTGTGAGATATCGCCACGTAAAAAGGATGCTAAATGTCAGACGTAGAATTTGTGGTTTTACTTTTAATATATTTTATGAGTTAGGCTGGTTGTCTAGAAACCCAGCTATTTTGGACCTATGGGCCTTTTTACATGATTAAACACAAATTAGAATTTTACATGATTTTTATTGGCATACTGGGTTTGCGTTTCAATATTTTTTAAATTGTAGTGTAACTAACCTGTTAATTTATGTACAGTGCGGCAAGCATAATTTTTGTATCCATCTCCAGGGCCGGCGTTACTTATATACAGATCACCATTGGCTAAAACTACATATTTTCCGCCAATGTCAGTGTTTGGATAGATATTAATGCTGTCCTCTTGAATCCATGACGTGACCATTACATATTCTGCTACATAATTTGGTATTTTGCATTTAAGAACGGCGGTGTTGCCGGCTATAACATATTCATCGTGGACTTGGATATCGTATTTCTGTTTGACAACTGTAACAAAAAATAACAATATTAGAAATTTATGTATTTAAACTCCGCAAAGCTCAAAAAACAAGCTAAGCTTAATCAAGAATACTAAACAAAACAGCTTTCTAATGAAACTATTTATTCATTGGACTCCAACAAAGTAAGGGTCAGTACAACAATAGTTATTTGTCCTCCCTTTGGTTTTAAAGGCAATAAAATATGAAACTGAAATGACATATTTGATCAAAAATAATAAAAAACTCTTCGTTTTAACAAAACTTCCAATATTTATTTAAAAATTGCTGTTTTAACCTCAATGACGGCCGTTTCGCTAATTCCATCAGACCATAGACAATATATTTCTTTTGTTGATTGTTTTGTAGAAAAATACATTTTTTGAGGATCCAACTAATTTCATTGTCCTCTAACAAACTAAAACTCAGAAGGTGTTCTTCTTAAAAAGAATTTAAAAATGGCACGCTATCAAGTGAATCAATAACGAGCTGGCAAAACAAAAATATTTCTAATTTTAATTTTTTAGAAGTTGTAGTGAAACCTTTTTCTACATGCAATGTTTCAAACCATCTTGTAATTATCATTTATTCTGTTTTCTATAACATTGATTATAAATGAAAATTATAACAGATGTTATAAAAATAAACTCGCAAATTGAAAACTGGCTTTAACTTAGGATCTAGATACAACAACTGGTATGAAATACTTAATAATTGATGTTGTTTAACTTTAGGAACATTTATATTTATATACGACCTACTTTCTCCGTTCACTCACTTTGCTAAAAGCTTTCAAATTGTGTTAATTATTTAGAGACACTAACCTCACTTGAAACTTTAAAAACTTAAGGATATTCAGCAATTTAAAATGAAAAATGAAGTCTTTAACGCGGGTACGCTTTCGTTAAAAAACTGATATTAATTATAAAAAAATTACAATTTAAGTTTTCCAACTGAGAGCATAAGAGTTTGTTTCATTTTTTATTTAATAGAATTTAAAATACCTTTAGAAAATGGAACTAAGAGTAATTATGAATAATGCACCCTAATTTACTCAAAATAATATAAAAGAGAGGATAGGAAGATTATGAAAAACCAGAGACTTTTAATTATATCCGTAATTCTATTGTTCTTGTTGTCTGGACTAAAATGTTTGCATCTTTACTATGATGTCGAACTTATGAACCAATATTTGTAAATTGTGCTTATTTTTCGTAGGTTTTAATTATATGTAGATGGCTTAAACGGTTGCCTCTCTACTTTAAGCCTGTGCCTGAGCCTATTTTGTGTTTTATTATCTTCAAATATTTTTAATGGCATCTGTTTGTCTTCAGCATAAGGTATATTACTTCCCTTAAGCCTCTGTCCAAGGTTTGAATTTTAAGGTAACATGCAATGAACAATAATAATGAACAACAATAATGCAAAACATTTACTTGAGCATAAAGAATTAATGCATAAACGAAAATAAAAAAATTTAACTGTGATTTCTGTAAAAACATCAAAACTATTTCAAAATAACAACTATTTGGTATAGCTCCACCAACTCTACCAAATATTTTTAGCCATTATCGTTTTTAGCGTTTTTTAGCAAGTCTGAGGTGATTTTATTTACATGTTACTATTTGTTTATATAGAGCTACAATGGGAGTGATAGGATTAAATCTCTTGGTAACGCCTCAAGGCTAGTATCTGGAGAGCCCCCGTTGAAGCACTAGGCGAAAAAACATCTACATATATTGTTACACACAGTCAGACTGCTTTAAAGATTATGAGTAAGTCAAAGTTTGTCTGGAGATGTAAGCAATCTCTAAGGAAACTGGCAGAAACAACAAGATTACCTTGAAGTGGGTGCTAGCTCATACAGGGATAATATGTAATTAGGAAGCTGATTAGACTCCCACTCATTGGCCCGGGTCCTTTTTGGTCTCAAAATAAGCCACACCAAGCAGGAACTCTGTTCCTCTGTTCTTCTGTTCCTGCTTGGTGTTTTCCTGCTAAAATGTTTGTAAATTTATTACCTGAAAGAGCAAAGTGTCTTCTAAAAATTACCAAAAAATACATAAAACTGACCGCAGATTTCTCACTGGATACTGCCTTTTGGATTATTACTTCAAAATAATGGGTGAGAACTGTCATTTTTGTAAAAGCGCGGGGGAGGGTGGCATTGTTCTGTAAACGGCTTAAGGGGTTGGCCTGACTACCCGTCAACTTGAAAATATGTCCTTTAAAAAGCTGCTTTATTTCGCTATTGTATTAATGTTTAAGTAGATTAAGGTAGACACTAAGGATCTTGGTGGGTCAAAGTGCATGCCTTTGTTTTATGAAAACTTTATCCAATCCAGCAAATCCAAATATAATTCTTCATTTAACATCTCTCTTCGGAAAGAGGACTTTAAAGGACTGTTCTACGTGCGTCCGGGTAGCTAGGATATCTGAGACCATCCCAAGCGTGTGGTGATCTTTAATTTTATGCATCAGGGTTTAGTGGTCCCAGTGCCTCTCCACTTTTACTTGACTATCTACCAACAGAAGACTATTCAGAAATCTGATCTCAGAGTAATCACAGGAATTCTCACTGGACACTGCTCACTCAGATACCATCTCTGCAAAATGGGCATATTGGACAGTGGGACATGCAGATTCTGCGATGAGGCAGATGAGACGTCAGAACATATTATCTGCAACTGCAGAGTAATTGTGCAAGTATCTGGAACAGGTATTCCTTGATCCTGATCAGATTACAAACCTAGCTCCAAAAAGGATAATGGACTTTCTTAGAAGCCTAGACCTTTTGGACTAAAATATAGATGTAGGGTATACACAAAAGATCTTATAGGTCGCAGTGTAGTAAGGTCAACTGAGCCAATCGACCCCTTCTGCAATCTACAATCTACAACAGAAGACTATAGGACACCATCCTGGCCTCCTTCTCTAATAGTAAATGAATTGGGGTTGGATCCAGGATGATCTCCGTTGCTGCTAATTTTAAGGTAGGTCTACTGTTAAAAACTTGTAATCTGCATGATTTTTACCTCTCACCTTTGTTTTTTATAGCCTGATGATGGCCTGCTTATAGGCCGAAACTAGTCGCTGTTCCTGTAAACGTGTACCTTTTATAATAAAAACCTGTGACACTGATTTTGTTATTTTCCTTTATTCAAAACTAAATCTGTTTACCATTCATTCATATTCAATGTAACGAAAACTAAATTCCCTTGATGAAATAGAATGGGTTTGGTTAGACGGTTTGTACCAAACTCATTACAGCCACGTAGTAAATCGCTGGTTAAAACAAGTCGTGCGGGGAGAAATTATTTGAGCTAAATTTATCTTATAACTTGTTTGCCGTTCCAAATTCGAACTAAGTTTATAAATTATGAAAACCTTTGTTAAGTTATTACATTAAACGATCATAATTTGTAAAGTAATGTTTTACATTCATTACCTAAATTTGTGTAGCTCTGTGTTTTACGAAATTGCTTTATAAAATATTATAATTAATCATTTAATTAACTCAAATTCGTTAATAAATAAAATAAACAGTTACGTTGCCCATTGCTATTTTTTGGAAAAAAACAATTTTCTACTGATCGTTAGCTTACTGCAATATAAAATTTCACTACTTCATTATTGACCAAGGTAGAAAAATACAGTGATTAAAACTAAATCTCAATCCATTTTACAGAATGTAAGGTTACCTGATGCCAAGACAAAATGAAAAAATATTTCTCCCTATTTATTAAATAGTTACTTATTATCAAATTTAAACAAAAATGTCATTTTATACACAACTTTTTTTGCGTGCACTATTCGGGACACCCTGTATAACTAGTATTTTCTTTAAGCGAGTGAAATAAATCAAATTTAACCATAACTAATTTATATAATTCTGAAATAGTTATCGGCCAGCTGTTTTTGACATTTGTATCGATTGCAGATGGATCGCATAAAATATTTAATAACTAAAAATTGTTTCTTATAATTCATTTATTTTTGAATTTAGAATATTATAGATATTAATTGAATGTTTTGTATAAATATTGATATATAAGTCGTTATTATTCTTGATGAAATTTTCAATAAACCTTATTTTATGAGGTCACAGGCTCCTTTATACTGTATGCAACAAATTATACTGTATTTGAAAATCAAGAGAGAGTAAATTCCCAGAATAAAAACTAATTCGGTATGCAAAACTATAGTACAGTACGTGCGGTAAAACTTCAATATTTGTAATGCATTCTAAATTGTTTTTGTTAATTTCAATACAAAATTTATTAAATTTCTTGGACTATCACATTATTTTATGATCTTTCATTGTTACTACAGTAGGCCTAAGAGGATTAACGTGCGTCATAGGCGTAACCAGATTAGAAAGGGATAATTGTTATTTAACGACCTCCGAATGGCAACAGCTTCTAATGACAGATATTTTGACTTAAATAGTGCTTAAGTTTCTAGAAATGCAGTTATTTGATTTTCGATAAACGTGACAAATAGTAGTGACTAAAAATGGAAGCAGTTTGTGAGTATACGCCAGTGAAAAAATTAAAACTAGACCATTTATCGCTCAATGAAAAGAGTGCTGTAGTGAATTTGTACCACTATTTTAAACATCAAAATCCCTCAAACACTATTGACAGTGTAGTTGAAACAACATCTAAGGCAATGGGATATGGAAAATCTACAATATATAGAGTTCTAAAGGAGGAAAAATCAGGTGGAGTAACCTCACCAAAGCTGAAACCAGGTAGACAAAAACTATTAAAAGTCAACGTGGACGAGTTTTTTAAAAATGCTATTCGTAAGCTTGTTTACTCATTTTTTATAAACAAGCAAATACCAACTTTAGATAAAGTTTTGCAAGCCATTACGAATGATGTTGATTTACCCACAATAAGCCGGGATAAACTATGGAAAACGTTACATGAGTTAAACTTTAAATTTGAAAAAATGGGCAGACACTCAATGCTAATTGATTCTGAAGAAATTGTATGTTGGAGAAGACAGTACCTCAGAAGAATAGAACAAGCTAAAGCTCAAAATAAAAACATTTATTATTTAGATGAAACATGGGTTAATGAAGGACATTGTGTAGGAAGAGTTTGGAAAGACAAAAATATAAAATCATCCCATGAAGCTTTTCTAGAAGGATATACTACTGGTTTTAAGGAACCTACAGGAAAAGGTAAAAGATTAATTATTTGTCATATAGGCAGTACAAACGGTTTTCTTGAGAATGGTGTTTAAGGAATATTTTGAACAAATGATTCAATTCATACCAAAAGGATCGGTTGTTGTAATGGACCATTCCAGATTACTTGAACCTTTACCAACCACTAAATGGAAAAAGGATGAAATTGCAAAATGGTTATCTTCTAAAAATTTAGCCTTTGACAATACAATGCTGAGGGCAGAATTGTTAACTATTGCTAAAAAACAAGCAAAATTATAAAAAAATATAATATTGAGGAGATAGCCAAAAACGAGAAATTAAAATCCTTCGTTTAACACCCTACCATTGTGAACTGAATCCGATAGAATTGATATGGGCTCAAGTTAAAAGTTATGTTGCCAGAAATAACACTACTTTTAAATTATCAGATGTTAAAAATCTCTTCAATAAGGCAATATCTCAAGTAACAAGTGAAAATTGGCAAAAATGTAATAGACACGTTATAGAAATAGAAAAAAAATGTGGGAGCTAGATAACATAATTGATATTACTATAGAGCCCATTGTAATTTCTCTAGAATCAGATGGTGAATCTTCTGACACAGAGTGCGAGGAACCATAACTTTAAAATTTTTAATTTATGTACTTTAATTTTATTTTTAGATTTTTATTTTTTAAGATTTAATATTGTCGTATTTTTTGCATGTTGCTCATCAAATTTTATCCTTGCGGTTGGTTTTTTTTTCTCATATACCTACTTAATTGTTTTTTTAGCTCCTCATATTAATTTATAAGTAATTATAATTATCTGTACATATTATATACATATTTTGTAAATAAACATATGCCTAAAACAAAATGCCTAAAATAATATTGACTTTTTCTTCATTTTACCCAAATTAAATTACTACTTACGAATTATGTTTATCTATCTAAAATTGGTAATCTAGGTATAAATAACTAAAACAATATAAATATTTCTATTTCCACATTAATTTAATTTTGAAAACGCACGTCTATGGTTTACTGCCTTTAACACTGATAACTGCAAAACATTTCTGGGAATTTACTCTCTCTTGATTTTCAAATACACTATACATAATGACACTAGCTTTGTTCGGGTTTACTTGATTATTGTTTTCAAACTGTGAGGATTCTACGCACTAAAAAATCCTGTGTTCGGGGTTTTCTTGTACGGTTTTCGAACCGTTCTATAATTTTAGTTTGGTATGTTAAAGCTACCGTAAAATAATCGAGCAGAAACAGAAAAATGTGAGTGAAGTTAAGACAATTGAATTTTTGATTTGAAAATTAAAATCAACAAACTTACTACAGTAATGTAAGACTATTTACATAAAAACATTTTAAACTTTGTAACAGTGGTTTCTGGTAAAATAATTTTTATTCTAGAAGTTTTCACAAAAAACCAAATATTTTTCAACAATTACTAAACCACTAAAAGTTTTTAAACTTTATAAATTTTTTGTTTATTATACACACTAAAATTTTATGATCTTTCTGAATTTGCCAAGTCCTTACAGTAAGCACTTTTACTACTGAAGTACGAACAAATAAGCAATTCAGTTGACAAGTAAAATTATAGATCATCAAAAATCAAATGTTTCATACAATAAAAAGCCAAAGGCGGTTGGCCTTTTAGAATATACCATTCAGTTATACTTTATTTAAAATATCACTCTCAGTAAGAGTTATGTAGGGAAAGCATACAAAACTTTATAACGAAGTTGTTAAAGTTGCCATTTAAAGTTCGGATTTTGCGACAGAGACGGCGTAATCAAATTTCTGAGCTTCGACTTTTATTGCTTCCATATACATATACATATATTTTATTTTGTCGTAAAGTCAGATAGATAATACTCAATACCAATAAAATTTAATGAGGTTTGGAAATGGGCTAAAATTACATTGTAGAGATCTTTAAATTATTCTTTAGAGTTTAATCCAAAATATAGTTTCCTAAGTGGATTTTATACGTACAAACCATAATTTTTATAAATTTATTGCACCAACCCTTACTTTTTAGGAGGCCATCTTATTATCTTCCAATCTTCCAAGTTTCTTTGAAAAAAATATGTTTTAAACAAACTTGGAAGTTACGTTCACTTGTGTGGGTATTTATATTGTATCAACTATAAAAAGATACAGCATGAAAACTATAACCCACTTGCAAATGATCTAAAAAGTTTAAATTCAGCTGGCAGACAAGCTTCATACCGTTTCTGAAGATCATTAAACATATTCAATAAAATTGGTTGCTGTAAATGTTGAAACCAAGTTATTATTCTTTGCTGTAGTTCTCCAACAGCTTCTAGCGGATTTTTCGAGCGAAATATGGAATCCTTCATCATATCCCAATTGTAGGCATCAGTCGGCGTTAAATCCGGTAAAGGAGGTGGATACTCTAAATTATCCTGTTACCAAAACGTTTACGGAGCAAATTTAAGCAACGGTATGGCTTATTGTGCCATCCTGTTGAAATTATTGATTAAGGATTCTTAAATTCCGCCCACAACAGATGTCTTTAAATCTCCGACAAAAGGTTTTACAATATTATGTCTATACCGCTCTTGATTGACAGTAACTGATTACTCATTCTTATTTTTTTCATCTTTATTTTTCAACACAAATGGTTGCTTTGCAATGTAATCAGGTCGTTTTAACCACTGCGACGAAATCTCTTAACAACTGCTAGCAACACAGCTTTACTGGGGGACGAATTGTTAAAGTTGATATTTTTCTGATAATTTTTTAAATTTGGATCTATTATGTTTCGCAACATAACTTTATTAAATTAATCTTCAATACAATTTTATAACATTATTAATGTAAAAATTAAAATAGAAATTGCAAGACCGTAACTGACAAAAGCTTAAGCAATTGACAACTGTTTGACAGATGCCAAATACATAACAGGATCTTTACTTCGTCCTACTCCGTATGAGCATTAAAGTTTCAAAGTGTTACGTTTTTGTTTACTAAAGGAAAAAATATATTTGTCATATGTTTGTTAACGTTTTATTGAAAATTAACGAAGGCATTACAAAAAAAAAGTTCATACAGAAGAAAATAAATAAAAATATTCTAAATACACAAAAAAAAGTGCAAAAACTATCCAAGTCAAAAAATAGTCGAGATAACCAAAGTATTTCGCGCATGAGATGCAAACAAAACTTTTTCTACAAACGCTTAGCTTAATATGAAAAAAAGTATTGAACTGGTTTGAACTGTTTTTCCAAATCAAGTAATTAGGTACTGTAATTATGGAAAAAAATGGCATTTGTTGACAATTATTTCAAAGTGACAATTCTTGATAATTTTTTTTATTATTTTGGAGTGAACTCTTGAATGAATGAATGAATGAATGAGTTAGGGGTGATGATTACACTGCGACCCATAGGATCTATTGTGTCCCCCCTTACTTGCCATGTTCTGATGTTTTCTCAGATTTATAG
This sequence comes from Ophraella communa, assembly GCA_035357415.1. NCBI lineage: Eukaryota > Metazoa > Arthropoda > Insecta > Coleoptera > Chrysomelidae > Ophraella > Ophraella communa. The sequence continues at coordinate 32,254,383 of CM068993.1, forward strand.
ATTTATAGCAGCTCTTCGAGTCCTATTTTCCTGAGGAAGTTTAGGACATCGTCGGGCTTCAAATCAGGTAGATCCCCTTCCTCTATTTCATGTGCTCCTAGGTATCTAGCCCTAGAATTTTGCAAGGCAGGACATTCTGAGAGTATATGTATTGAGGTTTCATCCTCTTCCTCACAGAATCTGCACTTTGCTTCATCTGCTAACCCTAGTTTCTTCATGTGGCTTCTTAACCGGCAATGCCCGGTTAATATTCCCGTTAGAATACGGAGCCTTTTTTTACTGGGGTTGAGGCAGCTAAGAGATCTCTTCTGGTCATAGTTCCCCAGTAGTATCTTAGATTGCCTCAGTCCTTCCAGCTGATTCCAATACTCGGATTTTTCTTTCTCCATTTCCTCTCTTAGTTTTCCTAAGATTACTCTACTGCTGATCCCACACGATGGTTCTGATCCCAAATGTGGGGTTTCAGCTCCTTTTTTTGCCAGCTGATCTGCTGTTTCATTCCCCTCTATTCCTATGTGTCCCGGGACCCATAGGAGGGTGACAGTGTTCTTCTGGCCTAGTTCATTTAGTTTGCCTAGGCATTCCCAAACCATCTTCGAACTGATTATATTTGAACTCAGCGCTTTGATGGCTGCTTGACTATCCGACATGATCACAATCTCTTGTCTGCGATAGAGTTTCTTCCAATATTGAATTCCACACATCTTTCGATGGCGCGGACTTCTGCTTGAAAGATGCTCGGGTATGTGCCCAAGCTTTCTGAGTATTTGGCTCTCGGTCCAAAAACTCCTATCCCAGTTCCTTCGTCTAGCTTGGAACCGTCCGTATACCACTTTATGGTATTCTGGTTTAAATTCTGTATGGTGTCTTCATCCCATTCAGATTTATTACTCAACTTTGTGATGAATTTTCTCACAAAGTTGAATTTCTTTGGCATATCATCTTGGGGCATTTCCCAAGTTTGATCAAAGTGAAGTGATCGAGGTTTTTCCCTGATAATTCCTTCTTTGATCATTCTATATATTGTTTTCTTCCTTACACTTTCTAGCAGAATGTGCAGTGGGGTCAAGTTTAAAATCACCTCCATTGCAGCAGTGGGGCAAGTTCCCATTGCTCCAGTGATACATGAACAGGCTAGTCTCTGAATTTTCGAGAGGTTTTTCCTCGTCGTATTCAGATTAGCCCTTACGCCCCAAGCCACTGCCCCATATGTGATTAATGGTCTCACTATTGCTGTGTATATCCATTGCAGGATACGTGGGTTGAGTGAACTCTTATTTGCGTCAATTTCATGCGTGATATTTATAACTGTGAAATAATGGAAATTTCGAGCGACGATGAAGTAAGCAGTACCCCACCTAACTTGACAGATGCGGCCAATTCAGTAATTTTAAATCTCTTACCGGAGAAATCGAGGCGCCAGCAATTTAAAGAGTGGTGTGAAGCAAATAAAGCCAGAAAAGTATCCGAAAATGTGCTGTTGGCATATTTGGCAGAGAAGTCTAAGAAGCTGAAGTCTTCTACGTTATGGGCAATATATTCTATGTTGAAAGCAACACTCAATGTTAAAGAAAACGTGGATTTCAGAAAATTTATCATGTTAGTTCCATTGAAAAAATTGTCAGTTGGAAACCTAAGAAATCTAAGGTGTTGACTAGAGAGGAAGTTGTAAAATTTATAAAAGCCTTATCAATTGAAGATTCCGGTTTTTATACTTACTGCTTTTTTTGAAATCCTCTAACAATCCAAAAGTTAATATTGTAGCCGTAGTAAAGATCCAAATTTTGCGGATTTTAAAGCTGCAATTAAGGCGCAATAAATCCGAGTTGTGCTGCCGATTTATTGCTGCAGATAAGACTAGAAGACACATGATTATACATCCAGAACAACAATACTGCCCAAGCAGTTGGCTGCAAAGAGGGAACCTGTTCCAAAAATGCATAAAAGTTTTTTTTACTAGGAAAGTAATGGCGCAAAATTTTTAGGACGATACTTTAATAAATTACCTTCACAATAAAAACTTTACAAGCTATAGGTCAAACTTACGGAAAATAGCTAAAGTTACAGAAAAATAAAATCTTGTTTCGCCAAGATAACGCAGCCTTACACCTCTGAGGTTGCCTCGGCAAAAATACAAGGATTGCGGTGTTTGATCAATTTCTTTGTTTAACAAATCTATCCCCTTCTAGAAAATATGTTTCGATTTTTTGTAAAATTACAAAATTATTAGCCTACCCCTGTAAAAAATGAAATATTTAAATACTTTTTTAGTAAAAATATCATACAATTCTCGAGTAAATAATTTTGTATAAAACCTGTGCGTGTTATTTACAATCAATCAGCATTAAAAGATTTATACGTTAAATAATAATTCTCGAAGACCATTGGCTATCATGTAATAACTGAACCTTGATTAAAAAACACTTTAGATTTGGGCGAATAATATAGAAAGAGGTTTAAAATAGACCAGACCGTTTACTGATGTGAAAACTACAGATTTGCAATTCATAAGAGCGTAAGTCATTCGGCATAACATGTTATTTGAAAGACTGGAGCACGAAGTTTAAGGAAAATAAATTACTGGGTTACTTTCTTTTATTGCGTCTATTCAAAAACTTGAATAAAACATTACTTTTGGTAGAACTGTTTGGTTTATATACAGAAGGAAATTTAAAAAGACTACAGAAAGCTAAAGTAAATCTGATTTTTATATGAAAACATTATTTATAAAAACTTTTCGAGTTTACCGTTTGACCTATCTGTGGCAAATTTTAAATCTATACTATAATATATAATAAAGCTAAAGAATTTCTTTGTTTCTTTGTTTAAACTCGCTACTGGTTGTAATTGAAAAAATTTCTTTTTCTACAACAGTTTTAGTAATATTTAGCATTTACCACTATTTTCCGTCGTCGGATGTGGACCCGCGATGTCTAAAGCAATCCTTTTGAATGGGCTTTCATTTTACTGTTTCATAGGTACCATTCTTTTGTGGTCCATTACTCGTAGAAGTCCTTCACATCGTCGGAGCTGTTCATTCTTTCACGACTGAAACAGCGGCTCATCAATGACGAAACTCACATGAACTGTGGCCTCACTACTCTTTGGCGATGTTTGTCTGCAATGGGCTTTAAATATCGCAAAATTGATAAGAGACAAGTAATAATGGAATCCACACGTTTAATAAACTGGCGTTCTGAATATATAACGTCAATAAGAAAATACCGGTCTGAAAATCGGCCAATACTCTATCTCGACGAGACGTGGTTTGACACGCATGACACCCCTTCCAAAGAATGGTCTGATAAGTGTAAAACAAAAGCACCATCAAATAAAGGGAAGAGAATCACAATATTACACGCAGGATCAGAAAATGGTTGGATCCCAAACGCTATGTGGCTTTCTGCCAAAAATATTAAGGACTCTTGTGTTGATTATCACGAAGATACGACAGCAGAGATTTTTGAAGATTGGTTTAAAAATTCGGTAGGAGAAAATGAAGTCACTCCGGAGGGGGGTATATTCCACTAATCTGACAATTCGTGATTGACCAAACGAAGGAGGAGGGCAACAAAGTTGTAAAAAAAATCTCTCGACATTCTCGAGCGCATCTAAATTATTTTTATTTTGAAGAGAATAATTGAGTAGTCCACTTGCAAAGTGTGCTAAGTTATCAATACTTTTGCAAAAATCTCTTTGTTCAATTTTAATTTTTAAATAAAATTATAACCATTTAACTGACATTTTATTTTTTGATCATAAAATAAAACAAAATAACTATAATTAAATATATGACAAGCAACATATATATTTATTACTTAATTTTAGAAAAAAATATTTTAATTGATTTTCTTAAAGAAATGGTTGAACAGTATAGCGCACTTTGCAAGTGGACTACTCAATTCAAGAATTACAAAAAATATATATTCTGACGATTTTCACAAGCCGCGCTCGAGTATTTCAATCCAACAGTTTTTTTTACATTTTTGAAAATCTATAGCCGCTCCCATCACCGATGAATTTATACAGGGTGTCCAAGAACTTAACGCCAAATTCGGGAGCAAATAGAAGAGGTCAAAATAATGTTAGAAGTTTAAATAAATTTTTGTCATACGAGCCTTCGTTTCCGAGTTAGAGACCTCTAAAGTTTCGAAATAAAAACCTTTGTTTTGTCATAATTTCTAAACTATACATTGGGATACTGTAAAATTCCAGTGACGGATTGCATACATCCATGTCCTGTGTTTGACGGTATAAATGAATCTACATTACGTACAGATAAACAGAGACGGCTTGTGCCCATTGGTTAATAATCCGTAATTTTAATAGGGACCATCTGAATAATATTTAAATTTCAAAAATAAATTTTCCAATCCATTTACTAATGAAAATGGACTCTTGTTTGAACTCGATAAAATTAAGGGTTTAGGAGAAATTTGAGTTGTGACAATTATTGATAGTTCTCTTCAGAATGTCTGTCTTTACAAAATATGGCGATCAGATCTAAAAGTTCAAATTTCTCCTAAACCCTTAATTTTATCGAGTTCAAACAAGAGTACATTTTCATTAGTAAATGGATTGGAAAATTTATTTTTGAAATTTAAATATTATTCAGATGGTTCCTATTAAAATTACGGATTATTAACCAATGGGCACAAGCCGTCTCTGCTTATCTGTACGTAATGTAGATTCATTTATACCGTCAAACACAGGACATGGATGTATGCAATCCGTCACTGGAATTTTATAGTATTCCAATGTATAGTTTAGAAATTATGACAAAACAAAGGTTTTTATTTCGAAACTTTAGAGGTCTATAACTCGGAATCGAAGGCTCGTATGACAAAAATTTATTTCAACTTCTAACATTATTTTGACCTCTTCTATTTGCTCCCGAATTTTTGGCATTAAGTTCCTGGACACTGTGTATACATTATATAACATTTTTTTGTTTTTATCACCTCACCTTCTCAACCCAATAGGTCTCTATGACGCTCAAGTAAATCCTGATTTAGCATCGTGGGCTCCCCTACTATAATTTACTTATACTACTGTAATAAAACAATATTTATATGAACATTTTTTACTCGTCGCCTGTTTTTGCGCTACCAAAGACTGTTCGATTAAAACTGACTTCCTCGCGCCTTTGGCGCCCTTTACATTACCGTCCTAGCGCCTCGAAACAAGTCAAACTTTCTGGATCTAACAGTCTCTCGATGAGTGAGTGTAACCGCCGCGCCGCATTCGCCATTATTTAAGAATTGGCAGGCTTCCAAACCGACTTTGTATTGGTAATTTGAAAACAACTATCCACTAATTAAACAGTGGAGGTTTGTTTATTTTGTATTCTCAATATTCGTTATCGCATTTTATTTTTTATAATGCTTTAAAAACAGTTATTTAAATAATAAATGTACGCCCTTGGAAATTTTTGTATATAATATATATCATCGACATCGTCCTGTAATACCTCAGTTATGTATCAATTATCACTGATAAACTAAGTAGGTATGCAGAGAACTGCAACGTAATCATGTTTTTGTTCAACAACAGATAAATGTCTATTTAAAACAAGTATTCATATGACTTAAATAATATATGTACGAGGTGGCCAATCCACTGCAATGAAAACTAATGCATTTTTACAAGGTAAATATGTAAATATTTTAAAACTCATTTACTTAGGGTAAGTTAGTTGAGGTTGGGATAAAAGATTGAAAGCATCAACTGTCCATCACTGTCCGTATTCTGTATTAACTACTTCGGTTATAAGAATAACCGACTGCAGTAATGTTGTTGGTTAATAAAAGATTTGATATTGAAAATTTAAACCAAATTTACTCTTATTTGTTATTAACTATTGAAAAAAATAATACTAATAAAAGTGACTTGAGTGGTAGAAGTTCTACTGCGCGATAGGATTGTCATTAATAATTGTACATAAAATTGAAAATTAATTGTTAAGAGAATCATAAAAATACATTTGTAATAAAAATTTTATCAAATTAAATAAAAATTGACAATATTGTCATTCATCAGTTGCTATCTATGTTTTTTTAGTTTGAATTTGTTTTTCTCAGTTAATTCATCGTACTTAATATTTGAAAGTGTTGTATTATAGTTAAATTATTGGTTTTCTAGTCCGTTTGGTATATACACACATTTTTTGTTTTGATTTCTTATCTCACTAGCAAATTTATTCAAACGTAAAATAAAATTTTGGCTCATTTTAAAATATTTTTAACCTATTGGAATACAAATTTTAATGTGTTAGTATTACATTTTCCTTGGATGTAAAAATTTACTATGTGTATCTTGAATTTATTGTCCTAACTCTTACTTTTTGGAAGTCCATCTTATTAAGAATAATAAAAAAACTCTTCGTTTCAATGTAACTTCCAAGTTTATTTAAAGAAATTGTTTTAAATTACAATTTCGCTAAAAAACATCGTCAGATTGACATTTAAGTTACATTTTGTTTATTTTTAGCTAGGTACCTGATGTTTAGGTATTATTAAGGCTAGACCAAGTAAGGAAGTAATAAGACATAACAATATTAAAGTCTAGATGTTAATAGCCCTAAGGGATTATCCTGGATGTAATTCCCTCTAAGATCAGTATAACTCTGCAATGATATAGAAAAACCAATAACTTAATATATTTGTGTTATAATTACGTCTTATTTATGTATAAAATGTAAACTTAATCAAAGTAAACAGTTTAATAGTGGAGAACTTCCAAGATTTATTTGTTCATTAACAACTTTAAATTGTTAATCTGCTAGATTTTTTTTATTTCAAGTTCTTCAAGGATTTGAATGTCATTGGTGTATATAAGTGAGTTTGGATGTTCAAGTAGGTGTTTTGCATAGTTCGACTTATCTGGTTGTTGTAATCTATATGCTCTTAAGTGTTCATTGAATCTTACTTCAAAATTTCTTTGTGTTTGACCTATATATACAGCATTACATTTTGGACAATTAATTTTGTAAACACCAGATTTTTTTTTAATTTGGGTAATTTTGTTTTTACATTTAACAATTTTGTACCAACATTATTTTGTGTTTTAAATGATATTAATGCTGATGTTGCCGAAGATATTATTTTTGAAATTGTATTGGAAATATTTCCACAATAAATCAGATAATTGTAATTTAAAATAATTTTTTCAAATAAACTTGGAAGTTACGTTGAAACGAATAGTTTTTCATTATTCTTAATGTGTATCTTGTTTAATTTTATATTTACCTAATCTCACAATAATTGTAAGTATGTTAAAGTAGTTTTTTACATGTTATTTTTAACATTTGTATCATATTGCAGCTTTGAAAAAGAAAACAATAAATTTTCGAAAGCCTGGATTATTAAAGAGTGCAACCATATTAGTCCCAAAAAGGCAGGAAGCCAATTTGCAACAATATTCTTCCAAAGAGGCAGGGCGCCAATTTGCAGCACTACTAGCTCCCAAAAAACATCCCGGCTAAGAGACTCTCCCAAGGAGTGGTTCGACTCCAAGTTAATGCTCACTATAGAAAGGATTGGTGGTATATAAGGGTTAAGGGCGCCACTATCTTTTAAACGTTACGAATAAACAACAGAAAATACACAAAAACTAAGGTAAAAAAGATAGAAACACCTTATAATTAAGCTGAACTTGATTGCAAGAAAATAAACTACATTTAATATCAACCGAACACGCTGCACCCTTAAGACTTATAGTCCATGGGTATATAAATCAAACTTTGAATAAAGAATATTGGTTTATTGATAATAAATTGTAAATTGCCACAGGAATTATAAGTGGAAGTGTGTAAACGGATTTGACTTATCTTTAGTGTTTGTGTGATCCGGTGGGCTCGGTTAATCCATCGTGGTTGTAGTTGAAGTATTGGTCGTTGGGGGTTGGTTCTTCATCAAAGGGACTGCTAACGTGGGCTATATTTCTTCAGAAGAAGGACTGCAACTATTGGCTAGATTTCTCCATAGAAAGGACTGCAACTATTGGCTAGATTTCTCCATAGAAAAGACTGCAACTATTGGCTAGATTTCTCCATAGAAAGGACTGCAACTATTAGCTATATTTCATGCTGGAGGTAACGTAGCGGTAATGGTAACCTAGCGGTAACCTAGCGGTAACCTAGCGGTAACCTAGCGGTAACCTAGCGGCTGTATCCTCTGTGATACAGCCAGATAAATGTATTTTCTGAATCTCGTGAACGACTGGTCTCTAGTGGTGGTTTGATCGAAAAGAGAACGAAGCGTGGCGTTTTGCTAATTTATAAGGGTGCTGACAGGGCCTTCCGGTTACGTTCGTTCGTTTGCAAGGGTTTTGTACGTTCTGTTGTGGTACGGTTGTGTCTAATAATACATTGGGTCGGAATTGATTTTAGAGTTCGGGGGGACGGTGACTTAAGGAAAGGTAGCATGGCGATAGACATGTTACAAGAGTATTCTTTAACCTAGAGGCAATTGAATATAGACCGGAACTCCGATAAAAATAAAAAAAATTTGTTTGTTAATTAATCGGTCAAGACTACCCTTCTACTTTTATATATCGAAACCTATTGTATATACTTTATGGAAGTCTATCAGATTAGAAACATTTAAATAAATAATTTTGTAACAAAACTTTTCAAAATCGATCGATCAAGTCGATACTTATATCATCGATATTCAACTGTCCGGTGAGACATATAGCTCAGGAAGTAGTTGTTTTTTCTTTAAAAAATGGTAAAGTTTGGTTGGAAACGAATTTTTGTTATAACGTTATTTGTTCTTAATAATCGTATAACCTTAATAATTTTCCATCAAACTTTTCTAGCAACTACTTTTTGAGTTAATTAAAATCCAAAAACGACTAGTGGAATGAAGTTTTAAGGTTTTCATTTTTAATTATAATAAGTTTTTAATTAAAAATACGTACAAAAAAATGATAGGCAACCCATCCGGAGATCTACTGGGTTTTAATTAAAGTTTTTACAAATATACTTTTTTCTAACTCTGAATATTAATTAATAAATGTTATTTCCAGAAATAAATTATAAATTTAGGAATGTTGTAAAACGAATAGTTTATTATTAAATAATTAAAAACTATTTTTATTTGAAAAAAATTAAAAACCATAGTTTCAAATCAAAATAAATCACTGTGTATATTTTCTAAACAAAACATTGAATAGAACTCAGACACAACACAGTATATTGTGCCGTGAATATAACACTGCAAATTCAGCAAGCTGGCAGGGATAAACAGAACGGTTAAACGACATTAGCATGAGTAAGAATATTCATTATCAGTCTGTTGTTACTTCTGAAGTAAAAATTTCGAATTTAAAAGTTGTTAAACATATTTTGATACGGGACAAATCAGACGTTGGGAGTACCAAACATAATAAAACATTTAACGTGATGGCCGAAAAGAAAGGAAACTGTACGCCGGAAGATAAAATTGTTACTATTCCAGAAGAAAGAAAAAATGATATTTATCCAGATGCAAGGCCTTGGTATAAAGCGTACGAATGGTGGATCTATTTTGTTATAGTCACAGTGGTTTTGGCCTTAACTATAGTTGTAGCCGTTAGGAAAATAGATCAGGTAAATCAACCATAGTTTTTATTCTGAAATTGTCTATGTGCATGAACTGCGAGCAATAATAAATTACTTATTTTTCATTTTTTATATAAATATTTATAAACTAATCCATTTTCTTTTAATTTTGTCCCGATCACAAATTTATTCAGTAACTCATTTCAAACATTTTTGTATTAACTCTTACTATGTGGAAGTCTATCTAACTAAGAAAATTAAAAATAAAACTCTAATCAAACTATTACCATTATTAAAAGTGGAACTTTTGGTGAAAAGTTTTATTTTTAATGTTCTAAGTCATTTCAGTATATTTACTATATTATGTTATTAAGGTTTTTTTGATACATAATGCAAAAATTATTTTGTGCTGAATAAAGTTTTAACCATGAGTTGAGTTAAGACCTAATTGCCCACAAAATTTTCTGCCACCATGTGTAAAATAACCGAATTTTAAGTGAAACTTAAAGAATACCAAATTCTCAAAAATAAAGTTGAGGATAAGAGTGATAATAGTGAAATTCCTAAGCTGTTGTTAATTATTAAATGTGAATTTTAAGTTATATTTAACATTTAATCGTTAATTGAAAAGGAAATCCATCCATCAAATCGTAGTAATAAAACTCAAAGTCTATCCACAACGTTTAATAGTAAGGTTCAAAAATTAGTGCAACATGTTTCGGTCTTCAGACCATCATCAGGCTATAAAGAAAACAATGGTATCGGGAGAATCAAAAATAGTTATAAAAAGAGCGAATGGTGTCGGTTGTCCGATTACATCAATGATTAAAGTTAAAACATTTCAAATATGACAAATATTTACAAATAGAAGTAAAATTTAAGCTTAAATTAAAAAGTTAAAGTTACATGATTTTGCAATAAGTAAAACTATCCTAAAACAGCAAGTTAAATATGTTACATAATCAATATAAACTTACCTGTATGTGCAGAACGTAGGAATTGTAAATAATTTAAATTTAAAACTTAAACATCCATGAATAAGTGAAGAATAATGGATGAATAAGAGAGTTATTATATAAAAAAAGAAGAGGAAAAAGGAACTTTAGAAGTTATAAAGATAAAGAATGATGGGTGTGTTGGTTAAATTAAAGTGTATAGAAAAGTGGGACCATATTCATGCTAAGAATGTTGTATCCCAGAGGAAAATTAAATGCGTATTAAATGCAATTCACTGGTCGAAAACATCGACAGTTATCACACATTAAAATTGGGCAGCTTCATGTTTAACTTAAAATATCTCGAGAAATATTGACTTTATCGTTATGAAGAAAGAGTACTTTATTTACGTAAAAAGTATTGGAGAATCGAAAAATTGTGCTAAAGTTTCTATTCCGCCAGTGGCGTAGAATTTGGGAACGATTAACCTGTCACTTGCCCCTGTCGTACGCCTCTGGTGGTAGCTAGAAACGTTTGTTTAATATAATTTTGTAGGGTGTACAGTGTCTACATTTTCTGCCAAATATGAAATGAATACGTAAAACAGTCTTAAAGTACTGAACCCAAATAGTTTTTAAATTTTTACACAAAACTAAGTAAGCAGCTACATTTTATTTAGGTGTTTTGGGTTAAATCTTCATAATTTGAAGTCAGGATTCTAGTATTAAATTATTTCCAATTAGTAATGAATCACCCTGTATGTTTCAGTTATTAAAAAGAATAAATGTACGTCTATGGAAATTTTTGTATATGTTATGGACACCGGCTTATATAATACCTCGGTAATGTATCAATTATCAAAGATAACTTAGTATGCATACAGAGAAATGCAACGTAATGATATTTTAGTTCATAAAACGGATAAATGTTTATTTAAACTACGATAATATACAGGGTGGTTAACATACCAAAGTGACAACAATATTGATTTTTAGAATGTAATATGGGTGTTTCAAAAAAGTATGATGTCATAAATGAAATCACGTATTCCGGGGACAAAAATAACTTGATTAAACCCAATTTACCTCAGTACAAAAGTGAATAAGTACAAAAGAAGTTAGAGCCCTTTAAAGTTACAAAATTAAAATTGTTTTTTTGCATTATCCCCTAAACTAATTTATATTTTGTAACACAAATGGATAATATGCAACTACCTTGGTCTGAAAGCATTTTTTTTAAAGCAACAACATCTAAGTACCCAAAAAAAAATAAAGGAGGTGTGTCCCCCTAAATCCCCCCAAACTTTTGTGTACATTCAAACCAAATGAATTTTGTGGCACCGTTTTTTTAATTTCTATCACTTTCGAAAAATCAGTTTTTATTGAGTTACGGCTTTTTATGTATTATTTGCAACCACAAAAAATGCCTATAACCTTTGTAAATATGATAATAGAAAATGTGCTGAAAAATCATATCTTACTGACGGTACAAAATACATTTTTATTGCGATAAAAACTGGTTTTTCGAAAATGTGACCTGACAGAAGTTGCCTGACCTTTTGCAGAGTTTGAAGCTATGGTTGATGCTCTCTGCACAATATGTTCAATGGAATTAAGCTCAGGAGATCGTGAGAACTAAAATGAATGATTTAAATAAATGTCTAGAATATTTTCTACAAATTATTTTATTTGTTTTCAATAATATTTAGTTAGGTCCTATATAACGGCACATATAGAGGGTGTTTCAAAAAGGTATGTCATAAATTAAATCACGCATTCCGGAGACAAAAATAAATTGATTGAATCAAATTTACCTTAGTACAAAAGTGTACACAAAAAAAGTTATAGCCCTTTGAAGTTACAAATTAAATTTTATTTTTTTTACAATATCTCCCAAACTACTTGACATTTTGTAATAAAAGTTGACATGTTACTTTCTTGTTCTGAAAGCATTTTTCATAAAAAAGAAAAAACAAAATCTCAGAGCTGAAAAATATTTTAAGGGGGTGTGCAGCCCTAAATCCCCCCCAAACTTTTGAGTACGTTAAAATCAAATGAATTTTGTGGCATCATTAGTTTAACACATTATTTTTAAAACTTTTTTGCGTCCTATTACTTTTGTGAAAAAACAGTTTTTATTGAGATACGGCCCTTTTGTTAATTAACCTTTAAAAAATAAGGTGCAACTAAAATTAATGGCTTAAATGAATTAACAAGTACAAAAAATGTCTATAACATCTGTAAATATTACAATAAATGTTCAAAATGATCCCCATTTTCTTCAATACACATTCGGTATCGTTTTAAAACTTTTTTGCGTCTTATCACTTTTTATAACTTTTTTTGTGTACACTTTTGTACTAAGGTAAGTTGTATTTAAACCCAATGACTTTAATTTATCCAATTCATCTTCTTATTCAATAGAATACAAAACACCTTTTCTCTAGATAATAATTAAATAATATCAATATGGAAAAACGAAACACATTTACATTTAAAAAATGCAATATGTTCATTCTGTTTTATTATGCATTTGTTCTATACAATAGCGAGTTACAGTTATTTAAAGAATGACACTTGATAAAATGGGAATGTATGATAAAAAAAGATAGCAGTAATAATAAACAAAGTTAGAGTACAATAAATTCCGTAAACAAAAACATCTTGACAGAGTTATGAAAACAACCAACATGTTTTAAATGCAAGAATGTTAATCAAGTGTATGGCTTGTAGGCATTTTATAGAATAATATACTAATTAATGAAAAAAGACTTATGGTGGGATTCTGAGATTTTACCTATAAGCTACAGAATCTGTAAGATATAGAATCTGTAAGCTGAACAGTTACAGATTTGTAAATTTTGCTATTCTGCGCCGAAACCTATAAGAGCTCAAGTTACAGATCCTTACCTTTTAGGTTTCAACTTCACACCTATTTATAATGTCAAAATTATAACCTCAAATTTCTCAAAACTACAGATCGGCATAGCACATCAGTTAAAAGTGGATGTTATTATTTTGCGTTAATAATGTATATAAAAAGAAGTCATATTAAATGAAATATTGTATAATCACAATTATTATTTTAAATGGTTAATAATTATATTAAATAATTTTTTTATATTTTGCTTTTATAAAAATCTTCATTATAAAACGCATTTGCGTATCGTAATGTAACTTTTACGCACGCAAATTTTTGTTGCTAATAGCAATTTATTAATTTTACATTGTTCTTTAAGAAAATATTTGTGAATATATTATTATTGGTGTATTATTAATTTTAATTAACATTTTATAATTTAAATTTCAAAACTGTCAAATTACACAGAGCCGTATGAAATGCGTTTTTTAATACTGATTTTACTGATTTTACAATTTTTTTTAAAATACACAACTAAAATTTTTCTTTTTTTCCTTGCATCACTTTTCAATAATTTTAGAACGACTAATGACATTGCTCTTTTGGGTTTTTGTGGCATCATGTTTATAATTACATCTGCTGCTAAATTTTCATTATCTTGCCGGAAATTTGTTCGTGGCGCCACGATATTTAATTGAAAATTTTTTGACAGCTGAAACCATAGAAAACAATGAAACCTCAACGTACAGACCATAGACCAATAAAATATATTATATTTTTTTATAGTAGTACAGACGTTTAAACCAGTAATTATAAGGTTTTGTGATATATGCCAGATTGGATTAATAATTATTTTCCAAATTATGGTGTGAAATTTTCCTAGCAAATATCATGCAAGCTTAAACTATTTCTGGAAATTTACTTTCGGGATAAATAATTTAAGCTCTTATGATATTATGCGTGAAAATTTGTATTTTGCTTATAATTTGCTTATTAAAACATGGTAGTGGGTTTTCCTCGTGCGATATGCCCTTTATAGCAAACTTCTGATCACAGAACTCGCTGCGGCTAGTTTTACAATTTTCAGACTATTGCTATAATAAGGTGCATATTCCATTTTAATAAAAATAGCTTTAATCATTTTATTTAATTTTTAGGCTAATCGAATTTTAGAAAAACGACGAGTGAAGGCAGCATTGAAAGTAGTAACCAGACACTACAAGACACCTACTTATAGTCTATACTGATTCAACAGTCAACACATTCAAATTTGTGATTTATTTATACTTGCATAATTTTGATTTTATTTAAAAAAATTAGTCATATTATTATTTTATTATAAATAACGAGAAAAAACTTGTTTGTGTGGTTAGTAAACCTAGATAACGAGACTTAAAACGTACATTTCTAATATTATTTTTAACATAAGTCATTATCCTTAATTTAAGTTTTTTTTAGATTTTTTTATATTATTATATATATTTTTTCTTAAGGAATTTTCTTTAAACATGTACATTCAAAAAGAAGGATATTCACTTAAGGCACTTAACTGGTTGCTCTGCTGTGAAACTGAAAAAAAATATAGATAACCTTTTACATTAAATATATATTTTAAAATGTATGTTTGAAATATTATCTAAAAAAAATAGATTAAAAATTGTTCATAAAACCAATAAAACCGATATATTTTTTAATTTTATATCTATTTTTGTTTTCAATTATTATCTACAGGAAAAAATTTCTTATTTTTTTTTTAATTGACGTTATACGTACAAAAAACGAATGACATTTTAATTTTTATGCATTTAAAAGCAGTTAAGTTGTACCCCCTAAATTACTTCAATTATTTTACCATCTTGTGTTTTATTTAAAACCACGCATGCAACATGAAATCTCCTTCTTTTTGTTTCAAGAACATTAAAAATAGAACTTTTTAAGAAATTCTATTGTTACTTATTTAATGTATTAAAAATATTATTTTAACGTTTTTTAAATTTTATAATAAAAGCGATTAAAAAGTAAATTATTGGTATTATTATAAAATTAAAATGCCTTGTTATTATAACTCTAAGGTACCATAAGGTTAAAATCTTTTTTTATATATCAATGAAATACAAAGTTAAACCACAACGTTAACTTTATTTAAATTACTGAAAAGCGACTAGTTTCGATCTTAGACCATCATCAGGCAAAAATAAAGAATAAGTCATTCTAGGTGTTCATGAAAGCTTTTAGATAGGTCTCTTAAACATAGAAGCTCTAAACAAATTATAGATGGAACCATATGCAAGTCATAATATCTGCTGACAAATGTTACCAGTGAATGTTCAGTTTTCCGATTTCCGTAAGAATACTTTATTTGCTCTTTACGTGACCAATTCTAGTAGCTTTTGAAACTGTTCCAAATCCGGTCGTACAACATTTTTGAAGTCTGCTTCCTCAGTCAACATTAAGTCTTTTAAGAGATTGTATGTGAAGTGAATGTATTTTTGCCTTTTCGTGTACCAATCTTTCGACCAACGACGTGTTTGTTTAGGTTTACGCTTAGCCAGAAGCAATAACACTACAGCTGCAGCTAAATCTTGTGCGGACATGTTGCTTTATTACGCACGATGCATACAGAATCGAAGTTATTCTTCGACTGAACAAGAAAACATTGCACAGTTCATATTTGGTGCAATATAATTGAACGTTTGGATTAAAAGTGCCATTCAATCTTATTGTAGAATAAAATATATTGTACAATGTTATTGCAGATCTAGGGGCCGCCTTAGAACCCCATCTTTTACCCTATCTTGACATCCTGGCAAATCCAACTTTCCAACAAGATAATGCCCGACCACAGAGTGCCACCTCCGAACACAATATAGTATAGTATATGTTATAATTGTTTAAATAAAGATATAAAAGAAAAAAATCAGTAATTATACCACTCAATAAATTATTGAAGGATGATGTATAAATAGCATCGAGAAAAAACAGTTATGTAAATGTATGCAGAATATTTTAGAACTAAAAATATTTAAGAGCTTTTTTACCAACAAAACATTGGAAAAAGAGGAAGAATTGGCATTGACATTACTATAGCTATCCCCTAGGGTGTCCGTTATTTACCGATTTGATTTTTGAGTTTGCAGCGCCCTCAAAATTTTTAGTGGACGACCCAAAAAAAAAATCGATCCAATATAAGCCCTTAATATTGATAATAAAACCTGCCACAAAGGCTATTGATTTCTCATTTAAATAACATGGGATTTTTGTAATTTTTGCAATCAATTTTGTTGTTCCTCAGCCAGCTCATACAATAATCTTTTTAAAGATACATAGCTTTATTAGGCTTAATAATATATACATATAACAATCAGGTCAAGAAACTTTACAATGTAAATAAATAAAAATACTGTGTATGAACAAAACAAAGAAACAGCTAGAATTACATAAAATATACTAACTAGACACAATACTACGTAAGGCCAATGTCATTTAAACTATAAAAACAATAATTATTTTGTCAGAAATTTCTCAATGTATCTTTTAAACTTGAAATACGGAATAATATTTTTTAAATTATTGGGAAGAGTGTTGTATTACATGTGACAGCTTTAAAAAATATATAGGAGTGACAAGTCAAAACTTGGGAATACTAGGTGGTGTAAAAACAATGTCAGCATTTTATATAACTTTTTTTTCTACGTACCTTTTTTATTGGGTTATACTTAGGGCTTTTAAGTAAGAAATAGATTTTCAAGGACCGTAATTCATTTATTATGTCCATACCAAATAGGCTACCGTCATTTACTTATCAAATGCATTAAGTAATTATCATAGATCTAATACCAAAAGAGATGGAACAATGGCCGACATGTTGTGCTATGAAGTTGCCTGTTCTCCATTTAAGGTAAGAGATTTGTGATTGTTATTGAATCATCTATAGTATTTGTTGCAAAAAGATTGTGACCATAATAATATCTCTTTTTAAAATTTTATTATTATATATCATAACCACCTAAATTATATAACCCATTTTATGGAATTTTTAACCGTGTACTTTCGGTTAGATCATAAAAATGATTTGCTCAATTAGCGACAACGCCACAAGGCTTGTCTGAATGCGCAGAAGCGGTTATGCTATGAAATTTGACACAGTCTTTTTAATTATTTCAAGCATAGTTGCCGAAACAATTGCAACGAAATTTTGGAGATACATTGGTGTTTTTTGACGAATTATAGGTAACATTAAGTATTTATTTTCATAAGTAAGTTAAAATTTATGTTTACAATAATTTCATCCAGTGAACATGCATTTCAATAAAAGACCGTGGATTTCTTCTTTCACCACAGTTCAAACCAGTTCAATACTTTTTTTGTTTTATACTTTCTTTGTTTGCATCTCATGCGCGAAATACTTTGGTGATGTAGCATTTTGCGCATGCACTAGATACAAAAATAACTATTTTATTTAAATCACCTTGAAATGAATAAAATGCTATTTTTTTATTATAGTTTTATTTATCTCCCAAAAAACAATGTAAAACAAATCCCCAACCAAATTAGAATATTTTTGGAATTTTAAATAGGTACTACAGGTTTCTAGATTTATTAAAATTTAGCAAAAAACCCAATAAATGGTAAGTTAAAATAAAGTATATGTTTTCGTTTATAAAGGTAACAATTCGCCATCCAATATTTCAAATTAAATGAAACCTCTTCAAATAAGATATTGAAGTTTTACATTTACAGTAAAAGCATAAAATGAAAACTCGACAGCAAATAAAAATGTCTCGTTCGTATACCTAAAAATACAAAACAACCTACAACATTAAGGAAATTGCAGACTGTTTGCTGCGAATGTAGGTGTTCATTAACCATATAAAAAAGTGGATAAGATATAAAAAGGTGAAAAAAATCCTTGTTAATAATAACAAAGTAAATTAAATAATAATAAAACGTTTATTTTAATTAATTATAAGCCATTGATTTGTTATCTTGACGTAAAAAAACTTATAACTAGTAGTAAATATAACTTTGAACTACGGACTGCGAATGAATATGAAAAAGGCTAAATTTATAATCATCTCTAAAAATATGAAAGTATGAAAGCCCAGCTACTGATACATAACAGACCCATCCAAAGAGTTAAAAAGTATGTCTATTTGGAAACAAATATTAAAGAAGAATGGGACCACTTGGTTGAGATAAGATGTCGAATTGAAAAGGCTCAAGCCATTTCTTAAAATGGTAAAATTGTTCAAAAGTAAGGACCTGTCTTTAAACACCAAAATGCGGATCCTCAGGTGCTACGTATTATTAACTTAATTAGAAGCCTTTGAACTCTGCCTCTATCGTCGTTTTCTGAGAATTTTATAGGTGGACCATGTTACTAATGAAGAGATGCTACGTAAAATGAAGAAAGAAAAAGAAATCTTATACCAGGTTAAGAAAACGTAAACTTGAATACCTTGGCCATGAGAAATACATACAAATACAAATACATACAAATACAAACAAGGTAGAAGTAGAGTGGGAAGACGATGAATCTCATGGCTGAAGAATTTCCGAGTGTGGTTTATTCCATTAGGCTTATCAACATCCGAAACGGATAGGCATCAACAGAAGAACTTGCCTATGCTTAAATTGATAAAACAGTTCAAATATCATTGAAAAATAAAATTTATATTATAAGATTCTTTAAAATAAAATAATCTCAATTAGTTTATGTGGCAAAAGGTCTGTAGAATTCCATTTATTGAAATTTTTATTGATTTTAATAAGTGGAATTTAATTCAATTGAAAGGGCTGTTGTATGTATGTATGTATGAATTAGGGGTGATAAGTACACTGCGACCTATAGGATCTATTGTGTCCCCCCTTACTTGCCAAGTTCTGATGTTTTCTCAGATTTATAGCAGCTCTTCAAGTCCTATTTTCCTGAGGAAGTTTAGGACATCGTCGGGCTTCAAATCAGGTAGATCCCCCTCTTCTATTTCACGTGCTCCTAGGTATCTGGCCCTAGAATTCCGCAAGGCAGGGCATTCTGAGAGTATGTGTATTGAGGTTTCATCCTCTTCCATACAGAATCTGCACTTTGCTTCATCTGCTAACCCTAGTTTCTTCATGTGGCTTTTTAACCGGCAATTCCCGGTTAGTATTGCCGTTAAAATTCGGAGCCTTCTTTTACTGAGGTTGAGGCAGCTAAGAGATCTCTTCTGGTCATAGTTCCACAGTAGTATCTTAGATTGCCTCAGTCCTTCCAGCTGGTTCCAGTACTTGGATTTTTCTTTCTCCATTTCTTTCCTTAGTTTTCCTAAAAATACTCTACTGCTGATCCCACAGGATAGTTCTGGTCCCAAGTGTGGGGTTTCAGCTTCTTTTTTGCCAGCTTGTCTGCTGTTTCGTTCCCCTCTATTCCTATGTGTCCTGGGACCCATAGGAGGGTGACAGTGTTCTTCTGGCCTAGTTCATTTAGTTTGCCTAAGCATTCCCAAACCATCTTCGAACTGATTATATTTGAGCTCAGCGGTTTGATGGCTGCTTGACTATCCGACATGATCACAATCTCTTGTCTGCGGTAGTTTCTTCCAATATTAAGTTCCACACATCTTTCGATGGCGCGGACTTCTGCTTGAAAGATGCTCGGGTATGTGCCCAAGCTTTCTGAGTATTTGGCTCTCGGTCCAAAAACTCCTATCCCAGTTCCCTCGTCTAGCTTGGAACCGTCTGTATACCACTTTATGGTATTCTAATTTAAATTATGTATGGTGTCTTCATCCCATTCAGATTAATTACTCAACCTTGTGATGAATTTTCTCACAAAATTGAATTTCTTTGGCATATCATCTTGGGGCATTTCTCAAGTTTGATCAAAATGAGGTGATCGAGGTTTTTTCCTGATAATTCCTTCTTTGATCATTCTAAATATCGTTTTCTTCCTTACACTTTCTAACAGAAGGTGCAGTGGGGTCAAGTTTAAAATCACCTCCATTGCAGCAGTGGGGCAAGTTCACATTGCTCCAGTGATATAAAGGCTGTTAGTTTAATAGCAGTCAAATCTCAATTTTTCACCATTGTACATAAATTGTGGATATGCATTAATTTAAAATAGTGTCAGATGCTGTCAAATTTTCAAGCAAAATAGGCTATTCAATTGATAAGTTTGATTAGGAAAAAGAAATATTGTTAGAAATGAATATACTTTAATATTTAGTACAGTTTATTTTAACATCAATACACTTGTTCAAACGAACCCATTGCTGTAGTTGATTTTTAAAAGATGAAAAACATCAGCTATCACCTCTTTAATTGACCCATGAATTTCTTTAGCTTTGACCAGATTGGGTTAATGTGCATTGACCACTTTACAAAAGAATGCTTTTTCTCACAGAACAGACATGTTATAGATTTAAAATTAGATGCTGTGCCTACTCTAAAACTTCCAGGTAAGGGAATGATTTTAAAATTTTGATTGTGAATTAAAGTAAAAATTTTTTAACATAGCAAGAGCTTACATAATTTTTTAGATATCATAAAACAGCTAATGAAAGAGCGCAGGCTATGCTACAACTGTTTTTATTTAAATTAATATAACCAGAGGCAATATTTAATTACCCTCGTTATTCAGTTCCGATACATAACTCTGGGAGTGCTGTATTCAGTATCTTAAATAAGTACTGTAATTGTTACTGTAAAAACATCTACAGAGTATCAACATAAAAAAAATAAAAATGAGTTCCTATCAACGTCATCTCTCATCAAAAAAATAACTGAACTGTATGTGAATAATTTAAGCTATAACATGTTCATAGCAACAATTGATAATAAAATATTAAAAAATAAAATTTTTATTTAAAAATCTGCTTTTTAATACTCAATGACACCTGTTTCTCTACACCGAGTATCGTTAGATTGACATATTAAAGTTACATTTATTTTCGTAGCTGATTTGGTTGTTTTCAGTTCAAATACACGTTTTTGTAAAAGATCCGAGTTCTCCTTTTTCTTTACATTTAAATTACTAACAGCCTAACAGCATTGTAGTCAATAAATTTTCTTTATCCAGAGTTTCCACAAGTATTCCAATTAAGAATTAGATTTGTCTGTCCGGTTTTACGTACAGATAGACAAAAAATTCGAACCACATCCGAGTTTGATTCTATTAGGTGTTCGGCCAGTGTTGAACTAAATTGTTATTCAGCTCATATATCTAAGAAGGTCTTTTTGATTCGACATGCTTTTAGAGAATTGAATTCACCACTTTACTTTACGTTCGAATTCTTCCACAAATACGATGGTATTCTGGCCAAGTAATAAATGTATCGCATGGCTGTTAAATAAACAAAAGATCTGTGAAACTTATTCAAATATAAATTACAAAAATAACGATAATAAAATATTTATTTTAAATGAGAATGTAAAGGTGAAAACGACATTTTCACAATAAATTACAGTGAATAAGAGACACAATTTACACAGAGTAACTCTATAGCTTTGTTTTTGAACAATGCAGGAGGCGGTTCGTTGTGGAAATTTGTCTTCTCAATTTAATTCAGTTACAGGTTACCAGAAATGTTAATAGAAATACAATTGTATTTTCAAGATAATAAAAAAAACACAACTGTTTAATTTTAAGGGATTAAGTTTAATAATAGTTCTTGATTAACAAATATAAAATTCGTGGTATTAACTAAATCTTTTCGCATGATTAATCCATAAAGAACATTTTTATCAACAATTTTGGGAGTCAAAAAGCCCTTTTCATAAGTAAACCGAATTTTCTAGGACATCAACGCTGAATCAACACTGAAATGGATCTTGAGCTACATGGGGTCGACCATTATTATAAAAAAATAAACCACGTTTGGGTTTTACGGCAAGTTTATTCTTGATGGTGACGTAAATATTTTAAATTACTAAATTATGTTAATATCAATATCTTACAACATACACTGCTTAGATACTGGCGCAACAATATTTGGAAGTAAGGTAGGTAGGTAATTTTGTGATAATTTTGACAGTAATTTTGAGTATGTATTGCATTATCTACGAGTAAGCATTGTTTTAAATAGGAAAACATACAAAATAGATATGTTGACTTGACGTGTTTTATTAAGACTAAACGCTGAATTAAACCTTCACTATTTATTAGCAAAATTCGCTTTTAAATGCAATGACGGCCGTTTCGCTAATAACTAGCATCGTCAGATTGACATATTGAAGTTATATTTTGTTTGTTTCTAGTTAGGTACCTGATGTTTAGGTAGTATTAAGGCTAGACCAAGTATGGAAGTAATGAGACATAACAATATTAAAGCCTAGATGTTATTACCCCTAAGAGATTATCCTGGATGTGTTTCCCTCTAAGATCAGTATAACTTTGCAATGATATAGAAAAATCAGGAAAAAACTATATCATGCTGATCTTTACAATAACTTAATAAATTTGTGTTACAATTACGTCTTATCTATGTATAAAATAAAGATTCAATCAAAGTTTAATAGTGGTGAACTTCCAAGATTTATTTGATCATTAACTACTTTAAATTGTTGATCTGCTAGATATCTTTTTATTTCAAGTTCTTCGAGGAATTCTAAATTTTGTTTTTTATCACAAATATGTAATATTTGAATGTCATTGGTGTGTATGAGTGCGGGTGTTCAAGAACTCAAAATTTTGATGGAACTCAATGTTAATCCTACCTATTGCGTTAATACGCAAATCAATTTGAATACCAAGTTCACACCCTTATTTAAATTCTTCTGGAATTGTTAAATGAACCACCTTTTTGTTTTGTTTTATTTATTTGGTGATTTTACATTTTAATATTTTTACAACTCAAGTTTTACTAAAATAATTTTAACTGTTTAATCACTTCCATTTTATTTTTTGTTTTCGTAATTTGTAATTAGTTTTTAATTCACATTCATATATTATTATCTTCATAAACTACAAACAAACAACAAACAACAACTTCAATATGTCAATCTGACGATGCTAAATGATGTGAACATTTTAGTAATATAATTGTGATATTTTAAATAAAGGTAGAGAACAGTTTATTTCTTATAAAGTGTTTTAAAATTGAATAAAACTTTTGTTGAGGTAGTAAAGTTATTCATTATTAACCAAGGTAGAAAAATACAGGGACTAATTCATTGGAACTTAATCTCAATTCATTTGACAAAATGTGCGATTAACTGATGCAAAGACAAAATAAAAAAAAAATATTTTTTCTGAAATCGCTTGGAAATGGCTATGTTCTCGGATCAATTTCTGACAGACATTCTGAAGAGAACTATCAATCAAAATATGGCGATCAGATCTAAAAGTTCAAATTTCTCCTAAACCCTTAATTTTATCGAGTTCAAACAAGAGTACATTTTCATTAGTAAATGGATTGGAAAATTTATTTTTGAAATTTAAATATTATTCAGATGGTCCCTATTAAAATTACGGATTATTAACCAATGGGCACAAGCCGTCTCTGCTTATCTGTACGAAATGTAGATTCATTTATACCGTCAAACACAGGACATGGATGTATGCAATCCGTCACTGGAATTTTATAGTATTCCAATGTATAGTTTAGAAATTATGACAAAACAAAGGTTTTTATTTCGAAACTTTAGAGGTCTATAACTCGGAAACGAAGGCTCGTATGACAAAAATTTATTTGAACTTCTAACATTATTTTGACCTCTTCTATTTGCTCCCGAATTTTTGGCATTAAGTTCCTGGACACCCTGTATATGCTTATATGGTTAATATTTCTGCTTTTTGCTTAAAAAGTATTACATAACATAAAATTAAAACTAATTTATTATACCCCAATGTTTAGACTCATTTAAACCAAAAGAAATTTTCAATTTATTTAAAAGTGGTTAAACCTAATTAATTAATTTTTTTAATGTATACTAAAACTTTTTGTATAAAATATAACTTTTGTACATCCCAGTTCTTTGGCGAGTATTTTCCAATATACGATGCTTCTTTGACAGTTCTGTAGCAATAAATTTGCTTTTTACCACTCTAAGATGATAACTTTACACTGCTAAAACATGCAAGCCTGTATCTTTCATGAGTTTCATGTAGTTAGTTTACTTTTCACAAGTTCCTTGAGATCAAACAACTTCCTTGTAGACGTTTCCGAACTTCTACTGTCGTCCTAGACTGTTTGCATTTTGATGAAGAAAGATTTAGTCTTTTAAAAATTCGTCAGCAGTCAAAAACTATGATGGATTTTGATGGAATATTCCATAAATATTAGTAAAAATGTAAAAATATTCCAATTATTTTAATAATTTACTATACTATCGCTGGATGCACATCAGGTTATGCCTTTTCACATGTTTAAGTCTAACAATAAACTTGTAATAAAAATAGTAAGTATAATTAACAACGCATCATACAGAGCGTCCATAAAGTAACGCATAAATTCATTATTGGCTAAATGAACAATTAAATTAGAAATTCCCAAAACAGGTCGATTTTTGATTTCAATTTACTATTGTTTCAAATCATAATCTTATATACAGGGTAAACCACTTTCGTGTAATGACCAATCTGATTCCAAAAATGTATAATATGTTGCTTCAAATTGGGTGGGCAAAAAATTACTTACATTTGGAGTAAGGAAGGTAGGGAGGTGTATCTTGTAGTTGAATAATGGGATATAGAAAGGAGAGAGTGTACCGGGTTGTTTGGATCTGAAGCTACATTGTTTGCATATTTTTGTAGTAGATATTGTGGGGTTAAATTTTGTTAATTCTATAAAATTATATTTTGTCAAGGTATTTGTGTGAAACGTGTTGCCTATAGCGGTACGCCTACGACAACAATATGACCTCCCACAATATTTTCTTAAAAACAAATATGACGCCAATGAAATTAAATTAAACAAGGCTACTCAAAGCAATGAGACTCTTAAAATTTTTTCATTATGAAAAACAAATAACGAAAGAGATACTTAAGTAGTTCCTCCGGTCACTGTATGACGTTACCTGCTCAGGTTACGTGTGTAGGTTCGAGTTCTATGATTATTCCCTCTGGTCAAATTCTGTGTTTTGTGAGGTTAAAGTTCTGAGAAGTCACAGCTGATTGAAGCAAATTAAGAAGTGGTCGTTCTCGTTAAATAAATTTCCAGATTAATTTATGTTTGAAATAAACAGAAATTCAAATAGATATTTATTATTCAATGTCGCTAAAAAAGATGCATTAGAAAGATTCCAAAATGAATTGGTGTTACAAGTGAGTACAATTTTTTTATATTTTTTATTCCTATGGAATGTACCTTAAATTAAGATATAGCGTGTTCTTAGTTATAAAACAGTATTCTTCAATTGAAATGTATGAATGTGAAAATTCCTGAATATCCTGTTCTCTCTTCCAAGAACAAACTACATCAAAGTTGTAGCACGTGCTAATTTAATTAAAACCTTTATGATACGGATAAATTTGACAATAATTATGGATCTCGTACAAATGAATTAATGACAAAAAAAAATCAGTATGAAATTCCAAAGTTCATCGAAAATGTTAAACATTTAAATATAGCGATAATAATTGTTGAAATTCTAGAGTTTATTGAAAATGTTAACTATTAAAATAGAACAATAATAATTGATATCACCTTAAAAATGTTCAGAGTTTGGTCCATGCATGGATGTTGTAAAGTCCTGGTACTTAATTCTTGCTAAATATGTGTTGGAGCAAAATTGGCCCCAAATACCTCAGATGTAGAATCCTTACAACTGCTGTCACCTTCAAATGGACAGGAATATGTTCCTTAAGGCTTAAATAACTTGCCTGTTCTCCTGGAACTGCTAGTATTGGATGCCAATACACTTTGGCCCCAATTTCTTGTCAGGTAGGTTGAATTTTTATGAAAATACACTTTTATACACACACTTTATCGATTTAAGCATTTATCTTGCATGATTATGCGTTAATTGTTTAATTTTACTTACAAAAACTTTAATTTTATCAGGACAAATTTCTTACCCTCCTTTCGCTTTCAGGAACAAAAAACAAGAGAGAGATTTTAGATTCAACAAAACCATGGTTACCGATAATTCTTTTGTTTTCCCAGCTTTCCTTTTGAACAAAAATAAATAAATTTATGTTGGCAGTGAAGGCAAAGTTACTAAAAAAAATCAGTTTTTATGTTGGTGACTGGTAAGCTCAAATGATGTTTATTGGAACTTTGTTGTACAGGGTGATTTTATTTTAGTGAGATTTGGAATTCTAAAATTATTCCTCCTGATTTTGGGAGTGGTCACAAATTTGTCCTTAACATCTAGAAATTAAAACTAATCAATTATTTTCAAGGTACAATTTAAGAAATTTATAAAATTTATGGAATAATTATCTGGAATAAATTAAACTCATCTTGTAGTTTTTCTATTATCTTTCTATCTATTAATTTATTTTCATAAAAAAAAATCGAACAAAGACTTATAATGATTTTTAATCATTGTTTCCCCCCGAATGTTGTACACCAATTCAGTATCTCTTTCATAATATTTATAAATAAACATGCTCATTTGTATACTACTCCTAATGCAACCGTAACAATATATGCGACGAAATGACAAAGGGGAGTTCGTTGGCTTCAATAGTCAGTAGGACTAGAACGGAAAGCACCAAGTGAAAGTCGGAGAGCGGTATTCTGAATAGAATCAAGGGATTTAAGTAAGGTAGAAGATGCTGACATATATAGAGTACAACCATAATCAAGTTTGGAATGTATAAGAGAACCATAAATTTTAAGTAAAGTGTCTTCGCTAGCTCCCCAATGATGGTGAGAGAGCGTTTTTAAGATGTTGAGCCTTTAGTGACAAGCTGATTTAAGTTGAGTGATGTAGGGTTGCCATGATAAGTAGTGGTCTAAAGTAACTCCTAAAATGGGTTGTGAATCAACATTAGGAATTTCAATATCATTAATGTAAAGTTGTAACCGGGGGGAGTTACGTTGTTTAGATATTTTTTAGATTTTAGATTTATTAGCAGACAGAGTAAGATTGGAAAATAATGATAGGTATTGAGGGCCTGTTGTACAAGTCGGCAGGTAGACGGCAGTAGACCACTAGGTCATCAGCGTACGTAACGAACTTAACGGGTCGTGGGAGATTATGGCAGATATTGGCAATAGTAAGTATAAAAAAGGATTGAACTAATAGATGATCCTTGAGGTATACCATTGTGCTGAGAGTGAGAAGTTGAAAGATGTGCATTTGCTGAAACAGTCACTATTAATCATGTTTAATAAGTAGAGAACTAAAAACAATACGTTCACGTTCAGAGATTAACCGTAAAGTATCAAAATATTTTAAAATGAATAATACACCAATAATAATATATTATATACGTAAAAGATAATATTCATATTCACAAATTAGAGAACAAAATGAATTTATTAAATTGCTATTAGCCACAAATGTCATTTTGTCAATAGTCTTGTCATTAGATACTTTACTAATGTTGCCAATCATTTAAAACAAAAATTTGCTTGTGTAACAGGTCGGCTGAAAAGTCCCCGGTCTGACCTATAGATGACGACACAAGAATTAAATCCATTTCATTTGTGGATAGTATACCTTCAAAAAAATCGTGTAAAAATTTGACAGCTGTCGAACTATTAGTTTGTGAGGTATTGCATTTTTAGTGAAGCAACTTTTGTTATTTTCAAAAAGATGGGAAAAAAAAAAGAATTTCGTGCTTATTAAATATTATTTGAAAGGAAAAAATACAGTTGAAACAAAAGCTTGGCTTGATAATGAGTTCCCGGATTCTGCGACAGAAAAATCAACAATCCTTAACGCAAAATTCAAGCGTGGTAAAATGAGCACCGAAGACGGTGAACGCAGTGGACGCCCAAAAGAGGTGGTTACCGACGAAAATTTCAAAAAAATCCACAAAATGATTTTAAGTGACCGTAAAGTGAATATGATCGAGATAGCTGACACTCTAAAGATATCTAAGGAACGTGTTGGACATATCGTTCACGAATATTTGGGTATGCGGAAGCTCTGTGCGAAATGGGTGCCGCGCGTGCTCACAATCGACCAAAAACAGCAACGAATTGATGATTCTGAGCAGTGTTTGCAGCTGTTAAGTCGTAATAAACCCGATTTTTTGCGTCGATATGTGACTATGGATGAAACTTGGCTCCATCACTACACGCCTGAGTCCAATCGACAGTCAGCTGAGTGGACTGCGGACGGTGAACCGCCACCAAAGCGTGGAAAGACTCAACAGTCAGCTGGCAAAGTTATGGCCTCAGTTTTTTGGGATACACACGGTATATTGTTCATCGACTATTTGGTAAAGGGAAAAACAATCAACAGCGACTATTACTGTGCATTCTTGGAGCGATTGAAGACCGAAATCGCGAAAAAACGGCCCCATATGAAGAAGAAAAAAGTGTTGTTTCATCAAGACAATGCACCGTGTCACAAATCATCGAAAACGATGGCAAAATTGCATAAATTGGGCTTCGAATTGCTTCCTCACCCACCGTATTCTACAGATCTAGCCCTCAGCGACTTTTTCCTTTTCTTTGACCTGAAGAGAATGCTCGCGGGAAAAAAAATTTGGCTCTGATACTGAGGTAATCGCCGAAACTGAAGCCTATTTTGAGGACAAACCGAAGGAGTACTACAAAAATGGTATCGAAAAGTTGGAAGGTCGCTGTATCGCCCTTGAAGGCAACTATGTTGAATAAAAAAAATGAATTTTGTCAAAATATTGTGCTTTACTATGGTAGACCGGGGACTTTTCTGCCGACCTGTTAAAAGATACAGTACAATACGCAAATGCGTTTTATAATGAAGATTTTTATGAGTGCAAAATATAAAAAGTTAAATCAAGATATGCAAATGTGTCTTACAATCAAGATTTGTATAGGTGCAAAATATAAAAGTATTTTTTTGTAACAGAAAATATTCTTTTTAGCGTTTTTCATTGCTTGAAAATTTAAACATTTCTAAAGTTGTTGTTGCTTCAAGAAAATTTTAGTTGTTTGAAAAACTTTTAAGTAATCCTAAACTATAAAGTATACAACGATCACATGCACTCAGAACTTCAAGAAATTATTACTCCCGAGATACTACTTCCATCGCATCAAGTATTCAACAGTGGACAGAATCCCTACCCTACCTTATTTTCGTTTAAAAAAAATTCACGAACCCTTTGGGACTATCGATTTATCTCAAGTCGACTGATTCTTTAAACCTTAACTGAAAGAGCAGTTTATCTTTTTGGAATAAAAAATAGGAATAGGTTAAAAAAGTAAATAGGAAATTTGTCTTTAACCGCTGTCAGATCAGAAGAAAATCTTTCTTTATACTTAAAATGAAAAAAAATTAAAACATTATTAAACAGACATTTTTATTAAGATATTAAGCAATTGAATTACGTGCTGATATTGTATTCAGTTAATAAAAGATCTCTAAAAATTCACTAAGAGCATCCTGTTCAGAAAAATCCATACCGTGAGAGTTTATAGTAAGTGACATCCAAAAAATAATGGAGTTACCTAAATAATAAATTACGTTGCAAGTGCGGAAAGTTATAAATTATTCACGAGTGCAATAACGTAACGAGTGTAAGGAATACACTTTTCCACGATAAGCGATGTTTCCTACGAATTCAATTTTTTTATAATTATTATGTATTTTTTTAAATATAATATAAAAATATAATATATTATAATATAATATAATATAATATAATTTTTTATAAAAGTAATAATTTGATTTATCTTTGCAAAAATATAATATTGGGAAAGTAGAATCCCATAGATAAAATATCTGAAATATCAATACGATCTCGGCCAAGAGTAAAACAAATGAGCCGTGGTTTTATTCTGATGTTTTATATATTCAGTGTGTATTGTAAAACTTTTGCTTGTTAGTTGATTGTGCTTAAGTATTATGTGTTGTTAAACTAGATTTTGACTTTAGTTTTAGGCCTGTTTTCATGTTTTTATTTTGTTTTTGATATAGTCATAAGTACAAAAGTTATGGGGAAGGTAAAGTACGTTTCATAATAATTCGTTGACTCGGTAACTGACCTTAGGGGATTAGTAATGAAAGGTTATAAATTTCTCACTGTACAGTAAACATTAACAGATCCGTAATCCGGTTTTCAAAATAGATTTAAATAAAACTCAGTAACATTTACTAAAACTTAAATTTATTTTGTAAAAAAAATCACGAAATTTTTTAAAAACAAATTTTAATTTCATTTATTAATTGCGATTAAACAAATGAACTAATTCTACATTATTTACAACTATTTAATCTAAATGTAGTTCAGTATCACTATCGTCTTCATTTAAATTAATAACTAAGGGTGCTACAGTTACATTAACATTTCGATATGTACCTTCAACCTTAATAACATGCTGAATTGAATTTTTCCAGCTATCAATGGGAATATTACTTGTCACATTTCTGATTAACTCTATAACACTTGAGTTTAATGTGGGTGAAACGTTTTCCGATCTAACTTTGGATTTTAGCTGATGCCACATGTGTTCTATAGGATTAAACATGCAATAATGTGGGGGAAGCCGTATCACTGTGTGGCCCATATTTTTAGCAATAGTATCACAAACGTATTCTTTTTCAATACCGAACGCTGCTACAACTTGTAAGAGATCACGTTTTGTGTACGATTCTTCAAAATAAAGGACATTTTTTAACAAATACTCTTGAATTTCCCATTTATTGTTGTTGCTATTTGGTACTTTATTTAATTGACGGCTATGATAAGTTGCATTGTCCATTACAATTATACTTTTTTCCGGTACATTCGGCAATAAATAATTCTCAAACCAATCTTCAAAAAGTTCTGCTGTCGTATCTTCGTGATAATCTAAACTTGAATCTTTAATATTCTTTGCTGATAACAATAAAGCGTTTGGAACCCAACCTGTTTCTGATCCGGCATGTATTATTGTAATTCTTTGTCCTCTATTTGATGGAGCCTTTGTTTTGCAATTTCCCGATGAATCAACAAAACCCTTCGTTGGAGTATCATGGGTGTCATACCATGTCTCGTCGAGGTAGATAATTGAAAGGTTTTCACTTCTATATTTTTGAATAGCTTGTAAGTAATGACAACGCCACATTCGTAAACGATATGACTCCATTATCACTTGTCTTTTATTAATGGTACAATATTTAAATCCCATTTGAGAAATAATTCTCCACAAACTTGTACGGCTACAAATAATTCCCGTGTCGTCTTTAAGTAACCGTTTTTTATACAATCTAGGGTTGGTATCATTTGTTCTTGGTATAGAACATATATCGTTCTTCGGATTATATCTTTTTGTATTTCATCAACACATTTGGTATTATTAACGTCACTTCGTTTTTTTCGTTTACTTATTGGCTTATTGATAATATCTTTTACTGTAGATATTGGGGTTTTGGTTAACTTACATGTTTCTTCTGCTGCATCGGTTACACTATAACCTCGATTATTCAATGTTTCAAACACATTTTTCACAATTTGTTTCGCATCCGGCGATAAATGCACTTTTTTTGCCCAATGACGCCACATACTTAGTTATAAACACAAGATTACTTTCAGAGTATAACAAACTAAAATTCTAGGAGATAATTTTAAAAACAAATTACCCCGAAACTCCCACTTTCTCTTCCAAGATGATTAAGAATATCAAAAACCCCAATTATTTTTCAGTTTTTTACCTATCCTAGAGACGGTATAACCTTTTTTTGAAACACCCTGTATAACGGCAAAAAAATAAGAAAAAGTTATTCAAAATCCACTTAAAAACTAGAAAATACATAAACACAACGACAAAAAATTACAAAAGTCTAACTGACAAAGTCAATATGATACCATTAAAAATTTTCCAAGTATATTAGTAAAAATAACTCATCACCTATTATCTTTTATCAATTTGTTTAAAAAAGAAAATTAGTTTAAAGCAATTGTCTTGGCAATTATTCTTAAAACTTAAGAACACAAATAATGTTTGTTTTTTAATATAGAAATGTAAAAAAAATATTGTTTACTATTATTTCGCTGATTTTTTAGGTAATAAGTTGTGAATCTATAAAAGTTCAGTTTTCTGAAGATAAAAATACGAATTCCCATTCTCACAATATAATGTACCTCTAACTCTGCTAATATAAAGTTACGAAAATGGCCATAAAAACTAAAATACGAACTCCAATTCACACAATAAAAAAGTTTTATAACTATACATCTGGCCTTAAGCACGAATACGGGATTTTATCTACAACAAATGATCCCAATTTTTTCTGAAAAATCGTTTCCCATGTGTCGCAATCCGAGTTATATGTTTTTGTTTATTCCTTAATCAAACAATCTGGCTTAAGCACAGTCGTAGTTAGAATTTAGATTTTCTGTTATTACTTTTATAGTTTTACTATAGTTATATAAAATGCAGACTCAATCAACACAAATAGTTTTATAGTGGAGAATTTCCAAGGGTTCTTTTCATAAATTTTTAGCTCTTTAATATTTTATAATTTTTACCACAAACGTGAAGTTAGTTGTTGTAATTTATTTGTTCTTAAGTATATATTGAATCTATTTCTTGTATTTCTTTATGTTTGGTAGTTTTGTTTTTACCCTCAACAATATTATCAAGTTTTAAATAAAATTAATAAAGATTTTGCTAACATTGTTTTTAAAATTTTATTTAATTCTTCGATTAGTACTGTCGCTCATTTGTGATAAAAACCAAAATTTAGATTTTCATCCCTAGGAAGGAAAAGTACAACTTTGTCCCCTACAATGAGGCCAGGAAATTGGATAATTTGGATAAAGGTGAGTAAAAAAAATTATTAAATTAATATTATATAAGATGACGAAGTAATTATTGGTTTATATTTACATAATTCGGGAATAATAATTGTATGTCTTTTATGTAAAATTACTGCTTCTCTCATTATGTTTTAATTTTATTTGCAGCTACAAAGCATTCAAGCGTGTAACATAGAATAGCTTAATAATTATTTGTTATATTATTTGATGAAATTGAATGCTTTAAAAATTGTTTATTTACAATTCTACCTTCAGCGTACAATTAATAATTATATGTAATTTTTCTAATTGTGTATAATTGTACTAAAATTTTAGAATATAAATAAAAAAAATTATTAGCTCCAGTATAGTTTACGTTTATTGTTTGCCAAAAGATGAAGTATTTAGTAGTTGTTTGTGTTTTTTGCGCTTTGTTTTCACCAAAAGTGGTAAGTTTTTAAAATAAAACTAAAACTAAAGTTATAGTGTATTTGAAAATCAAGAGAGAGTAAATTCCCAGAAATGTTTTGCAGTTATCAGTGTTAAAGGCAGTAAACCATAGACGTGCGTTTTCAAAATTAAATTAATATGGAAATAGAAATATTTAAATTGTTTTAGTTATTTATACCTAGATTACCAATTTTAGATAGATAAACATAATTCGTAAGTAGTAATTTAATTTGGGTAAAATGAAGAAAAAGTCAATATTATTTTAGGCATTTTGTTTTAGGTATATGTTTATTTACAAAATATGTATATAATATGTACAGATAAATACAACTACTTATAAATTAATATGAGCAGTTAAAAAAACAATTAAGTAGGTATATGAGAAAAAAAACCAACCGCAAGGATAAAATTTGACGAGCAACATGCAAAAAATACGACAATATTAAATCTTAAAAAATAAAAATCTAAAAATAAAATTAAAGTACACAAATTAATCATTTTAAAGTTATGGTTCCTCGCACTGTGTGTCAGAAGATTCACCATCTGATTCTAGAGACGTTACAATGGGCTCTATAGTAATATCAATTATGTTATCTAGCTCCCACATTTTTTTTTCTATTTCTGTAACGTGTCTAATACATTTTTGCCAATTTTCACTTGTTACTTCAGATATTGCCTTATTGAAGAGATTTTTAACATCTGATAATTTAAAAGTAGTGTTATTTCTGGCAACATAACCTTTAACTTGAGCCCATATCAATTCTATCGGATTCAGCTCACAATGGTAGGGTGGTAAACGAAGGATTTCAATTTCTCGCCTTTTGGCTACCTCCTCAATATTATATTTTTTATAAATTTGCTTATGTTTTTTAGCAATAGTTAACAATTCTGCCCGCAGCATTGTATTGTCAAAGGCTAAATTTTTAGAAGATAACCATTTTGCAATTTCATCCTTTTTCCATTTAGTGGTTGGTAAAGGTTCAAGTAATCTGGAGTGGTAACTTGCATTGTCCATTACAATAACCGATCCTTTTGGTATGAATTGAATCATCTGTTCAAAATATTCCTCAAACACGTCTCCATTCATTTCTTCGTGATAATCGACGGTTTTTTTTATTCAAATAAGAGTAAACCATTCTCAAGAAAACCGTTTGTACTGCCTATATGACAAATAACTAATCTTTTACCTTTTCCTATAGGTTCCTTAAAACCAGTAGTATATCCTTCTAGAAAAGCTTGATGGGATGATTTTATATTTTTGTCTTTCCAAACTCTTCCTACACAATGTCCTTCATTAACCCATGTTTCATCTAAATAATAAATGTTTTTATTTTGAGCTTTAACTTGTTGTATTCTTCTGAGGTACTGTCTTCTCCAACATACAATTTCTTCAGAATCAATTAGCATTGAGTGTCTGCCCATTTTTTCAAATTTAAAGTTTAACTCATGTAACGTTTTCCATAGTTTATCCCGGCTTATTGTGGGTAAATCAATATAATTCGTAATGGCTTGCAAAACTTTATCTAAAGTTGGTATTTGCTTGTTTATAAAAAATGAGTGAACAAGCTTACGAATAGCATTTTTAAAAAACTCGTCCACGTTGACTTTTAATAGTTTTTGCCAACCTGGTTTCGGCTTTGGTGAGGTTACTCCACCTGATTTTTCCTCCTTTAGAACTCTATATATTGTAGATTTTCCATATCCCATTGCCTTAGATGTTGTTTCAACTACACTGTCAATAGTGTTTGAGGGATTTTGATGTTTAAAATAGTGGTACACATTCACTACAACAGTACTCTTTTCATTGAGCGATAAATGGTCTAGTTTTAATTTTTTCACTGGCGTATACTCACAACTGCTTCCATTTTTAGTCACTACTATTTGTCACGTTTATCGAAAATCAAATAACTGCATTCCTAGAAACTTAAGCACTTTTTAAGTCAAAATATCTGTCATTAGAAGCTGTTGCCATTCGGAGGTCGTTAAATAACAATTATCCCTTTCTAATCTGGTTACGCCTATGACGCACGTTAATCCTCTTAGGCCTACTGTAGTAACAATGAAAGATCATAAAATAATGTGATAGTCCAAGAAATTTAATTTTGTATTGAAATTAACAAAAATAATTTAGAATGCATTACAAATATTGAAGTTTTACCGCACGTACTGTACTATAGTTTTGCATACCGAATTAGTTTTTATTCTGGGAATTTACTCTCTCTTGATTTTCAAATACAGTATAATATTTGGTCATTTTAAAATGATTTATTTCTTCATAAATTAATTTAATCATTAATTTTAATTTATTTAGCAGTAAGAAATTAGTAGTTTAATGAAAAAATTTGCTGAAGTAGAAATCCAATAATATTTAAAAATGTTAGGTTTTTGTAATGCAATTTTGAATATTTTAAAACAACATAAAATCTAAATTTTTTAATAAAAAAAAATTGTACCGAATATCACTCAGACATTGATAAATGCCTGATAATTTTATGACCAATTTCTCAACATGAATTATTTGGTATTTTTTATGCAATAGTAGACGTTTTTTATATTTTTAGTGTATGACAGACGCACTAAATGAAGAAATTCTAAAAATTCATGAAAAGTGTCAACCAACTTCTGAAGTTAATGATATGGTAAATCGAGCCATGACCGGAGATTTTTCTGATGATCCTGCTTTTAAAAACCATCTACTTTGCATAGCTAAAGGTTTGTTTGTTTTAAGACAAATTTATTATAAATAATTTGTGGTAAAGTTAAAAAATTACGCCTATAGTCGATAATCATTCTACCATAAGTTGTGTAAATCTGAAATTGTCGACATCCAAAATGCTTGCAACATTTAAAAAAATGTAAAAGTTTGAAGTAGGTGACTAACTATTACCAATGGGGAAACCATTAGCAACATCCGATATGTAGATGACACCATTTTAATAGCGGATAGCCTACAAGGTTTACAATCTCTTATCGATAAAGCCATAACAGCAAGTAAAGAATACGGACTGAAACTGAAGAATTAGAAGAAGAAATATATGGTCATAAGTAAGTCGAAGATACTATGGGCAGATAACCAGATAATACTTAGAGTGGCAAAGTTCACATACCTGGGATTTATATTTAACGAAGTCTGGGATCATTCTCTGGAAATAAAATGCCGAATAGAAAAAGCTAGAGCCATACCTATTTGTAAAAATAGAAAATCTATTATGCAGCAAAGACCCAAGTTTACAATTCAAAAGAAGCCTATTTTCATATTATACACTCCGCCAAAAAAGTATCGCATCACTTATAAAATTACAAATATTTATTACCGCAAATTTATGGTACTAACCCTTACTGTGTGAAAATTCATGTTATTCAGAACAATAAACAACTAAAAGGTTGTATTAACTTTCACTATTTATTCTATAAATTGCAATTACAGCTGTTTCGCTATAACTAGCATCGTCAGATTGACATATTGAAATTACATGTTTGTTTGTAACTAGGTACTTGATGTTGATAGGTAGTTAAGGCTAGACCAAGTAAGGAAGTAATAAGACATAACAATATTAAAGCCTAGGGATTATCCTGGATGTATTTCCCTCTAAGATCAGCTGTAATTGCAATTTATAGAATAAATAGTGAAAGTTAATACAACCTTTTAGTTGTTTATTGTTCTGAATTTATTACCGGATTTGGTTAATTTAAATTATTTCTTTATGACCCTTAAGAATATTAAGGCTAGAATAAATATTAAAATAAAATTTGTAAATACAGCTTACTGTTTAACAAAAAAAGTGATAATTGCTATTTTGTCTGGTTTTTATATTATCAGTCTTTATTTTACTTTGGTAAAGAGTATACAGTTTGCGTTTAAATTAAAATTTTGTATTAAATATCGAGTATGGAAGGTCGTGACAATATAAATTTAAATTTAACGAGGGATCAAGTGGTTAGAATAATTTCCCTCATTGAAGATGGAAGGAGTCAGAGATATGTGGCAAATTTAGTGGGTGTAAATCAGTCGACAGTATCACGAGTGGTAGTAAGGTACCGAGAGGCTGGTCTTTATGAAAGACGAGCTGTAACAGGTCGGCCAAGAGCAACTACGCATGCAGACAATAGATTTTTAGTCCTTCAGGCTTTGCGTCGAAGACATGTGACTGCAAGTCAACTTCAACATGACTTAGCCGAGACTCGAAATGTACGTGTGTCTTCAGAAACTGTTAGGCACATCTTAAGACAGTTTGGAATTAGGGCCAGAGTAGCTGCCACTGCCCCGAGACTTACAAGGGAACACCGTATAGCACGACTAACATTTGCAAGAGAGCACGTAAACTGGAATATCGACGATTGGGGTAACATACTCTTTACGGATGAGTCAAGATTTTGTTTATACACTTCGGATCGAAGAATACCAGTTTATAGACGAGATGGCGAGCGTTATTTTCAATGCAACCTAAGACCGGCGACAAACTTTGGAGGAGGATCTATTATGCTCTGGGGCGGAATATCTTTAAGGGGTCGAACCGAATTGGTACAGCTAGATGGAGGATCCTTAACTGCTGATAGGTACATAAGAGAAATTTTGGAGATGCATGTTGTTCCTTACGCCCCATTTATTGGTGATGACTTCGTTTTAATGCATGACAATGCACGCCCACACGTCGCAAGAATCGTTACAGAGTACCTTCAAGAGGTAAATTTACAAGTTTTAGATTGGCCAGCGCGCAGCCCGGACTTAAATCCAATAGAACATGTTTGGGACTATCTTTACAGAAGGGTGAGATCCGGTTATGTGACGCCAGCTAATCTTCAGGACCTGCAACGGTTGTTAACCATAGAATGGGATAATATTGATCAAGATTATCTGGAAGATTAATTGGATGTATGCCACAACGTTGTCTAGATGTTATAAGAGCTAGAGGAGGCAATACGTCTTACTAAATTACCATTACTTTTGATTTTTATTTATTTTAAATCAATGCTGTTTATGCGCTTACTTCTAATTTATGAAAAAAATTAAATAAACCCTCTGTTTTTCGTACATTCTGCATTTTTCTTTAGATACTTATTGCTTACTTAAAAAACCAAAAGAAACAACAGTAAAAAAAATCATATTTTAAATTATTTTTAATACAATATTTGTAGTTTTATAGGTGATGCGATACTTTTTTGGCGGAGTGTATTTACTCTGTTCTGTAGTACGGAGTCGAGGCATAGATTATTTCGTAGGCCATGGAGCAAAGAATTTGAGATGTGAATATACAGACGAATTTTCAAGATTTCATAGACCGCAAAAGTTACCAACATAGAAGTACTCAGAAAAATGAATTGTCAGTAATAAAAATTAGGGTCTTGTCGGGGTTTTGTAGGTCTGGGTTTACTTGGTCTGGGTTTATTAAGTATTTTTGTCAGGTTTTTTTGACGGTTTTTTATTATATATAAAATTATTTGACAATATTTTTTGACATCTATCAAAATTATCTTAATTATAAAAGTAAACAAACTTTTTAAAAACAAACTCATGTTGAGTTGAAACTCAACATTCTTCCCTGCAAAAATTAGTGGCTTGGGATTCTTTTATTTTTCCGTCTCTATTTTCGCCAGTCTATGAACAGGTCTGGTCATTTCACCATTTTGAGTCTTTATTCGTGCTACTCTAATTCGCCCGTCTGGTCCAGGAAACACTGGAGTTTCAACTCAACATGAATTTGTTTTTAAAAAGTTTGTTTACTTTTATAATTAAGATAATTTTGATAGATGTCAAAAAATATTGTCAAATAATTTTATATATAATAAAAAACCGTCAAAAAAACCTGACAAAAATACTTAATAAACCCAGACCAAGTAAACCCAGACCTACAGTCAGCCTGAACTGCTGATAACAATAAAATGTCGTAAACTACAATATTTTGCACGCATTCTGCGAAATGAAGAAAAATATGGATCACTCCAAGGAGAGAATGGAGGCAAGAGAGGTCCAGGAAGAACAAGAATTTCCTGGTTTGCTAATCTGCACAAGGAGTTTGCAACGCAGTAAATAATGTTTGTGTTGTCATGATGGTAGCCATCTGAAAAGAATAAGGCACTTCAAGAAGACATCATCAAGCAGTGAAAACAGTTACTTTTCTATTGTAATATCCACAATTGTATCCCTAATGTGTCCTTTTTTTAATCCCGTCAATTTCTGTTCCTCTTTTCTTCTTTTCCGCTGTTTGCATTTCCGTAACTCCAACCTCCTGCCAGGGGTGAATTTAACCCCTTGATTTTAAATGGGAATGAGAGATGTTGCGATGATCTCACCGGTGAAATTTATTTAGATCTATTGGGAAACGCTATTCACCCAGCAAGTATTGGAGAATGCAAGTGATCATCAAACGATTATTTTTCAACAACACCTCATTACGTTTAACCGGTGCGTCAGTTCTTATATGCACATTTTTCTCGAGGCTGGATTGGAAAAAGGGGACCACCCATATCACCAGAACTTACTCCACTGGACTTATTTCTCTAGGATTACCTAAAATCCAAGATTTATGCTAACCAGTCACTAAATGATTTACAAGCTCAGACCTTTAATGAATGTCGTCAAATTACACCAGAAGTTTTCAGTAATTTTTCAGTTTTCAGATTTAGCATCTAGCGAAACGGCTGTCATTAAAGTTAAAAAAGCAATTTTTTAAATAAATATTGGAAGTTTTGTTAAAATGAAGAGTTTTTTATTATTCTTAATTAGACTTCCAAAAAGTAAGGGTTAGTACAATCAATTTAATAAAATTTTAGGTATGGGACTTTTTACTGAAAGTGGCGAGGTTATAATGGAAAAAGTAGAATCTGAACTTGATCGCAGCATTACAAACGAAGCATTGAAATCGGAAATTAAAAGTAAGTGTTTACAACAATTGAGCACTCCCCAAGATACTGTTTTCAATGCTGTCAAGTGTATGTTTGGATACAAAGATCAAGTATAGCATAAAACGGTACTTAAGGATTATAAAACTGTGTAATTGTTAAATTTTGGTTAATGTATTATAGAATAAATAACTTCAAAAATAAATGTTTTTATTTGTGTTACCAAAACCCTTGAAAGGGG
This sequence comes from Ophraella communa, assembly GCA_035357415.1. NCBI lineage: Eukaryota > Metazoa > Arthropoda > Insecta > Coleoptera > Chrysomelidae > Ophraella > Ophraella communa. The sequence continues at coordinate 32,295,054 of CM068993.1, forward strand.
GTTTATATATAGTATATAAACAATTTGGAGAATTATTTGGGACAAGCAGCGTTTGACGAAAAAATATGAGAAAGTGTACCTACTTTTTTATTTTTCATAGTTTTCAAGGAACTACAATAAAAAAGCATCATAATACCCTTACATTATTGAAATTGTACTCATACTGTATGAACGGAGAATGTGTAAATATGATATTCATGGAAATTATCATCAATTATAACATGTAACAAGTCACGCTATAAGTAAAATCACACATAGTTAAAATAGTTAAAACATTGTTTAAACAATTACAATAGTATATTATAAAACAAGTGTAACAAAGACGGATTTTGTAGTGCAAAATCATTGTGACACGAGCTTTACATACTATTTTTTATAATTCGCGTCTAGAAACATTTTTACTAAATAAAAAAAAATAAATTGCAATTTGTTGATGTTGGTACTAAAATTTTGAATTTGACAACTGAAATCTAATTGTCTAGATATTTTTTGGATCATAAAAGTTACCTTATATTTATATTTTTTACTGAAATTATTTTGGGTTCTCTTTATCATTATCATATGGATTAACCTTAGAATATTCCAGCATCAAGGGCTTTGCTTAAGCCCATACAAACTTTTCTGAAGTTTACAAACAAGATTTGGCTGTTCTTTTTTTTCAAAACCCTTGGGTTGTCGCATGTACAACTCTTCTTTCAAGTTTCCATTAAGAAAAGCTGTTTTAACATCAAATTTGGCAATTTCTAGGTCTTCTACTACAGCTGTAGATAATAATACTCTTATAGACTCGTAACGTACTACGGGTGCAAAAGTATCTGTATAATCTATACCTTCTTTTTGCGTAAAGCCCTTAGTCACAAGTCGAGCTTTATATCGCAAAATATTACCATCTTTGTCTGTTTTAAGAGTGTAGACCCATTTCCATTTCACAAAAATATTCTCGATGACCGGTCAACTTCATCATCTTTATCAATCTGATGTCTCCGAATAAAACACAGAAACGTATGTAACGTCTTTAACCACATCACAAACATTTGTTGAAGCTCCCGCATCATCACCTGAATTATTTTTGTTCTTATTTTCTTACACTCGCGAGCCCAATAACCTTTTTCTTTGCAGTAATTACACTTGGTTTTCTTCTTAAGTTCCGCAATTTTATCTTTCTTCTTAGGTGTTTCATTAACTTTCATAGTAGCAGAGCTAATTTTGTTTCAATTTCACCTTCATCTACTTTTGCTTGGCGCTTTTTTTCTTTTAGTATTCTTGCTATGGGAAATTCTTTTCTCCTGTCATCTTTTGGGGTAGAAAAGTAGAATATCTTGAGGGCAAACTACTTAATATTTTTGATACTACAGAGGCTTCCGAAAGCTCTTCTCCTGAATTTCTAATTGTTTACAAATAGTTTCAAACATTTCTATCTGTGTTGCAACTGAAGTGCCATCTTTAATTTTAAATTCATAAAATTGCTGCCAGGCACTTTGCTTTGCATCCTCGCTGATATCTCCATACAGTGAGTGTATCTTATCCCAAATACTCTTGGGGGTGCTGCAATTTATCAAGTTCACATGCAATGATTGTTCAACAGTAGTTAACAGAAAAACTGCGGCTTTGAAGCTGTTCTTTTTTCATTTCTTCCAATCTTGGAGATGTTTTTCGTTTTTGGGGTCAGTTGTAGTACCATCTATAAACAGCAGAAAGGTCACACCAAACTGGAAATTTTTGCCATCTAATATGATTAGGTTTATGTCTTTCTCAGCCATATTCTTTGAGAATTCACGTACAACAATTCAATGACAATGACAAAAATTACAATGACAGATTTACTAAACCCTCTAGTCTAAACAAACCACAGTAACTATGGTTTTGCCAGTTTTCTAATATCTTTTATTCAACAGACACAATTAAACTTTAGAGATGTGTGCTGCGAATTTCATTTTTCCACCGTGATACTTCACTCTCATCAAAAGAAACTACAAGCCCGTTATGTATTTTCTCACCCTAAAAAACCTTGCTAATCGCATCACAAGGGTCTGACGCGGTCCAAGCAGATCTTTAAATAAGCACAACGGCCCGTGAAAATGTGTGAAAACGTAGGGCTGTTTATTGAACGGCAAAGAAAAAATAATCGGAAAAAAACATTGGGAAAAAAATTCCGGTTGATTGTTACGTCAGGTTAAATATTTCTTAAATAATGGAAAAATGGTTTATAATACTTTTGGCAGATACTTTTGCTACAAATATGAAAATAAATGTTATCTAGCTTGATTTTACGTCTTCAAGTCGCCAGTCGTCATTTACCTGTTAAAATTTTTGGGATATAGAAGGAGTATTTAAATGATTGATATTCTTTGTTACACACAGTATAGTTGATATAATATAAACCCATGTCACTAATGTTCAAATGCCAAAACCGTTTTTGTCACTTTGTCTGTAATAATAATAATCTGTATTTGCTCAAAAGGATAGTAACGGAAAAATGGAAAACAAAATTCTATATTCAATAAAATCATACAGAATTTTTAAAGGTAACGATATCTTGAATATTTCTTATACGAGGTGGTATAATTTATTGTAGGCTTTGATTGCCCTGTACTGTGTATTCTTTTGTTGAAGGATCCTGAAATTGTCTTTTTCATAGTTATGATAGTTCTGATGAATACTCATTAGAATCAGTGGAAAATAAACTTTATTGTTCCTTTATGAAAATAACCAATGCAAGAAAAGAGAAAGCAGGTACGATCAACAAGTTTTCCTGCTTAAAATATTATCTGAAAGATGTACGGTAATCTAAGTTAATTTTTTTTATTTGTAAGACAAATATGTGAGCATGAGTCCCAGAAAATTATTCCATATGAAATAATTGATTAACAGTAACACTCCATTAAATAAAAATAAATCCCTGACTATTATTTAAATAGTGATCTGTATATAAGAAGCTACCTTATGGTTTTATTCAAGATTAAAATCCCTGCAAGAAGCCTCACCTGTATCACCACGTTCAGTAAGGGTTTATTTTACAGAAAACTTCACTGAGAAACTGGGAAAATTTATTTTTAAGATGAAAAAATTTGATAAAGTCTTTATCACAGAAACTACGTAGGATGAGGATAATATTGTCACATAATATTAAGGAATTATTTTTCAATGTACTTTACAATTGAATTATATATTCAAAACGACCACCATTCGTTTCTTGACAATAACCAAGACGTATTTGGAATTCTCGTACGACATTTTATATGAACTGGGGGTTGTTTGATTGTAACTAGGTACAAACAAACAACATGTAATTTCAATATGTCAATCTGACGATGCTAGTTATAGCGAAACAGCTGTAATTGAATTTTAAAGCCAATTTTTCGAATAAATAGTGGAAGTTTAGTTTAACTGTGCAGTTATTTATTGTTCTTACTTAAAATTTAAAAATGATTTATTATAAAACTCTGAACATTTAGGTACTATGAACTACAGAGACTATAAGGTACAGGGTTTGCCATGTTAATTATTACAAATTTTTGCTTTGAAAAGACACAATAATAAACTTTGAATTTTTTCATTATGAACTAAAAAGTAATAAACAAACATAGGAATCATCTTGTTTACATTGCGTTCCTTTCCGGTATTAACATAAATTAAAAAAATATATACATTTTATAAAATTAATTGCTAAAACAAACCTGATTTCCTTGTAACACTCGTACGGCACTGTCTTCTACACAACTATCGGTATTTTGAAGCCATTTTTTCGCTAAATTAACTACATAGCTTTGAAAATACAATTCGTTTGGAAACAGGATGTTAAACCAATTTATTCTTTGAAGTTTTTGTCTAATATTTTGTTGCGATTAGGTCTTTGTTGATAAAAATTAAAGCTTATACTTTTTCCTTAGAAAATCAAATCACTGGACCTTAAAGAAAAAGTCAAAAGAGACAAGGCATCTTCATGTTTGCAGACCAGTTAAGCGAAGCAATCGGCAACTTGTTTTTTTGTTATAAGAGTAACAATACATACAGAAAATGTGTTTTGCTTATTTACCACCTTTTAATTAACACAAACAACATTTTAATATCCATTCTTTTAAATTTAAAATTCATTCAAGAATTCAGTCGTTTATTAAATTTTGTCCTTACTACTTTAAAAGCTCAAAAATGTATAAAAAACTCTTTAAAAACATATTTTAGCTAAAAAAATCACTAATTATAATAAGGCTAATCACATTTGGTCAAGTTGGATGGAAAACGGTCCACCTAAAGCCCGATAGAACAGAAGCAGGTCAGGTTGGTTTGATACCAACTTGTTTGAATAATGCTTTGTAACAGTAGATCTACCATATTTTAACTCTTTACCAGGGCCAAAAATACTAATCCGCGATAATTTGGCAAGCCACATCTCAGTTCAAGCCATCTCTTCATGCGACAAGAACAATATTTAATTTGTGTTACTACAGCCAAATAATACGAACTTGACTCAGCCTCTGTATGTCGGTGTCTTTCGCCCTATTAAAAATGCTTGGCGCAAAATATTGCGGATCTGGAAAAGAAGCAACAGAGGTATCGTGAGTAAAAAAGTATTTCCGCTGCTTTTAAATCAGGCTTTAAATAGTATCGACAGTAAAAATCCTGCCAATATCCGATTCGGTTTTAAAAGTAGCCTGTGTGTAAAAAAAATCTTACATAAACTTCCAAAAGAAGTTCCTTCAGAAGGGGAAGCAGAAACCAGCGCTTCAGCTGCACTAAAAGATATTTTCCAACAGGCCCGTTATGGAACCAGACGATTCCAAAAGGAAAAAGAAAAAAACTAGATATACAAACAGGAAAAGAAGATATTGCACCTAATCCAAAAAAATATGACGATGCAACTAAGAAGGATAGTAGCATGGAGCCTGGTCTTTTAAACCCCACAAAACAAAAACCCAAGAAAAAACTAGAGGAGAAAATCCATATTTTTTACATGGACAGCTAATATTTCTGAAGATATTATTTTTGAAATTGTATTGATTGTACTAACCCTTACTTTTTGGAAGTCCATCTTATTAAGAATAATTAAAAACTCTTCGTTTCAACAAAACTTCCAATATTTATTTAAAAAAATGCTTTTTTAACCTTAATGACAGCCGTTTCGCGTTTCGGCTGTCATTAAGGTTAAATTTGAAATTGTATTGAAAATATTTCCACAATATGTAATATTTTAATTTTTTTAGTTTTTTTAGGAAATATTAGTTGTACTGATATTTTCTGTTCTTTCTTATTAATTAATTTATTTATCAAATGAATTGGATAGCCATTAAATGTAGCTATTTGTTTTATGATACCAATTTCTAATAAAGTGGTTTGTAAGACATCATCAACATAACAAAATCGCGATTCATCGCTGAATGCTAATTGTGCCATTCATTGGTGCCGTTCTCTGCACCAATTGAAACGTTGATGGCAATGGTCCTGGGTCTGAGGTAGCACTAGGCATGGGAAGTATACAAACAGTCCAAGGTCTCGAATGCAAGGGTATAGTGTACGCATAATAACAGGTCTACCTACCTCTCCACAAACCAATGATCAGTGATTTGACGCGTAGTAGCAAAACGATCTAGCAGAGCAAGTAGTCTGAAGCGCCTATCTTGACACTCTGTGGTAACCCTTGGTTGGCCAGTTGGTCCTCCTAATGTTTCTCTACTTTCGTTTGTGCACACACGATACACACGCATTACCGTCAAAAAGTTAAGATTTAGAAATTATTCCTTCTGGGTGTCACTGAGTATAACTATACAGTGCGGTCCATATGTATGGAATAAATTCATTTGTAGCGTTATTATGTACTATATGAAAAAAACCTGAAACAGGTCGATTTTTAATCTTAAATTGACAATTTACAGTATGAAAATATTATCCCCCTCCAGCACCCCTTCGGAATTATAAGCACCCCCTCGAAAATTTTAAATTACAAAGGGGGTCGTGTGGCACCTCGTTGGAAAGGGATTTTAGTCCTCTGTTCAGCAACATAAAGTTTTTTGAGTTTGGTGCAATCATAACTGAGAAAATTGATTTTTAAGATGTAAAATTTTGATAATGTCTCTAACACAAAACTTTACGAAGAATGAAGATAATAATGTCACATAATGATTAGAATGTGTTATTCAATGTATTTGACACTTAAATTAAATGTTCAAAATGACCACCATTCACTTCTTGACAATAACCGAGGTCTATTAAAATAACTTTAGAAATAATAAGGTATTTTCGTATCTGTTCTGCTAAATATTAGGAAAAAACTTTGAAGATATTAAAATAATAGTCAAAAAACTAAATAAACAATTGATATAAATCTAGTAGGCTGCTGTCATTTAGGTATTTAAAGTTACTAAAAGACGTCAGTATAATATTTGTGCGCGTATTAAATTTAATTATGGCTCATTTGTCCGAGACTCAAAGAATAGACATTTTAATTATGATTGGTTGTGGTAATAAAACCAGAACTCAAAAGGAGGTTTGTAAAATTTTTAATAATAAATACCCTGGTCAACACGTTTCGCAGTCTACAGTTAGCAAAATTGAAAAAAAGTTTCGTGAAACTGGACATGTAAAAATATTGAAAAACCAAGTAGAAATGTTCAATTTACTGATGAAAAAAAGTTAGATGTACTTCTAGAGATTGAGGAAAATCCGCATAAGACAACTCGAGAACTTGCCGCCGACAATGATGTAAGTAAATCATCTATTTTGAGAGTTCTGCATAAAGAAAAATACCACCCTTACAAAGTTCAGTTGGTTCAGGAGTTAAATGAAGATGATCCTGATAGAAGGCAAGAATTCTGTGAATTGATGATGGATAGAATGAACGCAGATTTGCAGTTCATAAACAAAATAGTTTTTTCTGATGAAGCGACGTTTCATTTAAATGGAACGGTTAACAAACAGAACTGTAGATATTGGAGCAGAGAAAATCCTCACTGGATGTGTGAGGCTCACACTCAATATCCTAAAAAAGTTAACGTTTGGGCTGGTATCATTAACAATAAAATTATTGGCCCTTATTTTTTTGAGGGCACAGTTACTGGTGAGGTTTATCTAGATTTTTTGATTAACTTTTTAGTGCCTACATTACAAAGAGTTTTTCCTGATGTTAATCATCCAAATGAGATAGATCGATCTATTTACTACCAACAAGGCGGAGCTCCACCGCATTTTGCACGTACTGTTAGAAATTATTTAAACGAGGTTTTTCCCAATAGGTGGATTGGAAGACGTGGGGCGATCGAATGGCCGGCTAGATCCCCAATTTGACTCCTCTCGATTACTTCTTATGGGGTTATTTAAAATCTAAAGTATATTTTAATAGACCAAACAATATTGCTGATTTGAAAGTTAGGATAACGGAAGAAATTAACAAAATAACCCCCGAGGTCATACAAAATGTTGTACGAGAATTCCAATATAGCCTCGGTTATTGTCAAGAAGTGAATGGTGGTCATTTTGAACATTTAATTTAAGTGTCAAATACATTGAAAAACACATTCTAATTATTATGTGACATTATTATCTTCATTCTACGTAAAGTTTTGTGTTAGAGACATTATCAAAATTTTACATCTTAAAAATCAATTTTCTCAGTTATGATTGCACCAAACTTAAAAAACTTTATATTGCTGAACAGAGGACTAAAATCCCTTTCCAACGAGGTGCCACACGACCCCCTTTGTAATTTAAAATTTTCGAGGGGGTGCTTATAATTCCGAAGGGGTGCTGGAGGGGGATAATATTTTCATACTGTAAATTGTCAATTTAAGAATAAAAATCGACCTGTTTCAGGTTTTTTTTATATAGTACATAATAACGCTACAAGTGAATTTATTCCATACATATGGACTGCACTGTATAAATAAGTACTTTATACTATTGTTTTACCTATAAATATAGCTGCAGAACTGTATCATCAAAGTCTTGATAAATCAGCATTTATTCAATAAATCATTTTCAGTAACATTCAACTTACTATAATGCTGTGCTGTGTGTAATTGACATTATTTTGATGAAATATCATTACGTTAATACATCTCATTCCCGCTAAATAAATTGTAGCGAAACTGCATAACATTTAAAGCAAATTTCCTAAGAGAACCCGTAAAAAACCTCATGCAAAACCACTTGACAAAAATTACATTTGAATAAAATAATTTCTCCAAGCAACTTACCCGCTTTTACATGCACCTCCCTGCTGACTACGGTCCCAAGAGCACTTTTCAGTCTGCATCGGTAGAGGGCGGCATGTACGTCGTGCCGATATCGGTCGTTGCTAAATGGCGGAAAGACGAGAGAACCGTTGGGAAATAGCAGCCTAAGTTCAGACACCTGGAACAACCATGGAAAATTATAATAGACACGATAAAGGTGGTAATAAACTGGAACGAGCAAAAGTAATTTTTGTACTATAGTTATAAGTGCTAAGAGGGAGGTTTTGAATCTGGATAATAAAGATAGAAATTAGTTTTGGGGAAAAATAAAACATTCAAGACGTTTTTAAATCTTATTTTTAAAATGATCATCCAATATTATATAGTGCGGTCCATATGTATGGAATAAATTCATTTGTAGCGTTATTGTGTATTATATGAAAAAAACCTGAAACAGGTCGATTTTTATTCTTAAATTGACAATTTACAGTATGAAAATATTATCCCCCTCTAGCACCCCTTCGGAATTATAAGCACTCCCTCGAAAATTTTAAATTACAAAGGGGGTAGTGTGGCACCTCGTTGGAAAGGGATTTTAGTCCTCTGTTAAAGTTTTTTAAGTTTGGTGCGATCATAATTGAGAAAATTGATTTTTAAGATGTAAAATTTTGATAATGTCTCTAACACAAAACTTTACGTAGAATGAAGATAATAATGTCACATAATGATTAGAATGTGTTTTTCAATGTATTTGACACTTAAATTAAATGTTCAAAATGACCACCATTCACTTCTAGACAATAACCGAGGCGATATTGGAATTCTCGTACAACATTTTGTATGACCTCGGGGGTTATTTTGAATTTCTTCCGTTATCCAAACTTTTAAATCAGCAATATTGTTTGGTCTATTAAAATATACTTTAGATTTTAAATAACCCCATAAGAAGTAATCGAGAGGAGTCAAATCGGGGGATCTAGCCGGCCATTCGATCGCCCCACGTCTTCCAATCCACCTATTGGGAAAAATCGCGTTTAAATAATTTCTAACAGTACGTGCAAAATGCGGTGAAGCTCCGTCTTGTTGGTAGTAAATAGATCGATCTATCTCATTTGGATGATTAACATCAGGAAAAACTCTTTGTAATGTAGGCACTAAAAAGTTAATCAAAAAATCTAGATAAACCTCACCAGTAACTGTGCCCTCAAAAAAATAAGGGCCAATAATTTTATTGTTAATGATACCAGCCCAAATGTTAACTTTTTTAGGATATTGAGTGTGAGCCTCACACATCCAGTGAGGATTTTCTCTGCTCCAATATCTACAGTTCTGTTTGTTAACCGTTCCGTTTAAATGAAACGTCGCTTCATCAGAAAAAACTATTTTGTTTATGAACTGCAAATCTGCGTTCATTCTATCCATCATCAATTCACAGAATTCTTGCCTTCTATCAGGATCATCTTCATTTAACTCCTGAACCAACTGAACTTTGTAAGGGTGGTATTTTTCTTTATGCAGAACTCTCAAAATAGATGATTTACTTACATCATTGTCGGCGGCAAGTTCTCGAGTTGTCTTATGCGGATTTTCCTCAATCTCTAGAAGTACATCTAACTTTTTTTCATCAGTAAATTGAACATTTCTACCTGGTTTTTCAATATTTTTTACATGTCCAGTTTCACGAAACTTTTTCAATTTTGCTAACTGTAGACTGCGAAACGTGTTGACCAGGGTATTTATTATTAAAAATTTCACAAACCTCCTTTTGAGTTCTGGTTTTATTACCACAACCAATCATAATTAAAATGTCTATTCTTTGAGTCTCGGACAAATGAGCCATAATTAAATTTAATACGCGCACAAATATTATACTGACGTCTTTTAGTAACTTTAAATACCTAAATGACAGCAGCCTACTAGATTTATATCAATTGTTTATTTAGTTTTTTGACTGTTATTTTAATATCTTCAAAGTTTTTTCCTAATATTTAGCAGAACAGATACGAAAATACCTGATTATTTCTAAAGTTATTTTAATAGACCAAACAATATCGCCTCGGTTATTGTCAAGAAGTGAATGGTGGTCATTTTGAACATTTAATTTAAGTGTCAAATACATTGAAAAACACATTCTAATCATTATGTGACATTATTATCTTCATTCTACGTAAAGTTTTGTGTTAGAGACATTATCAAAATTTTACTTCTTAAAAATCAATTTTCTCAGTTATGATTGCACCAAACTTAAAAAACTTTATATTGCTGAACAGAGGACTAAAATCCCTTTCCAACGAGGTGCTACACGACCCCCTTTGTAATTTAAAATTTTCGAGGGGGTGCTTATAATTCCGAAGGGGTGCTAGAGGGGGATAATATTTTCATACTGTAAATTGTCAATTTAAGAATAAAAATCGACCTGTTTCAGGTTTTTTTCATATAGTACATAATAACGCTACAAATGAATTTATTCCATACATATGGACCGCACTTACTATAATCACACATGATTTTTACCCATAGTATTTTAAGCAAGGATCATGTATATAATAATGGTTATTAATACACAAGCGAAACAAGTTGAAGGCGAGTTTTGTATGTTTGTTGTGAGTATATTAATAACCATTACATGAGAGTTGCATACACTATTTTCTCTACAAACAAGAAATTTTATTTGAATTCAACAACAACTGCTTTTTTTAAATTTCGGGTCGTCCAATTATGAAATTGCAGTTTAGTATTTAGCCTGTTAATTCATAAACCGCGGATCTGTAAGCCATTGTAGAAAGTTAAAAACTCACTGGTGTTTAAAGACTACTTTTGACAGGTATTTAGGTTCATCAGCTCTACCATTCCGGCAGAGGCTGTAGAGCCTGGTTTTAGTATTGTTTTTAAGTCAAGTACAGATCTCTTCAAGAAGTCAGCTTTCAATTTTTTTCATATTGGCAGGGTGATCATTTTATCAAAACGTATACAACAGTAATGCGAAATCAATTCTTCAAATCTTCATTAATAGCGTCAATATCTAGGATATATTTATCAATTCTTTTCGCTATTGTGAATCTTAAGATTAGTCCACTATTTAATTTTTCCCGAGTGTCTTGAAAAGAGTTTGACATTTCCCATCTGGTTAAAGGTTTAGCAATACCTGCAAATTAATTTTAAACCGTCTGTAGCATGTAAATAATCCAACGAAACTTCTGAGTTGGTACCTATTTGTCTTCCTAATTTTTCTGCGTCCACTGACCGTCACAATTTCTTTACTGTCTATATATCCTAATTAATTACACTTATTTTTTTTAGAAATTAATTAGCCAGCGTTAAAACTTATTCTCCATCATTCTATCAAACGTCTCAGGTATGTTGCACGGTCCAAATGGCCTGTAAAATCCAGTCCAGCTTCTATAGTAAGTGCCACGTTTTTCTTCTTAGTAGGAGCTTTCACCACTTGTCAATAGCCAGTTGCAGAACAATTTACTGTCTGCTAAAGTATTCAATGTCTTTAAATCATGGCTAAAGAATTGTTTAAAACATTGTTCAGGTTCCTTTATCACGAGAACTCAGAGATCAATAAATCTCTGTTAGATTGCAGTAACCTTCGAACTTAATGATAAAACTTCTGTGAATTAACCATTTTTGACGTATTTAGAAAATATTATGACTTTGATATGTTATCAATAATGCTCTGTCTCTCCTAGGTAGCCTTTTTGGAAAAAGGTGACTAAATTTATGTTAAATTGAGATTAAATTGCGTTTACTACATGAGTTTTACTCAAATATTTTACAACTTATTTCAACCTAAACCATACATTTTTATGTAAATTTATGTGTATATTTTGTTGGTCCCCAGAATATGCTAATATTCAAAGAAAATCTAAAATTCCTATAACTTGTGATACCTTTATAAAAAAATATCCTTTCGTAGCAAAATACTGAATTATAAAAATTATTATAAAGGGTAATATCTTGGTCTACTTAACTACACTTTTAAATTGGAGCCATACCATTTATATTAAAAAACGAATTTACTTAATTGAAATTTTAACTGGTTTCTTTAAAAATCCAGCTGTTACTAATTAAATTTAAATGCTAATTGAATTAGTAAATTCTTAAAGACATTAAAACATCATAAACTTCATTTGAATTTCAGATAAAAATACAGTAGTTTATTATACCAATCGCAAAGGGATTGGCACAATAGAAATTGCTACACTGAGAACTAAAATATAAATTTTTACTCTAAACATTTATTGCTACCTCTTAAGAAAAGAGAGGACATAAATCAACCACTATCTAAGGTTTAGCAAGGTGATTAAGTCGAGTTGTGGAAATATCATATTAAACAGTGCAGGTTTTTTCAGAAAAATTTTCATTTTGTTATTATGGTGTAATGAACTACAACATAGTAGTACTACGATGAGTTTCAACGCTTGATGGGACAAGGGCCACTAGCAGTAGGATTAACTGACAATAAAAGGTGCTAAGGATACCCTTGGTATGTCGGAACCGTTCGGTGGAATCTAGAAGAGCTTATCCTAAATGCGTACTGCAATAATGTAATATTTCGGGCCTACAAGCCTTTTGTAAAATTGCTACAGCAGAGCCTTAAATCCCAAGTAAATAAAGATACTACCACTGACCACTATGGACTATAGACACATGGATAACGTAGAAGCCAGCAGCACAAAAATGTTCAGTGGGTAAAGGGGAAAAAGGAACGACCCTCCACGTTTTGACGGTGTGTCCATTTATCTATATATCTATCTAGGAAAGCACCTAATGCTTCTAGATAAGGTAAAAATACTCAGCGTCAAGAAAATACTCAAAATTCTTGATGGCAAATTGTAGTATGTGGAGATCACAGTAATGCTTTGAAAATGAAGGTCCATAATTTCAAATAATGGTAAGAATATCTTCAAACTTTTAAAAAAGTACAAATATTATTAGCTTTTATAACTATATGTATACCTATGTTAATGTGTATATTATATTAAATGAAGTAAACCATCCTCAAATGTGAGTGGCAGGAAAAACTAACAGAAAAACCCAAAGTCAATTTAACAGAATTTTGTTTAAATTAAGATGACCAACCTCCATAGAGGCACTCATTAAGCTTAAACGTAAAAATAAATTAAATTGATCTGGTTTTACTAAAACAACATTTGCTAGTATTGCTAAATGAGACAATATAAGTAAAACAATGAAAATATTTGGACAAGAGGTGTTAATTAACAAATAAATGTAATTTTAAACTTAAGATCCTTTACAAATAATAAAACAATTATTAAAAATAATTATTATTGGCATATTAAAGGAACCCTGGATAACAACCAATCAATAATGCTAAAGTAAAAGCAAATTAACGGCAAAATTAACAGCTTGTGAAACTAAGAATAATAAAAAACTCTTCGTTTTAACAAAACTTCCACTATTTATTTAAAAAATTGTTTTTGATTGAAGTTACATTTTGTTTGTTTATAACAGGTCGGCTGAAAAGTCCCCGGTCTACCATAGTAAAACACAATATTTTGACAAAATTCATTTTTTTTATTCAACATAGTTGCCTTCAAGGGCGATACAGCGATTATAGCGACCTTCCAACTTTTCGATACCATTTTTGTAGTACTCCTTCGGTTTGTCCTCAAAATAGGCTTCAGTTTCGGCGATTACCTCGGTATCAGAGCCAAATTTTTTTCCCGCGAGCATTCTCTTCAGGTCAGAGAAAAGGAAAAAGTCGCTGGGGGCTAGATCTGGAGAATACGGTGGGTGAAGAAGCAATTAGAAGCCCAATTCATGCAATTTTGCCATCGTTTTCGATGATTTGTGACACGGTGCATTGTCTTGATGAAACAACACTTTTTTCTTCTTCATATGGAGCCGTTTTTTCGCGGTTTTGGTCTTCAATCGTTCCAATAATGCACAGTAATAGTCGCTGTTGATTGTTTTTCCCTTTTCCAAATAGTCGATGAACAATATACCGTGTGTATCCCAAAAAACTGAGGCCATAACTTTGCCAGCTGACTGTTGAGTCTTTCCACGCTTTGGTGGCGGTTCACCGGCCGCAGTCCACTCAGCTGACTGTCGATTGGACTCAGGCGTGTAGTGATGGAGCCAAGTTTCATCCATAGTCACATATCGACGCAAAAAATCGGGTTTATTACGACTTAACAGCTGCAAACACTGCTCAGGGCCGGTATTCTCAACTCACTCCTCTCACAGCGAGCGATCACAAAAGAGAGTGATTTCATTGGCAGCGATATGGCTTTTCTAGATTCTCATGTATCCCTCCGCTCGCAAATTTATGACACGAGTAACTGGTACACATGAAAGCGAGTGAAATAAAGCACTCCTCTTTGACAGGAGCGATCCATGCGAGGAGAGGGCATGAGAATCGATTTGGCAGTGAATTTCACTCCCTTCGCATTCAACGACATCGATATCGCTCCAAGCGAGGACCTGAGAATACCGGCCCAGAATCATCAATTCGTTGCTGTTTTTGGTCGATTGTGAGCTTCCGCATACCCAAATATTCGTGAACGATATGTCTAACACGTTCCTTAGATATCTTTAGAGTGTCAGCTATCTCGATCATATTCACTTTACGGTCACTCAAAATCATTTTGTGGATTTTTTTGATATTTTCGTCGGTAACCACCTCTTTTGGGCGTCCACTGCGTTCAACGTCTTCGGTGCTCATTTCACCACGCTTGAATTTTGCGTACCACTCAATGATTGTTGATTTTCCTGTCGCAAAGTCCGGAAACTCATTATCAAGCCAAGCTTTTGCTTTAACTGTATTTTTTCCTTTCAAATAACAATATTAAATAAGCACACGAAATTCTTTTTTTTCCATCGTTTTGAAAATAACAAAAGTTGCTTCACTAAAAATGCAATATCTCACAAACTAATAGTCCGACAGCTGTCAAATTTTTACACGAATCTTTTGAAGGTTGATACTATCTAAAAATGAAATGGATTTAATTCTAGTGTCGTTATCTATAGGTCAGACCGGGGACTTTTCAGCCGACCTGTTACCTTAGGGCTAATAACATCTAGACTTTAATATTGTTATGTCTTATTACTTGGTCTAGCTTTAATACTACCTAGTCAACATCAGGTACCTAGCTACAAACAAACAAAATGTAACTTCAATATGTCAATCTGACGATGCTAATTCTAGCAAAACGGCTGTCATTGAGCAATTTTTTAAATAAATAGTGGAAGTTTTGTTAAAACAAAGTTTTTATTTGCTTTTCAGTGCTTTCTTTGAGGTTGATTTTTGAGACGATTTGGCTCCTTTTTCTTTTTGGGCTGATTTGGCATCTTTTCCTTTCTTTCTCTTAGATGATGGGTTTTCTTTTTCTGCAGACTGAACATCACAAACAGTGATGCTTTTACCTGGTGCAACGTTAATTTTTTTTCTTTCTACCTTGAGGTTTTACAAAGTCAACTTATTTCTGTTCAAGGAAGCATCTGCAACAAGATCCAGGTTCACTGATCTGTCTTGTTTAGGCAATCGAGATAAAAGTGGATCTGCATTTACAGGGAAAATTC
Organism: Ophraella communa; assembly: GCA_035357415.1. NCBI lineage: Eukaryota > Metazoa > Arthropoda > Insecta > Coleoptera > Chrysomelidae > Ophraella > Ophraella communa. The sequence goes on from CM068993.1 coordinate 32,310,770, forward strand.
CAGCTTTCTTGAAACCAGACTTGAAGTTGTTTTCCACATTAGCCAAAATTCCATCTAGCACAGTTTTGAGTAGCATGGAAAATTGATCTTTTGGAAAAGTAGTTGCTTCTGACTGTCCAATTCATTAATATTTCTCTCCACTTAGACTTAAGCGGTCTAAAGAAGGCCACATCGAGTGGCTGAGTCAAATGAGAGGAATCTGGTGGCAAGCCCACAAATTTTACGTCATTTTCTTCTTTGATCATGGGAAAAACGAAGTTTTTTTTATTATTCTTAGTAAGGGTTAGTACGATACATTTAGTTTGTGAATCTTATTATAAATCAAAATAAAGTAATAATCACAAGCTTTAAATAGATACAATTATTTACCAGATAATGTTTAATTTGATTAAATAATAAATTTTTATTGCCAATTTGTTTAGTCACTTGTTTCAATAAAGTTTCCTTCGGTGTTTGTCGAAATAAATGCACAATAAATTGTTGACCCATCAGACAATTACTTCTCTCAGAGTTTTAACTATAAATAGTTCTCCAGGGAGAAATATACTAATGCACGTATCGCGCGGACAATGCGAGTATTTGTCTACATCATCCATCACGAGTGGATAGGTACAGAGCTGCTTAGTTCCCAAAAGGTTTCCATGACTGTCTTTGTCAAGTTTAATATACGTAAAGAATTTAATTTACGCTTGTATTATGTGTTTATTTAGTAATAGAAGTATAACAGTGCTCGACAGAAATATATAACCATATCTCCTAGTTCTAACAGTTCCAATTAAATTACTATAAATGAAAGTAGTAAATCACAAAACTGCTAATCATGTGTATGGTTAGTATCTTCTTTAATCAACACCCGAAATAAAGCAGACACTTAGGATTCCATTGTTATCACTGTTACCGTCTCGTTTTATCATAGAATGCCCAGATTATGGAGTGATTTACTTGCTGATGTCTTTCCTAAATCTCTCAATTTTCTCTGATCTAAACCTCCCGTGGATATTCTACTTGCGTGATAAGATGTCCAAAGTTACCGCCATCGTTTTAATTTTACTCAAATTCTAAATTTTTTTTAAGACAACAAGGATTTTTGTAAAATAAAAGAAATTAAAATGTTTAATAGTAAATCACCAAATAATGAAAAAGTTTCATAAGTCGGTGATACCATCAGACTTTACTTTTTTTCCTTATTTTACTTATTTTTAAATTAATAAAAACAAAATTAAGTGCAACAAAATTAATAAAGTTGGCTGGCCAACAACACCTGAAAATACATTTAAGGTCAATAATTGGTAAAGAAGAAGGAAAAAGGTTAAGACTTTATGTTCTAAGATGTATTAAATACAATTTATATTTCGAAGGGTTGAAGATATTGGCATAGTCGAAAAAAAAAAGAAAGAAAGAAATGGCTTCTAGAACACGAAGTTCTGAGAAGAGGACCAATAAAATTAAAAGACTTAATTGAAAATCATTATACCTAGTTATTTTTCTTTACTTTACCCAATAGTTTTCACTTATTTTGGTAAAAGTGATTAATTCTTCAAAAATTTGTTGTTTACACAATGTGTATTTTTTAAAAACGTAAATAAAACTATTTTTGACAAAAATTTTCATAAAATTACTACCCGCGGGTTAAAAAATTTGCGTTTCAAGTAGTCTCAATAATTGTGAGTATTGAAAAGAAATTGAAAAGGAAATCCACATGTATTTTTTTCTTCTTGTTTCTTTTATTAATGTAAAACGTGTTATTTGAATTTTCTTCTGGGATACAATTTTCTTAGCATGAATATGGTCCCACATTTCTATCCACTTTATTTTAACCAACACAACCATCATTCTCTATCTTAATAACTTCTGAAGTTCCTTTTTCCTCTTCTTTTTTATATAATAACTCTCTTATTCATCCATTATTATTCACTTATTTATGGATGTTTAAGTTTTAAATTTAAATTGTTTAAAATTCCTACGTTCTGCACATACAGCCTGATGATGGTCTAAAGACCGAAACATGTTGCACTAACTTTTGAACCTCACTATTAAACGTTGTGGATAGACTTTGAGTTTTATTACTACGATTTTATTACTACGATTAATTGTGAGTATACTTTTATTTTACATGCGATTTTCTTACAAAGATCAAGAAGCCCCACAAAATTTTCAAAATTCAAAATTTTTTTCTCGTGTGGCGAGGAAAAGATTTTTTTAGTGACCCTAACCTAACCTACCTAACCTAACCTAACCTAACCTAACCTAACCTAACCTAACCTAACCTAACCTAACCTAACCTAACCTAACCTAACCTAACCTAACCAAAGTAATCTGAAATAATTTTTGTTTCAATGTACTTGCTTTGTTTCAACAAAGTAGAACGTAAAATCTGAAAAATGTATCAAGTAGCCCTGTTTGGCGATACTGTTAATTTAGGCAGGTATTGTATTTCTTTTAATCAAAATGATTTTGATATTTTACCCATCTACTAATTAATTGAGAACTTAATCAGAAAGACTATTTCCTTGATTATTTAAAATGTATAATAATTTAAATACATTTTTTATAAAACCAAACAAATTAACTCACTGGCTAAAAGCTAAAAATAATTAAGATGCTAATTTTGTAATTGTTTGATATTGAGAACCTCATAATTTTATGATAATTACGTATAAAAAATGAGAGGTGACTAACAAATTTGCATCCAAGACATTTTGTAGACTTAAAATTTGATATTTTAATGTAACATAAATCAAGAAGGGATGGTGGTTACAAAGTTAAAAGCTAAGGTAAGGGTCCATTAATTATAGCTAAGTTATAAGACGTATTTTTTCATGAATTATTAAAGGGTTATTCTTAAACGATTTTTCAAATTTTTATTTCAGAGTCGATACTCGGTACTAAATCCTAATTTCTAAATAAATGGTGTAATTAAAATTTTTTACTTATAATATTAGTGCATTCATAATTGCAACAGATTAAAAAAGTAATTTAGTGAAACGGTACATAAGCATTGGTCTAAATCCAACTTGCAATGCCTCAAGGGCCAAAACTAAAACCTTTGATGTTGTCGCGGGTCATATAATAATTTTGTTACTTACAAAATAAAGTGAGGTATAAAAATAATTAAAACAAAAAAGAGTATTATTTATTTTACTGCTCAACAACTACATTTTTTATAAACGGAAAATTTATTGATAACACTTTTCAATAATCAAGACCAACATTGTAAAAGTAACGAAAAAGATGTATCCAATTAGTGTGAAGAAATGTCCACCTCCAGTCCAGTTAAAAACAGTCTCATAAGATGACGTAAGGAAGAATCGGTAAGGTTGCTACTGTTTTTGTTTTTTATGTATTTCATGGAGGAAAAGGCACTTTCACATGTATATGTGCTTCCGAACATTGACGTCATTTTCAGTCCAAAATATCGCAGGTTTGGGAACTTCTCCTTTGACAGTAATTTGAAAAATTCAGGTCCCTTTTCTTGTCTGGTGATTAGGAACATGTCTGCTTGAAGATCACATAACTCAAGCTGTAAGTTGGGTGGTTGATCATCAATGGTTGCTCCAAGAGGGTTATTATAAAGTAGTAGACTGCTTTTGAGACTTTCAATTTCTTCAAATCTTGTATTGAATTCATCAATTAATTCACAGTGGCAGCATTTAAAGAAAATATATGTTTTTCGAAAATCTTACGTGGGCGACAAACAAATAGCCTTGCGGGCCGGATGCGACCCGCGGGCTGCCAATTGGACAACCCTGGTCTAAATCATAGAATTATTCAGGTTACAAAGAATTACTTTGTGTTGTTGACTCTGTATTCTAACTATTTTGTAGCAGCAAATAGTTCAAGTTAGTAAAATCTTGTGGACTAATGTTAACAGGTCGGCTGAAAAGTCCCCGGTCTGACCTATAGATGACGATAATAGAATTAAATCCATTTCATTTTTAGACAGTATCAATCTTCAAAAGATTCGTGTAAAAAAGTGACAGCTGTCGGACTATTAGTTTGTGAGATATTGCATTTTTAGTGAAGCAACTTTTGTTATTTTCAAAAAGATGGAAAAAAAAAGAATTTCGTGTGCTTATTAAATATTGTTATTTGAAAGGAAAAAATACAGTTGAAGCAAAAGCTTGCCTTGATAATGAGTTTCCGGACTCTGCGCCAGGAAAATCAACAATCATTGACTGGTACGCAAAATTCAAGCGTGGTGAAATGAGTACCGAAGACGGTGAACGCAGTGGACGCCCAAAAGACGTGGTTACCGACGAAAATATCAAAAAAATCCACAAAATGATTTTGAGTGACCGTAAAGTGAATATGATCGAGATAGCTGATACTCTAAAGATATCTAAGGAACGTGTTGGACATATCGTTCACGAATATTTGGGTATGCGGAAGCTCTGTGCGAAATGGGTGCCACGCGTGCTCACAATCGACCAAAAACAGCAACGAATTGATGATTCTGAGCAGTGTTTGCAGCTGTTAAGTCGTAATAAACCGGATTTTTTGCGTCGATATGTGACTATGGATGAAACTTGGCTCCATCACTACACGCCTGAGTCCAATCGACAGTCAGCTGAGTGGACTGCGGCGGGTGAACCGCCACCAAAGCGTGGAAAGACTCAACAGTCAGCTGGCAAAGTTATGGCCTCAGTTTTTTGGGATACACACGGTATATTGTTCATCGACTATTTGGAAAAGGGAAAAACAATCAACAGCGACTATTACTGTGCATTATTGGAGCGATTGAAGACCGAAATGGCGAAAAAACGGCCCCATATGAAGAAGAAAAAAGTGTTGTTTCATCAAGACAATGTACCGTGTCACAAATCATCGAAAACGATGGCAAAATTGCATGAATTGGGCTTCGAACTGCTTCATCACCCACCGTATTCTCCAGATCTAGCCCCCAGCGACTTTTTCCTTTTATCTGACCTGAAGAGAATGCTCGCGGGAAAAAAATTTTGCTCTGATACTGAGGTAATCGCCGAAACTGAAGCCTATTTTGAGGACAAACCGAAGGAGTACTACAAAAATGGTATCGAAAAGTTGGAAGGTCGCTATAATCGCTGTATTGCCCTTGAAGGCAACTATGTTGAATAAAAAAAAATTATTTTTGTCAAAATATTGTGTTTTACTATGGTAGACCGGGGACTTTTCAGCCGACCTGTTAATTATAACCAGATCACCAAAAACTTCTTTGAATCTTCAAATACAAAAAATAGTTTGTCTTTTATTTGACATATGTCAATCTGACGATGCTAGTTCTATAGCGAAACGGCCATCATTACATTTAAAGCGAATTTTACGAATAAATAGTGAAAGTTTATTCAACCTTTTAGTTGTTTACTGTTCATAATAAGATGAACCTCAAGTAGTAAGGGTTTGTACAATAAATTTCAATATTATGTAACGAAAAACTGAACATACACAATAGAATTGGAGTATTGAGATTCTACGTTTTCTCTATCCTGTTGTATGGAGTTGAAGCATGGAGAATTACAAAGGAAACAGAGAAAATACTCATTAGCTTTAAGATGTGGTGTTACTAAAGAATGTGTAGAATCGCTTGGATACAGTACGTAACAAATACGGAAACGCCGAGAAGAATAAAAAAGGATAAACAACTGCTCAACACTACAAAAAAAAATGAGCAGTATATGAAGTAAGAATTGATGCGGCTGGTCATACAAGAAAAGCTAAAAGAGGACCGTGGAGAAGATACACGTCCTGGTTGTAAACTCTAAGACAATGGACTGGAAAACATCAATACAACTCTTCAGAACAGCAGCAGATAGAATGAAATGGGCCATGCTGATCGCCAATGTCCTTAGGGATTGGGAAACTTAGGAAGAAGATGAAAGGTAAGACAATCTAACCTAACCTAACCTAACCTAACCTAACCTAACCTAACCTAACCTAACCTAACCTAACCTAACCTAACCTAACCTAACCTAACCTATCCATTGTACCTTATTAACTTTGGCAGGAAATTTATTTAAAAGCCATGTATTTTTATCGCATAATAAGTGACAAAATAATGTTACATCAACAAATAATTTGCTTAAGTTTAGAAAATACACCAAAAATCCTTATAAATGTGTTATAATAAGTTCGATAAAGTTAACGTAGACTCTATTTTAAAAGCAAATGCATGGTATGTTGTAACAAACAGGTGGTTTGTAAACGACTTCTCCTGAGAAGGGTAGGTCTTTGCTCGGAGGTTTCTCTTGGGACAACTTCGCTATGTGGAATTGTTTCTCCAATAACCATAAGAAAGCTTAAAAAGTGTATAGGGAAAGTATTAAATTTTATCCTTAAGATTAAAGTCAATTAGTACAACATAAAAGAAATGGATAAAACTTTAGTTAGGTATAAAAGTTTATGTTGCTGTAACAAGCTGCAGTTATGGAATAAATTGGTAATACAGATTATTAAAATGTTATAGAAAATATAAATTATATTAATCTTGAAGTTTTCACTATGAGTTAGTTAATCCGTACGCTCATTTAAAAAGTACTAATTTGATGTAAGTCAACTGAAATGTAGTAGTTAACTATATGAACTACTGCAAAGCATGAGTCATGACAAGTGAAAATATATATACTTTTTTATAAAGTATTAAATAATAACTATTAATTAATGTTAAAATTGGTTAGTAAAGCTACTGAAATACAACATAAACAAAAGGTGGATGAGATATCTGCTTATTATTCAGAAACGTCAGTCGGACGTTGACTAATGATACCGTCACATCTTTCCATTAATCTATTAAAACTCCACTATCAAGCAGTTAGACTATATTCGTATTTTGTAATGCTAATTAAGTTTCGATTTTATATTAAATGGGTTGTTTTACTTTTCAGCGTTATCAGAAGTAGAAAATTACTTTTAAAGTTCTAAATATAAAATGTAATATTTGTTTAAAAATCTTCGCAAATATAATGACTATTTTAAGGAGCTTCTTTTGTAATAGATATTCAATATTACATCAAAATAAAACTAAAATAAATAAATATAACTAAAATCACACTAAAATAAGATTTGTTTGGGCTAAAACACATAACCTTTTTTTCTAATTATCTGTATAACTAACCTATCTTAATTAAATTGATTGTACTAACCCTTACTTTTTGGAAGTCCATCTTATTAAGGATAATAAAAAACTCTTCGTTTTAACAAAACTTCCAATATTTATTTAAAAACTGCTTTTTTAAAAGACTCAATGACAGCCGTTTCGCTGGACAACTAGCATCGTCAGATTGACATATTGAAGTTACTATTTATTTTTGTAGTTAGATACCTGATGTTTATTAGGTAGTTATAAGGCTAGACCAAGTATGGAAGTAATAAGACATAACAATATTAAAGCCTAGATGTTATTAGCTCCAAGGGATTATCCTGGATGTATTTCCCTCTAAGATCAGTATAACTGTGCAATGATATAGACAAACCAGGAAAAAACTATATCATGCTGATCTTTACAATAACTTAATATATTTGTGTTACAATTACGTCTTATCTATGTATAAAATGAAGACTCAATCAAAGAAAACACTTTAAAAGTGGAGAACTTCCCAGATTTATTTGTTCATTAACAACTTTAAATTGTGGATCTGCTAGATGTCTTTTTATTTCAAGTTCTTCAAGAAAATCTAAATTTTGTTTTTTATCACAAATGTGTAGTATTTGGATGACATTGGAGTGAGGTTGGATGTTCAAGTAGGTTTATTTTGATTATTTGACTTATCTGATGGTTGTTTTAATCTATGTGCTTTTAAGTGTTCATTGAATCTTGCTTCAAAATTTCTTTGTGTTTGACCTATATATACAGCATTACACTTTGGACAATTAATTTTGTAAACACCAGATTTTTTTAATTTAGGTAATTTTGTTTTTACATTTAACAATTTTGTACCAACATTATTTTGTGTTTTAAATGATATTATTGCTGATGTTGCCGTAGATATTATTTTTAAAATTTTATTGGAAATACTTCCACAATATGTAATATTTTTATAACTTTTAATTGTGTAATGCTGTATATATAGGTCAAACACAAAGAAATTTTGAAGTAAGATTTAACGAACATTTAAGAGCATATAGATTAAAACAACCAGATAAGTCAAATTATGCAAAACACCTACTTGAACATCCAACCTCACTCTTTCACACCAATGACATCCAAATACTACACATTTGTAATAAGAAACAAAATTTAGATTTCCTTGAAGATCTTGAAATAAAAAGACATCTAGCAGATCCACAATTTAAAGTTGTTAATGAACAAATAAATCTGGGAAGTTCTCCACTTTTAAAGTGTTTGCTTTGATTGAGTCTTCATTTTATACATAGATAAGACGTAATTGTAACACAAATATATTAAGTTATTGTAAAGATCAGCATGATATAGTTTTTTCCTGGTTTTTCTATATCATTGCACAGTTATACTGATCTTAGAGGGAAATACATCCAGGATAATCCCTTAGGGCTAATAACATCTAGGCTTTAATATTGTTATGTCTTATTACTTCCATACTTGGTTTAGCCTTATAACTACCTAATAAACATCAGGTACCTAGCTACAAAAAAACAAAATGTAACTTCAATATGTCAATCTGAAGATGCTAATTCTATAGCGAAACGGCCGTAATTACATTTAAAGTATTTAACGAATATATAGTGAAAGTTAATTCAACCTTTCAGTTGTTTATTGTTCTGAATAAGATAAACTTTCACAAAGTAAGGGTTGGTACAATAAATTTCACTATGAATATGAATTATTATGCATATTTGGAACGAGGTACTTCTCCTTATCAAGGCGATAGGAGTGGCATAATTTGAGACCAGCTTCAAATAAGTATTAGCAAGGAGCACAATAAGTCAGAGTTCATTTTCACCCTATTCTAATTGGATCCTAACAACTTGACAATTTTAAAACCAAAGATCTGGCGTTCGATGATGTTAGTTCAAAGTAAACTTATTGGTCAATGCTTAGATCAGACTCTCCTAGACAATTAGTAAAGGATTTTAGACACAAACACAATTTTTCATGGGTCTGAAGATTAGTGCTGACTTTTAAAATAACATGTACTGTTTGACTGAATTATACAGAAACTACACCAATTTTAAATGTTATCTCAACTAAAAAAGTTTGAACAAACTGTTATATGCTAAAATCTTGTTTTAAAATTAATTATTATAAAAGTTATGCAGGGAATTCTAATCTGGCATGATAAGCGTTTTATAGACTTTTTTTGTTATAAGAAAGGCGAAACTCGGTAAGTTTATCATCTCATTCTAACTTTTCATTTTATGATTATGGTAAAGTGTAAAGTTAGTAGTTTCTAAAGCAATAAAAATAGGTTTATTACTTCTTAAAATATTATTCGGTTGGATGAGACTTGCATAATATAATAATGCTTTTTAAAATTCTGTCGGTTTAAAATACATCTACTATAAATGAAGATAAATATATATTTAGATGGCAACAAAAACGAAAATTTGAATGAATTTCAATAATAATATACTTTATTTATAAGGATTACTTCACAATTATAAAGAATATAAACTATAATGGAAGCATATACGGCTTGGTAAACCACGAGCCGGAAATTAAGTGCTCCACAAAACAATGCAAAAAAACACACAACGTAAAACTAGGGTTTACAAAAAATACAAAAATTAATAATTAAATTCCTGGATTAATTTATATCTATATATCCAGACCGCGCGCACAAAATGTATCAGACCTAGAGAAGATGTGGATGAATTCACAAGTTCCCTAAACGAAATTATTGATAATATTGCATTTTTGACGCGATTTTCGAGATCTGCGTGGTCGATTTAGTGGTTCTAGACCAATTTTACAAAAATTTAATTTTTGTTGAATTTCGACCAAAATCCAAGGTTATAGCCTTGCTAATTTTTTTGAGAAAAATACTTTTGGTTTGGCTTTAGAATTGCGTGAAATTATAGAAAATGGTGTTTTTTGGGACGTCAAATCGACTGGTGCAATCAGTTTGTCGATAGGACGTATAGAACATCCTTATATCGCGATCCGAATAAATCAGGGTGGGTACTTGCTACTCTCGCAATCAAAAGTAGAGAACTTTTAACGAAATTATTGATAATATTGCATTTTTAAAGCGATTTTCGAGTTCTGATAGATCACAACTTTACCTCCCTTTCAACCCATGGTGTGAAATTAAAATACAGCAGTTCACCTCTCATCTTAAAAAGCCACCTTAGTTCTCTTAAAGTTATATTTTGGGGCAACCCGTAAATTGAGAATATGCCAGCATTACGGTCTCTTACGGCTCTTTATAAAAGATGTACCTATTCGATTCCCTAGTATTTGACTCACATTTATCCCGATGTACCTCCCTTATTCTGATATTCCCATAATGTTACCTCATCAAGAGAAGCTCTGAAATTTGCCCCATATCTATTATACAGTTTTGTCCAACTGTCAAACCAAAAAGTTTTACGCATTACCATTTAGAGTGCAACTACTCTAGGAAGTCGGCAAGCCGGAAGGCTAAGAACTTTTAATACATATCTAAAATGTAGCCTCAAAGTGAATATATATAGTAGATCAACATCAGTTTCAAGGTAAAGCATGAAGTTTGGAGTAGTAGGTAGGGAATATAACTTTTTAATAAAAAACCGTAATAATTTCTCCAATACTTCCTATTGTTCAAATCCCTATATTTGCGTCGCGTAATAAGCAATGGACAGAGTTAAACAATTGAAACTTATGTGATAAGGGAATCATGTTTTGAGTAATAAGACCTGACTAGACTGTGTTAAGTGCTACTTTAGCAATAGAGTTACCCCTATGTATTTAAAAGTGTTAACAACTTCAATTGATCTATCACCAATCCTCCACCATTCTCAACATGAGTTTTCCATTTCTTCTGAGAACAACAAACTTTGAATTTCAATATTTAGGTATAATGATGGACTCTAGTGAAAATCAAGATGGTAAAACAAAAAAATAATTAAAAGTTAAATAAAATATAAATATTTCTTGATTAAGAATTTTATTAATAGAAAATAGATATCCTGGAAGACCAAAATGTATGCTTGTCAATTTTGAGTCGAATAAGAATGATAAAAGAATGTACAGGAAAAAAAACATGAGAATTAAGCTTGTAGGGCAATATCCAGAGAATGGAAAATACAGGAAAAGTGAAAGATATGTGGTTTTTGTGAGAATGAAACCCAAAAAGAAAAAGGACAATCATATAAAGAAGGTGTAACAATAGTGCATTAAAAATTGTGCACAATTATTAAATTAAAGAATATTTTTATGGTCGAATGTATCGAATACTGTAAAAGCATTATATTTTTTTTAAATTAGTAACAGTGATCAATGTTAAATAATCCTATTTGTTAAAATAATTTATGCTTTTAGCAATGAACTGTAAATATAAACAATTTATATACAATATTATCGTACCTCATTAACCTATACAAATTTCGATGTACATTTAAAATCATACATTAAATTACTAAGAACAATTAATAACTGCACAGTTAAACTAAACTTCCACTATTTATTTGAAAAATTCGCTTTAAAATCAATTACAGCTGTTTCGCTATCACTAGCATCGTCAGATTGACATATTGAAATTACATGTTGTTTGTTTGTAACTAGGTGCTTGATGTTGATAAGGAGTTAAGGCTAGACCAAGCACCTAGTTACAAACAAACAACATGTAATTTCAATATGTCAATCTGACGATGCTAGTGATAGCGAAACAGCTGTAATTGATTTTAAAGCGAATTTTTCAAATAAATAGTGGAAGTTTAGTTTAACTGTGCAGTTATTAATTGTTCTTAGTAAGATGAACTTCCAAAAAGTAGAGGTTAACACAATCAATTTCATACATTAAATTATTGCATAAACAGTTTAGATTTATTTAAAGTTATAAAGTATGATATACATTAGCTTAAACAATATTTTAAAAAATTTTTACTCGCAATAGCCACTTTAAAATAATACAATTTTTTAAATAAGAAATTGGGATAATATAATTATTATCCCAATTATTATATACTAGCATTAAAGTTATTTTTATTTTGCCTTGAAGGCAAAACCCTAATAGCCTTACCAATAAACAGAGTATAAGAGTATAAATATTTATACTTATAATAAATTCAGAATAGTAGATAATATAACCTAAAAAAATTTGTTTGTGATGTGAGGTGTAGAAGTTGTTGAGGAAGTTATTAACTTAATAAATTTGGGAAATACAAAAGAAAAGAAAAGTTTTTAAAGAAAGAATAGGCCCATTTAAAATATAGTCTGACAAACAAATGTATGTCGTTGTATTGCAAGGGCTATATACTAGAAAAAAGATATGACTTTTTAAAAATGTCTCCTCTTCACGAATAACTAATTTCAATGTAATTATTTGAGCCACTTAGTTTAGTTATAAAATAAAATGTAAAAAGGGTTTTGGAGAAATAGTTTAATAAAAAAGAAACATATTGACCTCATTTTTAAATAAACCAGTATTCACATATAACGCACTTAAATATGTCTCAATTTTCCGGTACATTTGCATCAATTTTTCATTGAATAATTTGATGGAATTTATCTCAAATCTGCCTGCTCATTCTGAAATTCGTTCACTGCAGGATTATTTATATTTTTACGTTTAACTGTCACATATACAAGTGTTATCGATCATTCGAACTTGACTAGAGCTCCTGGTTGGTGTATTTGATAAATGCGTAAAATAGTCAATGAAAGCACATTAAAAGAACGCTTCGAAAATGGAGAATTTCACAATAAAACTATTCACACTCAATAATTTATAATTCAAATTAACTACAAACTGTTTTTAACTGTCATATTTCATTTAACACTGTTACCAACCTTATACTCTAAGTTTTAATAAGGAATAACCTAAGAATAAGAGATTTTTATTAGTAACAGTGCTTGGTTTAAATAATTGGTTTATATTTGTTGGAGCGAAAGTTTATTGATTATAAATTTAAAAATTCACTTACATAGATGGTAAGAAAAATAATTTCCTGGTAGCCTTTTCCATAGTCTGAACGTTCTAGCAGGGTAAAAGCTGTACAATAAGCGAACATATGTAGAAGGTTATAAAAACTGTACTGAGCGATAAAACCTGAGCAAATTGAGCTAGTTTGGTTCAAATAGTTAATCACAATTTCAAGAGTTGTATCAGTAAGAATCATAACATATTAAATGCCTATTTTTATTGATGCTTAGCTATCGATAACTATTTGACTAATAAGTGATAATCACACGCGCTGTTATGATTTTATGATAAGCGTAGTTACGCGCAAAACAAAAAATTATTTTCTGCGCAAAAGTCAGAAAAAGTTACGAACGTTTCCTTAAAAAATATTCATAAAATATTCATACTCAACAAATAACAGATTTCTACACATTTACGAATGTATTGAAAAATATATTTAGTTTGAAGAGGAATATTAAATAATAATATTGAACGTAAGTGGGCTTTCAGCATGACATCGTGCTACTTGCTGCCAGGAAGCATGTTGCTTGTTTTAAAACCTGAACAATTAAATTAACAGTTTCACACAGAAGTGGAATCACAAAAATACGACGTGGCAACATGCGATGTGCGATTCAACTCAAGTTTTATCGCGATGTCTAGCAAAAAAACTGTAAAATTTAAATGTTTCCTTTTTTCTCCTACAGAAATTTTGGAAATTTTGAGAATGTACTTTTTACTGCTGTGATACAATAACCTTACTGCGTGTATCAGCATTATCTCATCAATACGGATGAATCTATAGCTTTCTTCGCCTTTTCCTCCTTATCTTCCTTGTAAGCACAGCATCAATTAACGCAATATTGACTTCTTTCGACATCTTGATAACTATTTTATTATTTGCCAACGTAGGTATAATAATAAAAAAGCGACGAGCATAGCATCCTGCTTTCTAGCAGCAAGTCACACGTTGCATGCTACTTTGTGGAAGCCCAATTAAGCATTACAAATAATTATATATTATTCAGTTGGTAACGCTGCGTTACTGGAAAATAATTCGTAGTAAGTAAAAATTAATGTTGGCACACACACATTTTGTAAACAACTCTGTCTATTGTATTTTATATCTACGTGGAAAAATTACTAAAACTTGAATTCATTTTCACTAAATTGTTAAATTGAATTGCTAAAATAACTTATGCGAGCCAAGCTTTTAAATTCTACTGTTTATTTAAAATTGAGTTTTTGTTTTAATTGGTGAAAATAAATTTTTGGTCTTAAATGCGTTAAAAAAATTTTTCATACGATTATTATTATCATTCATATTTTTAAAGCCTAAAGTAAAAATCAGTGATAATTGAAAAAACCAAGAACAAAATGAAAGGCGAAAATTTAAGCTTGGTTAAACGGGACTTTGGATTTAATCACTTTTTTAATCAGATTTCGTTCAAAAAATGTGTTTAAGCTGGATAATGAGAAAAATAAGAGACTGAATTTTGATAAAGACGCTTATGAACTGGACTAAAATGTCTATCTCACGTCTTCCCTTCCGTTTAACTCGAGCTGGAAATTTATTTGATAACCTATATATTTTTTTTCATTTCGCTTCTCTCTTCATTTCATTCGGCAAGGTATTTGAGTAATTTTATTATTTGCAACAATTTAATCAAGTTCTCGTAAAATGTACAGACATTTCATTGAACAATTTTCCAATTATGGTTATTGTTATTATCGAATTCTGTGATTAAAACTAAAATTAATAGGTAATTCCTACAACGGTATCCGGGAAGTTATTTACAATAAACACTTTGACAGAGAAAATTTTTTAATTTGATCTTAATTGCTAGTGTTATGACACTCCTACTTCATAAAAGTTCATCATATTAAGAACAATAAATAGCTTCCACAACATTTTGCTTTTCTAGAAGAACTAGACAATGACATCTAGAAGATTAAAAATTTTTCATTAATCTAATAACACATAATGTAACTTGATGTTAATATGACAATAAAATTATTTTTCCCACGACCCTCAACAAACAGTTTTGACACTCCTGTATATCTTCTTATGATAACATAAATTTTATAATAAAAATAAACTCAGAAATCAAGTTCTTTAATAAATGAACTAATTGACTGATCAATGGACTAATTTAGTTATTTTTTTTATATTTGCATCTTATAAAATAGGTTTTTAGTGGTTCAACTGTACAAATAAAATTTTTATAAAATTAATCCTCTAGCCATAATCGGCTTTTGAAATTTAAATTTAATGGTTACATACGTCATAAGTGGTAAGTGACGTGTTTCAATAAGATTGGTAGAAAATTTGCGATGTTGTCGATATGCTTTAATATTAACCGAGAAACTTATCTCTCTCTCTTATTTGTTGTCATTAAAAAGAGATAAACATATCGATATTTTTGTTCTCTGATTGACACTTTGTCAAATAAGGAGTAAAACACTAAACAAAATATTCTGTCATTTTCGTTAGTTTAATTTGTTGTTTGGTTGTGTTTGGTTTATGAAAGAAATTACTTCTATACTATTTTTGGTTCGAAAATAAAAATCCCTAACTCCTTCTCTTGGTGTTATAGCGGTTCCTTAAAAAATAACCAATAGAAGTAATTGTTCTCTCGGGGAGCAACCCTTCTATCGGTATAGTGAGAGAACGAATTTCAAGAATACGGTTTTAGCATTTTCAATAGAACCACGCCCACTTTCTATTGGCTGTTCTATTCTATCACCGTCAAAAATAGGGGTCTTGTTTGTTTATTACAGATAAACACGATTTTCTCTCCTGTCATATATCTTGTCAACTGGTACAATCAGTTAGTCACAGAACACGGTGTTTTGTGCCGCCAGTTCTTTGAGAATACTTGAAACGAATGTAGCTAAACTGTGACAACGTTGACTTTAAAACACACTTTATTATTGGTTATTAGTTGGCGCTACGTTTAAAACTTACTAATTATTTATTGTTAAATTTTACTAAATGAGAAAAATTACTTGCAAAATGAATACCAATATAAGTAAGTAGGTATCTTAACCTAAATATATATCGCTATCATTTTGATTAATATGATCCTACTAAACTAGTCCATTAATAAATTTATAAATATTTACCTGATGCACCGGAGATCCATCTGCTAGTATCCATTCAACTTCCGGGGGAGGACTTCCCTGAGCGGTACAATCAACTTTACCCCCTGAGCTATTACTGAATTCAACCCTATGAGGAGGTTCGTTAATAAACAAAGGGCCCTGTAGATCAACACCACCTCTACACACTGAAACAGAAAATTTTTATTTCAATACCAGATCAATATATTTATTAGAATAAAAGAAAGGGTTTTTAAATTTTTTCAATAGGGGTGTGGACTGTACTCAAATAAGTATATAATTCTACCACGAAAAAGTAGTTTCTATAATAAAAATACCAAAAAATTCAATATTAGAGAGTTATCGGGCGTGCATTTTAGGAAGGCAGTATTAATGTTGCCCTTATTTTGACATCTGAGCATGCGCTTTCGTATCCAACTTTATATTTCCCTTATTAAAAATAGTGCCTGACTTTATTTATACTGGTTTAATGTTGGTCTTATTTTTCCCTTATTTCTTCTTTCTTCTTCTTCTTTCGTTTAATGGCTTTGCTACAAGGCAATCGCCAGTTCTCTTGTTTGTGTTATTAACCTCAATTTTAGTTGTTATTTGTCGTTTGATAGCATATTATTATGTTCGCTGTGGACCTGTAGTGAGATAGTAATGTTCATAAATAAAAGATTACATATTCTGGCAATGTTCATTGATAGCTTCGGTGGTAAAGGAAAAGAGCAAACGCCTTCGGTTTACGTTTGAAGATGATGTGGTTTTGTTAAGGAAAATTGTCGCTTTTCGTTTTCCATACTTAAACCACTACCAAAGATAATGATAAATCTCAATCTTTACCAACTCGAGCGACAAATAAATTTATGAATAAAGGAATAATAATAATCAACTGCTTACCGATAACTCATATTTTACAAAATAAATAAGGTCATGCAGTATTTAAATAACGTCGTCTTTTATTACTGCACTGCTGTATTTTGAAGTTTCCGATAACTCTCTAATGATTTAAATTGATTGTACTAACCCTTACTTTGGTAAAACGAAGAGTTTTTCATTATTCTCTAATGATTGCTTTAAGGTGGGTAATTTCTTCGCAACAAATAGTAACTTATTTCCTGCTGAATTTAGAAATGTGAAGACCTCTATGTAAGTAATATAAGGATACATTAGATATAATAGAAATCGTAGGTAATTATAAACTCGAAAACCTAAATTGAATATAATAATAGTAATTTATGCAACAACTGCATAAAGTGGTACTTTTTTTCACGAATGGAAAAATTCCATGAGTGAAAAAAAGACACTTTATGCATATGTTGCATACAATATTTTTTCTACAGCCCTATAAAAATAATAAAATCAAAATAGAAATTTGAAATAATTTAATTAAACTCCTTCAGTAAATTACAACTAATGAATGCAGAATGAATTGGAAAAAGTGCACAATAATTAAGAAAAATTAACAACTACATATTGTATTTTAGTATTATTTCGCAATGTGAATATTGAAAACGCAATTGTTTGGTTGATTAATGTGAATTTTTGATCCAGTCACATTTGTTTCCGTTTGATTCATTGATAAAGCTTCACTTAAATTGTGAATATTTGGAACATCTAAATTCATCTCTGCTTGATTCTCATTTAAATAGTGAATATTTGGAAGAGTCAAATTCGTGTCGGCTTGATTCTCATTGGATGTTGAAGGTAGGTTAAAAAAACTGCTGACATTAGATCCTTGTAAAATTCGTAAAGCACAGTTCATTTTTGCATTGAGAGAATTGTTCACATACCCTTCGGCAACAGCAGTAGATTTCCATCCTCCATGTTGCTTTAATTGAAGAATGTCTCCACCCGAATCGACTAGAAGCGATGCTGAAGTTCGTCGAAACATGTGACCTGTATATTCTTCTGGATTTGGTAAATTTAAATACCTCGCAATTAGCGATGGAATTTTCGAAAAAGTATTTATACCAACTACTTGTTTTGTACATTTGCCGTTTCTATATGATAAAAAGAAATGGTTGCTGGTTGCATTTTTCGGTCTCAGATTAGCATACTTTTGGAATAAATGTATAAAATTAATGTTTGTAATGGATTCTCCAATAACTGTAAAACGTCGACTTGTATGAGTTTTTGAATCTGGAATCGTGACGAGTAGAAATTCACCCTTATTTTCAATGTCATCGATTTTCATTTTATACAACTCTTCTCGTCGACAACCTCCGGCTATTCCTAATATTAATGTTACCTACAAATTTATAAATAATGTAAGCAAAAAACAAATTAACTTTTTAAAACTTTTACCTTAAACATTAAATACTTGTCGTCTGGAGCACTCAATAAAAATCTGTTCATTTCCTCTCTTGAGAATGTATTAGATTTTTTAGGTTTGTACCCAACCGACTTTCGTTTCAAAAATGCTATTAGCTTAGAGTATTTACTTATATCTATGTTATCATTAATAATTAAGGTTGCCTTTAGTTTGGAATAGCTGGACCATAATGTAGAACACTTAAATTTTTTAGACCTTTCTTCAAAAAAAGCTAACAGTACTCGCTCTGTAAAGCTATGAATATTGTTCTCGTTTCTCCATTTCATAAAAGTGTCATACTCTTTTATATAATTTTCTTTGGATTTTTCCGGCAGCAAATTTAATGTGGCCACATTTGCCTTTTCTATAATTTCTTCGGGGTACATATTATTTCAAAGTCGGAATCTTCACTATCCATTGTAATAATAGGAACAACTACTGAATTCTCTTAGACAAATCGGATTATTTATAAAAACTAACGTCAAATGAGTTATAGTTCATGTACTGTCAAAGTCAAAGCAAACTTGATATTTTTTCCAGTAAAGGTGTGGATGAATTGCACTATTCAATTGCATCGGCTTATGGCAAGCGTGAAATAAAGTTAACGTTATGGCACTTTTTTTAACGCTTTTTCACTTTTTTTCACTCTCACCATAAACAGCCGTTTTAAGAGCTACAAACTAGTGAAATACAAGGTACTTTAAAGATAGGGCTTAGAAAAAATAACATAATATGATTTTGAGGTTATTTTTTTATCTTTTTAACAAATCGTTTCAAATTGATCCGTACAGAAATACATTTTCCGCGTCGGAACGCGAAAAAAAAAAGTGTTTTTCAGTTGTTTTAATAGTAATACTTTTACACTGCGGCACTGTACAACATTTATAAAATGTAGAATCCATCTTATTAACAAAAAACTGGGAAACAGCTTTCTATTACATACAACTTCGACATTTTTTAGGAACAAGTGACGTCACAGCGGGCGTTTGACAGTTATCCATTTTAAATAACTTATTTTAAAGGTATTAGTTGTATTAAAAAATAATAATAAATAGTTTGGGCTATATTTGATACTTATGCATGGTTTTAAACACTATCCCAAAAATAGTCCATATTCCTATTGGGAATTGGATTTTTTTAATGAAATTTATTGTAGTAAATCTTATGTGAAAGTCCATCTTATTAAAGTAGCTAAAAAATTAAATACTATTCTAAATAATTATGGTTACTTATCTAAATATTTAGCACAAAATTCATTAGATTTAATAAAGAGATTAAATAAATGTAATTTACAAAATAATAGTAAATTAGTATCGTTTGACATAACTAATATGTTGTCTGAAACACCTCCTAAAGAATATATAGTTCTAGTTCAAAAGCATGAAAGAAATATCAGATATCATATTTAATGTATGCATTATCCAAAATTATTTTACTTTAGATAACAAAGTATATATTCAAAATGAAGGTCTTCCAAAGGGAAGTCCTATTTCTTCAATTTCAGAAAATATCTTTATGAATAATTTAGAAAACAACATCTTTAATTCTAGTTATAAAATAGTAGTTTATGATTATATTAAAGTTAATTAAATTTAAGACAAAAACAATAAACATTTTTATTTGAAATTATAATTTATGGTAAAATTTGAGCAATTTTGAAGTGTTAATCCAGGAGTCTCTCTATTTTTTACCAAATTCTCGGTAAGTGTTGAAATATTTGCCGATAATGTAGAAGGTTTTTCTTTTTAATTAATTGGGGAGTTCACTGTGTTTACAATTTTATTGGGTATCTCTATTTTATTGGCGATGTCGTCAGTCATCAACATAGCTTTCTGCAATATTGCTTGATCGCCATCCACCATGGCGTTTACTAAAATAGTTGCAGAGGAGCGTCGAAAAGAATGGCCAGTATAAAGATTAGGGTTCGGCAATTGTAAAAATTCTGCCACTTCTTTGCCAATTTTGTTAATTCCGACAATTTGCCTTGTGCATTTACCCCCTTAATAATTCACAAACAGGCGTCTGTCAATGACGTTATCAGGTCGCAGACAAGCGTACTTTTTGTAGATATTAAAAAATTCTCCAGTTACCGTAAAGGATCTTTCAGTTTTAGTTTTCGTACTTCGAAGCCTAACCAATAGGGCAGTCCCTAAATCTTCCAAGTCATCTAATTTTAAATTCCACAATTCTTCTCTTCGACAGGCACCAGTTAAACCGATCGCAAGGACAGTCTAGAAGTTAAAATAATTATTTTTAAATAACTTATATTATAAATAATGAAACGTTTATTTACCTTTGTTAATAAATATTTATAATCAGGTGCTTCTTTCAAAAATTTATGGATTTCTTCAGATGTTAACGTTTTTGATTTTTTAGGCTTGTAATTGTCATTTTGTCTTTTCAGAAATGCTTTTAATTTCACATATTTCGAAATATCCATATTGATTTTTATACTTAATGTACTTTGCAACATTGAATATTGGGACCATAGTGTCGAAACTTTGTTTGTTCTTGAAAATAAGCAAACGAAGAATAGATATAATGAAAAAAACAAGATAGTTTTATATTATCTACCTATAAAAAATGTTTATATAAAACATATTAAGATATGTTTTTTCTACAAAGAAATAAATAAATTTTTAAATTTATTCAATCCATAATAATTTTGTAAAAATATTCCCATTTTTAGAGACACCCACAAATCTTCTACCATAATCCTTAGCCCAAGAGGCTTCGTCTTCGTCTGCTCTTAGCTTTATTCTTCATAAAAATAATCCCTAGTTTGGAGTTGCTTATTTATTTCCAAAAGAGGATTTTTGTGTATAATATAAAATATGATATTGACACCGACTTGAAAAATACCACATAAAAAATACCAGTAAAGTTTGAAGACGTGTAGAAAAAGCAATTTCTTTTCGTTTCGTTTTATACAAAATAAATATACTCATCCATTTTATGTGATACTTGCAATTAATCGTATTTATGTTCAACTTAATTAAAATACCACATGTTTGATTGGTTGAAAAGATTATCGTGCATTTGACATCGCTTATTATAATATCCGATTATTTTTTGTCAATCTAGTTAATAATGGGTAATATGTTTTGGATATAAAATAATTTATGGGAGGTTAACTATTATTTAATTTAATTTTAATAAAAAAAATTAATCGTTGTTAAATCTACGAGGCCCATGAAAATCCTATTACCAATAAACGAAAATGAATTTGGCAAATATACCTCATAGAATTATTTAGGGATTATTAACCAGAACAAAGGCTCCAAACTAATATAAACTACCCTCTACCCCAATATTGACCCTAACTGGAACAAAAGAGCAGGTGGCATACGAAAATAATCGAGTCCTCCTGCAACTAATTATTTAGCAAGCTTGTTTAATCATGTATAGAAAAGTCCAGCACTACATTAAGACTCACACCACAATATGTCCTTACTAATTCCATTAATTAATCCATTATTACAACCTAGTATAGTTTCTAACTTAATAAAAACTCATTAAAATATAGAATATGATAACTATATGGATTCCATTACAAAATATAACATACTTTCTGTAGCACAATATAAACTCCGCACAAAAATTAAAGCATCACTTAAATTTTCTAACAAAATGTAATATTTTTGTAATTTTTTTAAACTATTTAACTATTTCATAATTTAAAAACTCTCTTTATGTAATAATGATTAAAAATAAAACTCGAGAAGAATCGTTAATATATTTATTTATATTTTTATATGAAATTAAACAAAGTGATTAAGTTATAACCCACAGTAAAAAAACATAATTAATACCTTGTATTAAAACCCCGTGCTCTAATTGTAGCCTGACACCGGTGTGGCGTACTAAAAATTTTTGTTTTGCACAAAATTGTCTGGCAAATTGGTACATTCTTCAATTAAAACATTTTGAAATTCATTTAAAGTAGTTGGGCGAACTGGTCGATTTTACGCTTGTTTTGTAAATTGTCCCAAAGATGCTATATTGAATTTAAATCCGGACTTCGAGATGGCCAATTCAATATGTGATCAGTGAAAATGATCTCTGTCGTTACTGTAGCGCAGTGTATGATGCAGAACATACAATATTCGATTGTGACAGATGGGAAGGAATAAGAGAAATCACATAGAGGACCCTACAGACTCGGTTACAGATAGAAAACATGGTGAAATTATTGACTGGATCTAAGGAAAATTGGGAGGTGATAGCGGGAATGTTTTAGTCGAGGGTAGCGCCCGACACTACCAGTTGCATAGAACCAGCAGCTGGTGCCAAGCGGTTTCCCCCTTGGGAAAAAAACCTTTTGGTTTTAATGAAAAATCTTTTAGATTAAAAAAGTATTGCCCCTAAATGTCGGCAACATTTTATACAATTTAATACTGAAAGTGATGAAATTATGAGCACTCCGTCGGACGTAGAAAAAGTACAGTACGTTACACGAGTTATAACCCCATTAGGCACTCGCCGCTACGCGGCTTTGTATGATCACATCATTCATTAGGTAGTGAAATAAATAAATTACTGGTATAAACAATAATAGTCACATATTTAGTAAGGCTCTAATTTTACTTAATTGCAATCTCAAGTAATTAAAAACTGAAATAATTGAAGTAAATAAGCTTTTTTCATAGTGGCGGTGTTGGAAAATAATAATTTGACATACTGGCTATGGGGGTTGCAATTTAAAAAAATAAATCGTCGTTTTCTCAAGTTAAAATTTAACTCAACGTTGTGACCACCCTGTATAATTAATTTATTATTTAAACACTATAACTTATAATTTAGGCCCTTAAGGTGCAAAACGATGTAATTATTTTTAAATTCTATCAATTATTTAATTGAAATCAATAACATTTTATTAATCGCCTTTTTGCCATTTCAAAAAAACTTAAATTTCTCTAAAACTGTAAATTTTAGGTACCTGGTACCTCACATAAAGTAGCTCTTAAATTTAAAAAAGAAAAAAATGTAGTATTCCATTCAAAGAGGTGAAGTTGGTGTCAATTTCCGGTATAACCGGAACTGCTATAAATTTGAAAATATTTTAGTTGAATTCAGAAGTATCGAAAACCCCTGTATACCAAATTTCATCCATCTAGTATTATCCGTTCCCCATAAACTTCTAGGTGAAGGTCGATATGGGACATACCCTGTATTTTACCTTCTTTTTTTTTATTACGTAATTAATACATATTATATATATTATATTGCGTAATTAATAAATATAGTGTTAAATTGATTGTACTAACCCTTACTTTTTGGAAGTCCATCTTATTAGAAATAATAAAAAACTCTTCGTTTTAACAAAACTTCCAATATTTATTTAAAAAATGTAACTTCAATATGCCAATCTGACGATGCTAAGTGAAACGGCTGTCATTAAGGTTAAAAAAGCAATTTTTTAAATAAATATTGGAAGTTTTGTTAAAACGAAGAGTTTTTTTATTATTCCTAACATATAGTGTTCATATACCAACCAATTAAAAGGAGAAACTGATCAGAATTATTATAAACCACATTTGGTTTCAGTTTTTTGTGCTTTAATGTTTTCTAATAACTTGGTTCATTAACTGTATTAAATCAAATGTGATGTAAACTTAAACTTAACTAGATCCTAGGTAATATGCATGCTTTAATAGACCCCAGTAAAATATTTTGCCTTCCTATCACAACCTTCTTTCGAGGTGCCTCGAAGCAGTGTAATTTAAGTTTAGAAATAAAGGCCAACCAGCGTTAAGGATGACTAAATAATCTTGGTTTATTTACGATGGTGAAACATTGTCGAGGTGGGAAAATTACACAAACTTTAGCAGTGGTTTTCATTAAAACTCATAACAAGTACACAACTATAATACATTATTTTTTTCCTGTGGAATTATTAATTATTTAAAAGTCATTCACCTTAAATTCACTCTACATAAAAGAGAGAGATTATCAATGAACGTACTCAAATAATTAATATTAAATTTTACCACAAAAGCTTTTGAAGCCTTAAATAATAACAAGGTTGTTTGCTTATATTTATTTACGGATCTTCCCAATCTCCCCAAGGCATTTACTGCAAACCTTGGAAAATATTGATATGTCCTATCAATATTGCTGATGTTGGACATAGTAATCCCCAAAATTGTTTACCTTTACTTGCATCCAAAATATCTATTTTCTTTTCTTTGGTTGAACACTTCACACCACAACACTGAATTTAAAAATGAATTTTTAACCTTTTATCAAACTAATTTTTACAATATTAACTAATACAAATGATGTCACATTTCCTACAGATTTTACCCATGTATTTAAAGATTGATTCTTTTGCTGCCCTTTTTGGTATTGAAAAATCTCTCTTATCATCCGATAATAGGCGGATAAAATTCACGTCTTTCAATAAATGTTCCTATTAAAATGTTCAATCTGAAACCGTTGGCGAAACTGACACCGAAACCGTTTACACTACCACTACACCAACACACACTTTTAACTGCCTGAAGTTTTCAACAGCAAAATATAGTAGTTTTGAAATTTGGTTTAGAATTTTGGTTTATTTGGGCAGATAGCTAAAAATTTAGAATAGTGGCTTGTTGAATCGTTCTACTGAAGTTTTCAACAGCAAAATATGGTAGTTAGAGATTTGGTTTAGTGGTAGTGTAAACGGTTTCGGTAAATGTTTCTATAATTTTTAAAATCAAATTGTGAGCAAATACGCCTTAAATACTATTAATCTCATAAAAAGACATATTTCTGTAATGTTTACAAATTTTAAAAATACGTTTTACACCGAATTTAACAATATTAAAGTTTTTACAAATATTTCAATTTTTAGTTTGTTGGTTTTTTGAAATTATAATTTTGCTTTTAAAACATAATTTTCTATATTCCTGATCATCTAATGCTCACACATGTTAATTCATGTATTATATTCCAAACCATATTGAAATATTCCTATTATAGTTCTTTTTTGAACTTTGTGATTTCAATTAAACAAAATTATCATGTTTTGGTTTTTGTGCTAATTTTATATGATTATTTTATAACTAAGAAAGAATTGTCAATAATATCTGTTTCTATTTTATGATGACTACATACTAATGAATACTTTTACCTACAATATATATCTTCTCTGTAAGTATGATAAATTAGCTACTATAAAATGGTTTTAACATGTAAATATCTATTATCTAACTTAACATATATCTTTATTCTATGTGCAGAATTTTACTCCTTTTTTTTCCTAAAGGACTAGTAGCCTGTTTTCCTTTAAATCATTGCCCCTACTAAGACATTTGGAAGGTTGTCGCTTCATCTTTTTCTAGGTCTTCCAAGTCTTCTTATTCCTGTCGGTGATTTGTCCCTTGCTACCTTCACAACTAGTTCCTCTGTCATTTGATCAATGTGCTCATTCCACTTTATCTTTCTGTGCAACACCCAGTCATTGTTGTTATTTATTCCGCATGTTCGTCTTTTATTCTCACATCTTTTTTTGTCCATCAATCTTTTTCTCGCTGTTTTTCTGTGGTCTTTAAATTTTTTTTTGTTTTAGTGGTCTCAGATTGGGTTTCTGCATAGGTCTTGTATATCCAGGATTTGGCATTCGTTCGAATTTGCTTGTTCCACCAGATTTTGTCTTACAGGAATGCCGCTGCTCTTGATGCTCTTGTAGATTGGTTTCTTATTTCAGCTGGGACTTTGATCTCCGTCTCCAGAAATTTCGATTTCTAAGTATTTAAATTTCATTTCCTGCTGTATTATTTTATTATCAGCCACCAGCTTACTTGACTTTGTTTTTACCGCAGCTATTAAGATTAAATTTTTTGCTGTTAAATTAAACTGGTAAAGCAGCCTTTGGATATCAAGCATTACAGTACCAATATAGATTTTAACTTTTAAAATAATATGTTTGAATATTTTGTTTTATTAATGTCTTTTTATACAGATGCTGCCAAATATATCTGAATATATTTAGATGTAAAATTTAAAAGAAACGATTAATTTATTAATGAGTAAACATAATTGACTTAATTTTGTACCTTTGCTAATAAATATCATTTTCTGGAAAAAAAAATAGACAGAAAAATAAATATGTTCATTTTTAAAAGCATATCCTTACTTGTGACAACGAGATCTTGATATTAACACAATAGTTAAAAAGCAAGATAAATACCAAGGATATAAAATACCAAGCAATAAAAGAAATAAGCCACATTATTAGAAACGCACTGTCGCCATTTTGGGAAAATATGTCAAAGCAAACAAGATTCTTATAGTAAGAATTTTCTTGTTTATGAGTTATTATAGTAATAAACAGACACATTATTATCGTTAAGGAATATTTCGAGTCGTATTTAAAGATGTTTTATTTTGTTTTATATAAAAAAAGTTTGCTTTTGAGGTTAAGTAATATTATTTTAATTTTTTCTCATCTTAGAAGAAAATAAAACTTCTTTTTCTACAAACAAGCCTTAAAAATGTCACTTTAAGACACTGAGTGCCTTAAAATGTTTATGGCACTGCTGTCAAAAGTGAATTGGCAGATTTTGAAAGCAAATGTCAAAATATTTAGATTTTATTTATTAACATTCATATTAATAGTACAATTTGACAAATTAATTTCTTGCACTGCTGTTTTACCATTTTCCATGGCTAAGGAAGAATGATCATTCTTAAACAATTATATCAACAATGGTTGCTAAGGTCCGTAATATACAATGCAATTTAAAATTATCTCCTTTGGATGTATTAATGCAGGTTTTTAAAATTTAATTTAAACTGTATAATTACTTTATTTGAACGTTTGTATAAAAAATATTGGCAAAATTCTAGAATATTACCCCTTAATGAATTTCGACAATTTTTTGCATAGGGCCTTTTTGAGGTATTTTTAATAGAATGACATCAAAATTTCCGCGCGGAAAGGCCGATTTTTGCGGAAAAATTAAAAAAATTTGGAGGTTATGTGCGATATAGACCAGGCCACACGGTCTATAACCTAACCTAACCTAACGTTTCCGCGGAATAATAATCTAGAATTTACCCAAAATGTTGTATGATATACGTGTTAAAAGTACCTTTTTAAGCGAGTGTCATAAAAAATGAAGTTTTACGGATCTATTAACGTCCCTAAAGTCTATCTTCTTTGGCCGCTGTTTTACTTTACGGCCGCTTTTTTACTTTACGGCCGCTTTTGCAAACAAAGTCATTATGAGGGCAACCTACTAGACACATTTAATTTGCTTATTTGAGTTATTTCCACGTCCGATATTAAGATTGTCAAATTATGAAGGCGGCCTACTAGACACACTTAATTTGCATGTTTGGGTTATTTACCCATAAAACAAATAATGCCCTAATTTATTAACTTCGTTATGACCCAACTTCTGTTTATCATACTTACTGTAAGTAATTCTGTACACATCTTTGTTACTTAATAATACAATTTTCATTTGGTTAATAAAAATTTGAATCTAATCTTCCAGTTTCGTCTCTGTTTAGAAACAAAATTGTAAAAAAAAATTGTTACCTATTTGATGAGACAATCGCTTAAAAAATTTTGTGTGCACCTCAGCCGTATGATCTTTTTTGGCCTCACCTGAAATTTGCTTGGCAAATTACATTACATTACAATTACATTACGGCCTTGGTACACAAATAACTATTGTAATAACAACTTTTTTTTACAATTTTGTTTCTAAACAGAGACGAAACTGGAAGATTAGATTCAAATTTTTATTAACCAAATGAAAAGTGTATTATTAAGTAACAAAGATGTGTACAGAATTACTTACAGTAAGTATGATAAACATAAGTTGGGTCATAACGAAGTTAATAAATTAGGGCATTATTTGCTATTAATTGTTATGTTAAATGTACATTTACTACATTTTGAAAATGTAATACCACTTTTAGACATGACATTGTTAACAAACATTTCATTTTCTTGATTTTCCGTAACAATGGTTCTTGCTGGAACTGACGTACCATTTAATTCAATTTCTTTGGAATTATTTTGAACAGAAGGCCGCCTTCATAATTTGACAATCTTAATATCGGACGTGGAAATAACTCAAATAAGCAAATTAAATGTGTCTAGTAGGTTGCCCTCATAATGACTTTGTTTGCAAAAGCGGCCGTAAAGTAAAAAAGCGGCCGTAAAGTAAAACAGCGGCCGTAAAGTAAAAAAGCGGCCAAAAAAGATACACTTTAGGGACGTTAATAGATCCGTAAAACTTCATTTTTTGTGACACTCGCTTAAAAATAACTATTTAAGGCACTCTGCAAACCTTGAGATGTTAAATACTAAATAATTTTGTTTGTAGTATTAAAAATTAAAAAAAGATTAAACATTATTTTTTCATTCAAAAACATTCAAGAAGATATGGGCTTTATATTTAACGATGGATAATGCACATCCAAATTTTTATTTAGATTCATACTTTCAATATTGTAAATAATATCTAATTTTTTTTTGTTTTGAACATAAAAAGAAAAAAAAAACGTTCTTTTTGTTAAATTAGTTTGGCCTAAATCCACCACTTAGGTATTTTAATTAACTCGTAATTTTTTGTACGTAATTTTAATCTCAATAAAAATGAGCAGTTCTGCGATTCTGAAACTGGTATTAACAAAAGTTTAATGGTGCATCACATTTTATGTCTACAAAAATTGCTCCACTAACTTTTTACATAAACAGTAATGGCGCATTCACTAGGACTTATCCAAGTATATAATAATCGCTTTGTATTCATTAATAAACCCATGCTAATTTTACCCTCCAATAGTTATATGTTGATTATTTATGTGTATGTTAATGTTTGGTTTAATCTAATGAATGTATTTAACTTTTATAATAAAAATAACACATGGAATAATGGAATATTTCAACTTTTATGAAATATTTTTATAAATAATTAAGTAAACATCATTTTGCTACAACTCTAACTAATATTAAATAAATCTCGAAGTCAGATGAACATGAGGTGAAAAATGTAAAATGTTTTACAAATTTTTTAAAATAATTAAATAAGCAAAAAAATGGTTTTTAAATAAAATTAATAATCAGTATTTCCTTCATGGGCCTGTATGCATGACTGTAGGCGATGTGGCATGCTATCGATTAAAAGGTCGAGCTGAGCTTGAGGAATTCTCCCCCATTCTTCACGAGCAGCATCTTTCAGTTTTTATAGAGTAATTGCGTGTTTTAAGAATGGCCTAGGCATGTTCAATGACGTTCATGTCAGAGGAATTTGATGGCCATCTTAATGTGGATATTCCTTCTTTGTACTGCAGCTGTTCGATGTGGAGTTGCATTGTCATGCATAAACACAAATCCATCACCTACCGTCCCCCGGAATGGACGCACAACAGGATTTAAAACTTCCTCGATGTACACAGCACCAGCGATTCTTCTCTCCAAAACCAGGAGAGGCGCCCGTGTACCCCTCATAATACCACTCCAAACCATAATACTCCCACCTTCAAATGGAACAGGTGGTTGGGTTGTTTCTAATCGGGCTTGTCGTCCTGGGGCCCTCCAAACTAGCGTTCTTGGCGAATCAGAAATCAAGCCAATTCTTGATTCATCAGAGAACATCACGTAATTCCAGTTAGGACCATGGTGTAACATTTCCTGAGCCCATTGCTGTTAAGTTTTTTATGGAAACCAGGGTTACAATTCAATTCGTTGTCATAATTTTTTTGAGATAGATGTAAGATACTTTTTGAGAACTGTCACGTTAGAAAAATAAAGCTATTAAAAAACTTCTTGTGCACATTATATACATAAAAATAAAAACATGGTCCTTCGAGTTGCGGATAAGTAGAAAATAAAGAGTACAGTTGTTATAGTTCAGAGTGCTGGCAGAAGACATCGACAGAGAAAAGTTTAAGAAAAAGTGTGAGGTCTACAGTGAGGTATTTATTCTTTATTTTATTCTACATTCTTATTCTATTAGAGATTGAGAATTGTTTTGTGTGATATTAAAAGGGTATTAAAGGATAAAAACTATATTTAGTGTAAAATGTCAGAAACTGTCACTTTGAAAGATTTAATCAAATCTCGACGTATTTTAAAAGCAAGACAAACTCACTTTAAAAAATTTGTTGATAACATTTTAAATGAAAACAGAGAAATAGAGTTCAGAAATTATGATAATCAATTAATTTTAGAAATTCAAAGTAGGTTGGAAAATCATGAAATATTATTGAAAGACTTTGACAATATCCAGAGTCAAATTGAAAATTTATCTGAAAAAATAGAAACGGAAGTAGATGCTCGAGAGGAATTTGAATCAATAAGTTACAATTTATTAGCAGTAGTTAAAAATATAATTGCAGAATTTCATAAAGGGCGCGAGCAGCAAAGAACTTTAAATTCTAATTCTGAACTTTCGGTTAATGCGAACAGTAGGAATAGAGAAATAAAACTACCTGATATAGAATTACCTAAATTTGGAGGTGATTATAGCAATTTTTTAGAGTTTAGAGATTTATTTAATAGCTTAATTAATTCAGATCAATCTTTGGCAGACATTCAGAAATTTCATTACTTGAGAGCTTCTTTATTTGGCGGTGCTGCGCAAGTTATTCGTAGTATAGAGTTCACAGCTGATAATTTTGAACTTGCCTGGAACACTTTATGCAATAGATACTATAATCGAGCAATACTTGTAGATAATCATGTGAAAGCCTTGTTTGATTTACCGGTACTTACACAAGAGTCAAGTAGTGAATTAAGGAAAATGCTTGATAATATTTCGAAACATCTAAAATCTTTAGAGAGTTTGAATCAACCGGTCAGTCAGTGGGACACTCTTTTATTACATATTTTTAGTTCAAAGTTAGACAGAAAAACAGCTAGAGAGTGGGAGGAACAGCGTGCTAAAAGACAGGTAATAGGTGCTGAAGCTAATTTGAATGAGCATAGTGAACAGGGTTTGTTAACATTAGATGTTTTCAAAATTTTTATAAAAAGAAAGGCTGATCTTATAGAGACATTAGAGTTAAACAAGCATTTTAAGGATACAGTACAAATTAAAGATGGTGGGAAGTCAAAATCTAATAACCGAAGTTCTCATTCGTTAGTATTAAGTGAATCCGTGTGTGTCGTTTGTAAGGGAGGTCATACTATACATAATTGTCCAGAATTTGCACAATGCAATGTAAATGAGCGTGTAAATAAAACTAAAAGATTGCGTTTATGTTTTAATTGTTTAAAAGGTGGTCATTCAGTTAAATTTTGCAAAGCAAGCAAATGTAGGAAATGTCAGGGTAAACATCACACACTGATTCATTTAGAAAAGGTTGAGAAGGCTGTGGCTATTGGAAATAATCCAGATCTTGATAATAATTCTAATTCTAATACACAAGTCAATATATCAACAACAAATCCTGAGAGCAGACAGATAGTGTTAAAGGCTGTCAATAGTAGTAACTCCGTACTTTTGCAAACTGCTGTAGTTCAAATCGTAGATTCTAATGGGGTGCCAAGGAGGTGTCGAGCTTTGCTAGATGGTGCTAGTCAAAGTAATTTAATTACGGAAAATTGTATGGAAAGGTTAGGTCTTCAATAACAATTGCAACCTTACAATTTTTGTTGATAGGTTAGTTTGGGAACACGTAGAGGTCTTCTGCGATATAAATTTACCGCATTTAATCTTCGTGTAATTGTTTACCTTGACGTATTCAGTCTAGCAATTTCCCTGGATATGCCACTTAGATTCCTGTCGATTTCTTCGAGCTACCAATGTTATCTGCCGGTCTTGTGCTGCTGTTGTACTTCTGCCACTTCTGGGACGATCCTTCACATAATTTGTGTCTTGGATTTTTTTTTAAATTTTTGATACAGCACCTTGAGTAAAACCAACAATATTCGCGATATCACTTTGACTAAAGCCCTGTTGTAACAAAGCAATTACTCTAGACCAATTAAAATATGGTACCTATCATGTCTCTGGGCATTTTTAAACAGATCAAATGAAATTTAAACAAGAATTGGAATAATGTGAAAGCACCAAATTAATACAAAAACGAATAAATATGGATATATCTGACGAAGGTAAGCCAAAGTAACTGTAAACTTTTTATATTTATGAAGTTAAATTAAACAGAAAAATTATTAAAGGTTTGCTTTAATATTTTTTTTTATTTTAAAATGAATCTTGTTTGAATAGGGCGAAGGTAAAACCTTTATCAGCATTTAGAATTCATTAGATTTATTATGCTTTCCTAAGCATGCCCCTTCAAACTCTTCGTTTGAAAGTAATTTCCAAGTTTATTTGAACAAATTAGGTTTTAAATTACAATGACGGCCCTTTCGCTAGACAACTAGCATCGTCAGATTGACATATTGAAGTTCCATTTTGTTTGTTTGTAGCTAGGTACCTGATGTTGATCAGGTAGTATTAAGGCTAGACCAAGTATGGAAGTAATAAGACATAACAATATTAAAGCCTAGATGTTAATAGCCCTAAGGGATTATCCTGCATGTACTTTCCTCTAATATCAATATAAATGTGCACTGATTTAGAAAAACCAGGAAAAAACTTTATGCTGATCTTTACAATAACTTAATATATTTGTGTTTTACCTTTCTGCTAAATTTATATTTGCATTTTTGTATCGTTGCCACTACTTTCTTTTATAGCCTTGAAGATGTCAAATCGACGAAACGTCGGCAAAATTTGATTGGTTTCTTTATATGCCTGTCCTCTTACCCTTTAAAAAGAACTACACATTTTATATATTCTTATTTTCGCTTTATAAAGAAAATAATCATAATTATTATTTTAAAACAGCTGTCATTGAGAGTTAAACAATCATTTTTTAATAAAAAGTGGGAGATTTGTTAAAAAAAGTTCTCAGTAGGACGGACTTTCACAAAGTAAAGGTTAATACGATGCAATTTATAATTGAAAAATATTCCTGTCGTTGGTTAACCAAATGAAATTATTAACATAGCAGAAAAACCTGAAAATCGTTCACACATCATAATTCCTAATCAGTCTGTGAATAGCTTGAGGCTTCGAAAGCACGAGACGCCGAGCGTGGTCGATTTACATTTGTAAGGCGTGACGGTATACAAAGCTGAATCATCCACAAGCTGCTTTTCGAACTTGGCCCACGGTAATGAAGTTAAGTGTGTGTGAATTTCGTTGGTGTATGCTTTAATAGTATGGGTCGATTCTAAATTACGTAGCAACGTATATATTAGAGCCTTTTTGAGTTAGAACAGCGGCGGATTGGAAAATTTAACCCCAAAATAGAACAACATGAAACAAAACTTTACTGGTTAGAAAATATTTTACGAACAAATGATTGTAATTTAATTTAAGGTATCATAAAAGTAGGGTAGGAATATTAAAATAATGTTTTTGTAGAATAAATTTATTAAAAAAATTAATAAAAATTTTATTGGTAAATAATATCTATCTACCTTCCTTTGCGTTTAATAGTAAAATAAATTAAATTGATTGTACTAACCCTTACTTTTTGGAAGTCCATCTTATTAAGAATAATAAAAAAACTCTTCGTTTTAACAAAACTTCCAATATTTATTTAAAAAATTGCTTTTTTAACTTTAATGACAGCCTTTTCGCTAGAAAAGCATCGTCATATTAATATTAACATATTAACATATTAATATTAACATATTTAATGAAATCCATTATTTAAAAAAAATAATTTTAAGTTTATTCCTAATAGTTTTTTAATATCGATTTTAAAACTATATATTGAAAAGGTATATTTAGGGTGACATCAAATTTTATTTCGGTTTTATTATTATTTTCGAAAACGTCATAATTTGAAATAAACTGTCAAAGTCAAAAAAATTATTTATTAGGTTAAGAAAATGTTTGTAATGTTTTGAATTCTGTAATAGTATAAGTGTAGATAAGAAGTGTAGTGATAGTGATCAAGAAAGTTGGTTGCCAAGGATCGGAAGTTTGACAGTGAGTTGAGGGATGAAAAAAAAGTAAAAAGAGTTAAGAAAGAAATTAATTTTGGATGGTTAAATTAAAAAGGTCAAAGAGTTGAAATAGATAATTTAAAACGCAAAAAGTCTAGAGGAAGAAGTTTAATCAATAATAAATAAAAAGAAACCAGTTATAGAAGTTTATTTAAATAGTAAAGCAGTTCCAGTTTATGAAGAGAGAATTATTTTGACGTTTCAGTAGGAGATTAAAGAAGAGAAAAGTAAAGTTAATATTAATATTTACTTGAATAGTAAATTTATTCAGAAAATAAATAATAAAATATAAACTGATTAAAACTAGAGTAAGAAAATAAAAAAGGAATAGGAAGATAAAAGTATTGGAAAGTGGACCTTTGGGGAAGATGATGGTAACCTAGTGTTCGTAGAAGAAGTGAGAAAAAGAATATTGGGAATTAAAGGACAATAAGCGGTAGTTAAGGTTAGTTTAATTAGTTAAAATATTTAAGTAATTAGTTAAAGGTAGATAAGATTAGATAGGATTTATTTAGAAAAATAGATAGAAATTAGTTAGGCTTCAGTTGACTTTGATAAAATTTCATTGGGTTATTTATTCAAAATTCAATATAATAAAAAAAAATTAAAATACATTTTGTTGTTGGAACCCTACCCTATAAATAATTAGTAATTTAAAAATTAAAATTCAAAATTTATTTCTTTATTGAGATTAATAAAATCATCACAATTTAAATAAAACTGGTTTGAACAACACCTTGTACCTACTGTATGACTTCTGATCATAAGTTCGAATTCCATAATGGTGTCGATAAACCACACTTCACTAAATTTGTTTATTTCAAATATAATAACAATAATTTCTTTCATATAAATAATTTAATTGTGAGGTTATGGAGGGAGATAAAATTTGAATGTTCGTTTTAGGTGTTGAGCCGTTCAGTTCTAATTACCCTTAAAGATTTGTAAAACGAAAGCAGCTTTACCCCCATTGTTGCTATTACTACTTTCGACTTTGTTCTTAGAACGATCAGCAACAATTTCCAACTAAAAATCCCAAGCGCGTTCGCAAATATTCACTGCAATCTGCAGTTGGAAACGGTTACCGATCTTCCTAAGAACAAAGCTGTCACTTTTATTTTTATATTGGCGAATGCTCAAGTTCCGTCGCCAAAAATTGAAGTTCCGCCGCCAAAAATTCAAGTTTCGCCGCCAAAAATTCAAGTTCCGCCGCCAAAAATTCAAGTTCCGCCGCCAAAAATTCAAGTTCCGCCGCCAAAAATTTTGAACCATACCACCATTCTACCTAAGTTTAATTTAAAATAAATAAGTTAGTTTGTGTAAGCAGATCTGAATAAAACTTTAAATGTATATAAACTGATAATACATTATTGTTTTTTATCACATCGAGCAAACTCAAACTTTGGACCTGGAGTAACAGCCCGAACAGGCTATATTCAATTTATAGTAAGACTGATAAAATGTGTAGAAAAGCAAAATTATA
The DNA here is from genome assembly GCA_035357415.1 of Ophraella communa. Taxonomy (NCBI): domain Eukaryota; kingdom Metazoa; phylum Arthropoda; class Insecta; order Coleoptera; family Chrysomelidae; genus Ophraella; species Ophraella communa. The sequence goes on from CM068993.1 coordinate 32,346,640, forward strand.
AATAATTTTGTATTTTAATTCCAATCTTTTATTTTTTAGAACTCTTTCAAAAACATTGAATCTGGACCGATATATGAAAATATGAAACTCAATCAAAAAAGCTTATCCTCAAGAGAAAGGTCTAAACTATATTCTGTTAAAATTTCAATAGGGGTTTATAACAAAAGGGATTTTTCAAAAATGGAATAAAATATAGTTAATTATTTATTTTTATTATTTTAAGAAACTTTATTCATAAGCTTTAACTTCAGAAATTGAGATTATATAACAAATAGCTACATGTAGTGGCTATCCATTATATTTGATAAATAAATTAATTAATAAGAAAGAACAAAAAATGTTATTAAAAATTAAATGTTATAGAAGTATTTTGTATTGTGGAAATATTTCCAATACAATTTCAAAAATAATATCTTCGGCAACATCTGCATTAATTTCATTCAAATCACAAAATAATGTTGGTACAAAATTGTTAAATGTAAAAACAAAAGTACCCAAATTAAAAAAATCTGGTGTTTACCAAATTAATTGTCCAAAATGTAATGCTGTATATATAGGTCAAACACAAAGAAATTTTGAAGTAAGATTTAATGAACACTTAAGAGCATATAGATTAAAACAACTAGATAAGTCAAATTATGCAAAACACCTACTTGAGCATCCAACCTCACTCTTACACACCAATGACATCCAAATACTACATAATAATAAAAAACAAAATTTAGATATCCTTGAAGAACTTAAAATAAAAATACATCTAGCAGATCCACAATTTAAAGTAGTTAATGGACACATAAATCTTGGAAGTTCTCCACTATTAAACTGTTTACTTTGATTGAGTTTTCATTTTATACATAGATAAGACGTAATTGTAAAACACAAATATATTAAGTTGTTCTAAAGATCAGCATGATATAGTTTTTTCCTGGTTTTTCTATATCATAGCACAGTTATACTGATCTTAGAGGGAATCACATCCAGGATAATCCCTTAGGGCTATTAACATCTAGGCTTTAATATTGTTATGTCTTATTACTTTCATACTTGGTCTAGTCTAAATACAACCTAAACAACATCAGGTACCTAGCTACAAACAAACAAAATGTAACTTAGATGTCAATCTGACGGTGCTTCTTAGCGAAACGGCCGTCATTGTAATTTAAAACATATTTTTTCAAATAAACTTGGAAGTTACGTTGAAACGAAGAGTTTTTTATTATTCCTAATAAGTTCTTAATAATGCTTTTAGTTGGTTAAAATTTAACTACTGGTATTTTTATTTTGCCAGCCTTGCTCTGTATCTTTCATTTTTCTTTATTAAGAAATCTGTGGTATCGTTTGACTTATTTTCCTGTAACTATATTCTGACATTTTCGTATGAATGAAGTCAATAACACCCGATTTTAATCATAATGATTATTATATTTTATTGCTGCGAAATACATGTACAATTTTATATAACAAAAAATCGTAATAATTTCTTATTTTATTATTTTCAATGGTTATTAAGTATCACCAGCCAATAAATAATAATAAGTAACTTAAAGAAATAAAATTTTAACAAATATAAATATTTGGAACGTACACTAAGATCTCTATGGTAGGTAGTACATTAATTTACAACCAATACTCTGAAATTAACATTTCCGAATTAATATCCTATGCTGTCAGACTAAGCTGGCTTTAACTCTATAAATTATGTACATGCACTGTAATACGATTAAATTTAGGGTTCATGTTACATCTATACAAAACATTATCTTTACTTAATGCAAGTACTTTTATTCTGCATTCAGTACACATTTATGTTTTACATTAATAAGTCGAATTGCTTAATAAGAACTCAGTTCCAAATTTTCACTTTAAAGAAACTAACATTTAATTAAAATATTAACCAAAAGAAGAAAACCAAATTTGATGCTACTTGGTGAACAAAGGGGCTATAATCATCATGTGTAAGCTAAAAAATTACAAAAAAAAGAACATAACCAAAACCCGGGTTATCAACCAATGAATTCCAATTTTAAAAGAAAATTAAATAAAAAAATTAATACTTATGAAAAATTTGAAAATTAGTCAAATTAAACTAATGAATCACAAGTAGTAAAACGGATATAAATGAAATTTATTGTACTAATCCCTACTCTGTGGAAGTACATCTTACTAACAGAAAGCCATATGAAATGCATTGTTTAATATACAGGGTGAGTCATAACTATTGGGACATAGACTAAGGACAGGTTATTTGGACCAAAATATGGCTATTGGGCCAAATATGCCTTAATATAATGTTGCTGAAAAAAAGATACAGGGTGTTAAAGTTAATTTTTGTTTTTCGTTTTTTGCTAATAGTTTCCCTGTATATTTATAAATTGATATCAAAATTGGCACAGAGGCATAATCTTAGACAAGGAATAGTATTTTATTTACAATTTTACGTTTTGTCATAAAGGGCGCCACGTGGATCATTCCTAATAATCAAATTGAGTCCAAAATTTTTCTGATGAAATTTTTTAGTAATTTTTATTAGAAAATATGACGTAAACATCATTTTTACGTAAAATTGGTACTCTTGTTTAAATATGATAATTTTAACCGTTTTCGATAAAAACGCAGTCGAACTGCTTAGAGTCTTAAAAAAGGATTTCAAATATTAATTCATTTATGAAAAGTATGCTTTGGACTGTCAGATAATTGTTGTTGGTAAATGTCATTTGTTCAGAGTAAATTATTTTTGATGTGACAGTGTAGTGTAATGTTGCATTTTTTAAAAGTAATCATTACTTTTTTGATTGAAATGCCTCGTCACAATCATTTTACTAATGAAGAAATGCGAAATATGATTTGCGTATACGCACAAGAAAATTTTTGCGGTCGCTCGGCAGCCAGAAGGTATGGAATGTTATACGCAAACAGAAGGCAACCAAATCACAAAACTTTTGCAAGATTATATCGTAGTTTAGGTGAAACGGTCATTTCACACTAAAAATCGGGGTGGTCGACCGAAACAAATCACACCTAATCAAGAAGATGAAATTTTGGTTCGAGTAGATAAAAATCCTGAAATAAGTTCACGACATCTATCAGCAGCAACAGGAGTAGGTAAGTCAATAGTCTATAATTAGAATTCTAAAAAAAGAGGACCTCCATCCTTATCACTTCACTCCTGTTCAAAATTTACTTCCAACAGATCTTCCACGACGGTTACAGTTTTGCCAACGAATTCTGAATAAACATCGCAATGACAGACACTTTATTAAGAATATTATGTTCACTGACGAAGCAACTTTTACCAGACGAGGGGTTTTTAATTGGCGAAATAGTCATTATTGGGAAGAAGAAAACCCGCATGCTATTAAAGCTAGACATTTTCAGCATGAGTTTAAATTGAATATTTGGTGTGGCATTATAGGCGACCAACTACTAGGGCCTTATGTTCTTCCTCCGAATTTAAATGGAGATTCTTATTTATTCTTTTTGGAAAATACTCTTAGTGATATTTTAGATGATCTGTCACTGGATGTAAGAAGAAAAATGTGGTTTATGCAGGATGGAGCGCCACCTCATTTTTCATTAGCTGTTAGAAATCATCTTAATGACGTATTTCCTCAACGATGGATTGGCAGAGGCAGTGATTTTCAATGGCCACCAAGAAGTTCTGAGTACAACCCGCTAGATTTTTATTTTTGGGGACATATGAAGTCCTTAGTTTATGCCAATGAAATTAATACACGAGACGTTAGAGATACATTCAAAATGCAGCTAATCTTATAAGGGGACAGAATAACATTTTTTTTACGTCCGAAAATCCTTTATAAAAAGAATTAGAAAAGGCATAGAAATCGGAGGAGACCATGTAGAACATGTAGTTTGAGTTTTTATGAGTTCTTTTAAGTTAAAGTGTGTTTAGTTTTGATTTATCCTCAAAACGGAAACCTTACGTTAGTTGCAACTTTGTTTATTAGTTTGGTATTTGATAGTGGAATTGTAAATAAAATACTATTCCTTGTCTAAGATTATGCCTCTGTGCCAATTTTGATATCAATTCATAAATATACAGGGAAACTATTAGCACAAAACGAAAAACAAAAATTAACTTTAACACCCTGTATCTCTTTTCTCAGCAACATTATATTAAGGCATATTTGGCCCAATAGCCATATTTTGGTCCAAATAACCTGTCCTTAGTCTATGTTTCAATAGTTATGACTCACCCTGTATACTATTTAATTTGATCGTAAAAAAATTATAGTGTGTAAATTTTTGCAGAAAACCTTTTCCCTATTTGTGTGATTGTGACACTGGTACTAGCTCGTGTGACATATCGTATAGAATAGATTTGTAGCACAAAATACTATAGTTCTATGGATGATTTTTTAAAGCAGCTTCCATTGACACAAAAAAGTTAATTTTTTCTATAAATTTTGAAAGTATTTTTTAACATTTGCATGTTTAGTGTTTCTAATGAAAAAACAGTTTTCTAAACTATGGTTAAATTTAGATTATAAAGGCGATGCGAAGTATGAATCTGTATGAAATCTATAGATTTTTATCTCAGGAATTTAGTTCTGAAAAAATTTTTGAGATTAACCCCTGGGAAGACGTTGAAAATCGTGAATAAATACTAAAATTGGACGATTGTGGATATTAGAGTTCATTTAAAATAAAAATAAAAACTATTTTGGCATCTGCTACTAAAAAAAGTTAGTCCGCAACATCTAATAAATGGATAAACTTTATTTTTACACCTGTTAAATTAAATACAGTAAATTTTCATAAGTAATATGGGACTATTTACTAGACAGTTTAATCCAGACGGTTTTGTATCCTTCATTTTGCCTACGCAACACATTTCCTGTGTACACCCGAACAATGTAACCGACCTGAGGCATTCCTGTTAATAACCGAGAATTAGCGGTAAATTTTAGTTGTAAGGTATGCAATTTGAAGGAGAATTCAGGGTTGCGGATCCAGTTTACGACACAAGTACAGCCTGATATAAGCTTCAGTTATATTGGGACTTACTTGCTTTTCCCGCAACGACAGCTCTTATTTGACCATACCCACATTCTCTAGTAATCAACCAACTACTACAATCTCGTATATAAAGTATCCCTACCAAAAAAGACTTTGGTACTTTGTCTTACAAATGCTGATAAACATTGTTATAGAAATAATTCGATGACAAACATTAAAAATAATTATTGAAGGAAAACACAAAATCAATGTCACAGATTTTTATTTAGTACAAAAAGCGACTAGTTTCGGCCTTTTTAGAAGGCCATCATCAGGCTAGAAAAAACAGGATGAGGTCATTACATATTCCACAAAATTATAAATTTACAAAAACATACCTTAGTACACAATTGCTAAAGAACCATAATTGTTCTAACCAAATGCTTGCTTAAACATATAGTGAACAGGTATAATTATTAAGGAGGTTTTGAAAGAGGAAAATAGTGACATCGAAAAAATAAATATAAAATTAAAAATAAAAAATTATTATATGATGATTGGAAAATGAGACTTATATATCTAAGAATTTTTATAGAAGGTAAACCTTTCTATGTGTGGATTAACGAAGTTAAAAAACATCAAGTAGGGAGAAAATAAAATTAAAACAATATGTATGTATTTTCCCCAATGTTAGAGGTCCAGTAAGAAATAATATTGGCAAATGGGGTAAAATATAAGAAATGTAAGAAAAAAAAAAGATTTTTACATTTCTTATATTTTACCCCATTTGCCAATATTATTTCTTACTGGACCTCTAACATTGGGGAAAATACATAAATATTGTTTTAATTTTATTTTCTCCCTACTTGATGTTTTTTAACTTCGTTAATCCACACATAGAAAGGTTTACCTTCTATAAAAATTCTTAGATATATAAGTCTCATTTTCCAATCATCATATAATAATTTTTTATTTTTAATTTTATATTTATTTTTTCGATGTCACTATTTTCCTCTTTCAAAACCTCCTTAATAATTATACCTGTTCACTATATGTTTAAGCAAGCATTTGGTTCGGACAATTATGGTTCTTTAGCAATTGTGTACTAAGCCTGATGATGGCCTTCTAAAAAGGCCGAAACTAGTCGCTTTTTGTACTAAATAAAAATCTGTGACATTGATTTTGTGTTTTCCTTCAATCATTGTTTAGTCACATTGGAGAAATGGATGATTTACTTCTTTTAAAAATAATTATTTTACCTTTGCATTCAAAAATAAATAGCTTATCCCTGTGTTTGAAAAATATATTTAACGGAAATCTTTATTACAAAGGAAATCCTTTATACATTTTTTGCACAAGAAAATGTGATAACTTTCACAACAAAAAAATAAAAAATAATGAAATCACCCTTTCATTTCCTTCATTTCTTTCTTTTTCCAATCTGCTTTATGGAAGTAGGCAACAATGTAATAATACAGCAATTTTATATAATACAGCATTAAAGGTATTTCAGAGACAGCAGAAATGAAATTATGACGTGAAAAAGAGTACGGTGTAATAATGTAACTATTTGTACAAACATCTTATTATTTTCTTTGGTAAATTTAAAACTAAAATATACACCGAGGAAAATAATTCAATAAGGCAAGAAATATTTTTTACTGTATCAGTATTTTTTATTGCTACTGCAGTTACACAATTACCAGTAATAGTTTTCTAACCAGCTCCGTAAAAGACGCGAATTGATTCTGCAAAAGAGTAATATAAGTGCAGTACAAATATTATTTTTTATTGGCAATTTTGGTGGTTTTGTTAAGAAGAGAATGTCGTTTCAATATACATCAACCATTTAAATAATTGGGTTCCGGAGATTTAGTAAATACATTCCTGGGTAAGTACCTACATACTGTTATATATTACAATGATTTAAATTTTCTTTAATTTTTATGTTTGATTTATTATAGTTTATTTGTTAATATCCCACGTTGGTATTGTCAATTTATTATGATTTAAATTGAATAATTATTATTATTTAAATTGTTTATAGTTAATTTATCAATATCCCGACTTAGTTCTATTAATTTGATATGTTTTAATTGGTTTGATTATTATAATTTATAATTTTGTTTTGTTTTATTGGTTTTGTCAAATGTTTTGATTGATTTTAATAATTAAATACTATTTAATTTTATATAAAGTTTACTTGTTCTTCTGTAATTCTATGGTTGGGCGCCTTATCAAAATTTTAACTAGCTCAGACTATTTGTTTTGAAATTTAAATTTAAAATCTGACTCTTATCAGGGTAGGATTCAAATTAAAATATTATTTAATAATTAACACACAATAAATTTAATGTCAAGTATTTCAAAGAAATTTTACAAAAACTGTTAATTGGTTTTCATATGTTTAGTACAAATAAATAAATGAATAGCCTTATATGAAAAGAATGGAGATGATACATACAAATAAAATTAATTTACAGTCACAAAATAACAAATACACAAATACTAAACCTTAACTATGACACGTACCTTTTATTATAAAGTTCGTTCTCTAAAAATTGCTACTGTCTAAATGGAATGGCACGAAAAATTCGGATCGGCTTCTCCTCGTCTGCCTTCGGAACAGTAATACCACAATATGGCGGCTAAGGACCAGTTGCAGAAATAATGCTCAAATTTAATCTTTCAAATTCTTTTGGAATCAGTCTCTGATTTGACAAATGTATTACTTTGGTAAGTAATTTAATAATGGTTGATTACTTTACTGTATGTATTTTTAATGTTACATGTATTAATTTAACATAAACAGCTTTTAATGAATGCAAAAAATTTTCTTCTAGTTAGTAATCATTTAATACATACGATGTTAATTGCTCTGCTACCAAAATCAAAAGAGAGATAATCATCGATTTTCCGGCCTTTTTATAGGCTTCCAGGAAAAATGACAAGTATGACATCAAAAAACGAAATTCCATTGTTTAAATGCAAAATTCTAACCAAAATTCTTGAATATGAAGGTAATGAAATTACAAAACTAATAGTATCTTTGTTAACTTATAGTGAGATCTCATCCTTATATTTACCAAAAAAATGTATTTCTTTAATTTTAAATAGACTTTTTCCTTGTAAATTTATTATTAAAAAATAGGCAGTTTGCTGGAGCTGTCATATTTTCTAGACTTTAAAATTTGAAATAAAACTATCAATTGTACTTAAAATTACTATAAATCAATTAAACTAATCCTATCTTAACTAAAAATTACTATTTTTAAACCCTAACAAATAAAATTTAAACTTTTAAAAGATTTTGTTATTTGTATCTCTTACACATTATATAAGATAAGAGTCTCTGTGTTAACAAAGATTAACATTTTAAAATTTATATAAACACCTTGCTCACTTATCCTACATACATTTTGTTACATAAAATGTCCTTTGTTAATGTTTATAAACTAAGTTTTTCAATAGTTTTTTTCACTGTGTACTCTTTAAGTGTTCTATAAAAAAAATTATGTGATTAAGACCAACACTATTGATATGAGAATTAGTTTACTACATTTCACCACACCTGCTACATGTTTTTAATTGTTCTTGTGTCTTTTTAAGGTACTCATGATCTGTTGGTATACTTGTTTGTACAATATCGAAGACTATAATTTGTCTTTTTATATTTTTGTAAGTACTTCCTTTTTATAATATTAATTTAAATACTTTACTAACTAAAATTACATGTTGATTTCTTAAACATGTGAAAACCATTAATACTTTTAATTTTTATTTTCTTTTTATTGTTTCAGATTAAACTTAGAATTTTAAAAGAGAACTAGGACAAAAAAAATTGTTATGTAAAAGTGTACTTATTATGGATTGGAAATATTTAATTGTTATAAAATAGCAAAATATGGATCCTATTCAATATAAAATGCCCATTACATTCTTTGTTTATTTTAAATGTATGTCTTGTGAAAATTATGAACTTGGATTCTATAAAACTTATTAATATATCCCTTTATTGTAAATTATAAGGTAAGTTCTACTTATTAAATTTTTAACTATTAGATATCTATCTCAATATATAAAAAAGATTTTGGCAATACATTATAAATAGATGCAAAAAAAGTTGTCTGTTCATGATGTAACAATAGCAAAATTTAAAAATTTTGAAAGTAAGTTCGTGTGTCACTCAAATTAAAATTTTGTTCGCTCTATAAAAGTTTTTTTTTATTGATTTTACTTGCAATATCACAGCTCTACAAATCGCAATATTCTAAAGGATTAGTGGTGCAGGCAAATTGTGCAAATTTTGCTTCGAAATAATGAAAAATAATAGCAGGAACGAACAGTGAGAAAAGATTAAGAAGTGTGTAAGAAACGAAGCCGGTTGTTCATTTTTAAAGGGGTGAAAAGTTGGTGAAAAATGTATATCTTCGATTCGCGGCGAAACTTGACATTAAAACGAAAAGTGTACAAGAAAAAAGTTGTAGATAATTAAAAAAATGTACAACTTTTATGTTTACCTCTTTTATAAAAATTGGTATTTTCATTTTGAAATGAAAAATTAACAAGAAAAAATTGAAAAAAAACGGATTTCTGCAATTTTCTCGGAAATTTTAAACTCATGCAAGTAACTTTTATCTTGAACACTTTTTCTTTCGCACTTTTTACCCCCTCAACAATGAATAACACTTAATTGGTTTCTGTACGAATTTTTTCCTCGTTCCTTACACCCTACATAATATTTTCTCGCTGTTCGTTTCCTACTATTAATTTTTTGGTCAAAAGCACAATCAACCTCCTCCATAGATTATATTGTACTTAATAGACAATTTCTAAAAAAATGTTTTTATCATGTTTTTAGTTCTAGCAAATGTTACCCGAATACATTTCAGTCACCTATTCAAAGAAGCAGTTATTTTTCCTAAACCATAAACTTCAGAGTTTATAATTTTTCATTTTAATTCAAAAAATTGAGCTTGGAGAAAAAAAAATTAATTACCAAAACAAAAACTAAAACAATAATACCACCTGCATGGGGTTTTTCAATTAAAATATAAAACAAAAGGGCACAAAAGGAATGGAATGCTCGCATCGTATGCGACTTTTGCACTTTTTGTCGTTTTTCATTTTACCTGCAACAACAATATCAAAGAAATGATTTTAGGAATAATATTTGAACTTTGTAATAAACGCGAGGCATTTCGGGTTTTGTTTGTATTAAAAAAAAAAGTAATGAAATATGTAGCAGCAATGTTCAGAGGTTATCGTAGTACCAGTTAATTTTAAATATAAATATTAATGCTAATTGTAAAATATATTTAGTTCAGTATTTCTTTCAGTATATTATCTAATAAACCCTATTTATTGGCAAGTAGTAGACATTATTAGAAAAAAGAGATTAAATATTTTCGAATCATTGAACCAACTTATGATCTGAACTAACTTTTTCTATTGATGATGTTGACTATAAAATAGCGAAAATAGCAGCGCTGACAGACCCACCAAGAAAGTACCAAATCAATTTTAACTAATTTAGCAACTATTTTTGCCAGCTCAATTATGTTTCAATTTGGCATTATTATAGTATGTACAAAAAGTACGAGGAGTAATAAATCCTAATTAAGTATGCAAAACCTTTACAGGGAGCACCATGAAATTTTTGATAAATCTCTTACTTTAAATTACATTTCTTCCGTAAATCTAAAAACCAGGTAGATAGACCCCGTATTTGTTTCAGTTGTAGCAAAGTTTAGGATTTCTTCATTGTTAAAGAATTAGCAGATAAGCAATAACGCAATGCAGTGGTGTGTATTTTGGGAAAAAAAATCCGTTTTAAATTATAATATAATAAAAAATGAAAAGAAATAATTATTGGAATACATTTATTACTTACATTTTATTCTATATCCGACTCGGAAGAGGAAGAATCGTTGTTGACATTAATAATAAAAGGGTCGATTAAATCATCACAAATTTTGTCAATTTTCCACATATTTGCCTCTACTTTGATAACATGCTCGATACAGTTTGTCCAATTTTCCTTACTAACATGACTTACAGCACTCTCAAACAATTTCACAACATCGTTTATTTTAAAAGTACCTAGTATTTTTTTCCAACTTCCCCCTTTACCTGAGCCGATATTAATTCTATGGGATTAAGTTCACAATGATAAGGGGGAAGTCGAAGAACTGATATACCACGAGAAGAAGTCATTTCTTCTACAATGTAGGTTTTGTATTTATTTTTGTTCATTTTTGCAATTCTGTAAAGTTATTTCCTTAGTGGAACTTTTGGAAACTTAATATTTTTCGAAATAAGCCACTCCAAAAGCTCTGCTTTACGCCAACGACTTGTGGGCAATGCTTCTCGTAACCGTGAATGGTAACTTGCGTTGTCCATAACAATAACAGCCCCTTTTGGAATCAGATCAAACATTTGAACAAACCATTCCTCGAAGACATCCCCATTCATATCTTCGTGATAGTCCCCCGTGCGTTTTGAAATAAAAGTTAATAATCCACCATCAACAAAACCTTCAGAACTTTCAACATGGATAATGATAAGTCTTTTTCCTTTTCCAAATGGTGGCTGCAAACCTAACGACAAACCTTCCACGAATGCCTGCCTTCCGCTTTTAATGTTTTCATCTTGCCAAGATTTCGAACTGTATATCCAGCATTTATCCATGTTTCGTATAAGTAGAAGATTTTTAAATTTTGTTTTCTGGCATGTCGAATGCTTCTTAAATAGTCTCTTCTCCACAAAACTATTTCCGGTTTATCTATCAAGAGAGATTTTCTATTATGTTTTGTATATCTAAAACCCACATCTTTCAAAAGTTTGCATAATGTCATTCTGGAGAATTTTGTATAGTCCGTATCTTCTTGTTACAATTTTGTCAAGTGTTGGAATTTCTTTTCGTAAGTAAAATTCATGGACTTTACGCCTTAGTCTTTGTTTTAATGACTCATCGATCTCAATTGGTTTTCGGCCTGAAGGAGTTTTAGGGGGTTGAAGAGCTCCATTCTTGCTTTCTTTTAGTAATCTATAAATTGTTGATTTAGCAACACACAACATAGCAGCCATTAATACCACAATATCATCAACACTTGCACTTGGATCCTTGTTTTTCAATGATATATAACAACTGAATATCAGAGTTTTAAAGATAATGGACCTGCTAATTTTGCTTCTTTGAATTTAATAAAAATTGTAACGATATCTTGCTATCTTGACTTTAATTAATTATTTAAAAATAGGTATATTTCATTGTAATTTATTTGTGACAATATTCAAAGTTCGAATTAATCTTCTTACAAAAATAACAAAAATATATAAAATAATTATTGTTACAGATTGGTTTGTTTTCTATTATGAATAAACTGTGTTGCCTTTCTTTATCAAACTTACTAACATTTATGTACCTCTATTACTTTTTTTTATTAAAATTAGTACATCTCGTTACCTCTGACCTATATCGTATATTCTTTAGCATAGCTGCAACTCATTCGTTCAATACAAAATGTACCTTACGGTATACCCTCTTAAAATATATTTTGGTACGTCTATTAAATCTACTTAAATGAATGATTTATTACTCCTTGTCCTTTCTATACAGAATATAGAAACGAATCACTGCGTGCCGAGCGAACCAAAGTTCGCCGCACCAAATCAATCTAAACTAATTTAGTTATAATTAAGTAACCATCTTCATAAAAATTCTTAAACGGTCATGCTTTCTTTGTTTTCCACCTACTTCCTGTCTAATCAACCACCTTAGTAATATCCTTAATCATTAGATGCGGGCCCGTGCAGACACCAAGTCCCACTTAAATCACGCCTTTAAAATTTACCTACTTCTTATCGACTCGCCGAAACGATATTTTCATTTATTTAGCGTTTTAATAATTATATTTTCTATGCCTATAAAAATCGCAATGTCGACATTCCCTGTAAGTGACTTTTGACGATAACATGCACGTAATGAGATCTCATAACATACAAGTGCGTTTAGATATAAAAACGAATTTCTTTGTTTGGTTTGTAAAGTACCTTTTCGATTAAAAGAGTAATTCACAAATTTGAAACTTTAAATGTCCGCCATATTAAAATGGTTGGTGGAATATTTGATAGCCCTTCAAATACAGCAATTGATAAAAGACACAAATTTTATTAAAGTTGTGACTGTTCCGGAAAGTAAAAACTGGGAAAGCTTTGTGTTTGTGGTCGAAAATTTTCTTGGTAACCATAAAGGGATAAATTATGAAGTCATTGTACAAAATATGCTAACACACTTCCAGATCTTAGGAGCAAATATGAGTATGTGAAAAATTATAAAAGAAAAGCTCTTAAAAAGCGTTTTATGGAAATATAACATGTATTTTATTTTTTTAAACCAAAATTTACATTATGAGTATAATTGTTATTTTGTTTCTTATTTTCCAATTTCCAAGTAAAATAAAAATAAATAAATAATAAAAGAAACGAGCGCAAATTTTACAAAATCATTGATAATTTATTCATTGTGAATCCAAAGTCGATCTTATATCTAGGGCAATAAAACCACTGTAAGTAGACCAGTCCAAATGTTTCTTTACATTCTTCTGGCGATTTCGCGAAATCCAATTTCTGCCTCATGTAGACCAATTATACGACCTTTAAAATCGCTTAAATGATAGTAATTTGCTAAGAACAATAAATAACTGAACGGTTGAACTAAACTTTTACTATTTATTCATAAAATACGTTTTTAAATGCATTTACAGCTGTTCCGCTAAAAACTAGCATCGTCAGATTGACATATGTCTGACGATGCTGCATAGCAACGAATCTGGAATTTATGCTTTAAAAAACTTCGATTCTACGGTCATGGGATCTATTCAGCTACCTGTTATGACAATATTATCTAGGGTTTCTATTGTGTTTGGGTTAGTTAAACATAACAACTATCACTATGTTTCAAGAGAAATGTACACTACTTTTAGTAATTTTTCATGAACCACCCTTGCTTGGGCTTTAAAGGATTTGCTGTCAACAACAAATGAACTATAACAAGAATTATAAATAAAATTTGGGCATTCTCTCAAAATTTATTTCCTTGAAAGCGGGTTTTATATCCATTTACAAAACTATCTAATTCTGTCGGCCTACTTTTCATCATAGTTCTTCAGCTTTTACTATATCGTTTAGAGAATCTAGGACTATACTATGACTGTTTCCATATAGTAGGTATACTAGACAAATAAGTCAAACCGTAGCTGCAGCCCCTGTACAAGTTGTGTTCACCAAAACGATGTTGTTTTTTTATATTGCTTTCTTTTGAGGTGCACTTCAAAGAACCATAAAAATTATTACTTACCGTGAAAACTTCAAGGGGACTAAAAGCAAGCACGCTTCTCAACTGTTTTCTCAGAAACCTACTGAACTTTTTTTTTAATAAATTGTGCATGTAAAATTGTAAGACTTTAACGGGCTAGCAAGATAAACGTAACGTGTATATTTTGCACAAAAATTTCTATGTTTTATTTATTTTATATCTAAAAGAAATAATATTTGAAAACGCTTTTAGTTTTTTTATATACGGTATTCATCTACTGGTTGGTTTCTTATCAGTTACAAGAAGAACAGTAAATTACCACAACTTAAAATTTATTTGGTAAAAATATAACAATTAATTTTATTAATATAAAATAGTATATACATTCAAATTATTTTAAAAATTAAAACCACCATACCATACAGATTTTGTAGCTTCTAGCATAAGCTCAAAATTCCATCCTATGTTTTTGATTAAGAAAAGTAAACAAATAATTTTTGTACAAAATTTTTACAATATATTTAAAGCATTTACTTTTTCTTATGAATGACTTGAAATAGGGGACATTAATATTAAAAATTATTATTTTCAGATAAAGGCTTTCAGTGAAAGTTTTCTATAAAAGGTATGATTATGTTTACTTTTTTAAATACAAAAGACTAACGAAGTAAAGGCTAAAAACAAAATTTCATGCAGTTTCACTAATAACTTGGCTATTTATTCATAAAATCTTTTTATTTTCTGTACAGACATTCAAGAGAAAACTCCGAACCATCTGTAGGTTATAGATGTTTATATTAGATTTCTGTTAAATAAAACCTATACACAATAAATAGTCCATCTTTAAAATGAATTCAATGCAAGCCATTTGAGTTTGAGTTATCTCATTAGTACATTTACTGAATTTATTGTAAATTGAATTTGTTGCAAACTAAGTTCCTTACATAATATGTGCTTACATTAAAATTTATTGATTAGTTTTTTTTTGAGAACATTATCCAGCCCTGACTTGTGATTTTCTCGTCTTCATTTCCTTTTCAAAAACTTCTTTAATTTGTTTTTTAATTCAAAAGGCCTTTTTTCACGTCTGCCTTTTCGTTTATCAAAGCAGATGGCCACAGCCTAAGAAGGACTTAAAATTTCTGTTATATATTTTATATCAAATTAATGCTAAGATTTGATTTACTTTTATTTGACACATACATATATATTGACATTGATTGTCAAAACATACAATAATCCTAACTAAACAATTTCTAATTGGCATGGCTATATAACAGCTCCCCTCGTAATGTGCTGGCACAGGCTAGCAGTTGGTCAATGTGTCGACGCCATAGTCGTCCATCTTCCAGACGGATAAGGTAATGTAGTCGGCCACAACATTTTTCTACTTGACCTATACACCATTTCTCTTGATTTTCTGCGTAGTTTCTGGCTAACTCCTTTTCTCCCACCTTAAATGACTTTGTTTTATCTGATGGTTGATTATTTGTTTGCTGGTGTTTATCTATGTGATGGAACATAATGTCAAATCTTGTTCTAATCGGTCTTCCAAACATAATTTCATATGGTGATATGTAATTTAGTGATTGCCTTGGAGTAGATCGTAATTGATGCAACAGTAATTCTATTTTGTCATGCTGTGAGCCGGGTTCACCATCCATCGCTTTTAATGATTTTTTAACCGTTTGTACAAATCTTTCAGCTTGTCCGTTGCTCGCAGGATGATATGGGGCTGATGTTTTGTGAATTATCTCCATCTGCTTAAGAAAGGTTTTAAATTTTCCTGATGAAAATTGCGTTCCATTATCTGAAACTAAAACTTCTGGCCACCCAAATGTATTGAATAATTCCGATAGTGTATTTATACACCATTCCGTTGTCGTTGTTTTAGTAGATTTAATCTCAACCCATTTACTATAGGCATCGACCAATATAAATAAGTAATGGCCTTTTATTGGACCCGCAAAATCAATGTGCAGCCGCTGCCATGGCTTTTGTGCTTCTTCCCAAGGATGTAGTGTAACTTTCTTATCTTCATTTTGTTTCAGTCGGCACTGTCGGCACGAATTTACCCAATCGTCTATATCTTTATCCATATTTTTCCAATAGCAGTAACTTCTAGCCAGTAGTTTCATTTTTACTATCCCCGTGTGTGCGAGGTGTAACTCTCGTAAAACTTTTTCTTTAAGAGCCTCTGGAATGATTACTCTGGAGCCTCGTAATAAACACTGTTCTTGAATGGTGATTTCCCCATCTACGTAGCCGTACTTTTTAATACTTTCGCCTTCCTGAAGAGATGCACATATTTTTGATAAAATTTCGTCTCGTTTTGTTTCCGAAGCAATTTTATTCCTTGATATAGGCAAAACTGAAATTTGATTAAATTGATATATGTAATGTTTATCGATCTTTTTGATTGAAACAATCTCTTCTGGAAACCTGGATAGATAGTCTGCGTTAGCATGCTGTTTACTATTGCTGTACTCAATGTACAAGGCATAGTGTAGAAGGCGAGAGGTACTCATTAAAGGTAATGTCTTGTATGGGTCGAATATTGATGTTAATGGTTTATGATCCGTTATCAAGGTAAATTTCCGCCCATAACAATAAGCGAAAAACTTTTTAAGTCCCCAATATATTGCCGTCGCCTCTTTATCGATTTGACTATAATTTTGTTCGCTTTTAGACAGCGACCTGGAAGCAAATGCTATAGGCTTTTCTGAACCGTCAGGAAATCTATGGCTTAGAACAGCTCCCAGTCCCAATGGAGATGCATCAGTCGCTAATATTAAAGGCAACTTATCGTCATAATGTGTAAGCACTCTTTCACTTGCTATTTCTGACTTGACATTTTGAAAACTTTGTTCACAATTGCTCGACCATAAAAATTTTTGACCTTTCCGTAGTAACCTGTTAAGTGGATGTAGGATCCTTGCCAAGTTAGGTATAAATTTGTTGTAATAGTTTGCAAGACCTAAAAATGTTCGAAGTTCAGATACATTCGCTGGGCACTTCGTATTGACCAGCGCCTTTACTTTTTCTTCTGATTTATGTATTCCCTGTTGATCTATCTTGTGGCCCAAATAATTGATACTATTTTGAAAAAATGTACATTTCTCTTTGCTCAATTTCAATTTATTGTCACGTAATCTTTGAAAAACCATTCGTAATCTATTCATGAGATCTTCGTAATTCGAACCTTGAACTATTATGTCGTCAAAGAAACATTCCACTCCTTCCAAACCCTGGAGGGTTTTGTCCATAAACCTTTGCCATGTCGCTGGCGCTACTTTGACTCCAAACATCAGTCGGTTTACTTTGTAAATGCCTTTATGTGTACTTAAGGCTTGAAGGTATGCACTCTCTTCTGTCATCTCCATATGTAGATAAGCTTGTCTGACATCTAAAGTGCAAAATAATTTACCTCCGTTCATCTTTGTTAAGATATCATCGATTCTTGGCATTGGATAGTTGTCATCTTTGAGGTATTTATTCAATGTTACCTTGTAATCTGCGCATAGTCTAATTGAGCCATTAGGTTTGACAAGTGGCACGACCCATTCAGCATTGTCCACTTTCGTAATAATTCCTTCTTTCTCTAATCTATCTATTTCTTCTTCTACTTTCTTTGTTAGTGAATATGGAATTCTTCTTGGTTTTATAAACACTGGTTTTACGGTATCTTTGAGCTGTAGTTGTGCCTTATAGTTCGGTATAGGTACTATATCACTTTCGAAAATGTCTTTGTATTCAGTCAACAAATCATCTATGCTTTTGTTACATTTTAAGGTTCGAATGTCTGCCCATTCTAGATCCACTTCACGCATCCAATCTCGTCCAAATATTGGTTCAACGTCTAGGTTAAAAATGTATAGTTTTCCATTGAACGATTGTTTGCCGTAGCGACACTTGACGTAAATAGCCCCCATTGGCTTAATTATTTCCCCGGAATACGTTCGCATTTGGATATTAGTATTGAATATCTTGTTTGTCAATTTGAGTCGTTTGTAATCAGAAAAGCTGATGGAGCTCATTGCTGCTCCAGTATCCAGTTCCATTTTCAGATATTTACCCTCAATTAGGATATCAACTGTAAATTTTTGATTGCTCGAATGGCGTATAGCGTTGATTTCATATTCGTCTTCAGAGGTATCGTCATTTGCCTCATCCACTCCGTAAACTGGTTTTCTTTCTTCATTTTTAAAAATTCTTTGTAGACACACTCTTGCTAAGTGACCGTTTTTTTTACAATTTGTGCATGTTTGATTGGCGTGTTTGCACTGAGATGACCTATGTCTATTATCGCCGCAACGAAAACAACGGCCTTTGAGTTCATTTATGTTTTTAAAAGTATTCTTAAATTCCCTTGAAGTACTTGGTTTATTTGAAAATGCTTCATTTGAAATTTTTGTGGGTTCTTGTTGAGTAATTTTGTAATTCTCAATGTTGTTTGACTTGTTAGAATACCTTGTTAAAGTTATACTATCCTGTTTGGCAAGTTCCATGGTAATAGCCAATTCGAAGAGATCCTTAAATTTACTTTTTGTTTTATTTTGAAGCAATGTAGTTCGAATATGTGCGTCGTTTAACCCCCTGATAAATTGTAGTGCCAAAAATATATCAGTAACTGGTTTCAAACATTGATTATTGGGGCATTGGAATTCACAATTTGCAAACAAAAGTTTTAGGGCTGAAGCATAATCTGTAATTGATTCGTTTTCATTTTGTACTCTAGTGATAAATTTATGCTGCCTAGCCCAAATAGTGGGTTGTGGATCTAAGTACTCCGATAGTATGTCGACGACTTCTTTATACCCCTTGGATTTTGGATCGTCGGGTAGGCAGATATTTGATAATTTTTGAAACATTTCTATCGTTAATGTACTTAACAGCGTAAATACCTTGTTTTTCTCATCAGATATGTTGTTCATTTCGAAATATATTTCAAGACGTTGAATAAAATTTTTGAAAGATTCGTTTGGTTGAAAAGGTATGAATTTAACGTTTGTAGAGATCTGGGATTGAGTAGGGGTTATGCTATTTGTACTGGTACTGGCACTAGCACTGGCGTAGTTTTCAAGAATCGTCTGGACCTTGATTATTTCTTCATCTATTTGATGTCTTATGTCTGCTTCTTTATCGATATTGTCTGTTGCTACTTCTATTTGCTCTTGGATTGTATTAAAGCGGCTACTGTACATCTTCAATCTTTCTAACCGTATAGCTGCTTCTTGTCTGGTAATTTCTGAGGTATTCTGTATAGTATTTAACATTCTTGTTACTTGTCCACGTATTGCGGAACGCATTTTTGCTAATTCGGCCGTACTCGTCGCCATTTGTTATATATTTTATATCAAATTAATGCTAAGATTTGATTTACTTTTATTTGACACATACATATATATTGACATTGATTGTCAAAACATACAATAATCCTAACTAAACAATTTCTAATTGGCATGACTATATAACAATTTCCTACACCGAAATGTCATGATCTGAGGATGAAAACAGATTAGGGAATTTAGGTGGCTCTTGCATGTCTAATTCCGTTTAGTTTACATCTTCAGCATTGTTAATGGGCCTATCAGTAGCTAAAGCTGGTGCAAACTCCCAGTCCCAAATAAATAGTCCATTATAGGACACATTACAAAAGTTAAATAAAAGCCCTAAGGTTTTTTGTTCTTTTTCAAAACTTTAATTGTTGCTCAATAATTAACATAAAATAGTTTCTTCAAACTTGAGTAACACAAGCAGATTCTAGTTGAAAGTAAAACAAAACAATATCTAACATTATGTCTAGCTACTTTTTTCATTATGAGCAGTATATTTGAAAATACAGCTAGTGGTCCATCATTGGCCAGGGTTCATTATAGGCACATTTCCCTTAGTATTAGCTCTTATTATTACCTTTATAACCCATGCCAGGTGGATTTGTTTTCGTTTTGAAACAATTTAGTAATTAAGATACTTGGTAAACTTAGCTTTAATTTAGATATATTTAAGAGTTTCTCAAGCACTTTTGCTGACTTAAAAATAAAGAATTAACTTTTAGTTTTTTCTTAACATTTATAGCTATCAGCTTTGCAGAATTTCATTTAAATAAAACATATGTTTAATATTACTTTTTGAAATAAAGTACAGCACATGCCACTTTTCCATGTATTTTTTATCTGTCTGTAAAAATTTGTTAATACCTATTCTTACTGATGTGTACCTTGGATTAAGGTAAATATTTTTTTGAGCTTGTAATCCATATTGTATTAGTACTTTCCATGTATTATACTGAAAATAAATACCTATCTAAGAGAATTGGCATTTTTTTCCTCCAATATCTCCAATATTAGTTAAATCGCTGATATTATTGATTATTGACTCTCGTTTTAAATTATATATCTATGAATAATTTTATTAGCGATTTAAACCGTAGGTATCAAACAACATTGACATCATTTTCTTAGTTATAGTTAAAACAATTTTTTAATCACCTTAATAATCAACTTTATATATTTTTTGTAATATAGAAAGGTTTATTTACAATACCTATATTTGACAATAGTAAGATTTTGTTTATTTTTACTTCAACAATTTATATGAAACGTCTTTAATTAGTAGAGCGAAAATTAAAAATATATTTCCAGTTTTTACCCTTCAAAACAGGTCTGCGAAAAACATGACTCCCTAACGAGACACATTCTGTTAAAAGCAAGCACCATCGTTGTGTTGAAAAGAGGAAACAATGGAATATTTCAACGACCTGAATTTGCGTTCGTGGGAAATACAGTTCCTGGAATACAGGCTATTTTACATTCAGGTCCTTGTTATTTAAAAATATAGTTAATTTAAAATTCCCAGTATTGTATTTACCGGTGTTATTAAAATTTCATGTATTCTACGAATTTCAAAAGTCCAAATCTTGATGTTGCATTACTTTAATAAATTACAAAAAGTAATTAGAGCTACCGATTTAACATTTTTGATCATATCTTTGATAATATAAATATAGTTTATCTTCTTACTCGTATATTTACTAAAAATCTATTTTAATTATTTTTATATCAGTTTTTTCCTATAAAATTTGAATTTGAAATATGCTATTTTCAGTCATGTCAAATACATTGTACACTTTTTAAATTTGAGTTAAAAACATGAATTAAACCTAAATCTATGCATAAATCCTATTACAACTTTTAAATACTAATTTAACCTCTAAGAACCAAAATTTAAACTTTTTAATGACTGTATTATTTGAACTATGTATTCACTATTATAAGCAATGATTCAAATAATATCTCTTGATATTATTAAAGATTAACATCTTATAACTAATATACAAACTTACTTAATTAACTTACATACAAATTTGCTAACTAAAATGTCTTTTTTCAATGTTTATTAATTATGTTTTGAAATAGTCCTTTCAAGTTATTCTGTCCAAAACTGTAGATATAAGAATTTGTACACTGAATTTAACTTTGTTACATTTTTTATACTGTTTTTGTGTTTTTTCAGGTACATCTCAAGTTGTGATGATTTATTTGAATACTTATTTAATATCGAAGACTAACATTTGTCTACTTGTAACCTGGTAAGTACTTTCACTTTATAAATAACATTTAAACACTTAACTACTTAAAATTACACATTTATTTGTTAAACATATGAATGAGATTAATAATTTTTAATTTTATACCTTTTTTTATTGTTTCGGGTTATAACTTTGATTTCAAAAGAAAACTATGTCAATTGTACATTATTACATGAATTGGGACTTGTTATTTGAATTGGACATTTTTTGATTATTATTGATTAATACCATGGATTCTATCCAAGATAAATTTGTCAAGTACATTCTCTATCTATTTGAATGTTTACTATTGGAGATTATTATATTTAATACTTTACATGAAATAAAGAAAAGTAGCTGATGATTAAATGAAAATTATTGATATTCTTTTTATTATTACTTATTGAGGTAAGTTTTACTTTTTAATATTACTGAGCTTAGTTATCATCTCAATATTTTACCATAGTAGACACATAATTTTACTGCCACAGTCAATCAAATTTTTAGTAATTCAAATAAGTAAATCTTGTATTGCTGCCACAGTAAAATCTTCTAGCTGAGGCATATACATTATAATTTTTCTTACTACCGCAGTATGAATTTTTTTTCGGTGTAGGTTGGTGTTATGTATTGACTCTTTTACCTAATCTAAGGTTGCTTTGATCTTTTTGCTTACAATTTGATGACCTTGATCAGTGACAAGTGACATTAGCATAATACAGTTCTTTCCTGGTTTTTCTTTATCATTGCACAATTATACTGATCTTAGAGGGAAATACATCTAGGATAATCTCTTAGGGCGCCTTTATTTACGTGATAATCTTAACTAAAGTAAATATCTCTTAAACTAATATATCGGCTCGTCTTTTTGTCCCATCAATCATTGTTAAGTTTGATTTGAATTACCTATTAAAATATAACCTTTACTTTTAGCTTTTGTTTTATCTTTTAGCAACTTAAAAGGCATTCGTAATTAATCAACTACCGTGACAATTGATATTTCAAGAATCATTAATTTAAATTATAAAAGGTTTGTTGTTGTTCAAGTAATAATATAAAAAACAGAATTGGTATACATTGCAGTTTTAAACATAAAACAGACATTATATTTTACACATAGGATATTAAAAATACTAGAAATGAGTGTAATACCATTGATATTTTGTTTTGATTAAAAATGGATTTTTAACATGTAAAGTACACATTAATTTTAAATCTACTACTTATTTTTTGAGTTATTGGGAATTAAGTTTTAAAAAGTATTAACAGATCTTAAATCCATTTAATAATTATTTTATGTTTTACCTATCTATTATTGATTTATAATACCTTAGAAACGGAATAAGTTATGGTAGCAATAATATCTGCTATCACACCTAGGGCATTATAAGCGGGCATTATGATAGTGCCCGGAAATTTTATTGCTTATCCAATTTTATTTCTCTCATAATAAAGAATAAATATCCATTTTATACAAAAAATAATGTTTCTTTAAATACTAAAAATTAAACTTTATTTCCAAAATAAAAATTACAATTTTGATATATCCCGGAAAATGTAGTTTATTATTAATCAGAAATTTGATATTTTTCCTGATTAGCTTTTAGCTTTAAGATTTTTTATTGTCATAATAAATTTATTGTCAATAATCTATTTTTTTTTTAATTTACCTAGACAAAAGAGCTAATGAAAAATACAAATATTTATTAATACAACTAATTTTTAAAACAATAACACGGATTTATAAAATTAAAATTTTAACTAATTAAAATTATATAAGCAATTTCAGTCCATTTATAAAGTTTCCTAAAATATCCTAAAATACAAACTATGTCATTTAAATGTTCTACTCTTTATTTAATATTTTTTAACATACCCGTAGATAGATTTTTTTAAAGTTTTCAATGAATTAATCAAAAATCTTTCTTACGTTTGAATAGTATTATGAATTAAAATGATTTTTAATTAAGACTTAAAAATTCATCAAATCCACTGATAACACTTTTTAATTAACTTGAGAAAAAGTTCAATAGTTTGACAAACATTTCTGGAACTACCAGTCAGTTAGTTCGTTATAAAGTTTAATACAAACTAACCTCCGTTAAGAAAGGATAATTAACTTTATAAAATATTAAAGTCAAAAGTATTTTGGAGAAGTTTTATTTTAATGTGAATTTAAATTTTATATTTAACAGATGACTTAATTTATTTCCCAACGATAGTCCACTAATTTGAATGTTGTCTAAGTTTTACAGGGAGCTATTATTGATACAGGTTCACAAAGATCGTACATTCCAAAAAACGCTGTATTGGAGATGGGATACGAGTCACTTAGAAACAAAGTTAACCATGTATGTATTGTTCGGAAGATTCAAATCAGAGTCTGTAAATCATAAGTGTTATAGAATCCACGTTAAAAATGTAAATAATGAATACAAATGTACATTTAAGGCCATGGATCAATCTTTGATATGTAGCAACATACAAAGTATACCTGATGCTCCATGGGCAATAGAAATCCAACTTCTTGATGTTCTACTAACTGATAATAGCGAAGCCCCCATTGAAATTTTGATAGGCGTTAATATAGCCGGTAAATTATTTACTGGAATGTTTGTACTTAGTACTAATCGAAACATCAATTGGTTGGGCTCTTGATGAGTTAAAAATTGTTTACCTACATAAAATAATTCGAAATTTTCAGCAGATAATTTTTAAAATCTTTTTAACAAAGAAAGAGTTAACTTTTATAGTTACGTTAAATGGACTTTATAATTGATGTTACCTTACAGCATTACTTGCTTACGTAAAACACATTTGTCAGCTTCAAAGTAAATTTGAGTCTTGAAATAGAGAGTACGATAATTAACGAAATACCTATTTATACCACTTACATTGCATATTACCGTCATCGTTTAGTAGAGTTCAGTTGGCAACTATTTATCATTAGGTACATGATTACTCAACTGATGGTAAACTATACACACTGATATACAAGCGCAGTTTTACTAGTATTGTCTCAAACAAAGGAATTTGTAATATGAAGAAAGAATTTTATAAACTTTAAATTTGTACAACAAAGAAACTTATATTTTTCGTATTAACCAAAAGTTTTCTGGAAGTCCAATTAATTTTGAAAGCAGCTTCAAAATAATATCATTTGAAAAAGTTAGTTTGCAAGAAAGCTATTCAGCCTTGATATGAAATATGTAGAATGCAGAACATTTTGTGTACAAATGATGTTTAAATAATACTTTTCTGGAAATTCTAAATATAAAAATGTTTGTTAATAATGTTGGTAAAACAATTAACCTTATAATGTTATCTGGTCTAAGAAATAAAGAAAAGATGGACAATTAATATAAAGGAATTTATCGTATTAACTCTTACTACGTGGAAGTTGAGTTTACTAAGAACATTAAAAAATAAAACTTTTTAAAAAAACTTCCACTTTTATTTTAAAAATTGCTTTTTAAAACTCAATGACAGCTGTTTCGCTACAACTAGCATAGTACAGATTGACATAATGAAGTCACATTTTTAGTAATAAGACACAACAACCCTAAAGCCTAGATGTAATTAGCCCGAAAGAATTATCCTCTAAGGAACTGTGCAATATGATATAAAAACACCATAAAAAAATTATATCCTGCGAGATTTTTACTAAAACTTAATTTATTTGTGTTACATTTTCGTCTTATCTATGAATAAAAAATGAAGACTCAAAGTAAACAGTTTAATAGTGAAGAACTTCTAAGATTTATTTGTATTATTCATTTCAAGATCCTGCGAACTGACTATCACTTTAATTGTTTTATATTATCTGGTTTTAACCTTTACAGGTTTGGGTTTAATATTTTCATGGAATTTTTGTTATTTAGTATTGTTATTTTCTTTATTAGTTATTATTAACATTCAAATCGAATTGAAAAAGAAAGAAGTGATAGATTGTGCGAGAACAACTTTGTGGCGATTTTTGAAGAACAATGGATTTAAATTTAAGACTATCGATAAACGTCAGTCTATTATGCAGAGCAAGAAACTGGTTGAATATTTACAAACCCTCAAAAAAATTTAGAGAATGCGGCAGACCAATTTCTTATCTGGATGAAACCTGGTACGACACACATGTAACGGTGAAGAAAGGATAGGCTGATCAAAACCAGCGAAAATGCAGTGTAGACCTTCCTCCAAACAAAGGAAAAAAATAGCATTCTAAATTGTGGCAGTTCGGACTGTTGGGTTGAAGGAGCGTTCCTTCTCTCCGTTATAAACATAAAACATTGTTTTCTGGATTACCATCAAGATATGGATAGCTCTCTTTTTGAGAAATGGTTTTCTGAAACCTTATTTCCGAAACTAAAGAAAAATAGCTTTTATTGTAATTGATAATGAACCTTATCATTCAAGGGTGATGGTAAGAGTACCCACATCAAGTTCTACGAAAGGTGAGCTGGAATTTTTTTTGGAACAGAATGATCTTTACTATGAGTGCTACACAAAAAAAAACAATTATTAGAACTGTTACGTACCAAAACGTACAAGAAAGAGTATGTTATTGACTGTTTGGCAAAACAAGCAGGTCATGAAATACTAAGACTACTTCGTCCTGAATCCTATAGAGCTGTTTTGGGATCAGTGGAAAAGGAGCATTGCCAGCAAAAACCAATTTTTAAAACTAAGTGTATCTGTGATAAAGTTGATAGAAAGCTAAACAAGTAGGGGTAAAATATTTACAGGCATTTTATAATGTAAATAAATTGGTTATAAATGTAGACAGTAGTGATGACGATGGGATCGATACTGATATTGCGATACTTGAATGAAATTATCATTATTATTTATAACTTTTTTGGTTTGTATTATAAGTTGATAATATGCTAATCAATAAATTAATAAATGAGTTGAAACCTTTAAACTCACGAATTTAAAAAATAGTAGTCTTCTATTGGATTTATTAAAAAAAACATCTTTGCTTTCATTTCGCTTAAAATAATTAAACAGAATAGTCGGTATAAATACGGCCCTGAGCTTTAAAGTTTCTGCTTAAATAGCTATTAATAGTAGTCAGTCCGCAATAAGTTGAAACGAATAATACAGTAAGAACTTTAAATTGTTAATCTACTAGACGTATTTTCATTTGGAGCTCTTCAAGGAAATCTAAATTTTGTTTTTATCACCAATGTATAGTATTTGAATGTCTTTGGTATCAATGAATCTGGATGTTCAAGTAGGTGTTTTGAAAATTTAGACTTATCTGGCTGTTGTTTTAGAACTTTTTTTTGGTTAGAATACATTCAGTACTTAAGTAACTAAAGTATTTTAATCGTTCAATAAAAGGAGCTTGCAGTTTAGTGTTTTGTGCAAATATACATTTAATTTTAAATTAGACTATTTGGGTTAAACCACGTAGATCGACCCTAAAAACAATAGCAAATCCAGTTTCACTTTATAAAACAAATTTCACAAGTTTACTGCGGTTGTGAGTTATATGGAAAATTTGCTTCAATCGTCAATTTCAGTTGCAGGTTCAATTGTTAATGGCGGTTTCAAAGGAAATTGGTTATTGTGCACTAAGTGCATTCGTAACGACAACAGTCCATATAAAATCGTTTCAATGTTAATATGTATTGATTAGGTTTGTCCATTACATATACTTATATATTGTAATAATTAAATATTCTATAATAGTATAATGAGCATTATCAACAGAAGTTGTTTAATTAACTTAATCAAATGATTTTAATTATATTGTATTATTTTATTGTATATTTTGTGTATTTGTAAGAAAATATTAAGTTGGAAATTATTTTATTATATAATGTATCGATATTATATCTAGTACTTAGTAGAAACTTCGCGAAAATTGATTATATAATGTGTAAAAAAAGGACAGATAATGTGTAAAAAGGAGACAGATATATTTGTACAATATTTTATTCTCGAATGATCGGACAGTAGACGAAGTGAGTATGTCTAGTCATATATATGAAAGAAAGAGATACACATATTTTCACAGAAATGACTAATCTCTAGAACAAAAAAAAACGAAGCTTCTGGAAGTTTGAAACCTATAAAAGACTGAACAGAGGTCGTTAAGAGGGGCGTTTCTAATTTGGTAAGCCTGCCTGAATTTAGTGAAAAATGTGGTTATTTTTAAATTACAAGAATGAACAGTAGATGGCGATAGTGGTTTCAAATTAGTATTTTTGTTATAAATTTGAATATTTTTAGAGCTTGTTGACTTTCTTTGTCTAAGACAGAGATGAAAATATGAATTTTGCTTCGTAAATCTTTGAATGTTTCCACGACACACACATACATTTGACCTTGAGACCATAAACAGATGAAAAATACCTGCATAATTTTTATTAAATATCCTATTTGAATATGTTTTCGAAGTTTTGTTGTGATATTGTTGTGTCATAGGCGTAACAAATTAATTGTTTTTAGGATTTAAAATATGGATATATAAAAAAATAAAATAATTAATTAATGAAATTTATTGTACTAACCAGAGTTGGGTCGGATATTGAAAAAAAGTATCCGGATACCGGATACGGATACTCAAAATGTATCCGGATACTTTTTTAAAAAGTTGGAATACTTTCATTTAAAAATGTATTCAGATACAAGTACCTATCCGGATACTTCCTAGGATACTTTTTTTAAAAAGGACAAATTATTAGTATTAAAACTATGTGATGTGCAGGTATTTTTAATGTAATATATAATAATAAAAATACATTTAACTAACGAAAAATTTTTCGTGTCACTGCCTGAACTTTTGATATTGAATTTGGCCAGCGTCGGACCAGCCGAGTTTCCAAACTTTTAGAGTGTACTTATTTGTACTTGTAGGTACACTAAAATAAAAATATAAATATTAGGATGTCCTTTATTATAATATCCGAAAAATAATTTCTTCTAATAATTATAAATACAGGGTACAAAGAAGTTCTTGAAGAGAGATATAGAAAATATAAAAAATAAATAACGTATGTACTTATGAAACTTTATAGGTAAAAACAAAAGCTCCATTAGAATATAATAATATATTATAACGGTGACCAGTACGAAAAATTGGGATTTAACATGTTAGACACATCTGAATTAAAGGAAGGGCAGTGTATTACCTACGTTAGGTGCATTATCGGAGGGCGATATTTAAAAGTATCCGAATATCAAAAACAGTATCCGAATACCGGATACTTTAAAATTTGGTCACGAATACGGATACCGGTACAAAATTTAAAAAGTATCTGGATTCAGCTTTGGGATACATAATAAGTATCCGGATATTGTATCCGTATACTACCCAGCTCTGGTACTAACCTTACTAATTAAGGTATTTATTAGAATAAATATATTAATTATAATAAAAACATATTACGGTTTCTGAATATATACACATCAACATGGTCAAAAGAAAAATTGAAATAAAGTGGAAAGTATGTAATTATACCTTTTTTAAAATTGAGATTGAAATGTATTGGCAAAAAATCAAAAATAAACAAGGTTAGTTTGATGATCAGAAGATCAGAGATTATTGTATTTACTTTCTGATGGATGTTATTTGAAGGTGTTGAAGTAGATGTAAATTTTTAAAATATATTTGTGGGGAAAAATTTAAATACTTTTTCAAAACGTTTGATGATTATTGCAAAAGTGTTACTATAATGTTTGTAAACATTAACAGGTTAGTCTGTCTTCAATATGACTTCAAGTAAGTACCTTGCTAATTACTTACTGCCTAAATAAATAAATATCATTTATTTTTTAGAAAGTATTGGACATTTCTAAATTACCACCCAGATCCATGATTTAATGAAAGCTTACCTATACCTAGTTTATTTTTATTTTGAGAATGTGGCGCAAGAAAAAAATATTTCCATGTTTTCAATAACCTACGATAATAACTAACCAATCTAGAATCTATAGAAATACACTTTGTGCACCTGTTTTCAAGATACCTAAAGAATTGGGATAAGCTGACTATCAGCGATTGGCCAACAATACTCTTGCAAGTACTAAACATAATTGTTAATGTTATGGGTATATCTTAATAAAACTAATTGTATCATTTATGGCTATTAATTATATTCCAAGAAAATGTCAACCCCATTCTTTGTGGAATCAATTGAAATTAAAATGTATCATATAGGATTGTAACTTTAATTTTTTAACTGGTATCTTTCACACAAATGAAAAAATCTTATTTATTTTATAAAGATCCATATTTTATTTACATTTGAAAGCACTCTCCATCTGGTAATCAGAAGTGATATCAGGTAAGTTTTAATTTGTTTATTTACTGGTTTAATTTTTTTACTATTAATAGGTATTATTTATTTTATTATCTATGATTCAGATGTATTGATATAGGTATTTTGCATATTAGATATATGAATTTTCTTCTTTTTGAGTACCTACCAATAGTATTTGCTTGCCCATGTTGAAGTACTTTCTTTGGAAAATTGAAATCAGTGGTATTTTGTGTACTACTGCTACTGTGTGCTTATTCCCCTGTGAATTTGCCTCTTGATACTAAATAATCAGCATTACCAGAGAAGTGTTAATGCTACTCGTCCACTTTGAGCCATCCTTTGTCTACTTTAAATACTAGAATAGACCAATATTAATATCATTTTCTAAATCAAAACTTTTAGATTATTTTTTTAGGTAGAGTAAGGTAAACAAAATATTTCTATAAGATTCAATAGGTTACTACTTTTCTAACGTATTCAAAAAATCCCATGAAAATACAATTTTTACAAATATACTTTTTCTGGCAACCATATATGTTATTTCATCTATGTTTAGATAATTAAATTGTTGGAGAAATAAATCAATGGTTTTCAAAATATATGCTACTGTTTCCTCAAAAACTTTGGACCTCAAGTAACTGCCTACACAGGTTTTATTCTATTTATATTAAATAACTTTACTGTTAATTCTAATCTTTTATTTTTAGAACTCTTTCTTCAAAAACATTGAATCTGGACCCTTATAGAACCCATGTTTATTTTAGGGTTCAGTTACATATTACATTTTAACTGCATATTATTAGTAAATAACAAGTAAATGTTTTATGGACTCATTTTCTCAATTATATGTACCAGTTCACCATATTATGGAAATATATGAACTTCATTCTGAATTTGTAAAACTGTTTTAATAAAAATATTACATATTTGACTGTAAATTTTAATTCTTCACATTATCTAAAGAGAAGGCTATTATATTTATGCATATTGAACTTGTAAATATTGTAGAAACCCTTACTTTGTGGACATTATTATCATGCCTATTTGGAAAAACAGTTTAACACTTAGCTGTTAATATTTACATAAGTATGTGGTTTAAATTTATAAATGTAAATCCCTTAGGTTGGGTTTAGTTATTTAACAAATAAAGATATAAGATAATGATTAGGTACCTAACTTAAAAGATTAAAAAAAATTATAAACAAAAATCGGGTCTCTCAAAACTCACATTTTTACCAATTCGACTAAAATAAGAAAGTAATTTATGAAATAACAACGGTTCATAACACTAAATTCCTTGCACATATCACAGTTGGATAATCCTATAAACGATGTAAAAACCAACGCAAATTGTGAAAATACTTTAAAATTAATTTTTATAACTCTGGTAAATTATAAACGAATATTAATATAGACAATTATATATTTAAAAGCAAAACACTAAAAATTAATATATTTTGACGTTATAAACGATAAATAAGGTTAGGTTGGTTATGTTATGTGAAGTTTGGATTTGGAGAATTAGAATAGACAAACTTCTTTAAAAAAAGCGCCACCAAAACTGTTGAACTAATTTGACAGATAAGTGCAATGTTCAAATTTTGCGTGCAACAAATCTCAAAAAATACACCTTTCTTTAACTTCATATTTTGCTAGTCGCATTCTCTATGCTTTCTTTAGGAGTTAAGCTTCTGGCGTTAAAATTCGTGATCACAAATTGTCAAACTTTTTAAAAACATACCATCACTTAAACACCAATATCTCTTTTATTACAATATAAAACTTAACTAAAAAACCTTATCTCCTAGAGAAAGGTCTGAGCTATATCCTGTTAAAATTTGAATACGTAATTTAAAGGCGTTCTTTAGATTTGTTGTTTACAAAATGATTGAAATTTTGGGTACAATTCAGGCTTGCCACCCGTTTTCAGCTGTCACATTTTTGACGCCCCTCTTAAAAAAAAAGTTTATTATTGGAAGTCAAAGAGAGAACATCAGTGAGTGTGAACAGTCAGTTAAAAAGTGAACAAACAGTTTTTAAAGTAGTTATAATAAAGTGACGTTAAAAATAAAAAGTAAAACAATTATAAAGTAAAACAAAGTGCCAAATTGACATTGAAAACTAATCAAAAGTGAAATTAAAACATTTTCGGTTGATGTAAAAAAGAAGAGTACTTACTATTATTAATACAACTAAAGGAACTATAATCCATCAACACTAAAATTTAAGGAACAAACAAAGAACAATAGTTACACAAGAAACTAATCGTCTAACAACACTTCAGTTTACCAAAATCGCAAATACTACGTATCACTTCGCTCGTCTCCGTTCTTCATAGATCACCTACAGATTTTTCCACCAATCAGGAAACAGGACTTTACATATCAAGGTCAGATAAAATTGTAATTTATTAAAAAAATTTTGTAGTAGTTAGTTGAATTTTATAAGTTAAAAAAAAAACAAAGGAATTTACTTGATATTTAATAATTAGTGTATTTGATAATCTTACTTGCCATTACATAAACAACATTGGTTAGTTTAACTTAATTCACATCAAGTAAGTTCTTTTATAATTACCCCCTGAGAAAAAGATCTTGTTGCTATTAGTACATTTAAATAAGTAATATAAATCTAATAAATAAATTAATCAAATCAATAAACTTTCTCTCAAATCATAATATTCTTTACAATATATATATTTTTTTTAATTTAATGCGAAATTATATTTTATATATAATTTTACAAACAAAGTAACTTAATTTGAATTTTTTCAGATTTAGCGAAATTATTTTAACATATTTTTATGAAATATATTTGCAAACATTATAAATAGTTAACGAGATATTATAAGATGTCTTAGATTATTTGTGTTCAAACAACGAAGACACATTAAAGAGCAAGTTGGGTTAAATCGAGCAATTTTTGGCTTTAATCCATGGAATATAATTTATTATCGACCTTTATGTTACCAACATATATTATACCCAAAACGCCTTTTTTCATACTCTACAGGGATTACCGGTAAAGTTTGTTAAAAACATTTGAAATACTAAATTATAGTGAAATGCAGATAACTTAATTTTGGGAGAATTTAATATTTTTTACTAAAATGTTCTCTACAGAAAGTAAATTAACTGTTTTACAATTTCTTGGTGCCTGTTATGTATTTTGTATTCTTAATATAATAAGCCCTTACTTTCTCTCAGTACGCATTGGGAATAATTATTATTACAGAACAATAAACAACTATTTATTCGTTAAATACTTTAAATGTAATGACAGCCGTTTCGCTATAGAAATAGCATCGTCAGATTGACATATTGAAGTTACATTTTGTTTTTATGTAGTTAGGTACCTGATGTTAATTAAGGAAGTAATAAGACATAACAATATTAAAGCCTAGATGTTATTAGCCCTAAGGGATTATCCTGGATGTGTTTCCCTCTAAGATAAGTATAATTGTGCAATGATATAGAAAAACAGGAAAAAACTATATCATGTTGATCTTTACAATAACTTAATATATTTGTGTTACATTTACGTCTTATCTATGTATAAAATGAAGACTCAATCAAAGTAAACAGTTTAATAGTGGTGAACTTCCAAGATTTATTTGTTCATTAACTATTTTATATTGTTGATCTGCTAGATGTCTTTTGATTTCAAGTTCTTCGAGGAAATCTAAATATTGTTTTTTATCATAGATGTGTAATATTTGAATTTCATTGGTGTGTATGAGTGAGTGTGGATGTTCAAGAACGTGTTTTCCATAGTTTGACTTATCTGGTTGTTGTAATCTATATGCTCTTAAATGTTCATTGAATCTTATTTCAAAATTTCTTTGTGTTTGACCTATATATACAGCATTACATTTTGGACAATTAAATTTGTAAACACCAGATTTTTGTAATTTTGGTAATTTTGTTTTTACATTTAACAATTTTGTACCAACATTATTGTGTGATTTGAATGAAATTATTGCAGATGCTGCCGAAGATATTATTTTTGAAATTGTATTACAAATATTTCCACAATATGTAATACTTTTATAACTTTTAATTTCTTTAGGTTGTTGAGGGAATATTAGTTGTAGTGACATTTTCTGTTCTTTCTTATTAATTAATTTATTTATCAAATGTATTGGATAGCCATTAATTAATAAGGAAGAACAGAAAATGTCACTACAACTGATATTCCCCCATACAGAGTCATAAAAAAGTTTCACTTTATATTTAAAAGTAACTTGTACTTAAAAATGTTTCATTAAAGAATAAAAGAAAATCAAAAACCATAGATTGATACAGACTGCATAACTATATTCTTATTTCGGGGAAAGGTGTAATACATCTTGTCATAGCGGAGTCATTTCTAATATAAAAAATTTACAGGCGTTTCGTGCGAGGACATATTTTACATACCTCTGGGATTTCAATAATGTATAGTGTAGAAAGTACGTAAACGGCCTGCGTAAAATATTTTCCTATAGAAAATTTTCAGTCTAGACGTTAAATCTCGTGTATAACAATGGGAGTAATACGTCAAAACACAAAGGAAACTAATTTTATGTGGCTCTATTCATCTTGGCAAAACGAAAAGTTTATTTACAAGATGCTGGCGAGAATAACCATTTGCTTTTATATTTCATTTTTTACTGAATGAGTTTTGTATATGAAAAATAATTACTTTAAATAAAAACCACTATATTCTGAATGTACATTTTTAATTTAACATATTAAATTACTTTAGTTTTATATGTACTTATATTGTATATTATAAAATTGTAAACTTCTTTAGGTTATGGATTTAGTGTATATAGGTGATTTGCGAAATATTTAAACACCTTACCAGCATGATTCATTCATTCATCCTTTACTTAAACACTTTAGATTTTATTTTTAGCTAATCCTTGAAGAAATGGGTTTATAATAGAAGAGAATTACAATGTGGATTATAAATTGAGAACAGACACATTTAAATCCCATTGAGAACAGTTACGTTCTTTTATTCACCGGTGGTTCCATCAATCCACCAACCACGTTCATATATTCTTTGGTGAAATCTAGTTTGACGTAACCCCGCGTTCATTTATTACTGTGTTGTGCACCAAAATTGCAAACCTCAGAGTAATAAGTCTTTTGCTTACTTATTACTCCGAGTTGCAAACCCATTCCATCGATGTATGGAGATGGATCACTGGTGACTCCAACAATTCAGTCATCAAAGAGTGACGTCACTTCCATCATTGATGAATATATGGTGTGAAAAAGAACGTACGTAACTGCTGTCTCAATATTACGTAATTTATTTTACCAACCCTTAATCCGTAAAGTTAATCTTTTTAGGAACTTTAAAAACAAAATTTCCACTTTTATTGTTTTACCTACTGCGATGACATCTATTTGTTTTAAAACTATAAATATTCATTTAATATGTTTTCTATAAAATGTAACCTTGCCTCAAAAATAGATCTCGAATATTGTAACTAATACTCTTTACCATACAGTGTGTAAAAGCCAAATGGAATAAATTCATTATTTCGGTTACTGTACATATTTATACAAAATCCCGAAACACGTCAAATTTAAATTATAACTTGACATTCTTTAACGTGAAAATGCAACCCCTACCTTCAACCCCCTTAGAATGACAGGTACAACCCCCAATTTTTTAAATGGGAAGTATAGGCTTGTGATATATCATTTGAAAGGTCTCTTCATTCTCTATTCAAAAATGTTATTGTTTTAAAATTTGATGCAAAAATTAACATAAAAAAAATTAAAATCATGTTGTTACCGAAATTCGCTAAAATATACTCGAAACTTATTACAATATACTTAAAACTTATTTCCCGTTTAGGTCTTGATAATAAGAAAGTGAACAAAAACCATAGCAATGTGGTTTTTAGATGGAAACCATTAAAAAACTTTAAAGAATTTCCGTGGCAACGCTATTTTAACAAGCAGTAGTAAATTGTTTTATCTAAGTTGTCATTGTTGTAATTTAAGTATAAAGTTTGTTCAATTCAATTCTGAAAAATGGTTAGATTAACGGAAATGCATAAAAAAACAGTTTTACAAATGATTGGTTACGGAGATAACATCCGAACACAACAGGAAGTAACTCGCCTATTTCATGAGAAATTTCCTAATTTACCGCCTATATCCCAAGGAACAATAAGTAAAATAGAAAAGCAGTTTCGCGAGTTTGGTCATGTAAGGCAGATAAAAAAAGCAGCTGCCAATGCACTCAAATTAGATGTGTTGCTTGAGTTTCAGGAAAACCCACATACATCGAGTAGACAGGCATCCACTACATTCAGTGCTAGCCATACATCGATAGCAAACATATTAAAAGAAAATAAATTGAATCCGTATAAGATGATACCTACTCAGGAGCTCATGGAAAACGATTTTGATAGGAGAACTTTTTTTTGTGAGCAAATGATGGACATGTTGGATAACAATATTATCCAATTAGAAGACGTTATGTTTTCTGATGAGTGTACTTTTTTACTTAACGGTCATGCTAATCGGCAAAATTGCCGCTACTGGTCCACGGAAAATCCTCACTGGATGAGAGAAGAACACACTCAATACCCTCAAAAGTTTAATGTTTGGGCAGGAATTGTAGGGAACAGAATCATTGGTCCCTTTTTTATTGAGGGCAACTTGAATGGCAACAATTATTTGGCACTACTTCAAAATGATGTCATTCCAACGTTGGCAAATTTATATCCTGATCCAGGTAACCCTCAAGTTCCAGCGAATACGACATGGTTTCAGCAGGATGCAGCACCACCACATTACCAACTTAATGTCCGGCAGTACCTCGATACAATATTTCCCAATCGGTGGATAGGAAGGCGAGGATCGATTGAATGGCCAGATCTTACATTATTAGATTTTTTTTATGGGGATATGTGAAAAGCCATGTGTACAAAACTAAACCTTCTGATTTAAATGACTTAAAAGAACGAATAACGCTTGCGATTAGGTCGATCACGTCTGATATGTTAAATAATGTTAAAAGACAGTTTTATTTGAGATTAGGATGTTGCCAAGACGTTCGCGGAGAACATTTTGAACATCTACTTCATTAACATTCATAGTTCTTTTTCGTGTTTTACATTTTATTACGTTTTGCATTACATTTTAGTTTTTGATTGTATTGTAGCGAATTTCGGTAACAACATGATATTAATTTTTTTTATGTTAATTTTTGCATTAAATATAAAAACAATAACATTTTTGAATAGAGAATGAAGAGACCTTTCAAATGATATATCACAAGCCTACTTCCCATTTAAAAAATTGGGGGTTGTACCTGTCATTCTAAGGGGGTTGAAGGTAGGGGTTGCATTTTTACGTTAAAGAATGTCAAATTACAATTTAAATTTGACGTGTTTCGGGATTTTTTATAAATATGTGCAGTAACCGAAATAATGAATTTATTCCATTTGGCTTTTACACACTGTATATTATTGCATTTAAAATATATTTGATTGGTTTTAATTAGTAGAAA
This sequence comes from Ophraella communa, assembly GCA_035357415.1. Lineage (NCBI taxonomy): Eukaryota > Metazoa > Arthropoda > Insecta > Coleoptera > Chrysomelidae > Ophraella > Ophraella communa. Next base: position 32,384,273 of record CM068993.1, read on the forward strand.
ATGGGGTTAGGTAGGTTTTATATTAGTCTGTTATTCGAAAAACAAAAAAAATCCTTTTTCTATTTTAAAGGATCAGTTTAAAAAAAGCAGAACCAGTCTAAGATGCCATCACTGTAAATCAAATAAATAGATACGCAAACAATAAATCAAAAATGTTAAACACTGTAGAACCCGTTTTACAATCAAAATGTCACTCACAAGTGTTGTTTTGCATTAATTACGTGACGCATATGCATCAAACACTGTACTCAAGATTTGCTTTTGTGTAGGACATTTTCTGTGGTTTTGTTCATTGTTACATAAAATTGTCCGTAATATTTATTTACAGAATTGTACGAAAAAAATAATTAGTATGAATAATAAAAAACTCTTCGTTTTAACACAACTTAACCACTATTTTTAAATAAATACCTAGTGGAAACTTCCACCTAACATAACCTAACGAAGAGTTTTTTATTATTCTTTGTAAGATGGACAAAAAGTAAGGGTTATAGTACAATAAATCAAAAATAATTAGTATTCGTATAAAATACATTTATTAATGGAATATTGTTATAATGAGAAAAACATCACAATTTTATAATCAGTTTCTAAAATTTACACTTAAATAAAAAAAATAACTGAATTTTTCATGTTACATAAACCCACCCCAATATTATAAACGGAAATTAAAAACTATAAAAATAATTGTGAAAAGTCTATAAGCTTAAATTATATTTTGTACAATTACACAACCGTTTTAATTTACAACTTTGTGTATAAGGTCAAGTATATTATAGTGTGATATTCATTTGTTAAAAATGCATAACCTTTTAGAGAATTTACCATTTACGCTTTCTGCACAATATGAAATGAACATGCAAACTGGAAAATATTGCGCTTTGAGTAGTAGTCGCATATTAAATGCAGTAGTTCAGGTATAAAAGGGAACAAGGTGCTCGCAAGAATATTGAAATTCTCCGGAATAATTACTTTTAGACTTCATATCCAGTGTTATACAGGGTGAGTCATAACTATTGGGACATAGACTAAGGACAGGTTATTTGGACCAAAATATGGCTATTGGGCCAAATATGCCTCAATATAATGTTGCTGAGAAAAAAGATCCGGGCTGTTAAAGTTAATTTTTGTTTTTCGTTTTTTGCTAATAGTTTCCCTGTATATTTATAAACTGATATCAAAATTGGGACAGAGGCATAATCTTAGACTAGAAATAGTATTTTATTTACAACTCCACTATCAAATACCAAACTAATAAACAAAGTTGCAACTAACGTAAGGTTTCCGTTTTGACGATAAATCAAAACTAAACACACTTTAACTTAAAAGAACTCACAAAAACTTAAACTAAATGTTCTAAATGGTCTCCTCCGATTTCTATGCCTTTTCTAATTCTTTTTATAAAGAATTTTCGGACGTTAAAAAAAATGTTATTCTGTCCCTTATAAGATTAGCTGCATTTTGAATGTAGGTATCTCCAAAGTTCGTCTCGTGTATTAATTTCATTGGCATAAACTAAGGACTTCATATGTCCCCAAAAATAAAAATCTAGCGGGTTGTACTCAGGACTTCTTGGTGACCATTGAAAATCACTGCCTCTGCCAATCCATCGTTGAGGAAATACGTCATTAAGATGATTTCTAACAGCTAATGAAAAATGAAGTGGCGCTCCATCCTGCATAAACCACATTTTTCTTTTTACATCCAGTGACAGATCATCTAAAATATCACTAAGAGTATTTTCCAAAAATAATAAATAAGAATCTCCATTTAAATTCGGAGGAAGAACATAAGGCCCTAGTAGTTGGTCGCCTATAATGCCACACCAAATATTCAATTTAAACTCATGCTGAAAATGTCTAGCTTTAATAGCATGCGGGTTTTCTTCTTTCCAATAATGACTATTTCGCCAACTAAAAACCCCTCGTCTGGTAAAAGTTGCTTCGTCGGTGAACATAATATTCTTAATAAAGTGTCTGTCATTGCGATGTTTATTCAGAATACGTTGGCAAAACTATGACCGTTGTGGAAGATCTGTTGGAAGTAAATTTAGAATAGGAGTGAAGTGATAAGGATGGAGGTTCTCTTTTTTTAGAATTCTAATTATATACGACTGACTTACTCCTGTTGCTGCTGATATATGGCGTGAACTTATTTCAGGATTTTCATCTACTCGAACCAAAAGTTCATCTTCTTGATTAGGTGTGATTTGTTTCGGTCGACCACCCCGATTTTTAGTGTGAAATGACCCAGTTTCACCTAAACTACGATATAATCTTGCAAAAGTTTTGTGATTTGGTTGCCTTCTGTTTGCGTATAACATTCCATACCTTCTGGCTGCCGAGCGACCGCAAAAACTTTCTTGTGCGTATACGCAAATCATATTTCGCATTTCTTCATTAGTAAAATGATTGAGACGAGGCATTTCAATCAAAAAAAGTAATGATTACTTTTAAAAAATGCAACATTACACTACACTGTCACATCAATAATAATTTACTCTGAACAAATGACATTTACCAACAACAATTATCTGACAGTCCAAAGCAAACTTTTCATAAATGAATTAATATTTGAAATCCTTTTTTAAGACTCTAAGCAGTTCGTCTGCGTTTTTATCGAAAATGGTTGAAATTATCAGGTTTAAACAAGAGTACCAATTTTACGTAAAAATGGTGTTTACATCATATTTTCTAATAAAAATTACTAAAAAATTTCATCAGAAAAAGTTTAGACTCAATTTGATCATTAGTAGTGATCCACGTGGCGCCCTCTATGACAAAACGTAAAATTGTAAATAAAATACTATTTCTTGTCTAAGATTATGCCTCTGTGCCAATTTTGATATCAATTTATAAATATACAGGGAAACTATTAGCAAAAAACGAAAAACAAAAATTAACTTTAACACCCTGTATCATTTTTCTCAGCAACATTATATTAAGGCATATTTGGCCCAATAGCCATATTTTGGTCCAAATAACCTGTCCTTAGTCTATGTCCCAATAGTTATGACTCACCCTGTATAATATAAAATCATAAAAACCGTACTTTTGCAAATTTTTTTGTGGAAATAACTTATTATTATCATATTTAATTATAAAAATATATACAAATGTTCTCGAATTCAAAACCACTACATGAACAGCCAAACTAAGTGTACGAAATTGGAGACCGCTCTATGGATTAGGCATAATTGAGGCGCCATAGCTTTAACTGTATCATTGGAAAGTATCGTAAAAAGAAGATTATGTTGGGCAAAAAAAAATTGCATGAGTTATTAGCAGCTTTGAATTTGGTTCACTCAAACATTTTAAAGTAAAGTTTAAAACAAATAAATTTGTCTCAAATGTCAATATTATTGTGGAGCTTTATCTATGTTTTAAAATTATTAACTTAATCTAAAAATGAATATAGAAAATTAAAAACTTTTCTTTACCACCACCAGAAATAAGAGCAACTGCTAAAGTTTCCTCATTAAATTTATTGCCGGGAAAGTCAAGGAAAGTATATAATATGACCTATGAATCTTTTTTGAAGTTATAAAAAAAGGAAAAAAGATTTTCTAAATCGACTTCGTTAGTATAACTTACTGAATTATCCACAAAATATAAAACTTTAACACTATGAATCTTTTATTAAATAATCAGTGTCACCCTACATTAAGGTATTCATTTAGATTATTTTAAAAAATTACGATCATTATAGAAGGTTTTCTAGCAAAGATATTTTGCGGGTGGCGAAAAATAAGAAAGCTCACTGAAAACCTTTTTTTTTATTGAATTTATAAAGAAAGGAAGTTGGAGACGAACTGAGAGAAATGTTGCATATTGTAATAATAGGAAAATATGAAAAGGGCTTTGTATGCTATAATTTTGTGTAATAACTTATAAACCTACACAGTTTTTGTAAACATTTTTCACTTATAAAATTAATTGATTTCCTGAAATTTTTTTTGAGCAGGAATATTCGTGACCGAAAGAAAATTTCCTGGAAAAATTCAAGCTTGAGTGGTATTCGGTAGGAAAAATTCTACATACAGTAAAACTTTCCATTCATATTGTTATTGAATAATTGAGGCTTTAATCAATAATTTATCGTTTTTGAAGTAGTTAGCCATGGATGAAATGTCAAACCTTTAATTGTCAAATAAATTAATTATTGAGTAATCTACCTATCAGTGTAGTATAAGTTGTGCAATAATATTTCTCTCTGTTATATGTTACTGTTGTTTTTTCTATTATGGTGTATCTAAGTAAAGGAAAACGTATCGAAATTTTAATTATGCGAGGATATGGAGACAAACAGCTTTCTTATAAGGAAGTTTTAAACCTATTCAATGAAGTTAATCCAGATCACCAAATCACAAAATCAACAGTTGTGAAAACTGTAAGGCGTTATTTAGGAACACATCACGTAGTAAATGAACCCAAGTCAGGAAGACCAAAATCCGCCACAAATGACAATGTAAAGTTGGATGTGTTACTATCACTTGAAGAAAATCCACAAACATCAACTACCCAGTTAGCTCTTGACTTTGACATAAGCCAGACTTCCGTCATGAACATAATGAAATCCGAGAAATTGAAACCATATAAATTTCACTTCTGTCACGAATTAACTGAAGATGATCCAGATCGCAGAACAGAATTTTGCGAAAACATTCAGAACAGATATATAGCAAACCCAAATTTTATCAAAAAAATTGTGTTCTCAGATGAAGCAACATTTTGCTTAAGTGGTAAAGTGAATAGACATAACTATCGTATCTGGTCTAGAAATAATCCCCGTTGGATGAGGCAAGTACACACGCAGTATCCGCAAAAAATAAATGTGTGGACAGGAATGATAGACGATAATATTATTGGACCTTTCTTCATTGAAGGTAAACTGTCTGGACATCATTATTTAGATGTATTAACAAATTATATTGTACCCGCTATTGCAAGACTTTATCCTCATCCAAATAACCCAGCAATTCCTGCTGAAGACATATGGTTTCAGCAAGATGGCGCACCTGCACATTATTCTAGAATTGTGCGCCAGTATTTAGATCAAGTTTTTCCAGGTCGATGGATAGGGCGTAGGGGTGCTATCGAATGGCCACCTCGTAGTCCTGATCTAACTCCTCTCGATTTTTTTCTGTGGAGTTATCTAAAAAATAAAGTACATATACATAAATAGACCCACAAATTTAAATGACTTAAAGTTACGCATACGAAACTTATTGCTGCAAGTGCCGAACGAATTTTTGCAAAATTCTTTACGAGAATTTGAAGACCGTTTAGGATATTGTCAAATAGCAGAAGGGCGTAATTTTGAACATTTTATATAATTTTGTTAATTTTGTGTTATTTTTTGTTAAAATAAATAAATTGTTATGTTGCCAAATTTTTAGGATGTCTCCATAAATTAAGTTTGCCTTACTCACCATTTGACATTTCATCCATGGCTAACTAAGTCAAAAACGATAAATTATTGATTAAAGCCTCAATTATTCAATAACAATATGAATGGAAAGTTTTACTGTATGCAGAATTTCACAAGGAATTCAAAAATGGAAAAATATACAGGGTGTTCTATTTAAAATAAAAAAGTTGATATGCATTTTCGTTTTAACCGCAAATGGTACATTAAATTTGATAGCATTTTTGAATTCCTTGGATCTTCTTAGAAGGGGATAAGTAATTTCATTTAAAAATATCAAACCGTTGAGGAGATACTTAGGGGGTTCCATATTATATACTAACCCTGTATATTTTTATTTGTCTATACGTAAATAACGAAGCAATCCAAGTCGCAATTTTAGGGCGTCAGCTTAGAGGCTCAACAACCTCAATCGTTGTCAACAATAAGTAGAGCGATCGGTGTTTCATCTTCTACAGTTTTCCGAATTCTACATAAATTCAAGTACCACCCATACAAAGTTAAGTTGGTATAGAATGATCAAAGAAGGAATTATCAGGGAAAAACCTCGATCACTTTGATCAAACTTGGGAAATGCCCCAAGATGATATGCCAAAGAAATTCAACTTTGTGAGAAAATTCATCACAAAGTTGAGTAATAAATCTGAATGGGATGAAGACACCATACAGAATTTAAACCAGAATACCATAAAGTGGTATACGGACGGTTCCAAGCTAGACGAGGGAACTGGGATAGGAGTTTTTGGAGCGAGGGCCAAATACTCAGAAAGCTTGGGCACATACCCGAGCATCTTTCAAGCAGAAGTCCGCGAAATCGAAAGATGTGTGGAATTCAATATTGGAAGAAACTATCGCAGACAAGAGATTGTGATCATGTCGGATAGTCAAGCAGCCATCAAAGCGCTGAGTTCAAATATAATCAGTTCGAAGATGGTTTGGGAATGCCTAGGCAAACTAAATGAACTAGGCCAGAAGAACACTATCACCCTCCTATGGGTCCCGGGACACATAGGAATAGAGGGGAATGAAACAGCAGATAAGCTGGCAAAAAAAGGAGCTGAAACCCCACATTTGGGACCAGAACCATCTTGTGGGATCAGCAGTAGAGTAATCTTAGGAAAACTAAGGGAGGAAATGGAGGCAATCTAAGATACTACTGGGGAACTATGACCAGAAGAGATCTCTTAGCTGCCTCAACCTCAGTAAAAAAAGGCTCCGTATTCTAACGGGAATATTAACCGGGCATTGCCGGTTAAGAAGCCACATGAAGAAACTAGGGTTAGCAGATGAAGCAAAGTGCAGATTCTGTGAGGAAGAGGATGAAACCTCAATACATATACTCTCAGAATGTCCTGCCTTGCAAAATTCTAGGGCTAGATACCTAGGAGCACATGAAATAGAGGAAGGGGATCTACCTGATTTGAAGCCCGACGATGTCCTAAACTTCCTCAGGAAAATAGGACTCGAAGAGCTGCTATATATACATCTGAGAAAACATCAGAACATGGCAAGTAAGGGGGGACACAATAGATCCTATGGGTCGCAGTGTAATCATCACCCCTAACTCATTCATACATTCATAAGTTGGTGCACGAGTTGAATGAAGATGATTTTGATCATCGTCTAGAGTTTTGCGAATCAATGACGCAATTTATCAAAAAAAATCCACAATTGTTAAACAATATTTGCTATTCTGATGAATGCTCATTTTCATTAAATGGCTTAGTAAATAGGCATAATTGTAGATATTGAGCTAAAAGTGATGCACATGTTATGCGTGAATTCCATACAAAACATCCCCAAAAGTTAAACGTTTGGTGTGGTATCCTATGTGGCCACATTGTCGGACCTTTCTTCATCAACGGAAATTTAAATGGTGAATCAAGTTTATGCTATCTAACAAAATTAACGTTTGTGTGTTTCTAAAGCAGAGAAAAAATGTCAAACTAGTTTTTTATACTGTTCCAGTATACAACAGCTTCCTCTACACAAACAATAGGTAGTTTATGGCATGTTCGAGTTTAAAAATTTTACTTAGGCAATGATTATTGATAAATAGTATATTGTTTAACGAGTGACGAAAGTAGCATTTTTTTGAAGCGAAAGAACAGTTTACCAACCGAGGCGTAGCCGAGGTTGGTAATTTTCTTGAGCTTTAAAAAATACTTTCGAAGAGTAAAACACTATACTTTTTCTACAACCCAGAGTATATCATAATTATCATAAAAAATCACAATGAAACGCCAAAAATCCAAAATATGCAAGCAGCACATTCTCCGAAAATGAATTTACGTGATTTTCAATTCTCCATTCCATAAATTTTATATATTGAGAAGGGTCACATCAAATTTTATTTTAGTTTTATTATTATTTTCGGAAACGTCATAATTTGAAATAAAATGTTAAAGTCATAAAATAATTTATTAGGTTAAGAAAATTTTTGTAATGTTTTTAAAAATTAAAAAAAAAAAATTTAATTTGTATTGGGACAAATTATCTCAATATATTTCTTCATACCTTTTTTTAGATTTTATTGGTAGTAAATCTAATGAAGTTTCAGAATCGGAGCTCATGATTTCAAATAAATACTTCTAGAGCAAACTGACAATTCACAAGAAACGTCAAACTAATGAAACCAGGGCACTAGATAAAAATGGTTTTTAAATCCAATTTAATTTTTTTATTTATATATTTATTAAATAAAAAGTTATATTCTAATTATAAAAATAATTCTTGTTTGCGTTTATTAATAATTTAAAATCGTAAAAACATTATATACCTATGCAAGCGCAAAAAAAATGATTAAAAATATAAACGTCACTTTCGTCACTAGAGACGCGTTTTCGCTGAACGTTTACTATTACAAAATAACGTCATTTTATATAGGGTTGTAGAAAAACTGTTTTTTGCCTTTGTTGTATATATTTTGATCTGAATATATTTTGTCGTAATATTTTTGTTTTATCTAAGACACAAAATAAGTAGAAATGATAATATCTATAGGTACAAGTTTTATGGCTCATTTAATACCTCCTCCATTTATGTTTTAATGAAAAATATATATTTTTTTAGTTATCAAATAAAGCTTTAGTTTTTCAATGTCGTTTGTTTTGGCGCATACTGTAATAACATGACAGATACTATTTCATCGTTATAAAGAATAGATAAAAAAGACTGAAGACTGAATAAAATTTTAAACATTATTTTAATCTTTTATGAACTAAAACTAACACATACCGATAGCTATTTGCTTAAGCTATGTCTTTGAAAGAATGGAAAGAAGTGAACCTATGGCTTGCATGTCCGTCTTTACAGCTATATTTACACAGTATTTTCTAAGTTCAAATATCATTATTCATGTTTATTATTTTGATATGGTTTGACATTCGATTGTAACCTTTTCTACTATTGTTGTACATTTAAGATTTTCTTTATCAATTTGTTATTGTAAAGTGTATTGAATGTTTAACTTGATATTGTACTTTTATGATCCTCTTCCTATTCTTTTATAATTCTTTCAGCCTGATGATGTTCCTACAGGACCGAAACTAGTTGCAACAATTAATAAAACAGTTGTGGGATATACTTTGAGTTTCCTTAAAAACTTTTCTGTTTCAATCCACATTTGAGAGATAGATAGGTTACTGGTTCAGGAGGAATCGGCGCATGAGTACCGAAAACTATTCCACCTGAATTTTTTTATGTGATCCTTTTCAAATTGCCCTTCTAATGATATAAATGCATGTTGCCATGGCGCAACCCGGTGCCATATTGTTTAAACCGAAATTGTTTAAACAATTACAAGGAATTGTTATTTTTCAACCGGTCAAATTTTTTTTATATTCTTTATTGAAATGCCAATAAAAAAGGTCCTATGACTTTTCACGATAAAGTTAATATTTTTAAAGATATGAATTTTTTAAGGTTCGAAAAATCTCAAATTTGGGTACTTTCGACCTATGAAAAATATATTAAAAAAAACAGATAATGTGAAAGTAATAAATGTTTTTAATTCTCTATACAATAGTTAATAATATTGTTAATAGAGATTTAAAAAAATTTCATTGTTTATATCTTTTTTTTAATTGTTAACTTGGCGCGCTCACAAGTTGCGTCGGCCTCTCTGTGTCTTGAATCACTATCATTTATCTTAAAAACTATCAACTTTATCAAAATTGTTAAAGAAAGCAATGTTATTAGATAATAATTAAATTGCCTACAATTTGTTTTTAATAAATTTTTTTCTGAAATCAATTTTTCAAAAGTTCTTTAGGCATAAATCGGAACATGTCATTAAAATTACTTTTTTATCAGATTATATTACTTTTTGCTATTAAACGTTATTATTTATACAAAGAGTAACCTTGAAAGAATAAAAAATAAAAGAAAGAATTTTTTTCTTACTCAGACACACTCATACACACACTATGATACATATACATAAAATTATTTTTATTCAATTTATTTGAATGTAAATACCCAACATATTTTTATTATTTATAAATAATTGTGATTTCAAAAAATGTTCAAATACCATTATAACTTATTATTGTTGATATAAATGCAAAAATTACTATGATAATAACAAAATAGTAATATAAACTGATAAAAGTAATTTTAATGATATATGCTTAACTTTTGAAAAATTGATGCATACAAATTAACAATTAAAAAAAAGATATAAACAATGAAATTTTTTTAAATCTCTATTAACAATATTATTAACTATTGTATAGAGAATTAAAAAAAATATTACTTTCACATTATCTTTTTTTTTAATATATTTTTCATGGGTCGAAAGTACCCAAATTTGAGATTTTTCGAATTTTAAAAAATTCATACCTTTAAAAATATTAACTTTATCGTGAAAAGTCATAGGACCTTTTTTATTGGTATTTCAATAAAGAATATAAAAAAAATTTGTCCGTTTGAAAAATAACAATTCCTTGTAATTGTTTAAACAATTTCGGTTTAAACAATATGGCACCGGGTTGCGCCATGGCAACATGCATTTATATTATTAGGAGGACAATTTGAAGAGGATCACATAAAAAAATTGGGGTGGAATAGTTTTCATTACTCATGCGCCGATTCCTCCTGGACTATACAAGATTTAATATATTTTTGGATTTTTTCTCACATAGTGTAGAATATCCCATTGAAAATGGGCTTTATGTACATATTTTATTAATGCTTGGGGCGCTCTTATGAATTTAATTAGTTCGTTTAAATAACTGCTCGTCGAGATGCACTGTATTTACTTTTTCTTTGTTGTCTTCCGATTAGTTTATTTCATCTCCCTTGCAGGATACTCCTCACACAACTAATATTGTTTTATTAAAATTCGTACTAACTAAATAGCTCCATAAATTTTAAACGCATTCTAGAGTTCATTGTATAAAAGACACAACTCGAGAGATTTGGTTTGCTAAGTAATTTTGCACAATGAAAGCGAAGCATTTAGACTACAAATTAAATTAATTTGTTTCTTGCTCTTAATGAAAAAAAAATTATGTTTTTTGCTTTCACTTCTTCTGATGAAATTAAATTCAAAATGCTTTTTATACAGTGTTGAAGAAAGTTAGTAATTTAGTATTCAATTAAAAACAACTGTATAATTTACAAATATGCCAGTTTTGTTAGACATTCCATATGATTTTGTGAAAATTAATGATATTTACATGGACTACGCTATTTTATTGGGTAATTTCTTTGACTCAATAATTTATTAAAATGATAAAAATAAATATTATTTTTTTTGATATTAGAAAAAATGCCATGACAATGTTATCTAATCGCTTTAAAGGAATATGGTTGTGGTATTATTCTAAGTTTGTTGGGTAGGTTATGCTATTTTTTATTATCTGTAGGTTCAGTTTACCATTGTTAATTTACCTATGCTGTTTGTACCTCTTAATATCTCTACAAAATCTCTACAAAATGGCTGAAAACATTATACCCATTTCTAAATAAATTTAAAGTTGAACATAGGTAGAATAAGTTCACACTCTCATGACAACGTTGTATTAAAATGACTTGGTCAATTTTTCTTGATAAAGATATGATCTTTTGAAGTCACCTAATAAAGATACTAGACATTTTTTCTTCAAATTAATTTTTATTTTTCTACATAGTCTCCTTGTAAGTCTATACACTTCTCCCAGCGATGCTTCCATCTCTTCAACCCGTCAAAATAGTACTTGGCGTCTTTCTCTGCAAAATAGTTGTTTGCGAAGGTGATGGCCTCCTCATTCGACGAAAATATTTGTCCTCCGAGCGCAACTTTTAGCTTAGGGAACAAAAAAAAGTCGCTTGGGGCTAGATCTGGTGAGTAAGGAGGGTGGTCAAGCAGTTCAAACCGTAATTCGTGGATTTTCGCCATGGCAATCGCTGAGGTGTGAGACGGCGCATTGTCTTGATAAAACAAAATTCTTTTTTTCTGCAAATGTGGCCGTTTTTCCGCAATTTCTGCCTTCAGCTTGTCAAGTAATGATGCGTAGTATGCTCCTGTAATGGTTTTTCCTTTTTGAAGATAATCGATTAAGATAATTCCATGACTATCCCAGAAAACAGTTGCCATCACTTTCCCAGCCGAAGGAATAACCTTTGCTTTTTTTTGAGCCGATTCCCCCTTCGCAGTCCATTGTTTTGACTGTGTTTTTGTTTCTGGAGTATAATGGTGTATCCAAGTTTCATCTACAGTAATTAATCGGCGCCAAAACTCTGATTTATTACGCCTAAACTGCGCCAACAGAGAGTTGGAAATGTTCATTCGAACACGTTTTTGGTCCAAAGTGAGCAAACGCGGCACCCAACGCGCGAACAGCTTTCTCATGCCTAAATCTTGATTCAATATGTGACAAACACGTTCTTTGGACATGTTTATAACCTCTGCTATCTCTCTAATTTTAATTCGACGGTTGTCTAGCACCATTTGGTGAACTTGAGCGATATTATCGTCAGTGGTTGCAGTTTTTGGACGTCCCGAACGTTCATCGCACCCAAGCTGGTACGGCCACGTTTAAATTCAGCAGCCCAAAATTTCACGGTGGTAAATGATGGTGCAGAGTCCCCGTACACAGCGTCCAACTCGTCTTTGATTTGCGTAGGCGTATTGCCTTTCAAAAACAAATAGTTAATAAAAATAATAATAAAAACATTCACATCGACTCACTCAAATGATTGTCAAACAACAACTGCGCGTCCAAAATGGCTAAAATTTGAGTGGATACCTTTCAAAGCATGCGCAAACACATTCCCTAGCTTTTCTTTACGAGTGCTGCCATCTTCATGTTGAGGTCGGAAACTTTTCAGACAACCCTCGTATATCCACATTAATGGAACACTAAATTGTGTAAATTTTATTTATAACTTATTTTTTAAGTGTTTTGAATACGATAGAAATCCTAAAATTAGTTCCAAGGAATAAAAAAGACTATAAAATAAGTATGAAACATTTAATTGTAAAATAATTATACTGTAGCAATTAAATGAAGTAACTGTTGGATCATGAGATAAATTAAAAAATAATAGCTAAGAGATTAAGAAAATAATAGTGACCAAACTTCGTCATGAATTAGAAAATTTTGTTGTAGTTTTTCAAGTGTGGCTTATATCGTGTTAGCAGAGCGTCCTAAATTGCTAACGTAATGAGATAGTTTGGACCTAAACATGGGTAATGGAAAACAAATTAATAAATAGCCATACTGTAGTTGCCATTAATCTAATGAAAATGAAAAAAAAGTTTTAGAATTACAGCGGAATTGCATTTAATGGACATCGTATACAAGATATTGGCAATTGCAATAAAGAACAGAATTAATACAATAGTAGAAAATAAAATTGGCCAATATCAGTGTTGATTTCGAGAAAAAATGTCAGTCATGGACCAGATATTCACCTTAAAACAAGTAATGGATAATACAATTGATCAAAATTTGCCTCTTTATATGATATTTATAGATTTTAAGCAAGCCTATGATACAATTAAAAGGGCAAGCATATTTTCGGCAATGAAAGAACTGGAAGTGAGTGAAAAAGTGATACGTCTAGTAAAAATTACCCTAACAGATACATACTATAAAGTACTAATTCAAGGTCAAACATCAGACAGCTTTAAGGTCACAAGGGGACTAACACAGGGAGATCCGCTTTCTACAACCTTATTTAATATAGTTCTGGACATCGCTGTAAGAGAAAGTGGAATACAGACAATACAGATGTATCAATTAATGGCATATGCAGACGACATTGTGATTTTGGCAAGAACAGAAGCTAATCTAATTGCAGCAATAAAAAAATTGGAAAGATCAGCAAAAGCTAAAGGTCTAACAATAAATCAAGCCAAGACCAAATTTATGGTACTAAAAAGTGGATCAGGTCTCAGTGATGTAACTGCAGAATTAAAAGTGACAACGGCAGAATCAGAATATTGTTTTCAAAAAGTAGAGAGTTTTAATTATCTGGGGGTTACCATTACAAGCAGTGGAGATGAAAAGGAGGAGGTACAGGAAAGAATAGCCAAAGGCATGAAATGTATGGGAAGTATGTTGCATATTTTAAGATCAAAGAATGTCTTAATTTACAAAACTATGATAAGGCCATTAGTATTACGTATGGATCTGAAGTGTGGAAACTGAACATAAAAGAAAAGAAGGCTTTGGATATGGAATATGGAACGGAAAGTATTATGAAAGATATAAGTATGGCGGGAAAAAAATACATGACATGTGGGTAAGAAGAACCAATAAAGAACTACAAGAGTTATATGACGAGCCATCAATAACAAGCATAGCCAGGGTTCAAAGGATGAGATGGTTGGGCCATGTACAAAGATTGGGTAATGAGAGACCGACAAAGAAAGTTTTGAGAGGAGGCATAACATGGAGACGTAAACGGGGCAGACCACGAACGAAATGGTCAGAAGAAATAGGAATAACAAATTGGAGAAGGAAAGCTCAAAATAGAAAAGAATGAAGAAGAACTTGCTACCAAGCCATGGGCCTACTTGGCTCGCAGTGTTGAACTATATATTATATAAAATAAGTTTTAGAATTTTATATTAAATAATTTTCTTGATTGAAAATACCAAATGTAGAATAAAAAATTTTAAATTTTCAAGTAGGTAGCGTGTAAAAAAATCTGTGAAAATATTTTTATTATATACAAGAATATCTTTGTCTCAAAGAACCTACCAAAACCCATTTGGAATATTTAATCCGCTGGTTTCGAAGAGGGAGCTAATATTTTGTTAATTCACACTTGAGTTATATTTGTATGCAAAACATGTACAATAACCCCATGTATTTTAATCCAGTCACGCATTCATATTTACTCGTATTTGTTTAATTTAATTCTATTGAACAACATTTTATTGCTATTAAAAAATGTGGAAACGACGAGACTAGTGCATTGCTGTACTTGTTTAGAATCAAGGACAATGAAAACATGATAAACACAATGGTTTTAGCATAGAAATAGCACTTGCAGTATATATTTTTATGCTAAATAATGTATATTAGGAAGAGACCCGTATTTCAAAATGAACCCTTTAGTATTATTAAGTAACGTTAGAGTGGTTTCGCAGTTAAAACATTTTGTACTAGGTTTATATGATACTAATTATTTTAAAAAAATACTCGACTGGTCCAGTATGAGAAAATAAATTATTCAATTCAAGTAAACTCTATTATACCGTTTAATTGCCTTGCCACTTTGACTTAAACAATTTTCCAGCAATGTTACAATTTCAAGCTAGAAAAACATGTTATCAACATTTTTTGTTTCATGGGTTTTGCGAATTTGATTATTCCAGTTACAGGGTCGGTATCGGTCTTATTTGTTATCTACTCAATGTAAAACGTTTTAAGAATATCTGCAATATTTGGGGTGGCCGTTTTCTATATTAAGAATGTGCATGACACGTTTAAGTTCTAACTACTCTCTATGTAAACAAAATGGCGTTACTTTAATTAATTATTAGGCCTGTAAGGGGAAAATGTGTCAACAAAAACATACCTATAAAATTTCTTGTACCAGATATCCTTAAGCTCGTAAAGACCAAAATAAACATCCCCAGTCCAGGATTTAATTAGATAAAGCATCTTATCTTTTTTCCTTAGTAAACGGTCTCCACAGGTATAACTTAATATCAATTTTTTAAAAAGCAGAAGTGCTAATTTTTGATTTTTAAGCACTCTAATTCATTAAAAGTAATAAAAATAAAAAAGAAAACAAAAGAAAACGATGTTGTATCCAAAAAAGTATTACGATCATCGATGACTACTTATATGTGATAAAAACTTTCTAAAATATATCTTGACTAATTCTCAGAAGTGATGAAGGGCACTTAAACATTTTTTATCAATATATTAATGTCCGAAAATTTCTGGCGTCAAGGAAAATTAGAGGTCTTTTAAACCAATCTAATTTTTTACAACAGGAAAGATTTTAGTTAGTTACGTATCATATTAAAAAATTTAATCAGAACAACTTTTCAAAAACAACTGTTTACATCAACTACCTACAGATGCGCCTTATAGAAGTGATTTAAAAAAAACGCTTGAAAAACCCATTTTTCAATTGAAAATTGCAAAAACCTTGATTAATCTCAAGAACCAAACGAGCTACAAAATCGTTATTGGCACCGAAAATAATCCTATTATTTGTTATAAGAATTTGAGAAATTTTGATTTCTTGTTTCATTTTTTAATAACATTGTAACATGTCTATCGTCATGTCACCTTGCACTATTACCTACCGTAAACGATACCGCTATTATTAACGTTAAAACCGACCCCGATTCACTGTTAATGCCACTGTACACGAGACACCCCTTATAGACGCTAACTATTTATCTGTTTGAACGAGGTCAATCAAAGAACGCATCTCTCGCTTGCAATTGAGTAACGAACGCATCTTTTATGACAAATGACACAAACACGATTTCCGTTTTGAGCAAGACCATATATAGGTCAATACGACAATTTTATATCCTTTTCAACTAATACGCTCGACCTGAAGAGTAAGAAAAACGTTAAAGTATTTCATCTTGTGAATTTCCCTTTTGGTTGTTGAAAGATACAACCCGCTAAGTTATTGCTAAGTTATCGCTAAGTTGGAGTCAAGTTACCGCTAAGTTGGAGTCAAATTATCGCTAATTTAGAGTCAAATTATCGCTAATTTAGAGCTCAGTTACCGCTTTTGGAAGGTCCCTATGTGAAGACAGTCCTTCAAACCATTTCTGAGCTGTTAAGAAAACTATTACATCCCAAGCAGCCAGAACCATTAAAGAAACTTTCATCTCTCCACGAAGAAGCTGAAGCCGCCCTCCTAGACAGCACAGAAACCTAAAGTTAAGCCCACTTTTTACAACTCCAGTTGTACTTACAGTTTCAATAAATAATCAATTTAAAAAAAAAACAGCTTCATTTATATAAATTGATTGTAGTAACCCTTACTTTTTGGAAGTCCATCTTATTAAGAATAATGAAAAACTCTTCGTTTTACCAAAACTTCCAATATTTATTTAAAAAATTGCTTTATTAACTTTAATGACAGCCGTTTCGCTAGACTTAGCATCGTCAGATTGACATATTGAAGTTACATGCTTGTTTGTAGCTAGGTACCTGATGTTTATTAGGTAGTTATAAGGCTAGACCAAGTATGGAAGTAATAAGACATAACAATATTAAAGTCTAGATGTTATGAGCCCTAAGGGATTATCCTGGATGTACTTCCCTCTAAGATCAGTATAACTGTGCAATGATATAGAAAAACCAGGAAAAAACTATATCATGCTGATCTTTACAATAACTTAATATATTTTTGTTACAATTACGTCTTATATATGTATAAAATGAAGACTCAATCAAAGCAAACACTTTAAAAGTGGAGAACTTCCCAGTTTTATTTGTTCATTAACAACTTTAAATTGTGGATCTGCTAGATGTCTTTTTATTTCAAGTTCTTCAAGGAAATCTAAATTTTGTTTTTTATTACCAGTGTGTAGTATTTGGATGTCATTGATTTGTAAGAGTGTGGTTGGATGATCAAGTAGGTGTTTTGCATAATTTGACTTATCTGGTTGTTTTAATCTATATGCTCTTAAATGTTCGTTAAATCTTACTTCAAAATTTCTTTGTGTTTGACCTATAAATACAGCATTACACTTTGGACAATTAATTTTGTAAACACCAGATTTTTTTAATTTAGGTAATTTTGTTTTTACATTTAACAATTTTGTACCAATATTATTTTGTGTTTTAAATGATATTAATGCTGATGTTGCCGAAGATATTATTTTTGAAATTTTATTGGAAATAGTTCCACAATATGTAATATTTTTATAACTTTTAATTTCTTTAGTTTGTTTAGGAAATATTAGGTTTAGTGACACTTTTTGTTCTTTCTTATTAATTAATGTATTTATTAAATGAATTGGGTAGCCATTAGATGTAGCTATTTGTTTTATGATATCAATTTCTTTATCAAAGTTAATTTTGTTCATTGGAATTGAAAATGCCCTATGTATCATAGAATTATAAGCTGCTAATTTATGTGTTATAGGATGATTTGAATTATATGGTATGGTTACATCTGTTTGTGTTGGTTTTCTGTATATTGAATAATTTAGTAAATTTTTAACTTTTTCAATTTTTAAATCTAGAAAATTAATTGAATTATTTTCTTCAACTTCTAAAGTAAAATTAATTTTAGGATGCAAGGTATTAATATAATTAAAAAATATATCTAACTGTCGTTCGCTACCTACAAATCCTGCTAACACATCATCAACATATCTATACCAAAATACAATATTGTTTTTATAACTAGAATTAAATATTATGTTTTCTAAATTATCCATAAAAATATTTGCTAAAATTGGAGAAATGGGACTTCCCATTGGAAGACCCTCATTTTGAATATATACTTTGTTATCAAAAGTAAAATAATTTTGACTAATGCATACATTAAATAAGTCAATTATATCTGATATTATTCCTGGATGGATATTTCTTTCATCTAATAACTTTTTAACTAGAACTATACATTCTTTAGGAGGTATTTTAGAGAACATATTAGTTACATCAAATGAAACTAACTTAGTATTATTTTGTAATTTACATTTATTTAATTTTTTTATCAAATCTAATGAATTTTGTACTGAATATTTAAAGCAATTTTTTAAATAAATATTGGAAGTTTTGGTAAAACGAGGAGTTTTTCATTATTCTTCATTTATATACCTATATATTTCAAGTAGCTTCTTTATTTGTTGTTTAATTAAAGTAATTACAAGGTGTTTCTTTCTTTCTCACCTTAGTTTTTGTGTAGTTTGTTTGCTTAATCGATAGCGTTCAAAAGATAGTGGCGCCCTTATTACTTATACATCCCAATCCTTCCTATATATAGTGAGCATTAACTTGGAGTCGAACCACCCCCTGGAGAGGGTCTCTTAGCCGGGATCTCTTTTGGAGAGTATTTTAGTTACAAATTGGCTCCCTGCCCTTTCGGGACTAAAAAGGGTTACAAATTGGCGCCCTTTAGTAACGTTACAACATTAAATTAATATTATTAATGGAATGACAGTTACATCCTGCTTTAACAAGAATTTTAAATCTATCTAAAAAATAAAATAATGAATAAAATAGTTAATGGTAATAATCTAATTAGGGCCCAATTATAATCCGTCCCTTTTCTACTACTGGCCTATTATGCGACTGCAATACGTACATTTTTATGTTGACAAATGACCCTCAATAAACATTTCCAAGTCAGTGAATAAATATAAAAGGCTATTCACGTCCAAAGGATGTGCATGGGAAATGAGAAATTGACAGAATGCTTTTGTTTCAAGAGAAAAATGAACCATGTTTTTATACAATTTCATCAAATAAGTGACTTTTAAAAATAATAAAGACAATAAAATGGAGAAATTGAATATAAACTGCAACTGGTTTTTTTTTTGCTTTCCAAGCTTAAGCATTTTATTTAATATTTCCAAAAATAATATTGGTATATTAAATAATTCATTTGGCTAGAAGCAGAGTTTGAAAAAGTTAGGAAACTCAAAGAAAGGATAGTGATGAAGGGTCTATTTACAAATGAAGGAAAAACAAAGGAAATGGAATGGAGAACTAAGGCAGTTTATTTCTAATTGAGATGGAAAGTGAGTTTGTTTTTAAAATATTGATATTTGCGCAATTCTGACTATATTTTCGTTTTCTACGAGGTCGATTTAGTGGGTCTGCACTATTATTATGTCAAATTTGAAGTAAAAAATTTTTCGATAAAAATCAAAGACCAACATTCATCAACTTTTCTCCGATGTTTCTAATGATAATTTTTTTTTTCTTTAGAACTGCTTGAAATTGTGTAGAAAGGGGTTTTTTGAGGCGCTGAATCGACTGGTGAAGTCCGTTTCTCGATAGCATGTCTAGAACCTAACCTAACCTAACCTAACCTAACCTAACCTAACCTAACCTAACCTAACCTAACCTAACCTAACCTAACCTAACCTAACCTAACCTAACCTAACCTAACCTAACCTAACCTAACCTAACCTAACCTAACCTAACCTAACCTAACCTAACCTAACCTAACCTAACCTAACCTAACCTAACCAGTATATAAAAAAATAAAGAAATAAGGAAAACTGAATATATAATCGAAGAAGTTGATAAAGTGCAGTATTGAGAAACAATATTCTCAAAATAACCTGGCCGTGAAAAAGAAATTCAGGCAACTGCGTTATTTATGCCGTTAATAGGTTGTTAAAATGCAAAAATGTATCCCGAAAAGCAAATAAGAACTTACAAGATCCTAAAAAGACCAATAGTAACGTATTCTGCTGAGACATGAGTCATGACGAGAAGCTTCAAGAAACTTTGGTGTAGGAGCGAAAAATAGTGCTAAATGAACTTTATCAGGAACCTAACATTGTAGCAGTAATATAGAGACAAAGAGTCAGATGGTTGGTCACGTAAAGAGAATGGACCAAATACTACATTGGCAGGTAAAAGGTGAAAAGGAAGACCAATGTCGAGATGGAGCACCAAAGTGAGAAAGTATTTGGGAAGACTCAACGTAACGAGAAGCAACTGAAAGAAAGAAATGGAACAAAATCCATAGGCCTATAGGCTTGCAGTGCTTTAATATTAATTTAATAATTTTTTAGTTTTATTTTTTGGATTAATCTCATTGGTCAAAGTGTAAGTTTAGTTGTGAATTATAAATATGAAAGGAATAAAAACGTAAATTTAAATAAAAAAGGATAGATTTTTAGGAATTAAAGTTATACGCTTTAAACATATTAAGGAACACTTTTTCAAACAAAACTATTGTTTTTAATGCAAAAGACAAGAATACATATACATAGATGAAAAAAATCAATCTAAATAAGAAAGTAGAACAAGCAGAACAATAGAGAGATATTCAAACTATAGCAAACACTAAATAAATAACTGTTGATACAATAAATTTAGTCCAAACATACATTAAGTTGCAGTTTTTCCTTTTAAATTGACAGATTCCACAGCTTGCATTGCATTGCAGTACTTAGATACTATTTTTTCAGTTATTTCATTAACGATTCTCCTCTCAATTTCTTCTGATAGTTCAGAAGGCCAATATTTAAAACTTGTAACATAACTATTGTCGTCCCCATTGAAGTAACGCTTGACGGTGATTCGGGGGGCCCATTGACATGGAACAGGGGTTTTAGTCGGTAAAAATCTGGCACTGCCGACGAATCAGTCTGTTTCCTCCCCCAGGCAAAAAAAATCTTATATATTTTTTCTGAAAGGTGTTTCTACTGGGTCGTCTAGATCTAATTAAATAATTAAGCAACAAAATGGAAAAAAATACCCAGTTAACACTCATAATTTCTACTTTTAACAAAAAAAAATAAAAAACAATGTTGTAGGTAATATACGGTATCTGCCAAAATAAACAGTACCGTAACAGAGAGTGCTGTGGAGTTGATTATGTAATATGGATTTGCCATATTTGACTTAATTGTCATTAGTTCATATATTAATAGTCCGCTACAGTTAAATTTGATTTAAAAATGGTTCTAACAACGGAAGAAAAAGTGTTTTTGGTAGAGCATTATTTTCGTTCATACGGAAAAGGTCGTAATGATGGTCCAAGTTTAAAACAGGTGTCAATAAAATATCAACAAAAATTTAATAAAGCAGCTCCTAGTAAAAGTGTGATGTTAGCTGTTGTTGAAAATTTTCGTCGCACTGGTAGTGTATGGTGTCAACGTAAAGGTTCTTCAGGTCATCGAAAAACAGTATGCACTAACGAAAATGAAGGACGTGTTTTTAACCAAATTGTACAATCTCCTCAAAGAAGTCTTGTAAGAACTGCATGTAAACTCGACATTAGTGAAACGTCTTTACGTCGCATGTTCAAATCAATTGGTGGTTATCCATACCGTATTCAAGTTGGACAACGAAAAAATGCTGCGGACAAACGTGCAAGATAAATTTACTGTTGTCGCATGTTGAGTTTAATTTACAAAGATCCCGAATTTTTGAAAAACATGTGGTTTTCAGACGAGAGGAACGTTCATCTTAGCGGCTATATTAATCGACAAACAACCAGATTCCTTGGATTTGAATGTCCTAATGTCATTGTAGAGAAACCACTCCACAGTCTTCGAGTTATACCGTTTGGTGCGCGGTATCTGGTAATGGAATGATTGGTCATTAATTCGTTGAAGATGATAATCAGAATCCACTTAATGTCAACCAAGAAAGAGAGAAAATTATTATACCTTGTGTGAGAGATCTAAATAACTTTTGCGTGCACGAAATCTACAGTTTCGCACACAATGGTTCCAGCAAGATGGTGCAACGAGCCATACAGCTGTGCGCACCTTAGACTTACTCCGTCAGCATTTCGATAATAGAATAATTTCTCGGGGAACAAACTTTGAATATCCTTCTCATTCACCTTATCTGACGCCACCTGACGCATACATTTGGGGCATAATGAAGGAAAAAATATTTCATTTGGAAAATCCGCCGGCGAATATTGCCGAACTACGGGAAAGAGTACAAAATATATTTCGGCAGTTCCAACAACCCACTTTTTATAAATATTGTAATGATTTTAATTTATCTCAATATAGAATGAAATTTTGAATTTAAATTTTTAATTTGCTAAGTATTTCTAGGGTAGGGTTCCAACAACAAATTTATTTTAATTTTTTTTATTATATTGAATTTTAAATGATTATCCAAAATCAACTGATGCCTAACTAATTTCTATCTATTTTCCTAACTAAATCCTATCTATTTTTCCTAATTAAATCCTATCTAATCTTATCTACCTTTAACTAATTACTTAACTACCTTAACTAACCTTAATTACCACTAACCATTTGTCCATATATTTCTTCATTTCTACCAAACCAAATCTCTTGTCCCCCAATGATTTTCTCTGATTCTAATATCAAGTTTCTCTGCAAATCACTCACCATCTATGTAAAACTATCTAACTTTATCCTTTTAATTTATGTATTTTAATAATCGTGTAAAGTGCTTCTTTAAATTATATTATTAAATTCCAATTTTTTTCTTTAAAAACGTCCAACTTTCTATCTCATCTCATACACGTCAAACTTCTTGTGCAAAAATACCACCAAACTGCTGCTGCTTTTCTATTTTATTAATATTTTATAACTACCTTCTTTTTCTAATATTAATTAAAACATTTTCTGTTTAAGTATTAAATATTATCATTCTCTTGACTTTTCTTTTTTTATCCTCTCACTGTCAAACTCCTGATCCCCGGTAAACAACTTTCTTACTCACTATTACTACACTTCTTATCTACTCTTAAACTATTACATAATTTAAAACATTACAAAAATTTTCTTAACCTAATAAATTATTTTTTTAACTTTGACATTTCACGTCAAATTTTGACTTTTCTCTCAAAAAACTAAAATAAATTTTTATGTCGCCCTAAATATACCTTTTCAATATGTTTATTGAGTTACAAAATCGATATGAAGCTTGTTTGCGTCGAAATGGTAAACATTTTGAACACTTACATTACAGAAATTAAAAATTAATTTTCATTTTTATTTTCGGTACTGTTTATTTTGGCGGATACTGTACAATGGATGTGAAAGCGCATTCGCCATAAATTTAAAAATCTACGTCGAGCATTTCCCATAAAAAATATCAAATGTGTTTGTTCAAATAGCTACTTCACAAATCGTTTAAAAAAATTATTATCATTAGGCGGATATGCAAGTATGTATATCTGGAGTTAGGGGGGATAAGTACACTACAAACTATAGGATCTATTGTGCCCCCCATTCTTGCCATGGGCCTGATGTTTTCTCCTACAGATAGCCGCTCTTCTAGTCCTATTTTCCTAAGACAGTTTGGGACATCGGCCTGCTTTAAATCAGGCAGATCCTTTCCTTCTATTTCATGTCCTAGGTATCTGGCCCTAACCCTAGTTTCTTTATACAGTGTGGAAACCAATTTTTTGTGGGGTTAGTTTAGAAGATTATAAAAAAACGCTGGGACCCGTTATGTTTGAAATTTAATTGTGAGCTTTTTAAACATGAATTTAAATGTACAGGGTGATCCACGCAAGTCTGGCATCGTCATGATTGATATTTTTAATGAGACACCCTGTATAGTTTTATGATTTCAAAAGCTCCTTAACTATACGATCTTAACGAACTATACCATGATCTCACTAATGTATAGATGTCATTTAAAAAATCAATTGTTGATTTACTTAGAGTTGTCTACACTTTGTTCTTGAGATAACCCCACAGAAAAAATCCTAGGGCGTAAGGTCCGGCGATCTAGCTGGCCACTCGATAGTACCTCTTTGTCCTGTTGCTCCTGCTGGAACCAGATAGCTGATTTTTAACAAATTTGATATTAACGAAGTTGAAGTCAATTCTGTTAATGAAGATGCGATAATAAAATATTTAAAGATGAAATTATTCTTGATAGTCAAAATATTTTAAGACAGTTAGGCAACAAAATTGAAAAATTAACTTCTTTTCTAAAGGATAACCAGAAATTGCAGTCCTTAATACCTTCATTAGGCTTCTTTAATATATACCTGGTACTTCTAAGTAAATTAACAATTAATTTTTTAAATGACATCTAAACATCAGTAAGATCAGCAGTAAAGGAAATTTTGGAATTGTCTAATGACATTCCGAACCACATGCTCTATTCACCTCGTAAACACCGTGGTTTGGCGATTTTCAAATTAAACTGGGAAGCGTTCTTACATTAATTTTCTAAATGGGAAGTATTAAAAAAGGCTACTAATCCCAATTTAGTTAAATTTTGCAAACATGTTTGGATAAATTGGGCTTAGTTTAAGAAGACTTTTAAAATTAAGAAATTTGGGAGAAATTTTAAGAGAAAAAGAGTTTAATATGTGGTGTTCTCTGCAAACTAAAGTTAAAGGTGTTGAAATATTTCGGAAATTCACTAAATCAAACATATTAGGGGTCTGGAAATGTCGCAGCTGTTAGAGCGATTCCTGGTAGCACTAGTACTGGGATCGAGTTTACGAGATGTTCCAAAACTGAGACTTTTATTATTGAAACACAATAAAATCCGCTCCCTAATAGCTTTGGAACTCAAGAGGTCTGGTAATGAAGTCGAAGAGGAAGTTCGAGAAATACTCGAAAAATAACCCACTGTAAGATTTGAGTCAGTTGTAAATCACACAGTAGCCATGAATCTAGAAAAATGTAAGATTTACAACCCCACAATTAGGTTTTATAAAGAAAAATACAAATTAGAAGATGTAGAGGTCATTGAATTATTTATAAGGGCTCGGGGTACAATTACAAACTTTTTTGTTGTTTTATAAAAAAATTAAGTTAGATCTAAATATTTTGAAATTAGTTTGGAGTCAATGTGTTAAATATTCTGTTTGTATTTTAAATAACCATTTATATGGTAATTAAGTTTCTTTTTAATATCTAATTTTTATACATTCTTTTGTACGGAATCCTTTGTATATTATGCAGCCCGAATTATCAGGAAGGTGTTAAATTTCTATAAATTTTATATAGGTATATTAATAAACTATTCATTTAGATCACAAAGCAAAATATCATATTATATTTATCTGGTTTAAGATTATTTGTGTTTAGTACATAAACATTTATTATAGTATTAGGATTAGGGGTGTTTTAAGTAAATATATTGCTTTGTAAAACGATGCGAAGTATAGCAGAGCAAATGCAATTAATTACAAAGAAAAAACATAATCTCACTTAAAGGACTGCTCTTGGAATTTCTCCAGGAATAGAGATGGTTAATTTAATTGTATTTGTGGGTGAATTTAATAACAATAATTAATAATAATTAAATAAAAAAGTTTACAAATATAAAAAGAATGCTTCATATAGATATAAAGCTTTTAAGTGTGTCAATAATATAATAAAAGAATAGGAGACTTGTTGGTTTAGTAAAATATTTATTAAAATTTGTCTAAATTTGATTAATGAATTTTTTAATTTCTACATGAATGTACATGGAAGTTTTTGAACTAGTTTTTTAGCAGAATGAGAAATTCGTTAGAAAAATAGATTAGATAATGGTTTATTCATTTATATACTATAAACTTTTTTATGGCGTTGGTACGAAAGGCTTAAAATATTATTCGTAGCATGTTTTTATTTATAAACGAATTTTATTCCTTTTTAAATTGGTATGTCTCTGTTGTTTAAAAATTCAGAGTAATCATTATTTAAAAAATTATTTAGTTATACATACTAAAATTTTCTTCTCACTTACCTTTCATTTATAGTTGTGGGATCCAAAATTTAAAATCAGAGATTATTAAAATTTCTTACCTGAAACAATGAATAGAAATAATTTTTAGAATTCACTTAAACGTAATTTTTTATTACAGTGTGTTCAGAAACAAAATTTAAATATACTCTTCAATCTTTCTATTTTGCATATTTTCTATATTTAATAAAACAATAAAGTGTTTTAGTTCTGGGATCTGCTGATCAATATTAAAAATCATGGTTAAAGGCAAAGAAATATTTACGCTATTCGACAAAGAATATCAATTGAAACTTAAGGTTTCTTGAATTGCTTTCTTTAGCAAGACCAGCAATACTAATACTGTTTTATTAAGAATAATGAAAAACTCTTCGTTTTACCAAAACTTCCAATATTTATTTAAAAAATTGCTTTATTAACTTTAATGACAGCCGTTTCGCTAGACTTAGCATCGTCAGATTGACATATTGAAGTTACATTTTGTTTGTTTGTAGCTAGTTACCTGATGTTTATTAGGTAGTTATAAGGCTAGACCAAGTATGGAAGTAATAAGACGTAACAATATTAAAGCCTAGATGTTATGAGCCCTAAGGGATTATCCTGGATGTACTTCCCTCTAAGATCAGTATAACTGTGCAATGATATAGAAAAACCAGGAAAAAACTATATCATGCTGATCTTTACAATAACTTAATATATTTGTGTTACAATTACGTCTTATCTATGTATAAAATGAAGACTCAATCAAAGCAAACACTTTAAAAGTGGAGAACTTCCCAGATTTATTTGTTCATTAACAACTTTAAATTGTGGATCTGCTAGATGTCTTTTTATTTCAAGTTCTTCAAGGAAATCCAAATTTTGTTTTTATTACAAGTGTGTAGTATTTGGATGTCATTGATGTGTAAGAGTGAGGTTGGATGTTCAAGTAGGTGTTTTGCATAATTTGACTTATCTGGTTGTTTTAATCTATATGCTCTTAAATGTTCGTTAAATCTTACTTCAAAATTTCTTTGTGTTTGACCTATATATACAGCATTACACTTTGGACATTTAATTTTGTAAACACCAGATTTTTTTAATTTAGGTAATTTTGTTTTTACATTTAACAATTTTGTACCAATATTATTTTGTGTTTTAAATGATATTAATGCTGATGTTGCCGAAGATATTATTTTTGAAATTTTATTGGAAATAGTTCCACAATATGTAATATTTTTATAACTTTTAATTTCTTTAGTTTGTTTAGGAAATATTAGGTTTAGTGACATTTTCTGTTCTTTCTTATTAATTAATGTATTTATTAAATGAATTGGGTAGCCATTACAGCTTTTCGACTAAATAATGTCCACAGCTACCTTAATTTGAGTTAAAACCAAGGTGGGTGTCGTCCCGCCCTCAAACAAATAAAAGGGAACACAGAGAACTCCATAAACCGGCTAATCCACCGAGACCTTCCTATGTTGAAACTGTGTTCTCTTGGCACTTATCAACTACGGACATCAAACCCCAAAAATTATGACCTACGAGGATACGATCATGTTGTAAAAATAAGCTTTTCCAACAAAGTACTTATGACTGGTCAGGATCAGTTATTCATAATTTTTTTTGTAAAGTAGCTTTAACAACTCTAAGTAATTCTTGATGTTCATTAGTGGTTGTTAATATTTAAATATAATTAGGCTTTTTATTTGTTTTTCATAATTTGTTAGTAAATATACAGGGTGTTTCATTAAAAATTATCCATATAGTAACTGGATAAACCTCAGCACTAAATATGAAGATTTAGGCCAAAACACTTAAATAAAATATTCCTCCTAACCGAGATATAGGGTGTTTTATTTTAACTATTCTAAATGATTGTATCCCATATTTTTGACACCTTCCAATATTTTTTGTTCATATTTGGCAAAAAGTTTACACATATTAGGTTACTTTAAACAGTGGTAAATGATATTTTTTTCTCGATTACCAGAGACGTGCGGTAGGGATGGATACTTTCTTTTATCCCCCTACAATTTACACCACTGTCGTAATAATTGTTTCTGCATGTCACTTTCTACGTAAATATCATCCTCTTGTCTTAATACGATAGAGTGAGTAGTTTTCGAGTTATTTGCATTTGAAGGTAATGTTTAAAATATCCATTTTTGTTTTATTGCTTATTTAACATGAGTTTCCTTAATAATCTAACCACCTTGACAACAAAATTTGTTAATTCTAATTTCTATCGTACTGAGACAAGAGGATGATATTTACGTAGAAAGTGACGGAGAATCAAAAAAACATGAAGGAACAATTATTACGACAGTGGCGTAAATTGTAGGGGGATAAAAGAAAGTATCCATCCCTACCGCACGCCTCTGGTAATCGAGAAAAAATATCTTTTGCCACTGTTTAAAGTAACCTAATATGTATATTGTATAAACTCTTTGTCAAGTATGAACAGAAAATATTTGAAGGTGTCAAAAATATGGGATACAATCATTTAGTATAGTTAAAATAAAACACCCTATATCTCGGTTAGGAGAAATATTTTACTTAAGTGTTTTGGCTTAAATCTTCATATTTAGTGCTAAGGTTTCTCCAGTTACTATATGGATAATTCTTAATGAAACACCCTGTATAAAAAAAACTTAAAACAAAATAAAATACAGAAATATTTGTTGTCAAGATCAGAATAGAAAAACTTAAGTCACTGTCACAGAGCTTTCTTTTTATGCATGTAAAAATAAACTATTTATGTTTTTTTAATCACTGCTATTCTTGTAAAGTCAAGAAGAATAAACTGATCATATATTGGAATGCCTGCCTTGTCTCTCTTACATAAAAAAAGTTACTGACAGTATATTTCTTCATGAATACGTGAAAATTTATAAAAAAGTGTATCACAAGACTATAAAAGCTGCAAAGGACATCTACTATAATAGGAGACTGAGTGGATCCAAAAATATTACTAAGGAAACATGGTCCATAGTTAATTATTTAAGAAATAAAGTTTCCTCGCCCAGCACCATTCCTACTTCACCTGAGAGCCTAAATAATTACTTCATAAATGGTGCCAAAAACTTAACTAATTCTATAACTTCCACTATTGATCCACTTTCCTATTTACCGAATGTTAATGAGAACTTAATCAGTTTCTTTTTTTCACCTGTAGTAACAGAAGAGCCTCGTAATACAATTCGAGACATTAAAAACAAATCCGCATCTGTGGTAGATGGGCTTACCCTCAAAATGTTCGCAAATCTGCCGGACTATGTATTAGATCTTCTAGCTAATTTGATTAATGAGTCGTTCCAAATTGGTATTTTTCCTACTTGTCTTAAGACAGCCATAATCATTCCTTTGCATAAAGGAGGTGATAAAGATCAAGTTTCTAACTATCGCACAATCGCGCTTCTTCCTACGTTGTCCAAGATCATTGAAAGGTTGGTAAAAAATAGGGTTCTTTCATTTATGGTTAAATACAATATTCCAGCTAAAAATCAATTTGGATTTTTAAGTGGTAAATGCACAAATGATGCAATGTTTTCTCTTTTTAATAATGTCTACTCCAGCTTAAACAATCAACACTCTACAGCTACAATATTTTGTGATTTCTCTAAAGCTTTCGATTGCGTGGATCATAAAATACTAAAAAAATTGCAGTACTATGGATTTAGAGGCACCTCGATCAGGTGGTTCGAGTCCTTTCTTAGTGATAGACTGCAGCTTGTACGAGTTGATGAATTAAGGTCTTCATGCAAGCAGATAGAATATGGGGTTCCACAAGGTTCGGTATTGGGTATTATATTGTTTTTGCTATTTATCAATGATATTGCTGACTTGAGCATCGGCGGAAAAATTTGTTTATTCGCAGACGACTCTAGCTTTTCTTGGAGTCACCCGGATATCACCGAACTGCATAGAATCGTTTCACATGACTTAACCATCATCAAATCATGGTGTGATTCTAGCCATATGTGTTTGAACGTTTCTGTTGAACCTATTATGTTGAATAATTCCACTATTTTCTCTAAATATTAATTGCTTTTATACTTCCTAGATATTTGGTCTGTTTATATATAGTTTTACGATTTTTTCCAATCATAATTTTAATACTATTACTTTACTTTAGTCAGACTGATGGCATAATTTCTATTTAACTACGTTCTTGTAAAAAAATTTTATTTCATTTTTTGAGGAGCTTCAGAAAACTAGTCAAAATTATATATTTTTTTCCATAGGTTTTCATCATATTCAATATACCGACAAAACATTCTTAAAACCAAAAAGTCTAACTACTATTGTTTTTTATTAATAAAAAAATACACACGAAAAATATTTGTTCCGTAGGCTTTAAATAAAATAGAAAAGTTAACATGTTGAAATGGAAAATTGTCAGAGCGAGGCGAAAATATTCAAGACGTATATCACACTGACATGTTATTTTCGCACTGACAAAAATCTGGATATTTTTTAAAATTTATTATATGAAATATTTCTACACACTACAAAATATTTTTTTTAGCATTACTATGAAATAAATTACACTTTATTCTTTTATTTTTAAGGATTTTGTTTTGACTTTTGAAATAGAACTGTTTTGAATAACAAAATGTGCATATAAATAATTTGTACCAGTAGTGTGTAAAATCCAAAAGAAGAAGGTTATTGTACATAAATATTCAACAGTAAATACACAAGAGTTTTTTTTTACCGGAAAATTTTTCGATTCATCGAAAGATTTTGCCAATCAGTAATATTACGAAAAAAACTGAAATGATAAAATCGCGAGACCGAAGGTCGATCGCGTGTATTTTGCTAAGATAAATTAACGACTAATTATATAAAGAAACAATAAAATTTATTCATTCTAAAACAATTAAACTAGTTAAAAGAACAGTTGTTAAAAATACAATTATTAAATATTGGTTGGGGAGTACTGATTTTAATGTTTTCTTCTCGTGTTTCTACGTATGTTGAATATTCTGTTTCCGAGGGTCTCAAATTATTTATAAGTTGTTCATGGTGTTCGGGGTCAATTTGGAGGTATGGTTTAATCGATTGTGATGACGAGTGTCCTGTTATCTTAATAAGCTGTTGATCGCTAACTCCTGCTTTGGCTAATTGGGAAACTGCGCTGGCACGATTTGAATGGTTAGTAACTTTATTATTGATTATGTCCAATCCAATTTTTGCAGCAGAATTTTTTGTCCAAATAGATATGGTATTAATACCTAAAGGAACATTTTTGTACCAACCTTTAGAATTTTTATTTTTCCAAAAAGGATTTGGAGTTAAAAATAATCGGTCAGAAGTAATATGTTCATTTCTTTTTTCTACTAGCAAATGGAATAGTTTTACAGGGCAAATACTTTCGTCACTTTCATTTCTAGTCAACCATTTGCTGTCTGTTAACTTTTTCGAGCCGCCTTGTGCCGTTTTCGAAAATATGGTGTTATATTCAATCCTACCCGTAGGAAGACCATTTTGGTTCTTTTCTACTTTAAAATAATAAATTTTGCAATTAACAGCTTCTCCTCCTCTCCAAGCCAATTCGTAAGAAGCTATATGAAAGAATCTTTTTTGCAGCCCTTCAGGTTCATTTATATTCCATAGTGTTGCCATTTTTATTATATTTTCTTTGTCTATTGCTGAAGAACACGTCTTTCTTTTTGTTGGAATCAATAGAAGTTGTTTTCTTTTGGCATTTCTAGCATCCCGAGCTTCTTTAAAGGTTATGTCTGTAAAAGGATCAAATTTCAAACCATATTCGTTAAAATATTTCTGTTGTAACATTTTAGCAGTCGTGTTCCATATTGTTTTGACCGCAAATTCTTTGTAATCTTCTCCATTCTTTTTTTCATATTGAAAGCCCAATCTTTTAATATTTTTGCTAGATCTTGTATTGTAGTATTCTCTTCCAACTTATAATTTCGGCTTTGACAAAACTCCATGAATTGTTTCCATATTGATGACTTCGTATTTTTTGTTGACTTCGGTATTGACTCTTCAATATTTTTTGTAATTTGTTCATGTGAAACCTCTCCAAATCGGTTCATACTTTATGTTTTTTGCAAAGAAAAGGTAGTATTGTTTTATATTGTTAAATTTGACAATTAAATCCTGTCAACAATAATGCAAAATTGATACACACCTACTAGATTGAGGAACATGCGATAAAAAAAAGCGATAAAAAAGGATGCACCTTTTTTATCAATGTCAAAATGACAAAATAGTTTGTAGGTATATGACATTTTAACATTGGAGTTAATTTATCATAGAAAATGCCGAAACAGTAAGTATATTTTTGTAGGAATGCATTTCATTTTGTTGTCTGCGTTAAGGGCGATCACGTCTATATATTAAATAATGTTGGAAGCCACTTTTTGTTGATAAATTATTCAAACAGCTGTCATAAAAATATTAAAATAAATAAGAAAATTACTCTATCAGATGACACCAATAATTAAACATTAACAGAGATCTACTTTTCCTAAATATATGGTCGGATTCAAAAAGACTGATAGTGATGAGCAACTGCAAGAGCAAGACCAAGACCGGGTTAGTCTTGGTCTTGGTCTTGGTCTTGTATACAAGGTCGGTCTTGGTCTTGCAGTCAAATAAGCAATCTTGGTTTTGGTCTTGGTCTTGCACCAAGACTCTTGCAAGTCTACCACTTTTTGTTAGATTTACTGGGGTCCATTTTTACAAAAAAAGGAAAAATAGTTTTTAAAATCATTACTAGTAAAGAAAGATGAAATGAAAGGAATAGTATTTTTCATTATCAAAATTTTGTTTTTTTATATTATATTGTAGCGATAAATCAAGCATGAAATAGTTATTATCCTAACAAGTGCGGAAAAGTTAATTTCCGCAAGAGTTAGGATCAATATTTTTTTACAAGCAAAATCACCTCGAAAATTATTTAGATACTTGAAAAGGTGCGATTGTGACAATTAAATCTTTCATAGTGTCAATTAATACACGACTGTAGCTATAGTAACTAAGCACAGCCGATCAACTTCTGCTTGTTATGGTACCATCAGTAATTATAACCCTCAAAACCAAGCTTCTTCTTTGTCTTCGTCAAGGACTCCTCTACCTGCGTTCTCAGCGGAGTACAATACGACAATGCCTCTTTCTCAAAATGATTCATAACATTGTCCAAGTTTTTTAATATGTAAACATTAATAAAACTTTACATTTTGAACGGTCGTCAAATTACGGCCGCTTTATTGCGGCATCGCTATCCTAGGAAACCAAAGCTTTAGAAATTAAAATAATCCATGGCTGCATCATTTTTCGGTATATATGTTTAAAAGACGCAAGACCGCAAGACTCTTGCAGGCTTGGTCTTGGTCTTGCGTATATCTTGCAATGCTAAGTCTTGGTCTTGCAGAAGTCTTGTACTGCTCATCACTAGAGACTGAGCTTTAATGTAAACCAAACTATAGGTTTATCCTACAAGGGTACCTTACAACCTTTTATTCTCAATAATAATCCAATTAATGTTTCACAATCAACTAAATCTCTTGGTCTCTTCATTGACGTGCATATCTTAGAGATTATCTTCTACTTGTTATATCGAAGAAATTTGCATCTTCAACGGCAATATTAACTTATTCTTCTTTATTTGAATCTCACTTTCGCTATTGTCAATGTTTTTGGGGTTCCTGTACTTTAAATAATTTTGAATCCATTTTAAAACTGCAAAAGAAGGCCATTAGTTATATATTTGAGTTAGCAAGAAGAACCCATTGCAAGTCATATTTTAAATCGTAAGAAATTTAACTCTTCCAGCTCTATTTGTAATGAAGTCTGCTTGGTTTGTAAATCTATGGAAAATTGTACAACTCACTTCCAGTTGATTTAAAATCAATTCGGTCGTAGATTGACAAAGGAGTTTCCTCAAGAGAGGCCTCCTCTATTTTCTGAATTTTTCGATGGAAGTTTGATTTGGAAACGAATTAAAATAATTTTTCCACGCGTAAATATTTATTATTGCACTTTCTAAACATAACTAAATGTAGAATTTCCATAATAATATTATGTTTACATAAAAACTTGATAATTGATAATATTTTATAGGCACATGAGGTTGATATGTGGTTGATCTTTTTGAATTTAGGGTGTTAAAGTTTTTGTAAAGCGACTTCCACCCTTCGATAACAAATCCAATGTGAAAACACGAAACGTATTCTCTGGGGTATAGTCTAAAAGTTAGTAAAAGACGGTATTCGTATCTATCGCTCGTTCTAGTGACAATGATTCGTTCATTTCGAGATTAAAGGTTTTAGACACCCAGTCACGCTGGAACTTTCAAGTGCCAGAAAAGAGGTGTGACACTACAACCAGTCTCATGTAAAATTTAAGATTCAATTTAGATTACGAAGTATGCTCCATTTTTTTCGAGATATGTTTATTTTTCAAGACAATGTACGAAAGTTATTTTAAAATTCGCACCCCATGTGTTTCTATTCATTCGCATATAATCAGCAAAAAATTACCCTGCGTCATAATATCCCGACAAATATTTACAAAAATGTTAAAGGACATTATTTACAAAAAGAAAAAAATAATTTAAAAATATTTTCCTAAATTATGTTTAATTAAATGCTACGTTATTGCTGAAAACTAAAACAATAATTCTATGATACATAGAGCATTTTCAATTCCAATGGACAAAATTAACTTTGATAAAGAAATTAGTATCATAAAACAAAAAGCTACTTCTAATGGCTATCCAATTCATTTAATAAATAAATTAATTAATAAGAAAGAACAGAAAGTGTCAATACAACTAATATTTCCTAAACAAACTAAAGAAATTAAAGGGTATAAAAATATTACATATTGTGGAAGTATTTCCAATAAAATTTCAAGAATAATATCTACGGCAACATCAGCATTAATATCATTTAAAACACAAAATAATGTTGGTACAAAATTGTTAAATGTAAAAACAAAATTACGCAAATTAAAAAAATTTGGTGATTACAAAATTAATTGTCCAGAATGTAATGCTGTATATATAGGTCAAACACAAAGAAATTTTGAAGTAAGATTTAATGAACACTTAATAGCATATAGATTAAAACAACCAGATAAGTCAAATTATGCAAAATACCTACTTGAACATCCAACCTCACTATTACACACCAATGACATCCAAATACTACACACTTGTGATAAAAAACAAAATTTAGATTTCCTTGAAGAACTTGAAATAAAAAGACATCTAGCAAATCTACAATTTAAAGTTGTTAATGAACAAATAAATCTTGGAAGTTCTCCACTATTAAACTGCTTACTTTGATTGAGTTTACAATTTAAACATAGATAAGACATAATTGTAAAACACAAATATATTAAGTTATTGTAAAGATCAGCATGATATATTTTTTTCCTGGTTTTTCTATATCATTGCACAGTTATACTGATCTTAGAGGGAAGTACATCCAGGATAATCCCTTAGGGCTCATAACATCTAGGCTTTAATATTGTTATGTCTTGTTACTTTCATACTTGGTCTAGCTTTAATACTACCTAAACATCAGGTACCTTGCTACAAACAAACAAAATGTAACTTAAATATGTCAATCTGACGATGCTTCTTAGCGAAACGGCCGTCATTGTGATTTAAAAATTTTTCAAATAAACTTGGAAGTTACGTTGAAACGAAGAGTTTTTTATTATTCTTAACAATTTTGGAAATTTGAGCCTTAAATTTAACCTGAAATTTGTGTACAAAGGCATTAGAATGTTTTAAAATGGATACCTATTATTTATTATACAAAACACGTTATTATAGTTTACTAATTGAATACTAATCTGCATACCCTTCATTTACACTCTTAGTAGTCTGGACCAGCTTCTCTGTATGATGTTTCCATGTTGGTTTTTGATCATAATACATTCCCAAGAATCTTGTTTCGGTTTTAAGACGAATGGATTTATTGTATAAGGTTATGCGTGGCGTTGTGTATTGTTAGAAATCACCCGAACAAGAATTAAAATTATTTATCATTTGAATCTATTTGTTTACAAAAGCCGCTGCCGGTCAAAGGGATTATTGAATGGTTGAGGCCCTAAAAATATTTGTATGGGTCGGCATTCTGATAATCTCGGTGCTCGGGTTCACATGCCGTCTATTTAGTATTTTTGTTGTGTTTTACATTAAAAGAAATATATATGTTATAGACGAAAAATCGAATTTATTTTCATACTGTTTCTAACATCAGAAGTGGTATTTTAAACGCCATTATAAGAAGTTGAAAAACATTTTACGTGTGGAAATAGCTACCAAGGAGGGAGTTTCGACTCAAACACTTTTGGCTGAACTAGTTAGAGCTATAACGTCACAGCGATCCTGTGATCAGGTAGATTTGCCCTATTTCAGACTCGAAAATAATGAATCCAGTAAATGGGTAAGTCAAGTCAAGTTGAAATTATTAAAATTGAAACGGGCTGCTCTGACGTTCAAATCTTAACAAGAATTGGTCTATTTTTACTGAATGAGGCAAAAAGATGGTTCGAACTTTGGAACCCTGATAACAGAGGCCAGGCAACTTTTTGTATTGATTTTATTAAAGCTTTTCCACCAAAAAGAAAACTTGGTCGTAAGCTAGAAGACGCAGTTAAATTTTCTAGTTCTTTTATAAACACTTATGAATCTTATGTACATGAAAAGTCTACAATGTTAAAAAGTGTACGTGCAAAATGGTGTGAGACTGATTTTGTAGACCAATATATCGAGAAAAACCAAATGTTATACCACAAAAACTTTAACACAGATGAAACGGAATATTTTGGATATTTCATGATGAACAATGTCATGTAGGATATGAAAAAACCATACAAATCTATTGCTGAACATATTTGGTTTCCACGAATGCGGCAATTTGTTAAATGTTACATAAAACATTGCGTCAATTGTGCCGAGAAGAAAACGAGGACTGGGCCGTTACAGGGATTCGTGCATCCAGTCGAAATTCCCAAAGAACCGTTTCACACATTGCACTTAGATTGCTTAGGACCATTGCCCGTGTCATCCGAGTGCTATAAGCACATTTTGTTTATAGTGGATGCTTTTACCAAATATTGCTTTATCATGCCTATGAAAACCGTAACTACAGCTGAATCTCGTGAGAAGTTACAACATGTCTTATCGCTATTTGGACCACCCAGACGAATAGTAATGGATACTTATTTTAAAAATAAAACATTTTTAAAATATCTGGATCAATGGAACATCGAGTATCATTTTGTTATTCCATATGTACATAGAGAAAACGGACAATAAGTTGATATCGGAACTATTAGAAACTTGTTAAGGATCGAAACTAAAGTGAAATCAAAATGGCCGAGTGGATTATGGAAAATTCAACTTGTTCTTAACACAACTATTCAGAAGTCAATAAACAATGGTCTTTAAGCGTTGATCTCAAAGAGATTTTAGAGTTTTTGGAGTCAGATAGTGACTCGGAAGTAAATGATGGAGAGTAAACTTTGTTACTGTCTCGTAGTGATTATGTCAGTTATTTTGGTCTCTACTCCGTTAGTGATAGAGCCAGGTGTGAAGCTGTGGTGTTCACAAATATAATTTGACTTTAATTATTTAATTTGTCTGTTTTATTGGTCTTTGTCTCGGAAGTAGCAAAGCCAGGTGTGAAGCTGTGGTCTTCACAAATATTATTTGACTTTATTTGTTTACTTATTTATTTTTTTGTTTTATTGATATTTGTATCGGAAGTATCAAATACATGGTCTTTACCAATGTCGTGGAATGGAAGTCTCTACTTCCCAAGTTGATATGTGCTGGTGAGGTACGTAATCGTATTTTTGCAGGTCTGGCCGATAAGTAGTGAGACGTCGAGAGCGACGCCTCTGTCAGTATGGCCGTGCTAGAAATCACCCGAACAAGAATTAAAATTATTTATCATTTGAATCTATTTGTTTACAAAAGCCGCTGCCGGTCAAAGGGATTATTGAATGGTTGAGGCCCTAAAAATATTTGTATGGGTCGGCATTCTGATAATCTCGGTGCTCGGGTTTACATGCCGCCTATTTAGTATTTTTGTTGTATTTTAAATTAAAAGAAATATATGTTATAGACGAAAAATCGAATTTATTTTCATAGTGTTTCTAACAGTATTTATGTTTTCTGGTAAACACTACTCCTGTAGTTCTAGCTACGGAAAATTGAAAACCAGTTTGTTGGGACCAAAGTCTTCAGTTCTAAAATAAATTTCTGAATAAGACATACTATAATTTCGGCGAAGAGTCTTGCTTTTAAGATTATCTTTAATTTTTCCAAGATATTGTCTACTGCTATAAGAAATAAAGTAGGGCTGAAAACTGAGCCCTGTGGGATTCCGTTTTCTAGAACGTGTATATTAGATAGCTCGTTATCCACTTTAAAAGTTCTATTTACAAGGAAGTTTCTTATGAAACTTGGACAAGTCACTTTGATATTCCATTTTAGAAGAGTTGTCAGGATATTGTTAGACCAGCAGGTATTAAAGGCATTTTTTAAATCAAAGAAAATCCCAATACAGCAAATGGTTAATTTATTTCACTTTCTAGGTGAGCTATATTGTCGAGACTGAGCGGTTTGGTAAAAACCCGTTTTGTTCTTTAAGGAGAAGAACAAAATATTATAAAAAACTAAAAACAGTTTAACAAGCTAATAATTTATGACAGGTATTTCATGATTTGGTTGCAAAAAATAATAATAAATAGTAAAATTAAAGCAAAACGGTTTATATTTTATCGATTTGCTGTATAATAGTCTAAGTCAATATTTTTTTACATTAAAACAGTTTTTTTAATGAAAAAAAGTTAAAAATACATATAGAACTTTTAATTTTGACAAAAATTTACAATTTTTATAAAACGTGTACGAAGTTTTGATCGTTGCAAAATTGCTTCTATTTGCCAAACGAATCAAACATAAATGCAGCGATACATGGAAAAGTGTATGTTTACATGTTTTAAGTAATATTGATTTTTTTGTCACTAAACGGTAATTAACTATTTTGCATGCTATTTTTTTATTTTTAAACATACCTGATATTTACTCCTAAATTTACTTAATAAATTAAACAGGATAAATCTGAAAACGATGCTTTCTTTTTAATCAGTCTGTAAATGTAATTCTTTTTACTTTTAACCATTTACCGTTTTTTATAAAAAAAAACGAGATCTCGCTTTATCAAAGATCCCATGTAACTTCAAAAACACGTGTTCTTTTATTCAGATTTTGTCGAGATCTTTATTAACCCTTGCTTCAAAGTAAATCCACACAATGGGTCAATATCTTCTTCTCAACAACAAAAAAAAATAAAGGAATTGTGAATAACGTTGAGTAGTATGAATACATTTTCGCAATGATATGGGAATATAATAAATTTTTATATTTATTTCAACCAATTCCAATCTTTTCGTAAAATAATAATAAAAAACTCTTCGTTTTAACTCTTCGCTGACTAGCATATCGTCATTGAGGTTAAAAAAGCAACTTTTTAAATAAATAGTGAAAGTTTTGTTAAAACGAAGAGTTTTTTATTATTCTTAATAAGATACGCTTTATGTATGTTTAGTGATTAAAATGTTAGACGAAAATTTGTTTATAAAGGTTCCATATCCAACATGTATTAAAACAATTCAAATCCTTGCATTTTAGATATATGTGCTTGAAAAGTGATACTCCCTCTTTATTTTCAACACTTTACATTCGACAAAAGCCCCAGTTTCATTGTTTCAGCACGTGTTTATTGTTTACGATAGAAATGTTAGTTGTTTTGATGGTATTTGATATCGTAGAGAGTGTCGTATTTTATTGTCTCTTCCCAAACATTATCAGCAATATCAATATAAGTTTTATACTAGATTTTGAAAGTTTAAAGCTCAGAATATTCTAAACGTCGAGAGGCTACCCACCCTATGACAATATACAGTTATTTTTCTATAGGTATTAAAACAGTCGTAAGATAATCCAAATTCCCAATATTCATAAATTGTTCAAACTTTTTATCATACCTAATGAAGAAGGTATCCATATTTATTAAGAATAATAAAAAACTTCCAAGTTTATTTAAAAATATTAGGTTTTAAATTACAATGACGGCCGTTTCACTAAGATTAGTATCGTCAGAATGACATATTTAAGTTAAATTTTGTTTGTTTGTAGCTAGGTACCTGATGTTTAGGTAGTATTAAAGCTTGATCAAGTATGAAAGTAATGAGATATTACAATATTAAATTCAGAACAATAAACAACTAAAAGGTTGAATTAACTTCCACTATTTATTCTATAAATACTTTAAATTCAATGACAGCCGTTTCGCTATCGGAATAGCATCGTCAGATTGACATATTGAACTGACGATGCTATTCCGATAGCGAAACGGCTGTCATTGAATTTAAAGTATTTATAGAATAAATAGTGGAAGTTAATTCAACCTTTTAGTTGTTTATTGTTCTGAATAAGATGAACTTTCACACAGTAAGGGTTAGTACCATAAATTACAATATTAAAGCCTAGATGTTATTAGCCCTAAGGGATTATCCTGGATGTATTTCCCTCTAAGATCAGTATAATTGTGCAATGATATAGAAAAACTAGGAAAAAATTATATCAGGCTGATCTTTAAAATAACTTAATATATTTGTTTTTTACAATGAAGAAATAACTTTTGGATTGCCCATAAGAAATGTTGAGATAATTCCTCCCTTCTTAAATTCAACTACGATGCTTAGCGAGGAAGTTGAATGTTGGCTAAGTCTACTGGTTTGTTTTCATGGTGGTTTTTTCTTAGGATTCGTTTGACTATTAGAAAGCCGCTTGAAATGAGTAAAAGACAATATAAAACGATGGTCCATGAACTTGGTATATGGTGTAATTTTGAAAATGTTATGTCTGGATCGTTTTTGGTTAATTTCAGTTTTATGTCTAGAAGGTTATCTAGATTAAATTCTTCTATGTGTAATTTGGTAGTTGTTTTGAAATTATTCAGTTGTTCTGTTTGTAATTCTGGTTGGCTTGGAATGATGGTACTATTTGGGTTAACGATTTTTATTTGATTGTTGTCGATTGAACATCCCTCTGGAATGTAAAAAAGATAAGTTCCTACTATCTTAATGGTTTCTATTTGGTTTTTGCAGTTTAGTGTAATGGTTTCTTTTAGTGGAAATACTGCGATCTATTGGTTGGTGTTGTGTAATCTGCTGAAGATGTGATTTGAAGAAATTATTTGTGTTCTCTTGCAGCGGGAGGTGTTTCTTGTATTAAGTAGCTCAACTTCGCATGGATTTTCGGCTCTACTATCGTGAAGTTCTATTTCTTTGCATAGGTATAGTGTAGACTGATATAGCTCAGTTGAAATTTTCATTAAGTGTTATTGGAATTTTTAAAATATAAGTTATTCGTTTATTAAAAATATAGCTTTCAATTTTGATTAATTTTTCAAATAAGGCAATGTTTTCTAGTCTTACTTCAAGAGGTAGTTGACCATTCTTTATAAGGTTTTCTATTAATTTTAATTCGTTAAGGAGATTACTCGGATCTATTATACTTGTATGAATAGTTTGTAATTTAGAGAAAGCTATAGAATTTTCAATGTCTTGAAGAATTGATATAATAACTTCAAACATATTAATTATTTCGTTAATTGTATTTTCAATTATCAATACATTTTCTCTGTTAGCATTTCCTTCAATCATTGCAGAAATTTGGTTTAATTTTGACGACATTGTTTTTTCATTATGACTGATTTGTTTTAAAGTGGATTTAAATTTGTTTATTAATAATATTAATAAATAATTTTGAGTTTTTATGTTTTTGCTAAGATTCTGTTGATTTTCTTGTAATTATTTAATTAGTTGTTCGTATCTTTCGCCATCACTTGTATCAAGATTACCGGTTATGGCTTTAAAAACTGATCCCAATCCGTTAATGATACCTCTTTTTGGTCTCTGAGCACGGGGTAATATTTCATTTAATTTATTTTCAACTTTTTGTTCTACAAATTCTAAAATTTTATCTGTCTTGACAGATAAAGTTTAAAATGTTTGGATCGAAGGTTTAATTTACTTACTTCGTCAATAATTGGGTTTAGGTCACAGTAATGTATAAGTTTGAAATAGTTTGTTGTGATTTTAACAGTTTCTAGTTGTATTGGTAATAATCCAAAATTATTTTCCATATTTTTTAGTGAAATTTTGTCGTGCCCATAGGAGTATAAAAATTGTTACGAATTTGAGCATATCCGCCTTAACTATAAGAATGCACCAATTGATTATTGCAAAGTTGAACGATATTGTTCCAACTTCCGTTGTTTCGTCCGTAATAGGGTATCGGTGGTCTTCGATAGATGGGTTTTCTTAATTTTTGGAGAGCCACTCCACTTCTTACACCTCCACGCACGAATCACAACACAAAAAAAATCGGTATATCCGGTTAATTGTTGAAACAAACTTGAGCCCGTTCGATAATCCGGATATCCTACTGACTGCGCCAAACAACTTTTGGATTGCCCAAAATACGTTTTTAAAAATTATATTTACTTAAATTTACAAAGTTTTATTAATACAAAAATATTTAGTTTCTGACAAGAACTCAGATGAGAATGAATAAAAGTATTTTTATAACTTATTCTGTTAAACAATGAAATATGAAACGCTGAGTCGTTGTTTCTATGATGTCCATATGAAATGTTGAGATAATTTACGTCTTATCTATGTATAAAATGTAAACACAATCAAAGTAAACAGTTTAATAGTGGAGTACTTCCATGATTTATTTGTTCATTAACAACTTTAAATTGTGGAGGTAAGGGATAGTACAATAAATTTAACTATCTTATAATTCTCATTATGTAATGATTATCTGCTCTATCTATAATCTATGACATAATTCAAAATTTCTGTCTAATCTATAATACTTTCTAATTATTTATTGTTTTAGTACATGGATGATTACTTCAACATTTGGGAAGAACTCTACCAAGGTATCCCATTGATATTGAAATTGATATATTATCCTTTGTCGTATAAAACTATTCTTGGGTATAAAATACCCACAGAAATAATCGATATTTCAAATATTCCTACAAAAATATAAATTTATTTTTGAAAAGCTTTCATATGACGAGTATAAATAGAATGTATGTGAAAATATCAAATTTGTCTTACGTTTAGGATTACAGCTTGAATACACGAAGCTCTATTGTTATATTTGTGAATCGAACCACGAAGACAGAAAAAATAACATTATGTTAAAAATGTCTGGCTCACAATAAAATATTTTACCCCAATGGAGGTTTGTGCCCGTATATATAAAAGCTATAAAAACTTTATAAAGTAAATGAATCGAAAATGTAGTTCTTTTTTATTGCAAATGACCTTACTTTTAAAATAACCCTCCTTTATCCCAAAAAGATGTATGGTATTATTTGTACAATTTTTAATTTATCGTTGAACAGATAAACCCTTGGCTAATTATTCCATATAAAATATATCCATTCTTTATTTTAATTGCTTGACGCGCGTTTCGATAACCAAGCTTTTGTCAGGCAATTAAAAGTTAATGTTAATATCAATGGAAGAGAATTATAAATATTAATAACTTAACAAACTGTTGTATTAGAATATCAAAATCTTTTTTCGTGCTCTACGTGTAACTTTATGAAAGATCGAAAAAGGTTAAGTTTGTTATTGAAAGAGCACCTTTTTGCGAACGAGGGGGTGACTTCCAAAAGTTTACAAAGTATAACACGAAAGTGGCGTCGAGCTGTCCCAAATCTTGTAGACATAAAATGATGTAGACGATGTTTGACATAACATCATCTGAAAGAAAAGGGGTTTAA
This sequence comes from Ophraella communa, assembly GCA_035357415.1. Classification (NCBI taxonomy): domain Eukaryota; kingdom Metazoa; phylum Arthropoda; class Insecta; order Coleoptera; family Chrysomelidae; genus Ophraella; species Ophraella communa. The sequence goes on from CM068993.1 coordinate 32,428,359, forward strand.
AAACAACAACTCTCAAATACTGTTTGAAAATCAAACGTAGGTAGAGAAAGATTTTATCTTTAAAGCAGAATAGTAAAGTACCTATATGAAAAATTTATTTAATAAGCTCTTACTAAAAAAGTTATTTAAATATGAAATAATTAACTCTTTTTAATTAATTGGTTAACCAGTAAAAACAAATAACAAAATAATAATTTTTTGTTGAAAACGAGGTCTTGTTCATGAACTCCGTAAACACTTTAATGATTTGGGGCACTGAAATAAACACATGGAAAATAAAATCCACAATTGGTTTTATTTACTTAGACATCGTAAAGTGTGTTTTGGCCCCCAAAAAAGTGATTGCTTTATTACAACAATAGAATTAATGATAATTTTCCTAATATTGGTTTTTGAAAGAATTTCTGTTTGTAGGAAAATATGGCAAATCAAATAAAAATACTAGAATAAGCCACTAATTAAGAAATAATTACGTTCTTTAGTAATTAAATAAAAAAACATAACAGCTACCACAAGAATGGGCAATCATATGAACAAATTATAAGAAAGGGGACAGAGTAATTTTGAAAGAAGGGCATTGCTAAATATAATTTACAAAATTTTACCACAATGTATCAAAGGAAAACTTAAAAATTAAGTACCTATAGAACATTATAAGAGAATTTTCAGGTCGCACCCTTAGAGTTATAGAGACTCAACAAGGAATCGAAAATTTTTTGGTAAGCGTGGCATAAACATGCACAAGTCTATCAATCTTGTAGAAATAGAAATATTCGACTAAATTTTGAAAATATTATGAAATTGTCATTTTTAAATCAAAATTTAGTTATTTACCTAGATCATTTTAAATAAATAAATAAAACTATAATATTTGAAATATCAAAAATTTCGAATTGGGTCAGTATAATTATTCTAAAGGTGCGAGGTGTATTTAGTGATATAGATTGAATATTCGTACTAAGATAATTTTGGACAGAAAGCTATAAACTAACTAATTTACCAAACTTTTTGATGTTCATTGTCTCTTAGGATGCTGAAATTTTCTCTAATTATATAATCCAAGCAGTCAAATTCTAGAAAGTGCATTAAAAAGGGAATTCTAAGTATATAGTTTTAATGTCAATGTTTAAAGAATATATTATTATGTTATAATATAACCGATAAAATTTTCACTTATAACATCACAAGAGCTTAAATTATTTCCAGAAATGTTTTCAGGGCATGAATATTTTGAAAATTATAGAAGATGATTTAAATTCCTGTGATATTATAAGTGAAAAATTAAAAACAATTCACTAGAAACTGTCACTATTGTTTAATGCGAAAATTATATTTATAGAAGGCATACATTTAAAAAATTATACAATGTAGTTAATTTTTTAATCAATATAGTAAAGAATAACTTTACTTTTTAAGTTTATTTTGTGTATTTGCATGATCTACTTTTTAACTTTTATAGTTTAAAACAGTATTTAATCGGATATCTTTCCGCAAGATTACTAAAATTAAAATTTATGATGCCTTCTCCTACTATCCTCATTAAAATTTCACAAAAGTTTTAATACGTTTTCAATGCGTCTGCCTTTCAGAAATTAACCATTTTGCATTTTCGGGATTATTTTATAATAAAGCTAAAAAGTAGATAAGCCCATTTGGTTCAAATTTCTTAAACATAATCAAGCTAATGTTTACCAAACAGTTGTAGATCGATATTCAAGAAAACGGGCTTTCCCAATCATTTTAATTACTTCCTTCTGGGGAACAAAAACTCGCGACTCTAAAAAACAAATTAACTGAAAAATCTGAAGAAGTAAATTTTATCGGTATTGCTGTATTGATGAATTAGGTCTAATTAGTATTCCAAAGCAGTCTTCGATTTTGAACTTTTTGCGAGGATTTCCGAAATTTTATGCAGGAGCAGGAAGCAAAAGGTAAGTGGGGTAGTCATTTAAAAAATTTAAGAATATCCATTATTTTCATACTGTCCAGGCATCAGCCCACTACATTAATTCATTCATAAATAAATATTAATTTTCATAAAAAACTTAAGGCGCAAAAGTCCGCGAATCTTTGATTCCAACAAAAGCTGCCTATAATAAAGCATATGAAGATGCATTTATTTTTAAATTTTAATAAGATTTCATATTGTCCCGTGGTAAATATAGGTGTTTTATGACATAATGTTTAATACCTTTTCAATAAAAAAATCAATATCCACAATTGTTGAAGTGGCTATTTGTTCTAGTAAAAATAAGTCAAGTCAAGTCTTCTTGACTAGCTTGGATGTGGTGGCTTTTCTTCGTCACCAGCTAAATGGAAGGAACCACATTAAAAATTCCCTAGCTATAAGGTGGAACAGTATAAGCCGAGAAATGCAAGGTTAGAGAGTAGTCTAAGTGCTATATATGTGATTTTCGAGGCACCTGACGAACTTCGTTTTTAATACGCAATCAGATATGAACCAAAAACTTTAAAAACCGGCTAAAGTGTCTTAACAAATTTTTAGCATTATAAAGCAGCAACTAGCGTGCTTGAAGGCTTGTTGAAGAAAACCTAGCCTAAAAGATTTGTAGAAGAATCGTCTGGAAAAGCTAAGTACTTTTCCAAAATGGAAAGATGTAATAATTATTCAAATTGGAAAGTTAGAACTGTTGTTTTTGCAAAATACACAAAGAAAAGGCAGAACACATATGATGCGACTGCATGGCATTGTTCTGCAAACAGGTCAAGTTCTTGGGGTTGCTCTGGGTTTGGTATTTTCGAAACTAATCAGTGAAGTACAAAGATCAAATAGATTTTAGGAGAAACTCGATGGATCGGCCATGAAAAACATTTAAAGAGTTTTTTTTTTCTTCAAATGGAGCTAAGAATGTTGCGACCATCCGTCCTGTTAACGAATGGGTAAAGTTTATTTTGAAGTTCATTTTTCCAAGTAATTTATTTTTAACTTTTTTTAATAATAAATAATATAATAATAAGGAAATAAAAACCGATTAAGGACAACTGCATATAAGTATCAAAATAAAATGAATTTATATTCTTCGAAGCAGCATGATATAACTAATATATTAAAATCAATGAAATACTCTACTTCTTATAAGTAAATATATCCACAACAAACCTTTAACATTCCTGCAAGTTAGAGCCACGTTTAGGAGTCATTTAAATGCATGGTTAAACAGGGAAGTCATTAGCGACCCATTTAATTTCATATTCCTTCTAATGATAATGGAAGAAACGAGAGTTCGAGCTCGCGCTTGTATGCAGAGAGAGAAAATGAATGCTACGGAAAAATTAGTTAAAACTCGATGCAAGGCACATTAGGCTGTAGTATTGTTAATGTGACAAAGAATTTGTAATAATAAAATAAAATTCAATGCATTTTAAAACAGTACATTCAAAAGCGTAAAATAATGATGTTTGTGATAAAGGAATATTTTGATAAAACTTTTAGGAAGATGATTATTAAATTGATTGTACTAACCCTTACTTTTTGGAAGTGTTTCCAATAAAATTTCAAAAATAATATCTTCGGCAACATCAGCATTAATATCATTTAAAACACAAAATAATGTTGGTACAAAATTGTTAAATGTAAAAACAAAATTAACTAAATTAAAAAAATCTGGTATTTACAAAATTAATTGTCCAAAGTGTAATGGTCAAACACAAAGAAATTTTGAAGTAAGATTTAACGAACATTTAAGAGCATATAGATTAAAACAACCAGATAAGTCGAACTATGCAAAACACCTACTTGAACATCCAACCTCACTCTTACACACCAATGACATCCAAATACTACACACTTGTAATAAAAAACAAAATTTAGATTTCCCTGAAGAACTTGAAATAAAAAGCAGATCCACAATTCAAAGTTGGTAATGAACAAATAAATCTGGGTTCTCCACTTTTAAAGTGTTTGCTTTGATTGAGTCTTCATTTTATACATAGATAAGACGTAATTGTAACACAAATATATTAAGTTATTGTAAAGATCAGCATGATATAGTTTTTTCCTGGTTTTTCTATATCATTGCACAGTTATACTGATCTTAAAGGGAAATACATTCAGGATAATCCCTTAAGGCTAATAACATCTAGGCTTTAATATTGTTATGTCTTATTACTTCTATACTTGGACCATCATTACGATCGTATGAACGAAAATAATGCTGTACCAAAAACACTTTTTTTCGTTGTTAAAACCATTTTTAAATCAAATTTAACTGCAGCATACTATTAATATATCAACTAATGACAATTAAGTCAAATATAACAAATCCATATTACATAAATAACTCCACAGCACTCTATTTCGGTACTGCTTATTTTGGCGGATACCGTATAAGAAGATATACAATAAAAAAATGTAACAACATACATTAAATGTTTAAATATTAGACAATACAAATAAAAAAATATTTAATTTACCTGATATAAGAACTACACACTGATTCTGTTTATTAACAAACCTCTACGCTTCTTATCATATTCATCCCCTAATAACCGCTTCATCATAATATTATTTTTTATGACCCCACCCTCTACTGGTTACCAAGAATAAAACTTATTTTGTACTGTATGCGGACTTTTAGAATAAAAAATGGTTTTAAAACTAAATAGTGGCATATTTAAATTTCGTACCGAGAGAAAAAAAAAATTGTTTATAAAGTACTGCAATCTGTTGTTCATTTTTTTGTTCTTGTCCAGACAGTTTTTTCTGTCTGCAATTGATACTTTTTAATAGAATATTTAGAGCTACCAAAAAATCAGAGAATTAACTTTGCAGTATCATTAAGTATAAAAAGATTTCTATAGCGCCCATTACTAATTTCCTAAAGGGATTAATGGTGTACAATACGTCAGAGCTAATGAACTTACTAACCCCTAGCCGAGGCATTTTTCTGTTATAACAGTAGCGGTGAATAAGCCTTCTTTATTTAATAATAGTAACACATATTATCGTATATTAGATTTTTTTATTTGAATATCTTTTCTATTAAATTAGGCAAAATTAAAGGCAGTTGGTTTTATTAATCATTAAATTTCAAATTAAATATTTTTCATTAGAAATTATTTAGCTTTTATTACACCCTCAAAAAAAATTCCTGAAATAATAAATAAGTGAAATTTTCCGCAAGGAACTAATTTATTACTGGATATATTTGCTTCCTACCAATAAGTTTCACTGCAATTGTAGTGTTATTGTAAAAAACGTGTACTTTAAAACAAATTATTACTGTAACGTTCTTTCAACAATTTCTGTAGAAATACTAAAACTGCAATTAGATAGATTGTTTCATGTTTCAGTGATCTTTATTTATAAGTTACAAGTTCATACAAGTGGTGTTTAAACATTGTGTGTCACTACGAGGGTGGTGAGTCTAATAAATTCTGTTGCAATGAACAGGCAAAATTCATGGGTTTTCAGAAGGGTCGAAATGAGATGCCGGTTAATGCTTTTGAGGCAAATTAAAAAGTTTCTGCGTGGTTAAAAGCATGAAATCAGCACGTTTTATCAAGGAAAAAGGTAAAGGAGATTCAGGATATATCAATAGACGTAGAAAATGGCTAAAGTATGTACATTTAATCAATTAGATTTAGGTATGCGAATAAAAGGTTTCTTAAAACATCTTATGATAGTGTCTTCCAAATGAAATGTATTAACCTTTACTTTGTGGAAGTTCATTGTTAGTAGTTGTTAGTTAGTTGTTACCCTATTATATTTTTTTACATTTATTTTTTATTACATATGTAGGGGATTTTTTTAATGTCAGATAGAATTTTAATAATTGTCAAAAACGTGTTTTAAAATTAAAAATAAAGTTTTTGGAGAATAATCGTTAATTTCTTACGAATCAGCGTAATTGTCTTAGAAGTCACCTACATTCATCTCATGAAGAACATTAAATATAAAACATTTTAAAACAAAAATTCCACTTTTTATTTAAAACATTGAATTTTTTAACTTAATGACAGCTGTGACGCTAAAAGCTCACCGTCAAATTGAGGTATTAAAATTATATTTTGTTTTTTAAGGTAAAAAGTTTTATTTTTAATTATTAATTATTATTAATAGTTTACAACAATATACAGGGTGTCCCGAAAAGAATGGTCATAAATTATACCATAGTAATTAACGTATATTCGCGTATTTTGGATGCTCCCAACTTCTAACCAATCAATCATGCAAATAAAAATATTTTGTCGCAGAATACTGTAATGCAAATGCCCCTTTACAGTGTCAAACACTGAAGTGTCACAATTGTCGTTCAGGTCAGTATTTTACGTTATTTTATGTGTTAAACACGCTTTAAAGTGAAAAAATTAATTTTATATTCATTATATTCAAACAATCTAAAATAGTTTATATGGTGTAAAAGTATCAACTTTTTGGCAATTATTTGATAACTTTTCCATTTTTAAGAATCTCATAAATACTAATTTTTTGATTAAATTGATTGTACTAACCCTTACTTTTTGGAAGTCCATCTTATTAAGAATAATGAAAAACTCTTCGTTTTACCAAAACTTCCAATATTTATTTAAAAAATTGCTTTATTAACTTTAATGACAGCCGTTTCGCTAGACTTAGCATCGTCAGATTGACATATTGAAGTTACATTTTGTTTGTTTGTAGCTAGGTACCTGATGTTTATTAGGTAGTTATAAGGCTAGACCAAGTATGGAAGTAATAAGACATAACAATATTAAAGCCTAGATGTTATGAGCCCTAAGGGATTATCCTGGATGTACTTCCCTCTAAGATCAGTATAACTGTGCAATGATATAGAAAAACCAGGAAAAAACTATATCATGCTGATCTTTACAATAACTTAATATATTTGTGTTACAATTACGTCTTATCTATGTATAAAATGAAGACTCAATCAAAGCAAACACTTTAAAAGTGGAGAACTTCCCAGATTTATTTGTTCATTAACAACTTTAAATTGTAGATCTGCTAGATGTCTTTTTATTTCAAGTTCTTCAAGGAAATCTAAATTTTGTTTTTTATTACAAGTGTGTAGTATTTGGATGTCATTGATGTGTAAGAGTGAGGTTGGATGTTCAAGTAGGTGTTTTGCATAATTTGACTTATCTGGTTGTTTTAATCTATATGCTCTTAAATGTTCGTTAAATCTTACTTCAAAATTTCTTTGTGTTTGACCTATGTATACAGCATTACAGTTTGGACAATTAATTTTGTAAACACCAGATTTTTTTAATTTAGGTAATTTTGTTTTTACATTTAACAATTTTGTACCAATATTATTTTGTGTTTTAAATGATATTAATGCTGATGTTGCCGAAGATATTATTTTTGAAATTTTATTGGAAATAAATAATAATTGACTTATTTAATGTATGCATTAGTCAAAATTATTTTACTATTGATAACAAAGTATATATTCAAAATAAGGGTCTTCCAATGGGAAGTCCCATTTCTCCAATTTTAGCAAATATTTTTATGGATAATTTAGAAAACATAATATTTAATTCTAGTTATAAAAACAATATTGTATTTTGGTATAGATATGTTGATGATGTGTTAGCGGGATTTGTAGGTAGCGAACGACAGTTAGATATATTTTTTAATTATATTAATACCTTAAAGTAAAATTAATTTTACTTTAGAAGTTGAAGAAAATAATTGAAAAAGTTAATAATTTACTAAATTATTCAATATACAGAAAACCAACACAAACAGATGTAACCATACCGTATAATTCAAATCATCCTATAACACATAAATTATCAGCTTATAATTCTATGATACATAGGGCATTTTCAATTCCAATGAACAAAATTAACTTTGATAAAGAAATTGATATCATAAAACAAATAGCTACATCTAATGGCTACCCAATTCATTTAATAAATACATTAATTAATAAGAAAGAACAGAAAGTGTCACTAAACCTAATATTTCCTAAACAAACTAAAGAAATTAAAAGTTATAAAAATATTACATATTGTGGAACTATTTCCAATAAAATTTCAAAAATAATATCTTCGGCAACATCAGCATTAATATCATTTACGTCACAAACTATGATGAACTGAAAGAAGGGTTTGGTAAGAAGTATATCATTCTTACTGACTTTTTACGCTAGAACCTCTTGATTATCTTTACCTTACGTGTAATTAGTTCCGTAACGCAATATTTTACAGGTAGCATCAATTTCTGCTAGAAATTCAGTCGCGTGCTTCTCTAGGCATAGCTGGACTTCTGTCCCTATTCCCAAGTCGGTTTTGATTGTAGTCGTTTACAATTTTCTTTATGTTGGGGTTTAATTTTTTATGACAGAAAATGTTTAGTTTCATATTTTATGGATGAGTCAGTCGTGAGACACAAAAAACGTTACACTCTTTTAACCAGTATAATTAAAATACGTCTATGAATAGTTATTTATGTACCAAGGACGAAAAACTGTCTATTATAGTCGAGCAAGCAGGCGAGACAATAGACAGTTTTCGCCGAGGTGCATATTACATTTTTTCGTCGTCCCCTACGCTTTTATGAAAGTAAGAACTCACCTATTTGCTACCCCCGGCTACGTCCCACTCTCCCAACTGCAGACTCGATCATAATTCAAATAAAATTATAAAAAATGTATTCTGATTTGAAGTGTAACAACTCTCTATTTAAATCATATTACTACAAAATTATCAATCTCGAAGATGGATATTGAAAGAACAGTTTGTGCAATTATTAATATTTATTCCTGCTGTCGAAGAAGATGCCAGAGACAAGTTTTGATTTTGGGTACTTGTTGATGCAACTTCAGATGCAGATGCTCCGGCATCACTATTTCTAAAACTTCCCTCTCGGAGTGCTTGACCAGTTAAAATACTTTTTGATACATTTATTTTATTGGGAAAATTATTCAATCGCCGCTCTCGAACAGTGCCGTACCATAGCAACCGCAGCGGACGAAAAGTGTTTGCGGACGAAAAGTGTTTGCGGACGAAAAGTACTTGCCTCCAATAATAGTCGATTTTTCGTCCGGAAATCAGTACGTAAAATGTAACTTTTCGTAGAGGTCGACGAAAAAACAAATTATATTCCTGTGGTAGGTAATCTTGTTGCCTAGCTCAGTAAAGTATTTCAGGATAAAACAAAGCGTTTGAAAACCAAAATAAATATCGACTAACAGCATTTCGAGTAGACAGAGTACGGATGTAATTGAAAAATTCTGGAAAATAAATAGAAGGTAATGCGCTAATATTTTCTCTGCGAGAATTACCTGACATGTAACAGCAGAGACAAACTGAAAATGTATTTGAAATGCACTTCCACCTGGATACTTTTTACGAGTTGAATACTTTTTATTTTGCATCATGAAAAATTATAGTATATTACATAGCAAATGTGCAAAATGAAATATTATGCCCGAGCCGCTTGGTGTACGACCCCAATATTTTTTATAATTATGATTTTTTTAATATTATTGAAAATATAATTAGTTAAAATCAAATAATCACCACTCTTAGGAAATAACATCAAAATTCTTTACTAGCTAAATGACTTTTTAGGAACATTTCATAGTTTGTATGTATTAAAGTTATTTATAGCCTAAAAATGAGTACTTTTTTATAAAAATTTATTTGTTTCATTTTAGATGACAAACTAACATGTAACATTAAAAAATGTGTAATTTAAAAGTCGTTTTGTAACAAGACGTTAAGTATAAAATATGTATTTTTTAAAGAAACTTTATTTCAAAACTTTATTAGGAGAAATAGCTAAGAACAATGATTTAAGAGATTTCTAGCATTAAGTTTCTTTTCTGACCGCTTCTGATGGAAATTTTTACGAAAATAAAGAATTTATGAGGCGATTCCTTAACTGAAACACCTCGTCTTCGTCTGATAACAAAAATGTAGTGGAATTGAAATATGCATTTCTCTATTATTTTCCCATTTTTATGTTACGTCAGCTAATTCAAGAATAATGTATCTTAGATACGGTATGGTTGGGTTCTTTCCATTTCAAATTTATGACAATTTTAGACCATATCTTTAAAAAATTATTAATGGGGTAGTTTGTTATGGATATTTTGATAAAAACAACTGAAATACATTTTACGAATTACAAATAGACTGCATAAGCTAATGTAATAGTGGATAAATAACAGTTATTCATTATGTAAAACTATATTAATTATGGTTATCTTAAAAGCAATCACATTAATTATACTAAGTAACATCCAAAAATCCAAACACCCACTTTAAATGATTGTAAATGATTGTTATTAAAATTCCTATTTTCCATAATTTTAAGTGTTTTGGAAGACAAACATTTTTTACTTAAGAAAGTTAAATTTTACTAAAATACTTAATTAGGTTATGCTTGATAATAAAAGGTTTATATATATGAACCCTGTTAAAGACGAAAATAACGTTAAAATTCCAAATTTTTCCCAACAAAATTGACTTGTTTTGGATTTCTTTGTATTACTTTAACCTTAATACTTTCCCAACCAGATTTATTTATGTTATACACTTTCTATCAAACAACAGAATTTTTTAAATAGAAGGTGGGAGTTTAGTTCAAACGTTTACTTCTATATTATTCTTTCTTGCTTCTTATTTATAGAAAATTATTTTTTTAAAATCATGTATTAAAGTTTAATTTTATGTCAGTATATTTATAAACAAAAAATTTAAAAAAAAATATAATCAATACACTTTTTTTAACACCTGTATTCAAATATTTGTGACGTGACCAATATTGGTACTTACTGTATTTCACCAACAGGGTTTCGTTAAAATTCTTAGCACGAGATCAATTCGTTTACTTGACTTTGACTAAGCGAATTGCTAAATATTTTCAGAAATCTCATATTTTATCAAGAAAGTTTGCTACTGCTTAATAAATAGCAATGAATTCAATTAGGGAAATGATGAATTTTAAAGTTTATTAGAAAATTTATCTCTTATATTCATTTTGTTTCATCATTCAAATGTTCTTAACGGATTTTAAGTTTCAGTTTAATATTAATTTTCCGTTATTAATTGTTGAACAATACTTATAAAACATTGGGCTGAGTTGAAATTGAGCCTATTTAATTATCAAATTATTGTGTCACATTTAAAGTGAAGGTCCTTTTCAAAAGTGTTCCCTAGTGTAAATTTCTTATGAATAAATTATTCAGCCTGGATTCCTTTATGGGTACCAATTTAATTTTTATATGAGATATTCAAAGCTTTTACTATAAGGAAAAATTTATTAAAATCTTTTGTCAGTTCTTTTTAAGACGCTTTTCTAACAGTTTCCCATTATTTCCCATTTTTAAGTTAAGAAAAAAACCTCAAGCAACAGTGAAGCTTTAAATCGAATGTTGAGATTGCTATAAAATGCATATTATCAGATAATTAGAATAAATTTGTTCCCCTATACATGTACTGAAAGTACAGTTTCAGATTTTATTTTATTTTTTAGATATACTATCTTATACAGCCGTAGTGTTAACCCTGTTGTAGCTACATCCTGATTAATTTGCTTTCCAGTCACGTTTGCCGGATTTAAGTGCATCCGATATTTTGTAAACTAATGGATTTTGAAATGCTGTTATTTTAAATTGCTACTTAAAGAACGAAAGTACGATGAACACACTCTGCTCATGAATAGAATATCATTTAAAGTTAAATTTCGCAAAATTTAGAAGTATGAAAGTTAAGATGTAGATGCTGAAAGTTTTCTTAGAAAATATTTTCTTTATGACTGGTTTCTCTATTTCCCAAATCTGCAAGAATATCTGGAAACTTTACCTAGATCTGCGAAATAAATTTATAGTCTGTGATCTGCATAATATTATCTCACATAAAAAATTTGGGGCCATACCTTATTTAGACTATGCCATTTCTTAAACTAACCAATAGTTTCGAAAATTTAAAATTTTTTAGTTATTTAGTATAATAATAGTATTGTTTGATTTTTGCCATTGTGTATTTCTGGCGTATTAGAATAGGCGACCTTCTGTATAATTTATTTATTTTAATTAATTTCACTTATACAAAACTAAAAGCTGTCAATATATTAAGATAAATAACTAAGAGTTAAAACTTTAAGAAATAAAACTTACCTAAATAATTTATAATAAAAGGATATCTTAATAAGTTTCATCGAATCAGCAGTTACTTTTTCTTTATTACATCTAAAGTTTTCAATTTTATAATTTTCACAAACAAACATTCAAATAAACAAAGAAAAGAATGTACTTGACAAACTTATCTTGGACAGGATCCATATTTTGTTATTTTATCACAATCAAATATTTCCAATTCATAATAAGTGCAAATTCATATAACAATTCACTATTGACCTAGTTTTCTTTTCAAAATCAAATTTATAATCTAAAACAATAAAAAAGGAAATAAAAATCAAAACTATCAATAGTTTTCATATGTTTAATAAATAAACATGTAATTTTATGTAGTTAAGTATTTAAATTAGTATTATAAAAAGGAAGTACTTACAAAAGTATAAGCAGACCAATTGTAGTCTTCGATATTGAACAAATAAGTATTCCAATAGATCATGAGTACCTAAAAAAATCACAAGAACAATTAAAAACATGTAATAAATATAGTGAAATATAGTGAACTAATCCTCATATCTAAAATGCTGGACTTGCTGGAATCAAACAAACTTATGATAGAACACTTAGATAGTTTTTAGAGTTTAAAATAGTAGTTATCGGTTAAAATAGGACTAGTTTAATGGATTTATAGTAATTTTAAGTACAATTGATAGTTTTAATTCAAATTTTGAAAGTCTAGAATAAATTGACAGCTCAAGAAATTTGTCTATTTCAAATCCAAAATTTCATAGGAAGAAGTCAATTAAAAATTATATAAATGGATTTTTAGTAAATATAAGAATAAGATCTCACTGTAAGTTATCAAAGATAATATTAGAATTGTAAATTTAATACCTTGATATTCGAAAAATTTGGTTAACTTTTGGAAATAACGAACAATTGAATTCCGTTTTTTATGTCATATTTGTCATTTCCCTGGAAGCCTATAAAAAGGCCAAGAAATCGATGATTCACTCTCTTATGATCCTGGTAGCAGCTCCATTAACATCGTATGTATTAATTAATTACTAAAAAAAATTTTGCATTAATCAAAATCAGTTCATGTTGAATTAATACATGTAATATCAAAAAAATACATGCATAAAAGTATTCTAACATTATTAAATTACTTACCAAAGTAATAAATAGGACAAAACAAAGACGGATTCCAATAGAATTTATGAGATTAAATTCAAGCGTCATTGATACATCGAAAGAGTGGTAGACATCTTGTCTTTTTGGGTATGCTGTTCCATTTCCGAGAGTAAACGAAGTTGAAGCCGATCTCAGTGTTCGTTACGTTGCGCATGACGACGCAAGACTCTGTGATACAAGGTACGTCCGATAGTTAAGGATTTATATTTTTATTTTTATTTTGTTGTTATTGTAAATTGATTTTTTGTATATCATCTCCATTTCCATCATATCAGGATATTCATAAATTTCATTGTAATAAGCATATGGAAACCAATCCATAGTGTTTTTATTTTATTTGTATGAGTTCTTTGAGAAACATATGTTATTAAATTCATTGTGTTATAATATTTAAATATTTATTTTAATTTGAATCCTACCCAAGATAAGAGTCAGATTGTAAATTTCAATTTTAAATTAAGTAGACTGAGCTAGTTTAAAATTTTGATAAGGCGCCCAACCATAGAGAAATACAAAAGAAAAAGTAAACTTTATATAAAATTAAATAATATTCAATTATAAAACTCAACTAAAACATCAGATAAAACATATAAGAATTGTGAATAATATTATTAAAACTACAAAATAAGCCAATTTAATAAGTATAAAATCATATAGAACATTATATCAGTACAAATTATTAAAATCTAAGAAAGATTATAAAATAACAAAATCAAAATAAGTGCATCATAATAAATTGATAGAACCAACAAGGGATAATTGATAAATTAAAGGAAACAAATAAAATTTAAAAATCAGCCCAAATAAATCATATCAATATTTAATAATGCCTTTTGATCTGGTTTTACAATATTTTTGGCTATCTTATTTATAGGTAGTTTTTTTCCCAGGCTCTTGGGCTTATGGATATTCTCCTGTTTCTTTCTACGATGTGTCCAGAAACTCAGTTCCCTGTAAGCGCTCATACAGGTTTTCTTTTGATTATTGATAGAAGTCTTCTGGGTCATTGGCTGTTTCGGTTTCTTTTTTGCACCGTCTGCAAGTAAGTTCTTCGTTATAAAGCCCTAATTTAAGCAGGTGTTCTGCTTTTCGTGAGTAATCCTGCAGTGATTCGTAGTTTATAACTGTTCATTATGAGCAGTTCTTTTGCAACTTTTTCGGATGGTTCTTTGATGAATTCCTTCCCATGTCTGGGCGTGTTCATCCAATGAATTTTATGTTTCTTTCTAACCCACCTTGATAGAGCATGGCAGCGCGATAAAAAAATAATTCCAAATATGCTTGAGCGCACTAAATGAATACTCAATTCATGATTTGTAGACCATAATTAAACTACTTTTGTAAAAATTTCGGAAGAAGAAGTAGCTCTTGTAAATAATTACCGAAAATAAATATTGGTTCGTGCACTGGCTGCACCATTAATGTTAACATTGTAAATAATAAATAAAATTAGGTAGTGTTAAATTTTCTCCCAATTTGAAAGCCTTAGTAATTATTGTTATACATTAATAAATAAATGATTTCTTGGATTTTTGCTTGATTGAGGAACATTAAGGCACGCACGGTGTCATAGTAACACAGAAAAATGAAAAAAAGGGTCACTTCGCATATTCTTGTCATTTTTTGACGTTTGTAGAAAGAATATATTTACTAAATACCCCCGATACAAGACTACTGAACGGTGCTGTTTTAAAAAATGTTTGTCATTTGATTGAAGCATTCAAAACCATCTTTCTTACCTCCAGGGACAGATAATTATGCCGTTATATAGATTTTAATTACTTAGTCTTTATATGAACGAGAAAATGCTTTCATTTTAAATGCATCGCTGTCGTATTTCTACTTTATTCACGGTGCTCTTTAAAGTGGAATCGATAAAAAACGAGCACGTTTTTAACTTGAATATACCTACAAAGCAGTTTCAAAACTGAGATATACTGCTAGTGACAATAAAGAGAAAATACATTTTTCATTATAGAATTTTGAAAAGATTGTGTCAGTGCTTTTAAGGTTAATAATCTAAGAGACAAGCTATTTATCAACCAAAGATTTTAAAACAAAGCCCCATCTAGATTCATTAAACTATTGTTTGGGAAGAAAAAAGCT
This sequence comes from Ophraella communa, assembly GCA_035357415.1. Classification (NCBI taxonomy): domain Eukaryota; kingdom Metazoa; phylum Arthropoda; class Insecta; order Coleoptera; family Chrysomelidae; genus Ophraella; species Ophraella communa. Next base: position 32,443,712 of record CM068993.1, read on the forward strand.
TGTATTGTTGCCACAATATATTTGAATAGGAGCTATGCTAATGGTGCTTTATGATGTATATTTAAATCAAAGATCAGAATCTGCCTGTAATACACAAAGACTTTTTAAAGAATAAAAGGGAAAATACGTGGTTGATTTAAGCAGTAACCAAATTTGTAGCTGACATTGTTGTTGTATATCATTTTTTTTAGTGAGTTATTGTACTGTCGCTTTTAGTTCATTACTATTAACATTTAATAGTTTAGCTTTTTTGTCGTATTTAAATATCTTTTAAAAGGTTGTTACTTACTTAAAAAATATTGACTAGTTAATAAACCTAGGTTGGTCTCTAAGTCTATAGAGGACAAAGAGATTGCAATGGCTGCCTTTCTGGATATCGAAGGAGCGTTTAACAATGTTACAACGAACTCATTGATAGAAGCAATGAGTAGACGGGGCACACCTCAAGTGATATGCAGATGGATAAGGGCAGCTCTAGAGAATAGGATTGTAATATCCTCACTAGGGAAAGCTATCATCAAAGCGAAAGCAGGTGGAGGTTGTCCACAAGGAGGAGTTCTGTTACCACTACTTTGGGCAACCCTAGTAGACGATCTCCTCAACGAATTATCCAAAAAAAACTTTCAGTGTCTAGGATATGCAGATGACATAGCGATTGTCATCAGAGGCAAATTTGCCGGGGTATTATCTGACAGAATGCAGATAGCCCTAAACACGGTTGAAAATTGGTGTAAGTGAGATAGACTAACAGTCAATGCTCAAAAAACACAAATTATCAACTTCACAAAAAAGACAACATTGGCGGGTCTAAAACCACTAACACTGGGGGGAATAGTGATTCCAGTTGTCAAAGAAATAAAATACCTAGGAGTATTCCTAGATCAAAAACTCTCATACAAAAAACCACGCAGAAAGCTATATTGTCCTTGGGCAGATGTAGACGAATGTGTGGAAAAAATTGGGGGCTCAACCCCAAAATGACCATATGGTTATATACAAGGGTTATTAGACCCATAATAACCTACGGGTCAGTGGTATGGTGGACAAAGACACAGCAAACAGGAGCAGTAAGGCTGTTAAGTAACATACAAAGGTTAGCTTGCCTGTGCGTTACGGGGTCCATAAAAACTACTCCTTTAGCTGCACTGGAAGCCTTGTTAAACATTCCACCACTACACATATATATACAGGGCGAAGCGAGAGCAGCCATGCACAGATTAATACATAATCAGCAGCACATAAGCCAATCGCATGGGGCTGATAATGGTAAGCTAATCGAGGAACTAAAAGCGGATAACATTTTGGGGCAACCCATTGACGCAAAAGTTACGAGATATAGCTTTGCAAACAGATTTAAAATAGTTATACCAGGTAGGGAAGACTGGGAAAAAGGTGTACCCGTAGAGGCAGAGTCAACCTGGTACACGGACGGCTCAAAGACGCCGTATGGCGTGGGAGCCGGCGTAGTCGGAAGGAAACAAGGGATAACATTCCCAGTAAGTCTATCCCAAAATGCCACGATTTTTCAAGCAGAAATCACGGCAATTCACTACTCTGTAGAAGAAATTAAAAGGCTGGATAGGACGTACCGTTCAATAGCCATCTTCACAGACAGTCAGGCGGTGCTAAGGGCACTAGATTCTGTAGAGGTCAATTCCAGGCTAGTATGGGACTGTATGCATGCTCTGAATACTCTGGGGGATCGTAGCAAGGTTACGGTAGCTTGGGTAACAGGGCATAGGCGTCTAAAAGGCAATGAAAAGGCAGATGAAATGGCTAAACTAGCCTTTTATTGGACCGGAACCTTTCTGCGGCATGGCAAAAAATATAATAAAAACGGCCATGAAAACATGGGTGGCACAAAAATCACGGGAATGGTGGTGGAATTCATCAGGACAAAGGCAAGCGAAACAGTTCATAATGGAACATTCGCAAAAGTTTACGTCAGACTTATTGAGTAAAGACAGGAAAACGGTCAAAACTGTAGTAAGTCTATTGACGGGTCACTGTAAGCTAAACAGGCATCTTAAGCTGATGGGGTTGACAGAGACGGATCTGTGCAGATTCTGTCACCTAGAAGAGGAACACCAGAGCACATCTTATGTCAGTGCGACGGTCTGGTAAATATGCGGTTCCTGACTTTAAGAGAAGAATATCCATTGGCAAGGGACTACATGAAGGTTACAGTCTCTGTAGTTTTTCGAGGACCACAATAGATCTGAAAAGGTCGCAGTGGAATAGACTTCTGGCCACCTCTTAAACATCTATCTATCTAATAAACCTTGGTCCATTCTTGTTCCATTGGATCCAAAATGATCCTTTTATCTTGAGCAAAATAGTAAAATAAATAGGAAAGTTAAATCATTTTTACAGAAAACGTCTACAGAGCTAACTTGAAATAATTCATACAGAAAAATTAAAAAAAGGGAGGAATCCTATAATTGACAGTTTCAATGACAGTTGAAAGAAAAGTAATGAAAGAAGCCAATTAAGAAGAGGAATAGTATTTTATGGATTAATCTAAGTTTTTTGTTTCTCTTCTAATAAATACTTTTTTATATAGTCAAACAATGACGTGATTAATAACTGAAAATAATTACTTAACCAATATGTAAAAAAGTAATATTAAAACTAACAAATCAATGTTTTTAGACAAAGTTATTTTAATTTATATTTTCCAAATGCAATATGGTAGGTATTACAAATAATATCACCTAGTCCAGGAGGAATCGGCGCATGAGTACTGAAAACTATTCCACCTCAATTCTTTTATGTGATTCTCTTCAAATTGCCCTCCAAATGATATAAATGCATGTTGCCATGGCGCGTGGTTTTAAGTATCGACGAAGTCGGTCGCCATCACGTTTTCTATTGAAGTGTAATTCAATGTCCGTTGGGGCATATAGCCCAGGGAGTAGTTGTTTTTTTATGGAAAACGGTCAAGTTTCTTTACCTTGGGAGCAGGTAGAAACAATTTTCTACTTTTAATTTTTACTTATAGTTTCGTTAATTTCTGGCTTTTCGTTGAGACAAAAATGAGGAAACATTGCTTTTGTATGTTATATTAATAGTCTGAGCGTATTTATTATTCATTCAATAACTTAAGCTGATAAAAGCACGATGAAACTTTTCGTTTTTAGGAGCAATTAAATATCTAATTACCTGAAATTTAATAATTTTCCAGGAGATATTTCCATCAGATGTTAAGAACGGCAAGAATTAGAAAGGCTTCCCAGTATCTCGTAAAATGAGAAGAATTCTCTGAGAAGTAAAGCCGATTATAACGAAGGATTTGAATTCCATTTCGTTTCTTAGAATGTACCAACTGAACAATTTCCGTGCTGTTCCTTTTAGTAAATTTTTTAAAGAAAAAAAATCAATTATAAAAGAAGTATAAGAAGAAAAAGCATCGGTTGTGAAAGCCGGTGTAATTTATTTTCTTAAACGGTTTTATTTAGCTCCTGTTTGTTTATGTACCTACCTATATCTGTTTGTTTGGATCAAATCTAGTAATTAAAATTTGTCGACTTTAGATCTGGCGAGAAAACAATTAAATTAATTTTGCTTTGTTATACACCGCATATACGTATCTGCCAAAATAAACAGTACCGAAACAGAGAGTGCTGTGGAGTTGATTATGTAATATGGATTTGTCATATTTGACTTAAATCTTGTAAGCTATCCATAACTCAAATGTGGGTTGAAACACAAAGGTTCAAAGGAAACTCAAAGTCTATCCCACAACTATTTATTAAACGTTGCAACTAGTTTCGGTCCTATAGGACCATCATCAGGCTGAAAGAATTACAAGAAAATAGAAAGAGGATCTTGAAAAGTACAATGTCAAGTTACAATACAATACAATTCCTTACAAATTGATAAAAATGACAAGTTGATAATACAGAGAATAGAAAAATTTTAACAATCAAATGTCAAACAATATTAAAAGAATAAACATTGATAATAATACTATGAAACTGCAAATATATTGTTTAAATAATAAAAAATCAAAAAATATAATAAGTTTAACAATGTTAAAGTTGAACTTACATTAATTCATATTATAAGAAATAGAAATTCATAAGTTTTAAAAATACCTATGGAAATTATAGCTAATACTGACAGAATGAAAGAGAGTCAAAAACTTTTCACAAAATAATCTAATACTAAAATGCTATTCAAGACAAAATAGTGAGAAAAATTCATTATCGAAAGTAATATAATAAGTAAACAAAACTTACCGTAAAATGTCATGAGATAAAAGAAAACACAGAAGATTAAAACGTAATTAGGAGGTAATAGTGAATTTATTATAACATCTCAATATATAGAGACCGATATGGAAAAAGTGGGAACAAAATAATGTTACTTTTAAGTCTAACTCCCGGAGGGAGAAATAGGGGATATAGTGGAATATATCAGGAAAAACTGAAATAGAGGAGAGAGTGAGAGAGTAATAGCAAATCCCAAAAATAAGAATTGCTTATACGATTTAATCGTAGTGAAATTAATGTTGTGAAGGAATTTTGAAAGAAAACTTCTAAAAGAAGTGAACATCTTACAGTTTAAAGTGAAAGTATTTGGAAGTAAAAGAGGATCCAAAAGTGGAAACTCATCATTCACATGTGGAAGGAAATTCTTAAAATGAACCTCCAACCAAGAAACTATTCCACAAAGAAATAGTAGAGGAATAATTAGAGTAAAAATCATAATTAAATTCCATTAAAATAATGGAATGCAGGAAATTTTCAAAAAATTTTTGAAAACTGTACTGAAATGGACAACACTGACCACTACCATTCAATACCAAAAGTCAACTAATCACAATACATATCATCTCAGACATAAAGCAGAAGTGCATGGAACTAAAGAAAAAAGAGAAAAGATACTTAAAACAAGTACTGTATCATAGAACTATGAAATTCAACATTAAATTGAAGTCTGTATGTCAAATTTTAAAAAAGGAAAAGACATTGACATTTGATTGTTAAAATTTTTCTATTCTCTGTATTATCAACTTGTCATTTTTATCAATTTGTAAGGAATTGTATTGTAACTTGACATTGTACTTTTCAAGATCCTCTTTCTATTTTCTTGTAATTCTTTCAGCCTGATGATGGTCCTATAGGACCGAAACTAGTTGCAACGTTTAATAAATAAATAAAGGAAATTACCAAAATCAGTGTCACAGGTTTTTATTACATAAAGTAATGTTTACAAGAACAGCGACTAGTTTCGGCCTACAAGCAGGCCATCATCAGGCTATAAAAAACAAATGTGTGAGGTAAAATTATGCAGAATTACAAGTTTTAACAGCAGACATACCTTAAATTAGTTATATAAAATGTTCAACAGATCATATGTTCGATCGGACCAACAAAATTTTATATTAAATATTAATTAATGAATGGGGTAAGTTAAACCAGTGACAAAGAGAAAAAAAAAATATATGTGACATAAAGATTATAAAATTAATGTATAAGGGAAATGATTATATTAAAAAGAGGTATGAAAATGATTCATTGGAAAATGAATCATTGAGGAATCAGTTAAGAATTTAAATATTTTATTCAAATGTATGTGGTGCCGTTGAATAAGTAAAGAAAAAAGTACTAATATATGGATAGAAAAATCAATGACTACCACTGTTATATGATAGAAACTTAAGGGTGGTAAAACATCGAAAAGAAGTAACCCCAAAATGAGATTAACAGGAGATACCAGTGACTCCGGTATCAGAGAAAGCCCTAAATGGACATCAGAATGAAAAGGTCGACAGATCATGAATATGATCGAAATTCTTAGTAAAAGATGAGTAAACATTGTGTAACAGTGTAAAAATTGTCCATCACACTGAAAAAACACACTAAAACTTTATAATTAAGCACTATCAAAGTAATAAACGCACACTATGAAAGCAATGGCGGCTAACAGAACATAAAAGTCCAGAAGAAATCATGAAACCGAAACTCTATGGAAGAGCATATATTATGGAACAATAAAATCTATGTATGAAAATGTCAAATTTAAAAAAGGAAACTAATTAATAAGGAATTGGGATCAAAAATTAGTGAAGGCCGATCGACACATGTAACAAAAATCAAGTCAGTACAAATATGGAATTAAGTAATAAAAATAAAAATAGCATATTAAAAATTTTTTAAAATTGTTGACTAGCCAGTAAATTCAAATTACAGTTGCTGTCAACTATAGGTAAAGAAGAAGAACTAGGTTAAATATTAAAGTATACAATAATACAAATGATATATAATATAAATCTAGAGAAAAGTACAGCAATAATTGAAATAAGAATGAATACCATGTGGAGGAGAAAAGGCATGACAAATGTGTTAAAATTAAAAAGGAAGATTCAAAAAAATGTATGGGTCTTTAGGTTTAAGCTGTTCATTCAAACACAAAAGATCATCTCGCTTGGCAGCTTCATTAATCTCCAACATTTCTAAGAGATTCATTCTAGGTCCTTTAAAACATTTATGTAATCTAGAAAAATTAGAATCAGAAAAACTATGATTTTCAGAGATAATGTGGTTGGCAAAAGCTGAATGTGAGGTAGGTGTTTCAAAATCTTTATATTTCTTAATTTGAATACGATGTTCATTAATTCTAGTAATCAGGAGACGGCCTGACTGGCCAATGTAAACTGCATTACAATCATTACAACATAGTTTGTATATTCCAGGTGTATGTAAACAAGAAACTGGATCTTTAGTATTTATCAAGAAAGAGCCCAAACTATTATTGGTTTTAAAACCGAATTTAATGTTATATTTATTCAGGATATGACCAAACTTATAAGAAACTGGACCAAAATAACTGAGAGAACCCAAGTAAGAACTATTATCAGATTGTGAAACTGGAAGGATTTGTTGAAAACTGAGTCTATTTCTAATAGAAATAGACTCAGTTTACATCGTATTCAAATTAAGAAATATAAAGATTTTGAAACACCTACCTCACATTCAGCTTTTGCCAACCACATTATCTCTGAAAATCATAGTTTTTCTGATTCTAATTTTTCTAGATTACATAAATGTTTTAAAGGACCTAGAATGAATCTCTTAGAAATGTTGGAGATTAATGAAGCTGCCAAGCGAGATGATCTTTTGTGTTTGAATGAACAGCTTAAACCTAAAGACCCATACATTTTTTTGAATCTTCCTTTTTAATTTTAACACATTTGTCATGCCTTTTCTCCTCCACATGGTATTCATTCTTATTTCAATTATTGCTGTACTTTTCTCTAGATTTATATTATATATCATTTGTATTATTGTATACTTTAATATTTAACCTAGTTCTTCTTCTTTACCTATAGTTGACAGCAACTGTAATTTGAATTTACTGGCTAGTCAACAATTTTAAAAAATTTTTAATATGCTATTTTTATTTTTATTACTTAATTCCATATTTGTACTGACTTGATTTTTGTTACATGTGTCGATCGGCCTTCACTAATTTTTGATCCCAATTCCTTATTAATTAGTTTCCTTTTTTAAATTTGACATTTTCATACATAGATTTTATTGTTCCATAATATATGCTCTTCCATAGAGTTTCGGTTTCATGATTTCTTCTGGACTTTTATGTTCTGTTAGCCGCCATTGCTTTCATAGTGTGCGTTTATTACTTTGATAGTGCTTAATTATAAAGTTTTAGTGTGTTTTTTCAGTGTGATGGACAATTTTTACACTGTTACACAATGTTTACTCATCTTTTACTAAGAATTTCGATCATATTCATGATCTGTCGACCTTTTCATTCTGATGTCCATTTAGGGCTTTCTCTGATACCGGAGTCACTGGTATCTCCTGTTAATCTCATTTTGGGGTTACTTCTTTTCGATGTTTTACCACCCTTAAGTTTCTATCATATAACAGTGGTAGTCATTGATTTTTCTATCCATATATTAGTACTTTTTTCTTTACTTATTCAACGGCACCACATACATTTGAATAAAATATTTAAATTCTTAACTGATTCCTCAATGATTCATTTTCCAATGAATCATTTTCATACCTCTTTTTAATATAATCATTTCCCTTATACATTAATTTTATAATCTTTATGTCACATATATTTTTTTTTTTCTCTTTGTCACTGGTTTAACTTACCCCATTCATTAATTAATATTTAATATAAAATTTTGTTGGTCCGATCGAACATATGATCTGTTGAACATTTTATATAACTAATTTAAGGTATGTCTGCTGTTAAAACTTGTAATTCTGCATAATTTTACCTCACACATTTGTTTTTTATAGCCTGATGATGGTCTGCTTGTAGGCCGAAACTAGTCGCTGTTCTTGTAAACATTACTTTATGTAATAAAAACCTGTGACACTGATTTTGGTAATTTCCTTTATTCATTGGTTTGTCACATTTGATACATGGATGATCTATTTCGTTTAATAAATAGTTGTGGGATAGACTTTGAGTTTCCTTTGAACCTTTATATTTGACTTAATTGTCATTACTTGATATATTAATAGTACGCTGCAGTTAAATTTGATTTAAAAATGGTTCTAACAACGGAAGAAAAAGTGTTTTTGGTAGAGCATTATTTTCGTTCATACCGAAAAGGTCGTAATGATGGTCCAAGCTTAGAACAGGTGTCAATAAAATATCAACAAAAATTTAATAAAGCAGCTCCTAGTAAAAGTGTGATGTTGGCTGTTGTTGAAAATTTTCGTCGCACTGGTAGTGTATGGTGTCAACGTAAAGGTTCTTCAGGTCGTTGAAAAACAGTATGCACTAACGAAAATAAAGGACGTGTTTTTAACCAAGTTGTGCAATAACCTCAAAGAAGTCTTGTAAGAACTGCATGTAAACTCAACCTTAGTGAAACGTCTTTACGTCGCATGTTCAAATTAATTGGTAGTTATCTATACCGTATTCAAGTTGGACAACGACTAAATGCTGCGGACAAACGTGCAAGAGAAATTTACTGTGGTCGCATTTTGAGTTTAATTTACGAAGATCCCGAATTTTTGAAAAACATATAGTTTTCAGACGAGAGTCACGTTCATCTTAGCGGCTATATTAATCGACAAACAACCAGATTCCTTGGATTTGAACGTCCTGATGTCATTGTAGAGAAACCACTCCACAGTCTTCGAGTTACCGTTTGGTGCGCGGTATCTGGTAATGGAATGATTGGACCTTATTTCGTTGAAGATGATAATCAGAATCCACTTACTGTCAACCAAGAACGTTATAGAGAGAAAATTATTACACCTTTTGTGAGAGATCTAAATAACTTTTGCCGTGCATGAAATCTACAGTTTCGCACACAATGGTTCCAACAAGATGGTGCGACGAGCCATACAGCTGTGCGCACCTTAGACTTACTCCGTCAGCATTTCAATAATAGAATAATTTCTCGGGGAACAGACTTCGAATATCCTTCTCATTCACCTGATCTGACGCAACCTGAAGCATACATTTGGGACATAATGAAGGAAAAAAATTAATTCGGAAAATTCGCCGGCGAATATTGCCGAACTACGGGAAAGATTACAAAAAATATTTTTCGGCAGTTCCGTCAACCATTTTTTATAAATATGTTTATTGACTTACAAAATCGATATGAAGCTTGTTTGCGTCGGAATGGTGAACATTTTGAACACTTACATTACAGAAATTAAAAATTAATTTTTATTTTTATCTTCGGTACTGTTTATTTTGTCGGATACTGTATTTCTAGTCATTCAATAAATAATTCTAATATTTATTTGCTTTTTGTTCAGGTAATTGCTTGTAATAAACCTTTTGATACATTGGTGGTTTATTCGATACAACTGGGATACCCTGTAGATATTGTAATCCGAAAGTTTTTTTATATTATTAGACATAAAAGAAAGATTTTTTTAAATGAAAATGTAACTTTTAAAATCGCTTTTAAATTGCTTTTTTACAACGAACTTATTTAATTAAAAGGACTATCAAAATGCAAACGTAGAATATAAAGTAGATAAAATAAAAAATGCATAGAGTTTACCGGTAACAACGTTGTAGAAAATGATGGATTTTGCGCCCTTCTTAAAGAATGAGAAATTGAGAGGTAATTCGAATCGAAAGACGAAAAACTTTATAGAAGTACTTAAAGAAATATTGATCACAGTCACTTTCCATTCACATCTCTTTTAGACATTAATGATCAGTTTGAGAAAAGTTTTAACCTGATTTTTTTCCAACAATGTTTCATTAATCATAAAAACATAATATAAATTTTTGTAGTCTCGATAAATTCCCATGTAAAATTAAATACTTTGGCAAAGGTATCACAAGAGAAAACATTAAAATGTTAATTTTTATATTTATTTATAATCTTCATTATAAAACGAATTTGCCTATCGTAATGTAACTTTTACGCATGCAAATTTTTGTTTTAAATGGTTGGCAACATGAATGAAGTATATAATGACAAGACTATTGACAATTGCATTGGTAGCTATTAGCAATTTATTAATTTTTTATTGTTCTTTAAGAAAGTATTTGTGCAAGTGAATTATCATCTTTTACTTATTTACATAATATATTATTATTGAATTTTTATTCATTTTAAAATATTTTAAAACATTAACATTTGATAATTTAAAAAAATTAAATTTAAAATTTAAAAAATTATATAAAATTTTGATTTCTACTTCATTTTATTCCACAGAATCTTTAACTTTATTGTTTATTTTAAGAAACTGTCATTTCTGTCAAAATCTCTTATTGGCCAATTTGGTTAAAACTTTAAATTATTTTACCTCTAAACCATCAATAACACACAATCTACAACCTATGTAATGTTTCTCTTTACGCACGGGAAAATAAACGCACGGCTTCCCTAGCAACCACTTAGCAACAATAGACGTCGCTATTTTATTCAAAATTTCCTATTTATTCATTTGAAGGTGAATTTTATACTACATATAAATGGCAGATAACATTTATTAGATACAAGGTTGCATTCCATTAACCCTACTTTCTGTCTGTATAAATGGATCATAATATAAATGTACTTAATTACGTTTCCCAGATTAATTTTCGTTATTTTTTTGTAATTAAGTTAATTGTTTTAACATTTATAAAATTATTATTACCGAGATACTTTTTAAAAATACTTACAAAGCTGTTTCAACTTGTGGATACAATCGTAACATATAAAAGACACTTTTTACTCGTTTTGTACTATAATTTCACTTTAGTTACTATACGAAACCGTTTTAAATATTAAGAATGCAGTTAATGTTAATATTACGCGAGAAACCGATCAGTAACACTAAATTAATCACTCAAAAATGACGAAAATGAGTTTTACTACAATAAGGAGTACATTGAACCAACATATTTAAAATCTTTTACACATTACAAAAAACCATTATCAAAAAACATCCCATTTTTTATTGTTCTTATAACTTGTTTTATACAATTATTAAAAAATGTCGAGTGATAGTAAAATGAATTTAACTTATACAATAAAATGATTAAAAACATATATTGTTGCTCTTGTTCAATTATTGTAAACAAAAAGATTATTAATGCAGGTACAAGTAGGTCGTAGGTAAAGTATAGTAGGTAAATATTGCTGTAAAGCATTTTACCACACACGTTACGTTATATACTATTTTTATGATTCATAAATGCATTTAATTTGGTATTGTACCTTAGGTTAATATTTTCTACATATTTCAAGCGTAGGTATATTTAACATTTTCTATATAATAAGGTAGATTTTTTAATATTTATATTAATAATGTAAAAAATAGGTAGCTATATTTTTTTTAGTCTGGCCACATGGCAACATAAGTGGTGATATCTTCACTATTTTGACATATGTCCGAAATGAAGTCAATAATTATAGAATTTATTCAATTAAACTATATAAATAATAGTTATGAAAAATTTATAGAATTTAAATGTAATTCAAAAAAATAATGTATTTGGAAACCATCTGATGCTGCTATATATAAATTAAATCTCGTATTTACAACAGGAAAGCGTTAGATTAGAAAAAATATATATATTTTCGTAAATATTATAGTGCCCTAAACCCCTCATAAAATATTTATGAAAATCACCAAATTTCTTATTTTTTTTTTGTTTATTTATACCATTTACATATTTGTGTAGTACCTCTGTTTGATTTTTTTATTTTGTGGTTTAATTATAAAGTAAAGAATAAGTAACATATTATGCCAAGAAGAAGCCTTTGCACAGTTTAATAAAATATAGCCAGCAATTATAGGTTTTTAAAAACTCCTAGTTTATAGTTTTTATTTTGGAATTTCTTTTCATTATAGTTTTTTGATGAAGGTATAAAAAATAAACCGAAATTTAACAAATAGTGTTACTTACCTTGGCCATTATCCTGATGACTACACCCTAGATATTTTTATTCCTTTGAGGAAGATCAATCACAAGATTTTTGTTTCAATCTTCAATTTTATTTAAATATTATAAACGTAAATATTTAATTTTCCTTCTCCTATTCTCAGTAACAGACACATAGTTTTTGCTTCACCTGTTTATCAGTACGAATTCCAAAACATCGACAAAACATAGAGATTTATATCCACTAGCCGGGCGTACTAGCTTGACCAGTTTCTTTATTCTGTTTTTCGTGCGTGCTTATCATACGAATGTCGTTTTAATTTAATTACAAATTATTTCTGTATATTATTATAAAATTTTTAAAAAAACACCAAAAAGAGACAAACATTACATTGTGTACATTGTGAAAAAATGTGAACCACATTCTATCGGGTGAGTGTAAAATTTCTGTTTAAATTTATGTTTTTGTTAGATGAAATACAGGTTGTCTCGGATCAATCACCACCTAGTTTATATGGAAATAAAAATACTAGATGAATGAAATTTGGTATACAGGAGTTTTCGATACTGAATTCAACTAAATAAAATATTTTCAAATTTATAGCACTTCCGGATATACAAGAAATTGATACCAATTTCACTATTTTAAATTGAATACTATATTTTTTTAATTTTTTGGTTTAAAGGGCGACTTTATTTAAGGTACTACCTAAAATTTACAGTTTTAGAGAAAGTTTAAATGGTGTATGAACCACGGTAGATAATTCTATTATTGTCTCGGATCCATTAAAAACCTCGAAATTAATTACTCACATTTTTACCCTGGCCCATAATTACTATTTTACCTTTTTGTCCTAGCAACACCTAGCAAGCGATCTTGCGATCTTGCCTTCTTTCACTTTGAGTTTCACTTCTGTCATCAAGATAGAAAGTAACACTTTCGTATAGGGGAGAATGAAAATGTAATTTTTTGCTGTATCTACTTAGATAACATTTTAACCAAAGAAGAATTTCTAAAAATACAAATTTTGTTGCCAATATTGAGTGTTATTGTCTATTCGATTTTTATGTAATACAGTCGATATGGAAATAAAGTTACCTGAAGTTATAAAAGTTAGAAGATTATGTCAGAGACTTTTTTTCTAAATTAGGGGACCAACTAACTACAAAATTTGCATTAACGCATTTACATTTGAAAATATAAAATAGGAACAAAAGAGCAATTAATTAAAATTTATTAAAAGTTTTTTTTAAAAGACGGGTGTCGCAACAGCCATATGAAATAAGTTGTTTATAATATTTTTTCTATTTTGCCATTTTATAATTTTTCAAATTAATTTATTATTTGTACGCAAATAACGAAAATATTATGTTGGTAACACAGTTTTGAAATTTAAATTATCAAATATTAATGTTTTAAAATATTTTAATATGAATAATGCACCAATAATAATACAGTGTGTCCCATAACTAATGGACAATATAAGAACTGTAGAAAGGGGTGATAAAAATAAGTCGTTTGATATAAACATGCACCAGTAAAATGTTAATAGTAAGCGAGAATAGGGGCGTTAAAGTTGACAAAACATTTTTGAAAATTCGTAATATTTAGAAAACAACTGAATGTATTGGTCTCAAAATTGGTGCACTATCGTTTTTAATGGTAATAAGCATGATATTGCCTTAATTTTTAATAATACTTCTAGATGGCGCTGGTTACACAGTTAAAATTTGATAGATCAGCGGAATTTTTTTTACCCCCCCCCCTGTATAATGTGCATTTTATTACAAAATAATAAAAACTGCATCATATTGAAACAAAAAAGGTATACTTGTTCAATTCCCATATTTTAAATCGTTTTCAAGATATTGCTATTTTAATACTGCTTGCCACGCCCACATTTAAAAATTATTACCTAAATAAAACATTGGTTGTTCAAAGAATACAATTTAATTGGAAAAAGAAAAGAAAAAAAACAATAATAACATTTATTACATTAAATGTTGAAAGTGGCCACCGTTTACTTCAATATATTTTCGTAAACTTTTTTGTAAATGTTGTCTTACTTTAAAAAACATCGCGGCTTCATGAATTTTTGCTAATAGTTCGTTTTGGTTATGAATTTCACTATTGTAGGCTAACGATTTTAGATATCCCCAGACATAAAAGTCCAAAGGATTAAATTCTGGGGAACGAGGCGGCCAAGGAAACTTACTGCCACAAATGTCATTGTCAATAGTTTTGCCATTAGATACTTCACTCATGTTGCAAACCATTTAAAACAATAATTTACATGCTTAAAAGTTACGTTGAGATTTTTATAAGTGCCAAAATATAAAAAATTATTTTATTATAGCATCAATTTTAATGCATTTAGAATCTACGTAACAAGTATTATTTTAATTGCTGTAAAAATGAGCTACGAATAAGAAATAAAAATGTTACATAGTTGAAAATAAGGAAGGAAGTAATAATTATATGGAAGAGCGAGAAGAAGATAATGAAACAGAGTAGTAGTGCATGAACAATGAAGAAAAATTTGAACAGTTAGGCTAGTCAAACGGTCTTAACATTGTTCAAAAAAGTTGCAAAACTTGTCATGAAAATGTTATTGTACACGGGTAAAGTTATTCAGAAAGAAGTTGAATGCACCTTTTTTAATCTTAATCTTAGTATCTGGGATCGTTAAAATTTTGTTAGGCTAGTTCTCTCAAACTCTCACCTTTTGAAATTTTGAAAAATTTTAATGCAAGATTTGAAATATCTTTAAACTACTTGTGGGTTCATTAGAACTAGTTTGGGCCTCTTAGTCCTCGGATGTTCGTCCAAGTCGTAATTAAATTCCTTCCTAATTAGTGGATTAGTATGTCTAGTAAATTCATTAATTTTCTCCTTCTTTCTGATTTGATAGCTGATGGAGTCCACCATAAGGTCACGTCTAATGTTAGCGTTACGAAGAAACCAAGGATCATTCTTAATGCTTAATTCTGTACAGTCTTTAGTTTTCGGAAGTGAGTATTGGCAGACTGTCGATGCGTAAGTCACTTGAGGGAGTATACAATTCTTGTATAGAGTCAGTTTACGTGTTAAATTCAGTTTACCATCTTTTTATATAAAGGGCCAAGGAGCACACTTGGAAAAGTTCGTTTTCTTAATATATTATGTTCAATATGTAAGGGTTATTGGTTTCCTTTTAAGTATTTTCTAACAAAAGTTTTTTTGTAGTGTAACATGTAGGATAATATATTTAAGTTTTTTTAAACTACCACTATACACAGGATTATTTAAGTTACGTTCAACAAAAGTTTAACTGAATAATTGGAAATAGTTTTCCCATTTTCAAAATAATAAATCGCAATAATTTATGCCCCGGTCTAGTGCACCGGCGTTACTACTCGTGTTCTAAAACTATGTGCGACCACTGAAAGGTTAAATAAACTACTCTGAACATATTTCTAAACTTATTTCATGCCAGTTAAACTTAATTAATGAACTAAAAAAACCTCAGAGTAATGAGTAAACATAGAAGTGCCACAACATCACAATAATATACAGCTTGCAGTCAATAGCAATGAACCTATAATTGAGAGTGATGGAAAATAAAATTGACATCTAGAGGTGTAGGTAAACACAGCTGTACAGTGGCGTGTAACTGGAGAAATTATCATAGTAATATATAAATGTTAGTTAAATAATTTAATACGTATATTTTGGTAAGGAATTTATATCTACACCTATGGCATGGCACCATACTTCTAACATATTTTCATCGGACGGAAATATAAAAGGATATATCTATGTATTTCATTACTAATTTAATTTTCTTATTTGTAATACATTTTTATTGAAATTGCTAATTCTACGCCAATGAAGTGACTAACTTACTGGTTATAGGTTAGATTATCATTTTGCGAAGTACCACAAATTATACACGCTTAAAAGTAAAATAAAATTGTTGTAAATTATACTATGTATAATGTATAATGTTTTTTTTTAATAAAGGATTATTGTTGAAATATTCTAATACACACCTGTGGGTGAATCATAAGAATTTGAAGATATTCCATACCCTTTTAATAAAAAGATAAAAATTAGCATGGTTTAATAAATGAAGCAAAAAGTTTCTTATACCAAATGTACTCACTATGGTAAAATAATTTTACGCGCTCATAATACCTCTCTTTTTACTTAAGATATGCAGATTTAATTCAATTTGCGTCAACTCTGATACATGCTTTAATAAAAATTCAAATAAGCCACTTTTAGAGGCGCACCAGGTATGCTAAAAAATGTAAACCTGAGAATTTTAATTTTTTTTCATTAAATCGAAATTAATTTTGATAAGGGACTATCAAGTAGATACTTAATTGTGGTTTTATTTTACTATAAGTATTTTTTATCAAGTTTTTTTGTGGCCTTTCTAAACAACAAACAGGAAACGTCCGACTGTGATAGAATGACTAGCATCGATGTCTAGTTTCAGCAAAACAGCTGTCATTAAATTAAAAGTTATAATTTTTAAATAAACGTCGAAGTTTACAGGTTTAGTTGTGAATCGTTCATCGTAAGTTGGACTTCCACGGAGTAAGGGTTAGAACAATAAATTTTAAGATACATTTTGGTTTATAAGATATTTATTTAATGTTGTATAAATAACTGTAAACATTTAACTGTATAGATTTTGAGTTCGTAATTGTATGCATTTAAGCTGGGATTTTGTCTAAATTCTTTAAAGCTTTAAAGTTTAAAGTATATTAGTAGGGGCGCCCAGAGGGCTAAATGTGTATTTACTCCCACCGATTATAAACCTATTGAATCGAAAATATTAGATGCTAAAAAAAGCTTGTATAATTTTTACTTTTATACTGGTGGTGGAGGAGGTACGAATTTTTCAAAAAGCAAAAAAATAGATACAAAACATTTTCAAGCTCGTTAGTGTTACGGTGGACGGTCTACGAACTCCTGTTTACAGAACTCTCCTAAAGTACTAAGGTATTATCCAATTCTACATCTAAATTGTTACCAAAAGAGACAGACCATTTTATATCTCTCTATTAAGCTTGTTTTAAATGCTTCCAAAATTCTAACGAATTACTCTTTATAATTTAAATAATTTATAACTTTTGTCCAAAACCATATTTCTTAAAGTTATATAAATAGTATACGTACATCCTACTATTTTTTCTTTTACAAAGTTCTTAAAAGATTAGTTAACTTTTATTTGACAAATAAAAACGGATTTATTTTGGCCAATGTAATAAAATATCACTGACTTTTAGTGCAAAAACAAAAGTTGATGGTTATAAAGATTTAATGGAAGAATTAAGTATAAGAAAGTTTTATGCCTTTTTCTAATTTTGAATAAAAAATAAAATAGAATGATTAATACTTTAGTAAACTGTGTTTTTTTATATAAAGGGATATTACTTTGCACATAAAGACATTTTATCTGATCCTTTTAAATTGGCAAGGCATTGTAAAATTGCTCTTTGTATTCGCTTTTCCTAATACTCCTAATTATATTCGAAATATTTAAAGATATCTCACAGTTGGTCCTTTTTTCTTAAATTATTCTTCTGCAAAGTAAAGTTTCTTTTTCTTGTAAATAATATCCGTTACTAAATGTAGGCATTCATTCAGGAGATGATTTTTTAACCAAAAAATTAAATTATCCAATTTACGATTGGGACTAAAGTTGTAACACAAAAAAACAACGATTAATGCGAATTTTATTCTCTATTTGGCAAATTTGACCATTTGGTGAAAAGAGGATCCAGCAGTAAATCCACAAAAAATCACCTTTGTTAACTTTACAAAGAAAAGACTGCAACATGGTCTAAAAATACTGGTACTTGTAATCACAAACATTAACATTAACTTGGGGTTGAATCACTCCTCCAGCAGGGATGTGCCACTAAGGGTGTTTTAGTGTTACAAGGTCAATCCAAGGCTGGTCTGGGACTGACTATAGAACCATGGCAGAGTTGGGCAGCAAAAACAAGCTCACAATTGCGTGGGTACCCAGTTATAGTGGACACAAAGGGAACGAAGCAGCGAAGCTTCTTAACGGACCAGAATCTTTCTGTGGCTTGTCAAAATAATAAATGGGCAACATCGAGTTATCAGGAGTGGTGGACAAGTTCACCAGGAATGACACAGGCGAAGATCTTTCAAGAGATTCCTTACTATAGGCAAAAAAAAGCCTACAGTAAGAACCTACGAGGGGGAATTAAAATTTAAAAATGTGTCAAAACTTGCAAAAATCTACAAAAAAATATTTTCCAAAAAAAAACCTAACCTAACCTTAATTATTTTTTAAAATATGATTACAACTTTGAATTTTACAAGATTAAACACAAAAGTGAGATATTTATTTATTTAATCATAAAGGAAGAGTTCAGGACATTCTAAAAATAATGTCAAAATGAATAAGGCATTAAAAAATGGTTTGGTTTGAGCTGTAGAAACAGCTACTGCTTTCTGTCAATTTTATTTTTGTTTGAGCATTTCTGAAATCTATTTCTCTCTATAATTATACAGAAATATAGTTGTTATTTTTGACTGTCATGCTTAAAAAACACAAAAATTGTTGTATTGTCTGGTCACGCTTTACTGCCCTCTGAATGTACTAATAATAAAAATGACTAATATGTCAATAAATATTAGATACTATTTTTATTCATATAACTTAAATTGCATGTTGTTTTTTGGGATATTCTTTGATACAACTTAATCTATAATCAAGCAAAAGCTTGACAAATGTAGCATACTGTTTGTTTTATGTTAACACATTTGTATTTTCCGAAAAAAATTAATTTGACCAATTTTATTAACCTGCCTTTATTTAAATATTAAAACAAAATTTTAAATTCAACACAGCATTATTTATAAGAGCTTTATTCTCCACCACTGACAATAGATTCTGCCTCTATTCCTATACTTCACGTATCATTTCTTTTTCGCTTTTTTTACAAATTGCGCTTATTATTATTCAAGAAACTATGTTCTGTCTACGGTTTGATATTGCTTTGCTGTAATAAGGTATAAACTGAAATGGAAAAATTATACATTTTGCCTGGTAATCTGACAGCAGAGATGCAACATATTTATTTAGATGTTTACAGTAAGGGAGTTTTTGCTCCTTTAATATTATTTATGTTTACAAAATTCTTGCAAAATAAAATGGGGATTTTAAATAAATATATAAGGAACCGTGTTGCAGGATTTAATGAAATTACAATATGTGGAATGTTAAATGGTCTACATACTATTTTTTCGAAAATCGGGAATCATTAAAATTACGGTAAATTATTACTAATCATGTTAAAAATTTCAAATCAACATTATTATTTTTCCCTTAAATAAAAGAAGCCATGAAACATTGTTTCGTAACTACGGAAACGAAGTACATAATTTTAAATTGTCAAACTTGATGAGTGAAAAGTTTATTTGTGGCGTCTTTCCAAAGTGTTGATATTTTAACGTTTTAAAAAGCCAAAGTAACGTGTAAAATGATGAGTGATCATGACTGTTCCATTTCTGGAACCCCCCAGAACTCACGGAGGCTGTGAATGCTGCATCATTGGAATTTTTACCAGTAAAATCTAGAAATAAGTATAACTATGCATACAACCGCTTCATGGACTACCGTACGAATAAAAATGCAACTTCTTTCTCGGAAAATATTGTAGTGGCATACTTCTTGGAGCTTGGTGCCAAGATGAAATCTTCAACTTTATGGGCCAATTATTCAATGCTGAAGGTAACCCTTGCAATTAGACATGATGTGGATATATCTAAATATTCAAAACTTCGGGCAAGCTCCAGATAAGGAATATTTAATGATTAAGGTAACTTACAAAACTTCAAATTATATTTAGATTCTTTACATGCTTATTTATTGTTGTTGATAGCTGTAATATTTGGAATTTCCGGAGCTTGCAGAATGGTCGAGCTCGTTAAAATGACTGTACAAGATATACAAGACCTACTATCTAAATTTTTAATTACCATACCGGAATCAAAAACCAATACATCAAGATCATTTATAGTAAACGAAATGTACTTAAATCTATACCGCAAGTATGTCTCTTTAAGACCAAGAGACATGAATACCACTCGGTTTTTTTAAGTACCAAAATGAAAAAAGTTGTAGACAAGTAGTAGGAATTCACCAATTTAGAAACATGCCTAAAATAGTGGCCAGTTATTTGAATTTGCCAAACTCGAAAGAATATACCGGCCACTGTTTTCGTCGGTCTTCTGCCACATTACTTGTTGATTCTGGTGGAGATATTACTAGTTTAAATACACTGGGTGGATGGAAATTAACAAACGTCGTTGAAAGATATATAGAAGAGTCCTTATTAATAAGGAAGAAGTGGCAATTAAATTTTCACAGCAGAAAAAAAATCAAGAAAGTAAATCTAATATTTCTAATACTGCAGTAACGCCCAATATTAGTTATTGTCATACAAATAAAATTATTAGTTTGGAAAATATTCAACAAAATAATGCTATTAGTTCCCAAGTTCTTCCAGTTTTCAATACTTGTACTAATTGTCAAATTACAGTAAATATAACAAATAATAAGTAATAATTTTAAAATATAATGTTAACCTTATTTGTGCTGGAAGTTTTAAGTTTTAAGTTCGCATTTATTTTCTAAATTTTACTGTATGGAAATAACATTTCCTTACAGTACCGAAATGAATATTTTCTTACTGTTATTTTCGGTGGCCAGGCAACAATCAAGTTGGAGGAAATATTGACTTTTTCTTTCAAATACGTTGTCAAAAATGTTATTATTTCTTATCGATTTTCGGAAAATTTCTTAGCAACAAATTAAATTATCTGTTTCTCACTTATTACTATTTTTTTAGAAATACAAGCAAAGTATATTCTTACCAAAAAATAATTACCTTTAATTTTAAATAAAAATGTATTTTATTTAAAATTCTCCCATAATGTGTAATTCATTTTTATGGTTAGGTTATTTAAATCTGAAGTTAGAAGCACCTGAACCCTTTGTTTATTGAGTACTTAATTTCATTTTAGTGCTTTTAGTCTTAGCGAAAATTAAATATATATATTGAAGCTACGCTGGAATATCAGCCATTTGTTTCCAATGTTATGGTTATGTGGTAATTTTACTACGTGATAATAAAAGGCGGATGAAGTGTTACGACAAAGCTGTTTAACTAAGATAATTTGTCAGTGGTTTCGAGAAGCTATAGCCATATAAAAACCACCTCTTCTGATAAAACTTTCATCCATTATGTTAATTATAAATTTTAGTTCAAATATTCATCTTAATTATTTTAAAAAAGATCTAAAAAATTGTCTAGATGACAAGCTTAAAAAGTTACAAGAATTAGATGATTAGATTTTTCCACTGATATTTCGGTTTTTCCAACATACTTTTTATCACA
The DNA here is from genome assembly GCA_035357415.1 of Ophraella communa. Taxonomy (NCBI): domain Eukaryota; kingdom Metazoa; phylum Arthropoda; class Insecta; order Coleoptera; family Chrysomelidae; genus Ophraella; species Ophraella communa. Next base: position 32,465,486 of record CM068993.1, read on the forward strand.
ACCATTATAACTTATTACATATAATTGAAAATTAAGAAACCTAGTTCATATGCAGCTAAAAATTAATTCACAGGCTACTATTTGATATCTTTAGGAAAGACACCGCTACGTATAGACATATTCCAATAAATTATTTTCGTTGTAGTTCCTATTCTTTTAAATCTTGTTGATTAGCCTGGCCTCCAGTAGTGTACAAAATTACCCCTAGGTAAAAAAGTTTGAAGACTCCTAGATTAGGAAAAAAATTTAAGAAAGTTTCAAATTATAAATATTATAATAATTTAAATTGTTATGATTATTATATTTGATTTCTATAGTTTATTTTTATCAATATCCCACGTAGTTCTATTAATTTGATATGTTTTATTTGTTTGATTATTATAATTTAGAAATTTGTTTTGTTTTATTGGTGATATTTTGTTTGGTTAGTTAGCTTCATCAATTTTTACTTTTTCTTTGTAATTCTATAGTTGGGCGCCTTTTAAAATTTTTAACTAGCTCAATCTACTTATTATGAAATTGAAATTTAGATTATGACTCTTATCAGGGTAGGATTCAAATTAAAATATTATTTAATTATTAACATACAAAAAATTTAATATCCAATGTTTCAAAAGAAATTTTACAAATGAAATAAAAAACACTATTAATTGGTTTTCATATGCTTCATACAAATAAATCAATGAATAACCTTATATAAAAAAAATGAAATGGAGATGATACACATAAATAAATTAGTTTACCGTAACAAAACAATAAATACAAAAATACAAATCCTTAATTATGACACGTACCTTTATTATAAAGTTCGTTCTTTAAAAATTGCTATTGTCTAAATGGAACGGCACGAATACTGAGATCGGCTTCTCCTCGTCTGCTTTCGGAAATGTAAGACCACAATATGGCTGCCAAGGTCCAGCTGTGCAACGACGCTCGAGTTTAATCTCTTAAATTCTACTGGAATCTGCCTCGGTTTTGTCCAATTTATTACTTTAGTAAGTAATTTATTAATGGTTGAATACTTTAATGCATGTATTTTGTTATATTACATGTATTAGTTTAACATAAACTGATTTTGATTAATGCAAAATTTTTTCTTTTAGTGATTAATTTAATACATACGATGTTAATTGCTCTGCTACCAGGATCATAAGAGAGTGAATCATCGATTTTCCGGCCTTTTTATAGGCTTCCAGGAAAATGACAAAAATGACATAAGAAAACGGATTTCGATTGTTTTTACATACAAAATTTAGCAAAATTCTGGAAAATCAAGGTAATTAAATTACAAATCTAATAGTATCCTTTATAACTTACAGTGAACTCTCATCCTTATATTTACTAAAATTCTAATAATATAATTTTAAATGGAATTTTTCCTATAAAATTTTGGATTTGAAAGAGACAAGTTTCTTGAGCTGTCATTTTTTTTAAAGACTTTCAAAATTTGAATTAAAACTATCATTTATATTTAAAATTACTATAAATCCATTAAACTAATCCTAATTTAACTGATAACTACTATTTTAAACTCTAACAACTAAAATTTAAACTTTTAAAAGATTCTGTTATTTGTAGGTATCACTTATACATTATATAAGATAAGATTCTCTGTGTTATAAAAGACTCACAACTTAAAATTTATATAAAAAATTAACTTTCCTACATACATTTTGTTACATAAAATGTCTTTGTTAATGTTTATAAACTAAGTTTTTCAATAGTTATTTCACTATGCACTATTTAAGTGTTCTATCAAAAGTTTATGTGATTAAGTCCAACACTATTGATATGGGAATTAGTTTACTGTATTTCACCACACCTGCTACATGTTTTTCATTGTTCTTGTGTCTTTTTTAGGTACTCATGATCTATTGGAATACTTATTTGTACAATATCGAAGACTACAATTAGTCTCTTTATACTTTTGTAAGTACTTCCTTTTTATAATACTAATTTAAATACTTAACTAACTAAAATTACATGTTGATTTCTTAAACATGTGAAAACCATTAATACTTTTGATTTTTATTTTCTTTTTATTGTTTCAGATTAAACTTAGGACTAGGACAAAGATGAATTGTTATGTGAAAATGTACTTATTATGGATTGAAAATATTTGATTGTGATAAAATAGCAAAATATGGATCCTATTCAAGATAAGATGTCCATTACATTCTTTGTTTATATTGAATGTATGTCTTGTGAAAATTATAAACTTGAAAACTTTAGATGTACTAAAGAAAAAGTAAATGCTGATTCTATGAACTTATTAATATATCCTTTTATTGTAAATTATGAGATAAGTTCTACTTAACTATTAGATATTTATCTCAATATAATTGATGCGTCTATAAAAGATGATACAAACAAAAAGTGAGTTATATTTAATAGCATAAAAATGATTTAATATCAGTTTCCTTAATTTTCCACTCACCCCAAGTACTTCCTCGAATACCTGAGGAAACCAATTTAAACAATTTTATCAATTGTAGAAGTTGTTCAATAATTTGAATGCCTGCTTTGATGGCGTTATTTATCTGTTATTTGCGAATAACTCGAAACCGAATTCAATTACATTAAAAGCCGTAAATAAACCAACGCTTACAATGCGTGTGCTGGAATAGGAAATTTCGAAATGGGTGTGAGGAGTAAACAAGGTTAATTCATTACATTTTCTGTGTCTCGCGCTATTTGTTTAGGGAATAATTGTCATTTTTACAATTAATAACAGTAATGTATATTTTCAATTGCTGACAAACAGTTGGGTCATTTTTTGTAATGATGTTACGTGTTTTTTCTATCTCCAACCACATTTGATTTTAACGAGTAGATTGACTTGTTACGATTTTTAAGTATAAATGTTATTAAATACAACGGTTGATAAAACTGGACACGATACAGTGGTACCAACAGCATTGAAAGTCTGCAAAATTAGCTGCAAAAAATAAATGAATATTGTAGGCGATATGGACTAAATATGTATTTGAAGAAAACAAAGTATATGGTTATCACAAAACATCTAAATATAGACGTAAACTTAACAATTGATAACCTAACCTAACCAAACCTAACCTAACCTAACCTAACCTAACCTAACCTAACCTAACCTAACCTAACCTAACCTAACCTAACCTAACCTAACCTAACCTAACCTAACCTAAACAAAATGTAGACGTAAACTTAACAATCGATAACACTACAGTTGAAAGAGTACAACATTATAAATATTTGGGCACATTAATTAACTAAACTGCTGAACAGCTACAAGAAATAAAAACAAGAATTGAGACAGCCAGAATTTATTTTATTAAACTCAAGAAGTTTCTTTGTGGCAAAGAAATAAACTTAGAATTGAGGACAAGAATGCTTCGATGCTATGTACTTTCATCTTTATTATATGGTGTCGAAACATGGACATTGAAAACAGCTGAAATGGACAAATTGGTAGCTTTTATAAGATAAGGCTATCGTCGCATGTTGCAGATTTCAAGGGTTGATAGATTTACGAATGTTGAAGTGCTTCGTCAAATGAACAAGGAGGAGGAGATTCTTATTGTCAAAGAGAAGATTCAGGGAAGTCGTTGTTAGAGTAGAAGAAAAACTTCATGTTTGAGAAATCTAAGAGAATGGTTACTTTCATTGAACTGTTCCGTGCAGCTGAAATAAAGTTCGTATAGCTAGGTTGATAGCCAACATTAGGAGATGGTACACGAAGAAGACATTTCTTAAAATACTTCTACTATTCCCGCAATGAAAAAGTGTGCCTTGTATATGACATTTTTAAATCAAAAATAATATAAATTTCAACCAATTCTACAAAGTAATAGCTTTTTACTAACAAAATTTTATAAATTATAAAGCAAAAAAATCGAAAACACTATCAGAAGAGTGCATTTGATTTTTAAAAGAAGCGATTCTGAATACCTTATAATGAAGGCAAGCAATTACTTAATAGTATAAATTCTACAATATGAACGTTTCCTACCACGCCTGATCTTGGAGCATTGCAATATGTGCTTGCCTCTCGCACAGAGAACTCGGGATTTATTCTCAATATTAACATTTTTAGAACTGAAACAGTAAAAAATTGTTTCTACCTGTACCCAAGGTAAAGAAACTTAACAGTTTCTACACCAAGCTTGACCGTTTTCTATGAAAAAACAACTACTTCCTGGGCTATATGCCCCAACGGACATTGAATTACATACCAATAGAAAACGTGATGGCGACCGACTTCGTCGATACTTAAAACCATCTCTGTTCATTTGTATTCTGCTCTGCGAGATGAGAAGAACTACTTACCTCGTTAAGAATAATAAAAAACTCTTCGTTTTAACAAAACTTTCACTATTTATTTAAAAAACTACTTTTTTAAACTCAATGACAGCCGTTTCGCTAGACAACTAGCATCGTCAATCTGACCTTAATTGCTAAAAAAAACTATAACAGGTCGGTCTGACCTATAGATGACGACACTAGAATTAAATCCATTTCATTTTTAGATAGTATCAACCTTCAAAAGATTCGTGTAAAAATTTGACAGCTGTTGGACTATTATTTTGTGAGATATTGCATTTTTAGTGAAGCAACTTTTGTTATTTTCAAAAAGATGGAAAAAAAGAATTTCGTGTGCTTATTAAATATTGTTATTTGAAAAGAAAAAATACAGTTGAAGCAAAAGCTTGACTTGATAATGAGTTTCCGGACTCTGCGCCAGAAAAATCAACAATGGTACGCAAAATTCAAGCGTAGTGAAATGAACACCGAAGACAGTGAACGCAGTGGACGCCCAAAAGAGGTGGTTACCGACGAAATATCAAAAAAATCCACAAAATGATTTTAAGTGACCGTAAAGTGAATATGATCGAGATAGCTGACACTCTAAAGATATCTAAGAAACTTGTTGGACATATCGTTCACGAATATTTGGGTATGCGGAAGCTCTGTGCGAAATGGGTGTCGCGTGTGCTCACAATCGACCAAAAACAGCATCGAATTGATGATTCTGAGCAGTGTTTGCAGCTGTTAAGTCGTAATAAACCCGATTTTTTTCATCGATATGCGACTATGGATGAAACTTGGCTCCATCACTACACGCCTGAGTTCAATCGACAGTCAGCTGAGTGGACGGCGGTCGGTGAACCGCCACCAAAGCGTGGAAAGACTCAACAATCAGCTGGCAAAGTAATGGCCTCAGTTTTTTGGGATACACACGGTATATTGTTCATCGACTATTTGAAAAAGGGAAAAACAATCAACAGCGACTATTACTGTGCATTATTGGAGCGATTGAAGACCGAAATCGCGAAAAAACGGCCCCATATGAAGAAGAAAAAAGTGTTGTTTCATTAAGACAATGCACCGTGTCACAAATCATCGAAAACGATGGCAAAATTGCATGAATTGGGCTTCGAATTGCTTCCTCACCCACCGTATTCTCCAGATCTAGCCCCCAGCGACTTTTTCCTTTTCTCTGACCTGAAGAAAATGCTCGCGGGAAAAAAATGTGGCTCTGATACTGAGGTAATCGCCGAAACTGAAGCCTATTTTGAGGACAAACCGAAGGAGTACTACAAAAATGGTATCGAAAAGTTGGAAGGTCGCTATAATCGCTGTATCGCCCTTGAAGGCAACTATGTTGAATAAAAAAAAATGAATTTTGTCAAAATAGTGTGTTTTACTATATTTCCAGTAGAAAAAGCAAAAGCAATGAGTATTAAGAAACTGTAATCTGGACAAGAAAAAAAATTATTCGTTTAAAATAAATGCTCTTAATTTTAAAATGCTCCATACATAAAGCGAAATGCTTTTTGCCGAAGTTAAATTAAGGTTTTCCAGCTCAAAGATTAGTCTTTCCTTATTGGATAAAATTAAAGAGTTATTAGGCTTCATAGTTGTGAAAATCGGACAGTCTAGGAGAATATGTTCAATCGTTTCATACTCATGCCGATTACATACTAAACATATTTCAGTTGGATTAATAATGTACGTAACTCCACTAAATGTAAATTTTAAACGGTATTTGTTGGAAACTCTCAATTGAGCTATAGTGCGAGTGACCTCTGGATAGGAAGTTTTAAGGACAAATAGTTTTTGGGATATTTAGAAAAAGTTTGTATATAGGCATAGACTAAGGACAGGTTATTTGGACCAAAATACGGCTATTGGGCCAAATATGCCTTAATATAATGTTGCTGAGAAAAAGATACAGGGTGTTAAAGATAATTTTTGTTTTTCGTTTTTTGCTAATAGTTTCCCTGTATATTTAAAAATTGATATCAAAATTGGCACAGAGGCATAATCTTAGACAAGAAATAGTATTTTATTTTCAATTTTACGTTTTGTCATAGAGGGCGCCACATGGATCATTCCTAATGATCTAATTGAGTCTAAACTTTTTCTGATGAAATTTTTTAGTAATTTCTATTAGAAAATATGACGTAAACATCATTTTTACGTAAAATTGGTACTCTTGTTTAAAAATGATAATTTCAACCGTTTTCGATAAAAACGCAGTCGAACTGCTTAGAGTCTTAAAAAAGGATTTCCAATATTAATTAATTTATGAAAAGTATGCTTTGGACTGTCAGATAATTGTTGTTGGTAAATGTCATTTGTTCAGAGTAAATTATTTTTGATGTGACAGTGTAGAGTAATGTTGCATTTTTTAAAAGTAATCATTACTTTTTTTGATTGAAATGCCTTGTCACAATCATTTTACTAATGAAGAAATGCGAAATATGATTTGCGTATACGCACAAGAAAATTTTTGCGGTCCCTCGGCAGCCAGAAGGTTTGGATTGTTATATGCAAACAGAAGGCAACCAAATCACAAAACTTTTGCAAGATTATATCGTAGTTTAGGTGAAACTGGGTCATTTCACACTAAAAATCGGGGTGGTCGACCGAAACAAATCACACCTAATCAAGAAGATGAACTTTTGGTTCGAGTAAATGAAAATCCTGAAATAAGTTCACAACATCTATCAGCAGCAACAGGAGTAAGTCAGTCGTCTATAATTAGAATTCTAAAAAAAGAGAACCTCCATCCTTATCACTTTACTCCTGTTCAAAATTTACTTTCAACAGATCTTCCACGACGGTTACAGTTTTGCCAACGTATTCTGAATAAACATCGCAATGACAGACACTTTATTAAGAATATTATGTTCACCGACGAAGCAACTTTTACCAGACGAGGGGTTTTTAATTGGCGAAATAGTCATTATTGGGAAGAAGAAAACTCGCATGCTATTAAAGCTAGACATTTTCAGCATGAGTTTAAATTGAATATTTGGTGTGGCATTATAGGCGACCAACTACTAGGGCCTTATGTTCTTCCTCCGAATTTAAATAGAGATTCTTATTTATTATTTTTGGTAAATACTCTTAGTGATATTTTAGATGATCTGTCACTGGATGTAAGAAGAAAAATGTGGTTTATGCAGGATGGAGCGCCACCTCATTTTTCATTAGCTGTTAGAAATCATCTTAATGACGTATTTCCTCAACGATGGATTGGCAGAGGCAGTGATTTTCAATGGCCACCAAGAAGTCCTGAGTACAACCCGCTAGATTTTTATTTTAGGGGACATATGAAGTCCTTAGTTTATGCCAATGAAATTAATACACGAGACGAACTTTGGATATACATTCAAAATGCAGCTAATCTTATAAGGGGACAGAATAACATTTTTTTAACGTCCGAAAATCCTTTATAAAAAGAATTAGAAAAGGCATAGAAATCGGAGGAGACCATGTAGAACATTTAGTTTGAGTTTTTGTGAGTTTTTTTAAGTTAAAGTGTGTTTAGTTTTGATTTATCGTCAAAACAGAAACATTAGGTTAGTTGCAACTTTGATTATTAGTTTGGTATTTGATAGTGGAATAGTAAATAAAATACTATTTCTTGTCTAAGATTATGCCTCTGTGCCAATTTTGATATCAATTTATAAATATACAGGGAAACTATTAGCAAAAAACGAAAAACAAAAATTAACTTTAACATCCTGTATCTTTTTTCTCAGCAACATTATATTAAGGCATATTTGGCCCAATAACCATATTTTGGTCCAAATAACCTGTCCTTAGTCTATGTCCCAATAGTTATGACTCACCCTGTAGAATATTAAAACTTTTAAAAATGCCTCCAACAGATTTCTTTCTAAACTTTTCTAGATAACTATTATATCTCTTGTAGCGAAACAATGAAGAAAATAATTTTAGCAGAGAATTTTGTAAAATACATAAACTGAACCTAATTACAAAGTTCTCGTTTCTTTCATACATCAAGTTTCTATTCCGCTTCTCTTGTCATATTCATTATTGTATGCGAAACTCTTTGAAGTTACAACGCGCCTTTATCAGACTAGTTGGGAAGAGTAAGTAAATGAAACGTAGAAGAAATTCTAGGAATTAGTATATTACGTTTTTTGATTCCATTTCTCATTTTGTTTGAAATCGTTTTTCAAGCTAAAAGACTTCTTATAGGAAAAATTAATTTTCATTTATTTAATTAAGAAACTTTGGTCTTTAGTTTAAAAAAGTTTAAGTGGCAATGTAAATTATGTTATAATAAACATATGAGAACAATGGTTATTTACATATGTAAACTTTATTTTACTGGAAATAATTTTGAAATAGCGAAATCAATAGAAAGAAAATAGCTTAGACCTAGGAAAATTTTCTTTTGGGCACGAATATTTTAGGAAAATTTTCAAAATATTCGTGCTCTCAAAAAATTTCCTTAAAAAATTTAAGCTTTTATGATATAAGTAAAAATTTGGATTACTTAATTAGTTGGTTTTTCAATGCTTCTTTAATTCTTTATTTTGATTGTTTATTTTTATTGATTTATTGATAAATTGCCTTTTATTTTGATTTTAAACTGTTGATCAAACATTCTTTTTAATTCTTAAAACATTTAAAATTAAAAAAATGTTGAAATTGCTTGATATCATTTTTTGGAATATATCTTTTTAAAGAAGAATTTATTTTACTACATTATTTGAATTCCTATTCCCGATACACATATCGATTATACAAAAAATATTCACCGGTTTATTTCTTTTGACTACATTTTACATAACTTATCGTTTAACTTTGTTTTTTTATACTTTTATCTTCTCCTTTTTAATACTTTCTTTACTTCTATAATATAATTAAGAAATACAATACAATTTATTGTACTTACCCGAACAGAAAAAAGTTTTTTGAATGGAATATATTTGTTTTGTAACATCTCTAAAAATAATCAAAAAGACAATATTTTACGTGTTAGATTATTAATACACCCAAAAATATTTAATTTAAAATGCCAACCATTAATTAAATCCCAAAGGATGCAGCAACTGCGGAGATGAGGATTTAAAAGCAGTTTCCAATTTTTTATAGTTGGTATATGACCTAAATATGTCAAACAAATAAAAAATTAATTATAAAATAATGTTATGAGACCAATTTAATTACTTTTTTAATCTGCTGTAAAATGGTTATAAAAATGCCATCATTTCGAGTAGGTATGGATTAGAGTGAAAAGTAAAATAATAAATCAAAAATAAAAAGAAAGAAAAAGGTTTTTCAGAATACATAATTGTTTCTATGGTGTTTTCATATCTCAACCATAATAATATTTTTCAATTAAGAAATATTTAATACATTGAAAAGTATCACAGTTTTCAAAAATGAATAAAATTTTAAAATTAGTGTATAATTTTTTATTACATATATTGTACCCTAAAACATGTTTTTACAACTAGATTCTTGTATATAAATGTAAATTTGGGTAGTTTTAAAATGGTAGAACTCAATAAATTGTAAAAAGTTCCTGCTAAAGTGGCTTTTCCTCCCTTGAATGACTACTAAACTTCATCCCTACGAAGAAAACTAGCACTTTGCTCCCTTGTTACACAAATAGATATTTTTTTACAATTTTCACTACAGAGATTAGGTGTGTAAATAATAATTGTCATTCTATTCCAATACAAACTCTAGTAGCAATTTAAAAATTACAATTTAAATAAAAATACATCCAAAAAATTTAATAATTTTATGTATAATATTTACATTTTTAAATGGTAGGTAATAATATTTTTTTTATATTTTGCCATTTTACCATTTTTTAAATTAATTTATTATTTGTAAGTAAATTACTAAAATTTTGATTTTAAAAAGTCAGTTGGTAGCACTGTGTAATTTATAGCATTTGACAATTTTAAAATTATCAAATGTTTTAAAATATTTTAAAATGAATAATACACCAATAATACAAAAATACTATCTTAAAGAACAATGTAAAATTAATAAATTGCTATTAGCCACAAATGTCATTGTCAATAGTCTTGTCATTATATACTTCATTCATGTTGCCAACCCTTTAAAACAAAAATTTGCATGCGTAAAAGTTACATTACGATACGCAAATGCGTTGTATAATGAAGATTTTTATAAGTGCAAAATTTTTATATAATTTGCACCGTTTTGCTTGAAGGTTGACTGGATTATCTATCTATATATAGATAGTTAAGTTATTTTGCAATTTGAAAGGAAGTGTGGGGTGGAACATTGATATCAAATGGGAGGGGGATAAGGGACATAATATATCCATATGTGTCTGATTGGATTTTGCAATGTGTGGGGGTGTTGTTATTGGTGATGATGAAACTGAAAAAGTGGTTGCTATCTGCGAGGTCATCAGTGACAATCAAAGTGTAGGAAGGACTTGATTTGCGATCACAACTGGAAAGGCAATTGCTGAAGTGATAGCATTAGAAATATGGAAGACTAATGGAGTCAGCTATATTTTCTATTATTCTTCCATTTAGATTACAGTGGTTGGAATCCCATAGGGGATTATGGGCATTAAAGTCACCAAGATAGTTTGGGTAACTGAAAAATGAGCTCAGTGATTTCCTGTTTAGTGGTGTGACTGTTGAGTGGTAAGTATAGAATACAAATGTTGATTTTCTGAAGGAACCATGATGTGGTTGCTACAGCTTCAAGATCCGTGGTTAGGGGAAGATGAGTTGAATGTAGTGAAGAAGATAAATAGAAGCATCACCACTAGGTCTGATACAACTGATCCGTATGAAGTGGTATGTATGTATGTATGAGTTAGGGGTGATAATTACACTGCGACCTATAGGATCTATTGTGTCCCCCTTACTTACCATGTTCTGATATTTTCTCAGACCTATAGCAGCTCTTCGAGTCCTATTTTCCTTAGGAAGTTTAGGACATCGTCGGGCTTCAAATCAAGTAGATCCCCTTCCTCTATTTCATGTGCTCCTAGGTATCTAGCCCTAGAATTTTGCAAGGCGGGGCATTCTGAGAGTATGTGTATTGAGGTTTCATCCTCTTCCTCACAGAATCTGCACTTTGCTTCATCTGCTAACTTTAGTTTCTTCATGTGGCTTCTTAACCGGCAATGCCCGGTTAATATTCCCGTTAAAATTCGGAGCCTTTTTTTTCTGAGGTTGAGGCAGCTAAGAGATCTCTTCTGGTCATAGTTCCCCAGTAGTATCTTAGATTCAGTCCTTCCAGCTGATTCCAGTACTTGGATTTTTTCTTCTCCATTTCTTCCCTTAGTTTTCCTAAGATTACTCTACTGCTGAACCCACAAGATGGTTCTGGTCCCAAATGTGGGGTTTCAGCTCCTTTTTTTGCCAGCTTATCTGCTGTTTCGTTCCCCTCTATTCCTATGTGTCCCGGGACCCATAGGAGGGTGACAGTGTTCTTCTGGCCCAGTTCATTTAGTTTGCCTAGGTATGAAATGGTAACTCTTGAAGTGTTTAATTGTGGGTTGATAGGAGTTTGTAAAGTTGGTTTCTTATAGACAGATAATGTTAAGTTGATGTTGATTGATCAGTAATTGGATTCTTTCATATTTACTGGAGAATCCACTGTAAAAGATTTATTTTTAATTTATTAGTTTAAATGTATTGTGCTAATGGTTTGATTAATGATAAATTGGGAATTATTCTCAATATCATGGAAGGGAGTAATGTGGATGTGGATTGGGAAGGAGCAGTGGAAGGATTTTTAAAAGTCTCGGTCATAAGTCAAACAACAAAAATAATCTTGATACTTTTAATAAAACGTCAGGTGAGTATTATAGTTTAACATAAAAAATTATAAAAATTTAAATGAAAATCAGAATGATTTGAATAAAGAGGGTGCCAGATTAATTAGAACGTGTTTGTGCATGATTTGAAAAATTCATCAATGCGAGCACCAGTAGTTATTATTAAGCTCGCTAATGAGGCTGCTGTATTCTGGACCTTTTCTTGCATCCTGTTTCGCGTGCACTTATACGCTCCACCTACCACCTTCCATTCTACTACTTATCAATGGCGTACTAAGAACTTTGTGGGGCTTTTATTGTTTCTACACGAAATATTTTCATTACATGAAATACGAATAGACTGAACCAATTTTTTATACCATATGAGCTCGCTGTTAATTTTCCTTTGTTTAAAAAGTTTATTCGAGCTGCAAGAAATTTTAATAACAGTTTTATATGAAATTTGTACACAGAGTAACTAACCATCTTGTAGATATTTCGATGTTCGCTACATATCAAGTATACATTTTGTTATTCAAACTCGTTTATAAAATTAAGGCCCATTTGCACCATCTATCCCTAAAACTAATACTAAATGAAGTATAACTTAAATATAAGGGTCCCTTAAATGTATGTTCTTTTGCACAATTTAGATTTTAAACTGGTTTAACTAAGTAATGCTTAGACTAAAGAAGATGTGGCGTCGTTGGAATTTTATAGATTTTTTTCCATTTTTATATTGCACTCTCAAACAATTTCACAACATCGTTTATTTTAAAAGTAGTATTTTTTTTCCAACTTCTCCCTTTACCTGAGCCCATATTAATTCTATGGGATTAAGTTCACAATGATAAGGGGGAAGTCGAAGAACTGATATACCATGAGAAAAAGCCATTTCTTCTACAATGTAGGTTTTGTATTTATTCTTGTTCATTTTTGCAATCCTGTAAAGTTCTTTCCTTAGTGGATCTTTTGGAAACTTAATATTTTTTTAAATAAGCCACTCCAAAAGCTCTGCTTTACGCCAACGACTTGTGGGCAATGCTTCTCGTAACCGTGAATGGTAACTTGCGTTGTCCATAACAATAACAGCCCCTTTTGGAATCAGATCCAACATTTGAACAAACCATTCCTCGAAGACATCCCCATTCATATCTTCGTGATAGTTCCCCGTGCGTTTTGAAATAAAAGTTAATAATCCACCATCAAAAAAACCTTCAGAACTTCCAACATGGACAATGATAAGTCTTTTTCATTTTCCAGATGGTGGCTGCAAACCTAACGACAAACCTTCCACGAATGCCTGCCTTCCGCTTTTAATGTTTTCATCTTGCCAATATTTGGATACTGTATATCCAGCATTTATCTATGTTTCGTCTAAGTAGAATATTTTCAAATTTTGTTCTCTGGCATGTCGAATGCTTCTTAAATAGTCTCTTCTCCAAAAAACTATTTCCGGTTTATCTATCAAGAGAGATTTTCTATTATGTTTTATATATCTGAAACCCACATCTTTCAAAAGTTTGTATAATGTCATTCCAGAGAATTTTGTATAGTCCGTATCTTCTTGCACTGATGTCATAATTTTGTCAAGTGTTGGAATTTCCTTTCGTAAGTAAAATCCATGGACTTTACGCCTTAGTCTTCGTTTTAATGACTCATCGATCTCAATTGGTTTTCGGCCTGAAGGAGTTTTAGGGGGTTGAAGAGTTCCATTTTTGCTTTCTTTTAGTAATCTATAAATTGTTGATTAAGCAACACACAACATAGCAGCCGTTAATTCCACAATATCATCAACACTTGCATCAACACGGTATACCCTCTTAAAATATATTTTGGTACGTCTATGAAATTTACTTAAATGAATGATTTATTACTCCTTGTCCTTTCTATATAGACTATACATGAATCAGCTAAAACTCAACGCAAATACTGCCAGCGAAGTTGAACAGCTTTGTAGATGACATACTCTAATTTGAGCAATACTACGCAATCATATAGTATATGTTCCGCTGTTTTTTTACCGCTGTTACAAAAATGACAGTTTTCACTAGTTAAATATCACACTTTATTGTACTGGGAATCATTTAACACGTTTTCATTTTTTTTATTTTTAATAATTAAGTAACTAAGTACTCTAACAAATTGAATTTAAATTGTATGTATACAAAGATCGATTTTTCGATAGCTGTTATATCTTATAACAATTTATATAATATCAGACTACATTTAAAAGGAAGCAAAAAACAGACCCAGTACGAGCACAACATGTAAAATCACTTCCAGTTTTAAATAATGCATGACGATACTCGTTTTAGTGTCAACCTTTTTTGCCAAAAAAGTTAAAACATACTAAAATATGGAAATTTTAAATGTTGGAACAGAGTATCGATGTGTTGTAAAGTAGGTTATGTAATATGTAAAAAAGTCAGTGATAATAGATTATTGTGTGAGAAAATGTAGTAAAATTAGCTTATTCCTTAATTTAATTATCGGTTTTTTCACAAAAACATTTTGGCAAATAAAATCTATACTGATATTGCAAAGCGAAAGATTTTGTTTGCTAAAATGCGCAATATTGAAATTACATTTTGTTTGTAGCTAGGTAACTGATGAACCTATCCTGTCATTGAGAAAAAAATGTTAAAAGGAATCATTGGCTTTGTTTTTATATAAGAAATAATAACATGCACAAAACGCTTACCTACATTTTAAAAACGTAATAAGTAATTTCCTTTAATTGGTAATTATTTTATAGAAACTTTTTAAATCTCCCTTAATAAGTTAAACCCAATTATGTTGGTGAAATGTGATAAAAGTTTAGTTGATTTGTTATCTGGGACTGCTAATAAATAGGTTGTAATGTATTCTAAAAATTGTATTTGAGAAGTTGTGTTGACTGCGTTTATACTTAAATTGCAAATATTTTAAAAATCCCAAATGTTAATAATATTATATTTCTTCCTGTAATTTCTTCTTCTTCTTCAATCTAAAGAAGATATAATCACAAAGTTTCTTGTCACATTTAATTAAACCAAAAACTTTGTCTACGTGCAATAGCCTTGCACGTTTACGTATATTTAAATTATGTCAATAACTATAAGTACGATTTTCCTATAAAAAGCAAAAGACAAGTAATAATTAAATCAATTCGAGCGCGTGGGTTTTTAGTGATAAACAATTTAAATTGATCTTAAAAAAATTTAGATTAAATATCAAAATTAATAAAACATTAAATTGGAGACTTAAACAATTATTCTTTTAATTATATATTTTTCAAACAGTTGTGTGCCAAAATATTAATTTAAATTTCATACAATGAAAAAATAGCTTGTTACTTATGAAATTCCTGATCAAGTAAGAAGACATAATTTATTTTTTAACATATAATTTAAATTTTGTTGAGCAGGGAGATGAAACCAAAGAATCTTAAATCTTGCTTTTTTTGTATTTTTTTCTTTATCATCAAAAGAAAATATTTTATATATAACTTTCCAGCATAATTTTTCTTTGTGTTTTAAATCGCAAATTAAATTTTATAATGTAATGAAAAGCCTTTAGTCGTCGTTATATTTCATTTAAGTTCCCTAAGGAAGATTCTCACGGAAAAAAGTTTTATAACTTTAAAAATATCTATAAAATATTTTAAGTAACCCTGCGGTTTACGAGGTATTTTAGTAATTTTGGTTAGATATTAGGAAGATTCAGAGACTAGCCTGTTCATGTATCACTGGAGCAATGGGAACTTGCCCCACTGCTGCAATGGAGGTGATTTTAAACTTGACCCCACTGCACATTCTGTTAGAAAGTGTAAGGAAGAAAACGATATATAGAATGATCAAAGAAGGAATTATCAGGGAAAAACCTCGATCACTTCTTTTTGATCAAACTCGGGAAATGCCCCAAGATGATATGACGAAAAAATTCAAATTTGTGAGAAAATTCATCACAAGGTTGAGTAATAAATCTGAATGGGATGAAGACACCATACAGAATTGAAACCAGAATACCATAAAGTGGTATACGGACGGTTCCAAGCTAGACGAGGGAACTGGAATAGGAGTTTTTGGACCGAGAGCCAAATACTCAGAAAGCTTGGGCACATACTAGAGCATCTTTCAAGCAGAAGTCCGCGCCATCGAAAGATGTGTGGAAATCAATATTGGAAGAAACTACCGCAGACAAGAGATTGTGATCATATCGGATAATCAAACAGCCATCAAAGCGCTGAGTTCAAATATAATCAGTTCGAAGATGGTTTGGGAATGTCTAGGCAAACTAAATGAACTGGGCCAGAAGAACACTGTCACCCTCCTATGGGTCTCGGTACACGTAGGAATAGAGGGGAACGAAACAGAAGATAAGCTGGCAAAAAGAGGAGCCACATTTGGGACCAGAACCATCTTGTGGGATCAGCAGTAGAGTAATCTTAGGAAAACTAAGGGAAGAAATGGAGAAGGAAAAATCCAAGTACTGGAATCAGCTGGAAGGACTGAGGCAATCTAAGATACTACTAGGGAACTATGACCAGAAGAGATCCCTTAGCTGCCTCAACCTCAGTAAAAAAAGTAAGTAAGGGGGGACACAATAGATCCTATAGGTCGCAGTGTAATTATCACCCCTAATTCATACATACATACATATATACATAGATATTAGGAAACATTGATATAAATTTATTGTACTTACTGCATTACTACTGGATAATCAATTTGCATGTTACAGTAGCCACTTTGCAACACATTTTGCAGCTAGATCTTTTTTAATCAAAATATTTTTTTTTGCTATAGAATGGAATGCTATAGAGGTACATTTATTGCTATTAACTTCCATAAAAATTATTATGGTTATAATTTACTTATTTAGAAAAACTTGGCCACTATTGCCACATAAAAAATATGATATAAATGTATCTCACTACAATTAACAAAAACAAACATGAGCCCTGGGTTGGCGTGTCCATGTCGCTATAGTTGTAGTTTCGTAGTGACAATCGATATTTTGAATCGATAACCAAATATCATACCATAGGTGTCATCTGTCAAAAGATATATAAACAAAGTCCAAACTTGCTTTACTATGTTAAGATAATTATTATCAAATTAATCTTAACAAAGACAGATTGTTCTGCAATTTATCAATTAAGTAATAAATAAAAGCAAATTATAAATGACAGCTCTGAAATCAAATAGAAATCATATAAAAGAATGCAGTGCAGTACCGATGCAAAAATAAAAATTATCCCAACTTACGATTCAAATTATTAAAATTTTTCAAAATTTCCAAAGTATTGTTGTCTAAACAAAGTATTCGACCCTAGTCAACGGGAAATCTCCAAAAACCGTGATTTAAAAATTCAAAAACTATTGAATCCAAAAACTGTTTGAAAATCAGATAATTATCCTGATGCAGCTACTAAAATTGACGTATATTCATAAAATCGTTCCGTCATCTATCTGTTATATTTACAATTACTGATGTACAATCATACAAACATTGGCTCGTGATTGGCTGGTATAACCCTTCTTTCAGTTTGCATATATGTTCCGGGTCTCATGTTTGCTTCTGTCGACAAAATCTATCTTGAGTACGTATTTCTATTTTCTTGAAAATACTTAGAATTCTGGATAGTATTAAATGATTATTTAATTAGGTTAGTTGCCTAGTCTAAGCGATAAAGCTATTAACCAGGAATATAATTTACATTTTTTTGCTATAAATATATCAAGAGTTACTGACCGAAAAATTCCAACAACACACATTTTCATTTATTCATGCAATTTGCTCAAAATAACAAATGTAAATATTTTATCGTAAATACTGGTTTTATTAATAATTTTCCTTGAACATAAATATAAATAATTGCTGATTTGTAATTATTGGTGACATTAAAATGATTAACGCCAAAAGTGGCATATAAAATAGAGTTATTACACATTATGTGTATATAATTAAAAGTTTAACTAACATTCGTTATTCATTAAAATTCTATAAATTTAATAAAGCATAAATCGGATAAATATATGCACACTAATAACTTAATGAGGCCGTTTTCTTTTTAAATGGTTATGTCAGCATAACTACGTTAAGCTTTAATAAATTGTTGACATAAACTCACTAAATTCTATACTTCAACTCGATTAGTGAGTTACGGGTCATTAAAGTAACTACGCTGTTCAGTGTCATACTTCGATACTGACAAATCACTGGTAATACTTTTATTTCAGTTGCAATCTAACAACTCCAACTAAAACAATTAACTTTCACTAAGATTAAACGTAATTACAACTGCTTGTACCAAATCTCTACAAAATTCGGAAAATACATCATTCCTTGTACGAAGCTTGTATGTATGTATCAATTAGGCGTGATAAGTACACTGCGACCTATAGGATCTATTGTGTCCCCCTTACTTGCAAAGTTCTGATGTTTTCTCGGATTTATAGCAGCTCTTCGAGTCCTATTTTCCTGAGGTTTGGGACATCGTCGGGCTTCAAGTCAGGTAGATCCCCCTCTTCTATTTCATGTGCTCCTAGGTATCTGGCCCTAGAATTCTGCAAGGCAGGGCATTCTGAGAGTATGTGTATTGAGGTTTCATCCTCTTCCTCATAGAATCTGCACTTTGCTTCATCTGCTAACCCTAGTTTCTTCATGTGGCTTCTTAACCGGCAATGTTAGAATTCGGAGCCTTTTTTTACTGATGTTGAGTCAGCTAATTGATCTCTTCTGGTCATAGTTCCCCAGTAGTATCTTAGATTGCCTCAGTCCTTCCAGCTGATACCAGTACTTGGATTTTTCCTTCTCCATTTCTTCCCTTAGTTTTCCTAAGATTACTCTACTGCTGATCCCATAAGATGGTTCTGGTCCCAAATGTGGGGTTTCAGCCAGCTTACTGCTGTTTTGTTCCCCTCTATTCCTATGTGTCCTAGGACACATAGGAGGGTGACAAGGTTCTTCTGACCTAGTTTAGTTTGCCTTGGCATTCCCAAACCATCTTCGAACTGATTATATTTAAGCTCAGCGCTTTGATAGCTGCTTGTTTGCGGTAGTTGTACGAAGCTTAATACTTGCTTGAAGAAAAACTAGATGTGTGGCAATAGCTAAAGTAATGACTCGTACAAGAATCATTTCCATCACAATAATTGCTTATTTTGCTACATATCTTGAAATATGCCAGTATTATTACTTACTTGATCCGATCTCTTAAATTTACAATAGTTGGTAAATAAAAATAAAAATTTATTTTTTATGGTATAAACTGTGAAAAAACAATATTTTTAAAGTGTTTACATAATTAATTATTGTGATAAAGCATAGTAGATCTGCTATATACAGCGTGTCCACGGTTGGTGTAGCCTATAGGTAAAAGATATTTAAAAATTAATAATGTAATAAAATGGAAGTTTTTTAAAATACCTTCTCATTTTAAAGCCATTTTTATACAAATCGTATAAATTTTTGCGGGAATATAGTGAGTGAAGTTTACGATGTACCAAGTGATTGTCCACTTTTATAAATAATTTTCAAATTCGTTTACTCTTTAATGAATATTTGACAACATTATTATCTATTCCAGAATTATAATCACCATTAAAAATAATAATACATGATAATAATGTAAGAAACATTAAGTTAACAAAACAAACAATGTCAGGTTGGTTGCCAGGAATAAACCAGACTTGGATGCCAGGACAATTTCGGGTTTGGTTGCCGGGACTAGCCCAAGCTTGGTTGTTGGGACTGGACCAGGTTTGGTTGAAATGGTTGGATCATTTTTGATTGCCAGATCTGGGCCATACCTGATTGACAGGAATGTGCCAATCTTGGCCGTTAGGACTGGGCCAGGCATTGATTGCCTGTACTGGGCCAGGCTTTGTTGCGACTACTAGTCCCACAATTAAATATTTTTACCATTATTTAAACGAGGAGATTAATATTCATATACACATATTAAATTTTTATTGATACAAAAAAATAAAAATAAAATCTTCTTGTTGCGGTGGCCCGCCATTTCTATCTTTGGCACCTGATGAATAAGCGCTTATCACATATTTTTTTGTTTTTTATTTTGCCATTATAAATTTTGAAACTGTAGTAATTATAGTTAATTAAGGTTTCATATTTAAATAGAGCATTTACATACTTTCCATAATTTTGTAAGTTTCTTACTCCTTTGATTTTCCTGCCACACCCTCTGTACTGGAATAAAGGAAAATACCAAAATCAGTGTCACAGGTTTTTATTACAAAAAGTACACGTTTACAGGAACAGTAGTTTCGGCCCATAAGCAGGCCATCATCAGGCTATAAAAAACAAAGGTGAGAGGTAAAAAATTATGCAGATTACAAGTTTTTAACAATAGACCTACCTTAAAAATTAGTTACATGTAATGTTCACTAGATCATATGATCGATCGAACCAACAAACTTATATATTAAATGTTGAATTTTAATTATTGAATGGGGTATATGGTAAAACCAGTGACATTGAGAAAAAATGTGACATAAGGATTAAAAATTAAAACTAAGAGAAATTAGATGAGAAAAGGTTATATTAAATAAATAATAAATATTTTATTAAAATGTATGTGGTAACATTGAGTGAGTAAGAAAATGAGTACCACCACATGGATGGAAATATTAATCACTGTAAATAGTTTTTGAAAGAAAAATAAGGGTGACAAATAATACCGTGGTCACTGGTATCTTCTTTTGAGCTCACTTTAGGGCTTCCTTTTGATTATTATAATAATTTAAGAATTAAAAAAATACGTCTATCTAACTTTAGCGCTTTGGACAATGTAAACTTTTTTAATGTAACAGTTTAGCAGAACTGCCAGAATGCAAATATCATAGAAGTTTATAGGCGCTTTTTTGGTGCAAAACATTTGTACACAAACAGATGGCGACAGGAAATACGAGGGTATATCAAAAGATTGAAAGATGAAGATAGGACATAATTTAACAAAAAATTAGTAAAAGGGTATACTATTTAACAAAAATATAATACGAGGTTTCATCAAAAATTTGGTGGATGGCAAAAGGACATTACTTAACAAAAATTTAAT
The DNA here is from genome assembly GCA_035357415.1 of Ophraella communa. Taxonomy (NCBI): domain Eukaryota; kingdom Metazoa; phylum Arthropoda; class Insecta; order Coleoptera; family Chrysomelidae; genus Ophraella; species Ophraella communa. Next base: position 32,486,617 of record CM068993.1, read on the forward strand.
ACGAAGGTATATCAAAAAGTTTAAAATACAGGGGTACATACAATCTTTAAAATCCATGTTTTTCACATGTATTTGTCGCCTGTTCCCGGGTTGGAATACTAACAAAACTATTTTTTATTAATTATACCAAATCGAATTCAATATTCATAGTTAAGACAGGACAACGTATGTCGGATCAGCTAGTATTTTAATATAATTTCCCTACCATAAAACTTTACGGATATCATTTCTCTTGAAGTAAATCTTTTTTTTTTAATTTAATTTCTGGTTTCCATAAACAATATCATTTATTTACCAGCAGTACACTTAGTTAACAGTTCGGTACTTCACATAATATCCCGGCATCTAAATAATTTGAAAGTGGCTTTCGTAATATTTCCTCTCCTTTTTTCTTGACTGAAACCTGAAACCCTATAATTATAATTACAGCCGGTATTGTAGTAACAAATCCGGGAACCTGCATAAGTTTGGAACTACTTGCAAGAGGTCTCTTATACAAGTCCACTTAACTTGAGAGGTCTGCTGGGATCCGACGCCGTGAGTTTCCCCCTTGCTTTTCTGAAGGAGTCGAAAGGGATTTAAAACATTCTATCAGAGATGGACTGGGCTATAATAATATGTAAAAACTTTGTTTTATTTTAAAAATATGATGAAAAATATTTTAAACGGTAATTAATATTAGGATTTACGGAAAATTTAGTGGAGCACCTCTAAAATTTTGAAGTTTTTTTATTATTCTCATTATATTTACTTATTTTGATTTATATTGCAAACAAAATGGACAAAATTTTGATAACAAATACGACTTAGATTACAGAAAAAACTCTTATAAAATTATTATTTTATACCAAATAATTTATGAAAACTAAATTTTATTGAAAATAACAAACCACTTTTCATTTGAACTCAACTTATAAGTTTAATTAAAAAATTAGCTTTTAGACTGAAAATTTTCCCTGGATTATCCCCAATGTTTGCAGTAGTCTGCTTCCATCCACTGGTAAATATTTCAAGTTGGTTCTAGGCCTAAAGAGGGACTTTTTGCTCCTTTATTAGAGTATTAGTACGTCCTTTCATTACCAGCAACCTGCGACTGCCTTGGTTAATGAAGTAGCAAACATCACAATATTGAAGAGATGGTGGATGGCGGAGTTCAACAGTAGAAGATGGTAGGTTAGGTTAGATTAGGATCAATGTAAGTGCCTGTTTATTTTCAAGGTGTCAGTAACAAAGAATGTGCTTTGTCAATTCGTCTTCTATACTGTAGTAGCAACAGTATCACTCAGACGAAGATTCTTCAGGTGGTTCCTTAGACTATGGTGTCCAGTCAGCAGTCCAGTTAGAATGCGTAGATGACTCCTACTCCAATCCAGGAGCTGTGTCGAATTGTTACTCGAAGGTTGATATATGAACTCTGTCGAGTGGGTGAGACCCGGTAAATTTTCTCAGCAAAGAAGGGTTTTTCTTGCTGTGCAACTGGAGATAATGCCCTTGGCTGTGATTTTTGCTTTAAAAAAAAAATGATATCGGCCCATTAAGTATAATACAATACTTTAATTTTAAAAAGGTAACTTCGGTATGTAAATATGTATTTTTTACTAAGAGGAATAAAAAATGCAATTTCCACGTTTAATTACTGTTACCTTTCGTTCATACGGAAAAGGTCGTAATGATGGTCCAAGCTTAGAACAGGTGTCAATAAAATATCAACAAAAATTTAATAAAGCAGCTCCTAGTAAAAGTGTGATGTTAGCTGTTTTTAAAAATTTTCATCGCACTGGTAGTGTATTGTGTCAACGTAAAGGTTCTTCAGGTCGTCGAAAAACAGTATGCACTAACGAAAATGAAGGACGTGTTTTTAACCAAGTAGTGTAATCACCTCAAAGAAGTCTTGTAAGAACTGCATGTAAACTCAACATTAGTGAAACTTTACGTCGAATGTTCAAATCAATTGGTCGTTATCCATACCGTATTCAAGTTGGACAACGACTAAATGCGGACAAACGTGCAAGAGAAATTTACTGGGGTCGTATGTTGAGTTTAATTTACGAAGATCCCGAATTTTTGAAAAACATATGGTTTTTAGACGAGAGTCGCGTTTATCTTAGCGGCTATATTAATCGACAAACAACCAGATTCCTTGGATTTGAACATCCTGATGTCATTGTAGAGAAACCACTCCACAGTTTTCGAGTTACCGTTTGGTGCGCGGTATCTGGTAATGGAATGATTGGTCCTTATTTCGTTGAAGATGATAATCAGAATCCACTTACTGTCAACCAAGAACGTTATAGAGAGAAAATTATTACATCTTTTGTGAGAGATCTAAATAACTTTTGCCGTGCACGAAATCTAAAGTTTCGCACACAATGGTTCCAAAAAAATGGTGCAACGAGCCATACAGTTGTGCGCACCTTAGATTTACTCCGTCAGCATTTCGATAATAGAATAATTTTTTGGGGAACAGACTTCGAATATCCTTCTCATTCACCTGATCTGACGCCACCTGACGCATACATTTGGGGCATAATAAAGGAAAAAATATTTCATTCGGAAAATCCGCCGGCGAATATTGCCGAACTACGGGAAAGAATATAAAATATTTTTCGGCAGTTCCATCAACCACTTCTTGTAAATATGTTTATTGAGTTACAAAATCGATATGAAGCTTGTTTGCGTCGAAATGGTGAGCATTTTGAACACTTACATTACAGAAATTAAAAATTAATTATTATTTTTATTTTTGGTACAGTTTATTGTGGCGAATACTGTTAGCTTGTTTTTTTTATTTTTAATATATTTGTTATTTTTATACTTACTATAAATTTTTCATATTCAGTTCTTAAAATTTGTGTTTATAAGGTTTTTATAATTTTTTAATTGATTATAAAATAAAATTCTCTCAAATAATTTAGTTAGGAAACCTGATAGGTTTTCCAGTCTTTAGTCAAATTTGTTTTAGATAATAATTAATTCTTGTAGTGAAACAATAAAATAACATTAAGAACAATAAATAACTGCACAGTTAAACTAAACTTCCACTATTTATTTGAAAAATTCGCTTTAAAATCAATTACAGCTGTTTCGCTATAACTAGCATCGTCAGATTGACATATTGAAATTACATGTTGTTTGTTTGTAACTAGGTGCTTGATGTTGATAAGGAGTTAAGGCTAGACCAAGTTAGGAAGTAATAAGACATAACAATATTAAAGCCTAGATGTTATTAGCCCTAAGGGATTATCCTGGATGTATTTCCCTCTAAGATCAGTATAACTGTGCAATGATATAGAAAAACCAGGAAAAAACTATATCATGCTGATCTTTACAATAACTTAATATATTTATGTTACAATAATGTCTTATCTATGTATAAAATGAAGACTCAATCAAAGTAAACAGTTTAATAGTGGAGAACTTCCAAGATTTATTTGTTCATTAACTACTTTAAACTGTTGATCTGCTAGATGTCTTTTAATTTCAAGTTCTTCTAGAAAATCTAAATTTTGTTTTTTATCAGAAATGTGTATACACACCAATGACATTCATATACTACACATTTGTGATAAAAAACAAAATTTAGATTTTCTAGAAGAACTTGAAATTAAAAGACATCTAGCAGATCAACAGTTTAAAGTAGTTAATGAACAAATAAATCTTGGAAGTTCTCCACTATTAAACTGTTTACTTTGATTGAGTCTTCATTTTATACATAGATAAGACATTATTGTAACATAAATATATTAAGTTATTGTAAAGATCAGCATGATATAGTTTTTTCCTGGTTGGAAGTTTCCTGGTGGAAGTTTAGTTTAACTGTGCAGTTATTTATTGTTCTTAGTAAGATGAACTTCCAAAAAGTAGAGGTTAACACAATCAAAATAACATTAGTTGAGCTATTATTCATATCAAAGCAGTGCTTTTTGCAGTTAATAGAAAAAATCGCAACAAATACATAAAATAAAAATATATAGCAAAAATGTTCACTGGAGTTTGATATTGGCTTTCAAATATACATTACATTTAAACACTTTACATAAAAAAGAAGAAATTAAGGTATTTTCACGAAGTTTATTTGTCCGAAATAAAGTCACAACGTTAATCAGGTTTTCTTATTTAAAAGACTTTATAAGCAATATAAATATAAGATAACTCTCTAATTTGTTCACAACGAACGCTGTCGATAACTTGTTCCCACTTCTTATTCCATAATTTGGTAAAGATAAAAATAATTTAGAATATTAAAGTATTTTAAAAATATAATTAATTTTTAAAAAACGAATTAAAAAACCTCAAACCCGATATAGAATAGAAATTTCGAGATTTATTAAAGAGTTAAATTATGGGTAAACATAACGTTTATATTGATTACCGTAATAATACAGAAAGCTATTTACACTACTTCCTATCGAGGCACACATTAATTTCACATGGTGCATTAATTTCTGTTGTTCTATATTATGGTCAGCTTACTATGACAGAAATTCTCGAATTCATATGATTTAATCGGTTAATTACGATCCATGCATGAACCTACGCTTTTTGCTAAGTACGGGGAAGTGGTTATTTTAAAGTACAATTAACTAACATTTTATCTAGTTTAGTTTGGCTTCTACAACCATAATTTTTTTCTCATATAGTATGTCCAAGTTTTACTTTTGTACAAAAGTTTCGCTTAGTCTAAAATGCACTCGATATCGATGTTTGCAAAAAATATAAATTTGACTGTTAAAAAATAATGGGTAACAGGTGTGGAAAGGATTTGTGCAAATTGAAAATGGGTGAAGGGGCCTAATATTTACAGAATGTGGACCACAAAGGTATTTACAACTTGATGATGTCTTAATAATACTGCAATATCTTTAAACAGCTGTAACTAGCTCTAAATTACTTAAATTTGTTGATAATGGGATTTGTTGATGCGAGAACAAGAAAATATCATTTCCAAATTTTTTAGAATATTAATTTTTATATTTACTTCAATAAATGGTTTTCAAAGCATCATAATCTGCATCTGTAATTCTGGAAGGGTGGGTCGCCCCACAGCAATGGGCCAAATGTGGCCTATTTGGCCCATTGAAAGCTATTTTTGTCCAAAAAAGATATGTGCGGTTTTAATTTTATTTTTTTTGTGTTACAGCAATGATTATTGACCAACATATGTATAAAAAAAATAAAATAAAAAAATATAATATAATTATTATAATTTCATATTTAACAATGTTTGTCTAAAAAGGTATGTACATTTTTAATTTTACCTGCTTTTTATTTTCTAATTACTGTGATATTAAAATGAGTATTGGGTAGCAATTTCGAAGGGTAATTTTCATACTCTTTCATTCTCTTTAACGTAAATTTGCTCCACTTTAATCTACATAAATCGTAGGTACTAAGATCGTGATTTACATATCCCTGTATATAAACTAATTTACATATAATTAGAGAACCAATATCCTGACTAAATACCTGTTCGAAAACGGGATATTAAACCGTCAACAAATGCCTGCATTCCCGCCGTCTCGACGCCAATCCTCCATAACATCGACGGAGCCTATCAATCGATTAGGTACTATCTATCAATGGCTCTATTATAGAGAATAGCGCATTTACCACAAAACTCAACTCCGCACAATATCTTGAATGAAAATAGTCTACAGTAGATTTGTTTAATCTTTTTTAATTTGTGTATTTTTGTAAAACATTAATAATGTCGTTATTTTTAAACAGTAGACAAAATATAATATATTATACAGGGTGAGTCATAACTATTGGGACATAGACTAAGGACAGGTTATTTGGACCAAAATATGGCTATTGGGCCAAATATGCCTTAATATAATGTTGCTGAGAAAAAAGATACAGGGTGTTAAAGTTAATTTTTGTTTTTCTTTTTCGCTAATAGTTTCCCTGTATATTTATAAATTGATATCAAAATTGGCATAGAGGCATAATCTTAGACAAGAAATAGTATTTTATTCACAATTTTACGTTTTGTCATAGAGGGCGCCACGTGATTCCTAATGATCAAATTGAGTCTAAACTTTTTCTGATGAAATTTTTTAGTAATTTTTATTAGAAAATATGACGTAAAAATCATTTTTACGTAAAATTGGTAGTCTTGTTTAAACATGATAATGTCAACCGTTTTCGATAAAAACGCAGTCGAACTGCTTAGAGTCTTAAAAAAGGATTTCAAATATTAATTCATTTATGAAAAGTATGCTTTGGACTGTCAGATAATTGTTGTTGGTAAATGTCATTTGTTCAGAGTAAATTATTTTTGATGTGACAGTGTAGTGTAATGTTGCATTTTTTAAAAGTAATCATTCCTTTTTTTGATGGAAATGCCTCGTCACAATCATTTTACTAATGAAGAAATGCGAAATATGATTTGCGTATACGCACAAGAAAATTTTTGCGGTCGCTCGGCAGCCAGAAGGTATGGAATGTTATACGTAAACAGAAGGCAACCAAATCACAAAACTTTTGCAAGATTATATCGTAGTTTAGGTGAAACTAGGTCATTTCACACTAAAAATCGGGGTGGTCGACCGAAACAAATCACACCTAATCAAGAAGATGAACTTTTGGTTCTAGTAGATGAAAATCCTGAAATAAGTTCACGACATCTATCAGCAGCAACAGGCGTAAGTTAGTCGTCTATAATTAGAATTCTAAAAAAAGAGAACCTCCATCCTTATCACTTCACTCCTGTTCAAAATTTACTTTCAACAGATCTTCCACGACGGTTACAGTTTTGCCAACGTATTCTGAATAAACATCGCAATGACAGACACTTTATTAAGAATATTATGTTCACCGACGAAGTAACTTTTACCAGACGAGGGGTTTTTAATTGGCGAAATAGTAATTATTGGGAAGAAGAAAACCCGCATGCTATTAAAGCTAGACATTTTCAGCATGAGTTTAAATTGAATATTTGGTGTGGCATTATAGGCGACCAACTACTAGGGCCTTATGTTCTTCCTCCGAATTTAAATGAAGATCCTTATTTATTATTTTTGGAAAATACTCTTAGTGATATTTTAGATGATCTGTCACTGGATGTAAGAAGAAAAATGTGGTTTATGCAGGATGGAGCGCCACCTCATTTTTCATTAGCTGTTAGAAATCATCTTAATGACGTATTTCCTCAACGATGGATTAGCAGAGGCAGTGATTTTCAATGGCCACCAAAAAGTTCTGAGTACAACCCGCTAGATTTTTATTTTTGGGGACATATGAAGTCCTTAGTTTATGCCAATGAAATTAATACACGAGACGAACTTTGGAGATACATTCAAAACGCAGCTAATCTTATAAGGGAACAGAATAACATTTTTTTTAACGTCCGAAAATTCTTTATAAAAAGAATTAGAAAAGGCATAGAAATCGGAGGAGACCATGTAGAACATTTAGTTTGAGTTTCTGTGAGTTCTTTTAAGTTAAAGTGTGTTTAGTTTTGATTTATTGTCAAAACGGAAACCTTACGTTAGTTGCAACTTTGTTGTAAATAAAATACTATTTCTTGTCTAAGATTATGCTTCTGTGCCAATTTTGATTTCAATTTATAAATATACAGGGAAACTATTAGCAAAAAACGAAAAACAAAAATTAACTTTAACACCCTGTATCTTTTTTCTCAGCAACATTATATTAAGGCATATTTGGCCCAATAGCCATATTTTGGTCCAAATAACCTGTCCTTAGTCTATGTCCCAATAGTTATGACTCACCCTGTATATACACATATGTCCAAAAGTTTGGAATATTTAGAAATAAACCTAAAACACCTATGGTGTTTTAAAAACTCTTGTTGATATTTATTTTAAAGTTTTTAAATCAAAATAATACTAAATTTGATTCGTTTTTGTATTAATTTGGTCATATTTAATTGATTTGGGTGTTTTCACATTATTACAATTCTTGTTTAAATTTCATTTGAGCTGTTTAAAAATGCCCAGAGACATGATATCATATTTTAATAGGTCTAGAGTAATTGCCTTGCTACAACAGGGCTTTAGTAAAAGTGATATCACGAATATTGTTGGTGTTACTCAGGGTGCTGTATCAAAAATAAAAAAAAATTCCAAAACACAAATGACATGAAGGATAGTCCCAGAAATGGCAGAAGTCGATGTACAACAGCAGCACAATATCGGCAGATAACATTGATAGCTCGAAGAAATCGACAGGAATCTACAAGTGGCATATCCAGAGAAATTGCTAGACTTGAAGGACTGAATATCTCAAGGCAAACAATTACACGCAGAAGACCTCTACGTCTTCCCAAACTAACCTATAGACAAAAAATTGTAAGGTTGCAATGGACTCAAGAAATGTTCCACCATTGTCCTAACTGGAATTACGTGATGTTCTCTGTTGAATCAAAAATTGGTTCGGTTTCTGATTCGCGAAGAACGCTACTTTTACAATATTGTTATTCTTACTTTCACTATTCTGGCAACGTGTCCATATCAGTTAAATTTTTTACAATGTTTAGAAAATTATATTTTTATTGAATATATATAAAACTAAATAGGTACCTACTGAAATTGTATAAAATTTGAAAACATAGCATCTTTAAGGAAACCATAAATCCTACGCCCACGAAACACAACAAAGTTCCAAAGTGGATCCAAATAATATTTAATAAAAAATATAAAGGTATTTTTCATCTGTTTATGGTCGTAATGAGATTTTATTTATGAACAAAACTATTTGTATTATAAATTGTACTCGTATGTAAAAACACTTGCATATTCAATTATTTTAAAGCCCATTCGTCATAGGTATGGATTGATTTTCAATAATAATAATTTGATACCTACCTAATTTTGTGTTTGTGCCGCTAAAATACAACAAAACTACTCACGGTTTATTTAGGCATAATATAATAATTTAATTAGGGGATCGATTATTTTTTTATTTTCCAAATGAATATTTATTTATGTTTCCGAAAACAACAAAGTACCTAATGAAATTTCAAAAGTTCCAGTTCTATTATGGATATCGGATTAGTAATTTATTGCCTTTTCTTGTCGTTATATCTAGTTTGGAAAGTAAACTACTGATTTATTTGCTTGTTTGTTTGAAGAATTCGGTATCGGTTCTTTTAATAAATAAAGCTCACTGTTAGTGTTTTGGTCTATCTTTATTTTATGTCGGATTGTAAAAAAAATGTCTACGTATAAGAAAATTGATTGTGTTAACCTCTACTTTTTGGAAGTTCATCTTACTAAGAACAATAATGACGATGCTAGTTATAGCGAAACAGCTGTAATTGAATTTTAAAGCGAATTTTTCTAATAAATAGTGGAAGTTTAGTTTAACTGTTCAGTAATTTATTGTTCTTTCTACGTATAAGGTTAGTTGTATTATTTTTTGTGTTTAAAATAAAGTTAACAGTAATTGTTGTTACTCCCAAGTTCTCAAAATGGTATATTACGTAACAAGAGTTGTAAGTAACCCATTACACATGAAGTGAAAAAGTTCGTATAATGTGTTCAACAATATAGTGCCTCCAATAAAAGGTGACTGATGGTAATAAACCACTTTTATTGCGATCGCGTGTCACGGTTTATTGCTTATGGTCAAAATTTGCAAACAGGATCGGTTCTTGCATTTGGGTTAAGTATATTTGGGTTAAAAATGTTTCGTCCTTGGGAAACTGCATCAGCGCCGCCCTGTGTTATTGTTCCTGTTTAACGACGAGTTTTATCCCTGGATGCCAAAGAAATCTTCAGATATTTTCATCAGAAGCTGGTCCAAAAGGGTTGGGCTTTCACTCCTGCTGTTAGAGAAACCAGCGATTTGACAGGGATACCGGAATCATCAGTGAGAGTTCGTATTTCGAGGCCAATTCATCCGAGACGAAAACTAAACGATAGTGGTGTTTCCAGAACCACTGATGACGGTGATAAATATTTGATAAGAAGAACTATCTACTCTATGTACGAAGAAAACTTTGTGCCTACTATCAGATCATTGCAAACAAGACTAAGGAGCTCCACTGAGATAAGGATATCAATGGGAAACCTATGGACACTTTTATCCAAACTAGGTTTCAAATACTGCAAAATTGACAAAAGGCAACTTTTATTATGGAAACCCAACGGATTAGGCAATGGCTTTTTGAATATTTGACTGCCATAAGTGATTACAGGTCTTTACAAAGACCAATAATCTATTTGGATGAGACCTGGTATGATACCCACGATACGCCGGCAAAAGGATGGACCGATGGAACAGTGTGATGCCAATCAAAACCTCCATCGAATAAAGAAAAACGGATCACGATAATTCATGGTTGGATTCCAAACAGTTGGTGACTTTCGGCAAATAACATTCAAGATTCGTCGTTGGATTACCACCAAGATAATACAGCTGAATTGTTCGAAGATTGGTTCGAAAATACTTTACTGCCAAATATTCCCATGCATAGTGTCATAGTTATGGACAATGCCAGTTACCATAGTCGCCAATTGAATAGGGTTCCAGGCTCTTCAAATACAAAAACGGAATTCCAAAAATGTATGCTCTAAAGCAACATGTACTATGAAGAAAAATATAAAAAAACGCAGCCTTTAGAGGTTCTAAGGACATTTAACATACAAAAGACATATTTATTTATTTATTTATTTATTTATTTATTTATTATTATCCAAACAGACCATTAAGGTCTAATTACATGGATAAATAAGAAAAAAAAATACAATTTAAATTATACAAAGTATTCGATCCTCAAAGCTGACATTATGGACATCATTATATCATTATTAAAGCTCACCAGCACTTACCCTGCTAGGGATAAAATTTGTTTCAATACCAAGCGACGAAAAACAGAAAAAGAGCAATTCCACTCTAATTCTATTAAAGAGTTAAATTAGTTCACCAACTGACACATGGCCACAAGAGGTGCTTTTGAAGAAGACAGAGTGAGAATGCTGAACATAAGGCAGTTGCGAGTTCTTCTAGGCGGGACGTTAAATTTTAATAACGCGAGAATTTCAGGGCAATTAATTTTATTATTTATAATTTTATAAAGAAATATTAGTATAGCTAGCTTTCTTCTATCCTCCAAGGATAATATGTGACACAATTGCAGCATATGTGGAGAAAACTAAAGAACAAAGTGCGGACCCAAAATACTATACCTACATTAAAGTGTTTGCTTTGATTGAGTCTTCATTTTATACATAGATAAGACGTAATTGTAACACAAATATATTAAGTTATTGTAAAGATCAGCATGATATAGTTTTTTCCTGGTTTTTCTATATCATTGCACAGTTATACTGATCTTACAGGGAAATACATCCAGGATAATCCCTTAGGGCTAATAACATCTAGGCTTTAATATTGTTATGTCTTATTACTTCCATACTTGGTCTAGCCTTAATACTACCTAAACATCAGGTACCTAGCTACAAACAAACAAAATGTAACTTAAATGTCAATCTGACGATGCTTCATAGCGAAACAGCTGTCATTGAGTCTTTTAAAAAAGCAATTTTTAAATAAATATTGGAAGTTTTGTTAAAACGAAGAGTTTTTTATTATCCTTAATAAGATGCACTTCCAAAAAGTAAGGGTTAGTACAATCAATTTACATTATGTACTGTAATTGCATTAATATGGCAAAATATATATCTATTTATCTGGAATAAAATATAACAGATCACTGATATAGCAGTAAGAAAAAAATAACAAAAAGTCAATAGATAACAACCCTTTTAAACGGCAGTCCAGTTTTGCAGGACTTTGCTTTTTAGTGTATCCAACAAAACTGGGCTGGTTATCAGGTGAAATGGAAGTGAATACTTTCCTTATACTATATTGGTAGGTAATATCGTCGTCGTGAGTAGCGAAATAAAAGATTCTAAGTTATTCAGCAAAAAACTCCACGCAGGAAGCCTTGTGTAGACTACAGCATACTGTTTTATACGGATCCAGTTTTTAGTGCCAAACTGATTGTTATGCTAACCTATAAACACATCGCTATCGAACCGGATCGTGTAGAAAACGGAATCCTGCAAAAAACTGAACTGTCGTGTGAAAGGGCTGTAACTCGGCCACAGTTAAATTAGGGAAAGAAAATAGTTTTAGCTACATTTCATAAATATATTACTGTGGCAACCCAATACTTTTTATTAATGGTATATATTAAATATAAATTTGTTACTATCAGTTGAACCAAAACTATTTTAAAAATGTGAGATAAAAAGTTATGTCCTTGGCAAACAATAAAAATAAATTGATGAAATTTTTTGCGAAAATTTATCGAAAATAAAATTCTCATGCCTTGCACCAACAGACAGAACACTTTTATCAAAGACCATCTTTCCTTTCAGAAAAATCTGAGATGTACGTAATACGATTACTTCTAAATCGTCTTTCATCTTATCTCGATTGATTTCTTCAGAAATAACCACCAGTGGTGGCCCGCAAATATTACAATTTTTTGTAAAGAACCGTAGGTATACACAAAAAATATCTTTTTATTATATTTTAGGATAAAAATACACAACTAATCCTAACAATAAAATATAATAATATAATATATTATTAATACTGTTTGGTAAACTTTTTATAGATGTTGAAAATGAATGGAATATATGAAGGCCATACATACAGAGTGGAAAGTTTAACTGGAACAAATTCTGTAATTTAATAAATAAAGGTTTGTCGCAAAATTCCTGAAACACGTCAACTTTTATTTTCTATGGGGCATAAAATAAAGAGGTTTGTTTATTTTCTTAATTATATTAAGGGTTGTAGCGACCCCCAACTTTTTTTTAATGAAAGGGTAGGTTGATCTTTTTTTTTATTTTAAAGCTTTTTCAATTGCAAATACAAGTAGGTATTTTTTTTGTTTTTTTTACAAGCAATGTGTTAGAAAAAAATAAAATACCGAAATGTTTTTTAATACTACTTTAATGCAATAAATGTTCAAAATGCCCTCCATTTTGTTGCTGACAATATCCCAATCGATCATAAAAACTATTCCTAACATTTTGTAATACTTCCGGCGTTATTTGAATAATTTCGTCTCTGATTCTTTGCTGAAGCTCGGCTATGTCGTTAGGTTTAGTAGTATAAATCTTATTTTTTAAATATCCCCATAAAAAAAATCTAAAGGGGTGAGATCGGGTGATCTTGCTGGCCACTCAATTGGGCCCCTTCTTTCAATCCACCTATTCGGAAACACTTCGTTGAGATAGGTCCGTACAATTTGAGCAAAATGTGGTGGTGCAATAAAATCCTTAAAGTAGGAACCAATTCATTATGAAACATAGTTAGGTATGTTTCTCCAGTTACATTTTCATCGAAGAAAAAAGGACCCACTATGCGATTCTCAATAATTCCAGCCCAGACGTTTTTTTTTTGAGGCCTTTAGGTATGGGATTCACGCATCCAATGGGGGGTCAGCCCAATAACGGCAGTTGTGCCGATTTACGTGTCCATGTAATGTGAACGTAGCTTCATCAGAAATCAGCACCCATTCCAAAGGAATTTGATCACCATCGATAAATGCCATAAATCGTTCGCAAAAATCAAGTCTACTTTCAGGATCGTCTTCGTTAAGCTCGTGAAGGTTTTGCATCTTATATGGATACTTTTTGGCATCTTTGAAAACTTTTAAAACGCTTGTGTGACTGACACCATGAACGCGAGCTACCCTAGCTGGAGTAACAGGATTTTCTTCAACTTCCAACATGTTCAACCGGGTTTCTTCGTTGATTTGTAAAGGCCTTTTTCGAGAAATATCTCTTACATGGCCCAACTCTCGATATCGACTTTCAATTTTGCTAATCGTACTTCGATTAATTGGAGGCAATTCTGGATGAACTTCAGCAAACAAACGAGCAACTTCAGCCTGTGTTCGACTTCTGTTCCCATATCCGATCATCTGTAAAATTTCGATATACGGTGCGTTTCGGTTAAATAAGACATTTTCTTATTTTATTGGCTTATAAATTTGTTGTAGAAATTTAAAACAAATACCTGAAGACAACTCAATCACATTAAGTTTTAATTAGTAAAATACCTGATAGCAGGTTAGAAAAAGGAAGGATTTCTTATTGTGGCTTATCAAGTAGTAAAAACAAAGTGTAAGTACATGGACGTAGTAATTGGAAAATATTCGGGATAATTTTTATATTCGATTAGGATATTGTCAGCAAAAAAATGGAGGGCATTTTGAACATTTATTGCATTAAAGCAGTATTAAAAAACATTTCGGTATTGCTTTAAAAAAAACAAAAAAAAAATACCTACTTGTATTTGCAATTGAAAAAGCTTTAAGATAAAAAAAAGATCAACCTACCCTTTCATTAAAGTTGGAGGTCGCTACAACCCTTAATATAATTAAGAAAATAAACAAACCTCTTTATTTTATGCCTCATAGAAAATAAAAATTGACGTGTTTCAGGAATTTTGCGACAAACCTTTATTTATTAAATTACAGAATTTGTTCCAGTTAAACTTTCCACTCTGTATACAATGCTAAATCAATTACTTAGCTTAACAACTACTAGCTTTCTTTTATTTTATTCAAATAATTTTCACATCGCCAAAATTCTTGGACCCCCTTATGTTCAACAAAATAAATCTCTATTATTATAAGTCAACTAGTGTATTACAAAAAACATTTAATTTGTTTATGCATTAAATGCAAATTGGCTATATTCAATTTTAATTGAACCAGAAAAATATACAAATGAAAAATATATTATAATAATATGTTGTAATATGGTGATAACTATGCATGCATGGTTAATAGTATCTATCGGGATGTTGTTGAAGAATTTGCTGGCCATGGTAATCTTTGGATATTTCCAGTAGCTTTTGTATTCTTCTCGTGGGATGGAGCCGAGCATTGTCATCCATAAAAATGTGTTCATTAATGCTTGAGACATATCTTTCCTCTGTCATAGTGTCTGGAATAGAAATAAGCTGCTTACGACGACCATACATAATGACTCCCCAAAAACATTACCATTCCTCCTTGGCATAGAACGATTTCTCTTGTTCCTGGCCCTTACCAAAAAAGACATTTCACCATTGAGCTAAAATCTAGTTTTTTGTTCCTGTGCCCATTGTAGACGAGCGGCCATGTGTCTGGGAAGTACTCAAGGTACTCTTAATGGTCTTCTCGATCGCAAATTATATCTGGCAAGTATATAAATACAAAAATACATCTAGCAGATCCACAATTTAAAGTTGTTAATGAACAAATAAATCTGGGAAGTTCTCCACTATTAAACTGTTTACTTTGATTGAGTTTACATTTTATACATAGATAAGACGTAATTGTAAAACACAAAAGTTATTGTAAAGATCAGCATGATGTAGTTTTTTCCTCGTTTTTACAGTTATTATGATTAAAAATGGGCTGTAATGGTGAAAAACGAAAGACACTGGTTGGTAGTGAAAGGTGCAGTACAGATTAGAGGTTACAGATTGGGCCTGCTTGAAACCCTGATACACTGCGACTGTTGCATATCTATTATGCTGCCTTTGTATTTTAAATCACGTCATCTAGCCCTGCCCCTCTAAAGAAGTTTAGATGCCTTGATAGTGGCTGTTTTATATAGCCTGCTGCTTCCGTTTTCTCTCCCCAAGTTCTAGAAATCGAAGTCTTATCAAGTTTTCACATTGGAAAAGGACCTGAATGGCGGCTTCCTCCTCTTTCAGAGAGAACCTGCATAAGTCTGTTTGGTCTGTTTATGTCTAGAGATACCTCTCCAGCATTTAAGAGAATTTCTTATTTGCACCCAATTGCTGATGGCTGCGTTTTACGTGTATTTGCGATTCCAAAGACGGGTTCAGGTCCTATTAATGGGGTGTTAACAGCATCCCCGGACAAATTAATCAGCCTTCTCAATGGTACAGTAAGGAAGATCATAAAAAATAAGGAGGACTCATTAATTTGACATTTATTTTGCCAAAGGATAATATTTTTTGATCAAATTGAACAAATCAAAATGTGTGTTAGGTGTCATTTTTATAGGAGGACGTAGGAAAAAGTGTTTATCTTTATTGCTTAAATTGGGCTTCTAGACAAATTATAAAGGAAGCAGAATTAAATTCAAAATAAATTAATATTTTTGTAAATGGTTTTACAATAATTGTTTTAAATCTTTTTATAACATATCAAATCTAAGTTTAGCCATTTTTGTTTTCCCCATAATTAGACCAACTCCATTTTTAGACCCTCATTTCTCTTAAAATATTATATTTTCTATATAGGTAAGTAGTTTTATATCCAAGAAAATCCTAATTGCTAGATAACATGTTAGTTACAATTAGTTTTACTCAACCATAAAGTATAAAGAAAGAGATTAGGAAAGTTTTAATCTCGTAAGATGTTAGTTCATTATTACTTAGTGTTCCAATTTGCTTTGCAATATGTGCAAAAGTATGCGGGTGTTATTAAAACTTAAAGAATATTATACAATTCATAAATTGCTATTAGCCACAAATACTTCACTCATGTTGCCAATCATTACGATACGCAAATGCGTTTTATAATGAAGATTTTTATGAGTGCAAAATACAAAAAATTAGATTTATTGTTTTTTTTTATAGGTACCTAATTTGCAGCAATTTTATTTCTTCCACTTGCTCTATTAATAAAAAAGAATTGTTTCAGTTATTATATTTATAAAATATAAACCAGGTATTACTAGATAAATACTTTTTAAAATATCTAAATTTTGATGGAATTTTATTCAAAATAAAGTCCCTAATATTATTTTTATTTTTTTATTGTCAATGGAAACGGATATTAAAATATGGCAGTTGGGCACCATATCCACAAAGAAGCCTTTGTGAACTCAAGGTCATTTTGTGTAAACTCCTTCCTGTTTCATTTTGTTCTAAAGTTTGTATCTACATAAATCACCGCATTAGTAATACAAAATAGTATGTGCAACTCGTGCGCCGTTGTCGATTACCCACTCAAGTCAACTTTCGTGGGAAATCTATACTTATACCATTCCAAACAATCAAAATATATAGATTGAAGTTAAATAAGAACATTTCAAATAATTTTTTCAACAGTAAATACACAAGAGCTTTTTTTTACCGGAAAATTTTTCGATTCATCGAAAGATTTTGCCAATCAGTAATATTACGAAAAAAACTGAAATGATAAAATCGCGAGACCGAAGGTCGAGCGATTTTATCTAATTTCAGTTTTTTGAGTAATATTACTGATGGAAAAATCTTGAGATGAAGAGAAAAATTTATCCATTAAAAAAAAGATCGCGTGTATTTTGCTAAGATAAATTAACGACTAATTATATAAAGAAACAATAAAATTTATTCATTCTAAAACAATTAAACTAGTTAAAAGAACAGTTGTTAAAAATACAATTATTAAATATTGGTTGGGGAGTACTGATTTTAATGTTTTCTTCTCGTGTTTCTACGTATGTTGAATATTCTGTTTCCGAGGGTCTCAAATTATTTATAAGTTGTTCATGGTGTTCGGGGTCAATTTGGAGGTATGGTTTAATCGATTGTGATGACGAGTGTCCTGTTATCTTAATAAGCTGTTGATCGCTAACTCCTGCTTTGGCTAATTGGGAAACTGCGCTGGCACGATTTGAATGGTTAGTTACTTTATTATTGATTATGTCCAATCCAATTTTTGCAGCAGAATTTTTTGTCCAAACAGATATGGTATTAATACCTAAAGGAACATTTTTGTACCAACCTTTAGAATTTTTATTTTTCCAAAAAGGATTTGGAGTTAAAAATAATCGGTCAGAAGTAATATGTTCATTTCTTTTTCTACTAGCAAATGGAATAGTTTTACAGGGCAAATACTTTCGTCACTTTCATTTCTAGTCAACCATTTGCTGTCTGTTAACTTTTTCGAGCCGCCTTGTGCCGTTTTCGAAAATATGGTGTTATATTTAATCCTACCCGTAGGAAGACCATTTTGGTTCTTTTCTACTTTAAAATAATAAATTTTGCAATTAACAGCTTCTCCTCCTCTCCAAGCCAATTCGTAAGAAGCTATATGAAAGAATCTTTTTTGCAGCCCTTCAGGTTCATTTATATTCCATAGTGTTGCCATTTTTATTATATTTTCTTTGTCTATTGCTGAAGAACACGTCTTTCTTTTTGTTGGAATCAATTGAAGTTGTTTTCTTTTGGCATTTCTAGCATCCCGAGCTTCTTTAAAGGTTATGTCTGGAAAAGAATCAAATTTCAAACCATATTCGTTAAAATATTTCTGTTGTAACATTTTAGCAGTCGTGTTCCATATTGTTTTGACCGCAAATTCTTTGTAATCTTCTCCATTCTTTTTTTTCATATATTGAAAGCCCAATCTTTTAATATTTTTGCTAGATCTTGTATTGTAGTATTCTCTTCCAACTTATAATTTCGGCTTTGGCAAAACTCCATGAATTGTTTCCATATTGATGACTTCGTATTTTTTGTTGACTTCGGTATTGACTCTTCAATATTTTTTGTAATTTGTTCATGTGAAACCTCTCCAAATCGGTTCATACTTTATGTTTTTTGCAAAGAAAAGGTAGTATTGTTTTATATTGTTAAATTTGACAATTAAATACCTTTCAACAATAATGCAAAATTGATACACACCTACTAGATTGAGGAACATGCGATAAAAAAAAGCGATAAAAAAGGATGCACCTTTTTTATCGATGTCAAAATGACAAAATAGTTTGTAGGTATATGACATTGGGTACATTCAGGAGGTCCCAGCGGCTAGATCTAGCCACTCAGCATGCTGGGGCCGCTGTTAATAAGCGCCTTCGTTTCGCCTGAATGCGTGGCTCACTGACAGCGGAACAAAAGTCAAAACATTTGAAAACATAACCCAATTTTTATTTTGGTTTTTATATGTCTATTGTGTTCATGTACAAAACTACAATAATTATCTTCAATTATCAATTGGATAAATCTTATCCCAACAATCAACACCTTAGAATATAATTAAGATCAACACAAACCTACATAACCCAATTTCGATATGTCATTAATGTCAAAATCGGGATGCGCTTTTTGGAAATCGACAAATTTCTACGCTGAGCAAAACAGTCAGCCGCTGTTGAATAGCTTTCAAGCAGCGCTACATTCAGGGAGACTCCTTACTAAGCGATCTCAGCCGCTGGGACCTCCTGAATGTACCCATTTTAACATTGGAGTTAATTTATCACTAGAAAAATTACCCATATGTACTTATTTACAGATATATACATTTTCTTAATTACTTTGAAATCGTCGTATGGATTTCTGCAGGTTATTGATCAGCTTTTTTTATTAACAACTTAACCGATCTGTAGTTTATTTACTTGTTACTTTATACCCACTTAGCGACATAATCGGTTTTCTCAGATACGAAAACCTGGACTCAACATTTATTAACTGCCGTCTGTTCTGGACATTTCTTGGTAAAATGCTGCCGACTTAAAAAGAAAATGGATACTTTACCTTCTTACCCTCCACTATTGTCGAAGAATAGTTTCTTTTTATAGTTTTTGTACCTGATAATACTTCCAATGTAAGTTAAAGATTGTATTTTAATTGTATTGGCGTCTGTTTGTTGATACAATAATATATAGAGAGAAAATAAGTTTTATTTATTTAAATTTTTACACATTTTTCTATACATTTGACAAATCTAAAAACCAATTATAATAGTATATTATTCAATGAGCATATAGTGGTAGCTATTATTTCTGAAGGCGAGTGAATAATAGCCATTATATGAGAGTAGAATAATTATTCTTTGTCCACGACATTCAAATAAAATTTACTAGTGATTATAATAAATCAGCATGATAGCAGGGAAGCATAATCATATACGCACCAATACAAACATAGGTATATCCGAATAGCAAAGCAGCCAAGAAATACGTGGCCATGACCAGAAAGGACCTGCGGTTGGTCACAGGTATCCTTACTGGCCATTGTCTATGTAGAGGATGTGAACAAGAGGATGAGACAGTTGAGCACGTCCTTTGTGACTTTTTAACACATGCCAACTTGAGGGAGCTGCCTACAGGCGACGTTATCACCTACTTCAAACAGGTAGGATGGTTGACGAGCCAATAGGTTAGGCTCAATCTCAGAAGGACGCACAATGGGCCAAATGTAGCCCAAGTGCTGTGGGGCGACCCAATCTTCCAGATTACATAGGTAAAATTTATTGCCTGTATAGAATATGCTTTGGTGCGGAAAGCTGTAAAACATACAGGAACATGGAACCCGGTTTATTTACAACATTTTATATGATCTTTGATTTAGAGGAAATAATGCAGAAATATTCATGTGGTGTGCCTTTGGCCTGGTTCAAATCATGACTCACAAATACGAGAAAACTTCAAGAAATACACTCCAGTTGGTGATAGTGGCTTTTTTGGGGCTGAGATGGAAAAACTAGGAATTGCATAGAAATAAAACTTGGACAACGGAAAAGAAGGTTTCCAATACATGATTTTGGAATGATATTGAAAAGGGGAAAAGTTAAGGCTGCTGTGATCGCCACAGCAATTTTGGAAAATATTGCAAACCTCTTGAATGAGCCAGATCCTCCAAAGAAGAAGTAGCAGTTAGGTTTGTTACTGATGTAAATATTCAACCATATCTGCATCTTTATCACTTTAATGAACTCTCCACAAGAATTTTTCATCTTCAATATTGATAATCAGCTACTGGACATGTAAAAACTCCATTTATTGATGTATTTTGCAGTATTTGTCTAAATTTGTTATACTTAATATAATTAAACAGTAAAAATTTAATTTTTTATTAAAAACAAACCTTATATCTAGATTTAAAATTTATGAAATGTTATATTTGAAGAAAAGCTTGGAATATTGGAATAACATTTTGTCTTGTCTTTTGGAAAGCTAAAGAACTTTATATCATTCGAAAAATGTTTAGTTTTAATGTCAATACCACACCCGTATACAGCACAACGCATTTTAATTAATTTACTTTATATTTTCCCGGACAAATTTAATATTATAACCTGTAAACAATGGCGTTTTTTAACTTCAATCAGTAGATCCAGACATTAACGAGTTTAGGCAATCCAACAAAAGTCTTTAGACTTATACTATTAGTAATGTTTAATTTTTAATCAGTCACAAACGAATAGATAAAAATATAAAAACAAAAAGCCAATACAACTATCATTCCGACCATAACATACTTCTCATTTTATATAGGTTTTTTCTTGGAGATTGCCCTTTTTAAAGGAGATTTTTCTTCGTAGCTTCGCATTACGTTTTTCCTTGGCATCCGGCGGAAATGACCATATTTTTCTACTTACGTCTCTTCCTTATTTTCACCAAAACACATTCGTTAAAGATTAAGTCAATAAAATTTTCGGATGTACTTTTTCTGCAACTTTTTTATATCTATATTAATATATTATATTAAACTAAGAAACAAAATATGCATGTTGTTACTTCTCGTCACTTGAAAATTGGGATAGAAAAGTACTGTATTATAATTAACTGATCTTAAGTAAGGGGTAAAATTGTAGGTACCTTTAGTAAACCAATAATAACCATAACAATTATTCATTAACATGAACAGTCGGCTTTAGAATAGCATATACATGTTAAATGTGAATTTTGTTTACCTACTGAAGTTATAAAAACGCCCTTCTTAAACAACATAGGAATGGCAATTTTTAAAACGCCTACATTAAATGGTTTTTGGGGATTAAGTTTATTTACAAGAGTCAGAGGGACAGGCAATTTGTCAATAAAATACCTTATGCTGCAAACATTAAAGATGTGGGCGTGGACAACTGTTTAACTGATTTCAAATTTATTATTATTTAAACCGTGATTGGTTATACACAATAATTAATAATTCAAGCTGGAGAACGACTAAATGCTGCGGACAAACGTGCAAGAGAAATTTACTGTGGTCACATGTTGAGTTTAATTTACGAAGATCCCGAACTTTTGAAAAACATAGTTTTCAGACGAGAGTCACGTTCATCTTAGCGGCTATATTAATCGACAAACAACCAGATTCCTTGGATTTGAACGTCCTGATGTCATTGTAGAGAAACCACTCCACAGTCTAGAGTTACCGTTTGGTGCGCGGTATCTGATAATGGAATGATTGGTCCTTATTTCGTTGAAGATGATAATCAGAATCCACTTACTGTGGTAAAACCATAGAGTATAAAAATATTCTATGCTTAAAACGTAGTAACAACAATAGATACTTTTATAGTGTTCTCGTACTTTGCACTACATAAAAATTGTTGGGATAGATCTATATTATGTATAAGGTTTAACGTTATTCTTTCGCAAATAGAGTGTTTAAGATATTCTATTCATTTTATAATTTGTATGTATAGAGTAGCTTAATATTAATATTGATTAACGAAACTAACATCATAAATACATTTATACCTAGTTACAGGTCGGCTGAAAAGTCCCCGGTCTACCATAGTAAAACACAATATTTTAACAAAATTCATTTTTTTTATTCAACATAGTTGCCTTCAAGGGCGATACAGCGATTATAGCGACCTTCCAACTTTTCGATACCATTTTTGTAGTACTCCTTCGGTTTGTCCTCAAAATAGGCTTCAGTTTCGGCGATTACCTCAGTATCAGAGCCAAATTTTTTTCCCACGAGCATTCTCTTCAGGTCAGAGAAAAGGAAAAAGTCGCTGGGGGCTAGATCTGGAGAATACGGTGGGTGAGGAAGCAATTCGAAGCCCAATTCATGCAATTTTGCCATCGTTTTCGATGATTTGTGACACGGTGCATTGTCTTGATGAAACAACACTTTTTTCTTCTTCATATGGGGCCGTTTTTTCGCGATTTCGGTCTTCAATCGCTCCAATAATGCACAGTAATAGTCGCTGTTGATTGTTTTTTCCTTTTCCAAATAGTCGATGAAAAATATACCGTGTGTATCCCAAAAAACTGAGGCCATAACTTTGCCAGCTGACTGTTGAGTCTTTCCACGCTTTGGTGGCGGTTCACCGGCCGCAGTCCACTCAGCTGACTGTCGATTGGACTCAGGCGTGTAGTGATGGAGCCAAAATTCATCCATAGTCACATATCGACGCAAAAAACCGGGTTTATTACGACTTAACAGCTGCAAACACTGCTCAGAATTATCAATTCGTTGCTATTTTTGGTCGATTGTGAGCACGCGTGGCACCCATTTCGCACAGAGCTTCCGCATACCCAAATATTCGTGAACGATATGTCCAACACGTTCCTTAGATATCTTTAGAGTGTCAGCTATCTCGATCATATTCACTTTACGGTCACTCAAAATCATTTTGTGGATTTTTTTGATATTTTCGTCGGTAACCATTTCTTTTGGGCGGCCCTGCGTTCACCGTCTTCGGTGCTCATTTCACCACGCTTGAATTTTGCGTACCAGTCAATATTTAATAAGCACACGAAATTCTTTTTTTTTTCATCTTTTTGAAAATAACAAAAGTTTCTTCACTAAAAATGCAATATCACAAACTAATAGTCCGACAGCTGTCAAATTTTTACACGAATCTTTTGAAGGTTGATATTATCTAAAAATGAAATGGATTTAATTCTAGTGTCGTCATCTATAGGTCAGACCGGGGACTTTTCAGCCGACCTGTTATGGGATTATCTGAAAACATTCGCAACCTATTCAGTATTTTCCTCATTTAACAATCTTGGCCAGTTTAATATTTTCTATTATTTTAATTTATGTTACCCGATATCTGTTTAAAAATGTAAATATCTTGTTTCATGAATTAAAATTATTTCATCTATGGTAATGGATTTTACGAATTTAAAGTATTGGTTTTTTAATTATTACCTTCTGCTAGATGCTGTTTTTTTCCCACTGTTAACTCAGATCCGTAAGGGCGTAACTCCCCAGATGAACTACCCCTTGCGAATTCATTATAATCATTACCATTAATTTGCAAGTTAATTCATTCATGAGAAAGATATATGTATGATCTGATGAACAATTAAGCATAAATTATTCCTTAGAATACTACAAACCTTATGTTTACTGATTGTACAAGAGAGAGCAATATTCGATAGTCAATACGCAAATGTCATTAACATTTTCTATAGGATCAATTATTTGTGTAGATAAAATCTTACAGAAATCAAATTATTATTCTAAACCAACAGACTCTCATAACAAACTCTACAAAGGAAATTGTTCTCGACTATGGTGACAATGATAAATATAAATTAGAAATCTTTGCTTTCTGATGTACTGTGAAGGAAAAGCAAACTAATCGTAAATACACCATCCTCCCAAATGGTTTTCAAACTGAATTTCCCCAGAGTCTTAAAAGATTGCGGAATTATAGATAGGAAATATTACCAGAATTTTCAATATTTTACTTCAATTTTCTATCTATCTATCTATTTTGCTGAACGATCTTTTATATTTTTATAGGCCATTTTCTTAAAAAATAATCTCCGAAATAAAATAATTTACTCCATAAAACATTAACTCCAAATTTAAGAATTATAAACCTAAGCTAACCTAAACATTTCTACAGAAACATGCTAAAGTTATTTTTCTTTTCATATTCAATTTATAGAAAAGTGGCATTATATTAACGCAGTAACACACATTTGTTACAAGACGTGCGCTCAATATCATTGAGCATTGAGCGTATAAAGATATATATAATAATTATATGTTTCTGTCTCTTTATAATTTTTATTTTGTTAAATGTTAAACCATTTTTAGCTTTATAATTTGATGTAAAAACACAAATTTCACAGCTTTATAGATATTATTATACAGTGCGGTCCATATGTATGGAATAAATTCATTTGTAGCGTTATTATGTACTATATGAAAAAAACCTGAAACAGGTCGATTTTTATTCTTAAATTGACAATTTACAGTATGAAAATATTATCCCCCTCCAGCACCCCTTCGGAATTATAAGCACCCCCTCGAAAATTTTAAATTACAAAGGGGGTCGTGTGGCACCTCGTTGGAAAGGGATTTTAGTCCTCTGTTCAGCAATATAAAGTTTTTTAAGTTTGGTGCAATCATAACTGAGAAAATTGATTTTTAAGATGTAAAATTTTGATAATGTCTCTTACACAAAACTTTACGTAGAATGAAGATAATAATGTCACATAATGATTAGAATGTGTTTTTCAATGTATTTGACACTTAAATGTTCAAAATGACCACCATTCACTTCTTGACAATAACCGAGGCGATATTGGAATTCTCGTACAACATTTTGTATGACCTCGGGGGTTATTTTGTTAATTTCATCCATTATCCTAACTTTTAAATCAGCAATATTGTTTGGTCTATTAAAATATACTTTAGATTTTAAATAACCCCATAAGAAGTAATCGAGAGGAGTCAAATCGGGGGATCTAGCCGGCCATTCGATCGCCCCACGTCTTCCTATCCACCTATTGGGAAAAACCTCGTTTAAATAATTTCTAACAGTACGTGCAAAATGCGGTGGAGCTCCGTCTTGTTGGTAGTAAATAGATCGATCTATCTCATTTGGATGATTAACATCAGGAAAAACTCTTTGTAATGTAGGCACTAAAAAGTTAATCAAAAAATCTAGATAAACCTCACCAGTAACTGTGCCCTCAAAAAAATAAGGGCCAATAATTTTATTGTGAATGATACCAGCCCAAACGTTAACATTTTTAGGATATTGAGTGTGAGCCTCACACATCCAGTGAGGATTTTCTCTGCTCCAATATCTACAGTTCTGTTTGTTAACCGTTCCGTTTAAATGAAACGTCGCTTCATCAGAAAAAACTATTTTGTTTATGAACTGCAAATCTGCGTTCATTCTATCCATCATCAATTCACAGAATTCTTGCCTTCTATCAGGATCATCTTCATTTAACTCCTGAACCAACTGAACTTTGTAAGGGTGGTATATTTCTTTATGCAGAACTCTCAAAATAGATGATTTACTTACATCGTCGGCGGCAAGTTCTTGAGTTGTCTTATGCGGATTTTCCTCAATCTCTAGAAGTACATCTAACTTTTTTTCATCAGTAAATTAAACATTTCTACCTGGTTTTTCAATATTTTTTACATGTCCAGTTTCACGAAACTTTTTTTCAATTTTGCTAACTGTAGACTGCGAAACGTGTTGACCAGGGTATTTATTACTAAAAATTTCACAAAACTCCTTTTGAGTTCTGGTTTTATTACCACAACCAATCATAATTAAAATGTCTATCCTTTGAGTCTCGGACAAATGAGCCATAATTAAATTTAATACGCGCACAAATATTATACTGACGTCTGTTATTAACTTTAAATACCTAAATGACAGCAGCCTACTAGATTTACATCAATTGTTTATTTAGTTTTTTGACTGTTATTTTAATATCTTCAAAGTTTTTTCCTAATATTTGGCAGAACAGATATGAAAATACCTGATTATTTCTAAAGTTATTTTAATAGACCTCGGTTATTGTCAAGAAGTGAAATGTGGTCATTTTGAACATTTAATTTAAGTGTCAAATACATTGAAAAACACATTCTAATCATTATGTGACATTATTATCTTCATTCTACGTAAGTTTTGTGTTAGAGACATTATCAAAATTTTACATCTTAAAAATCAATTTTCTCAGTTATGATTGCACCAAACTTAAAAAACTTTACATTGCTGAACAGAGGACTAAAATCCCTTTCCAACGAGGTACCACACGACCCCCTTTGTAATTTAAAATTTTCGAGGGGGTGCTTATAATTCCGAAGGGGTGCTGGAGGGGGATAATATTTTCATACTGTAAATTGTCAATTTAAGAATAAAAATCGACCTGTTTCAGGTTTTTTTCATATAGTACATAATAACGCTACAAATGAATTTATTCCATACATATGAACCGCACTGTATAAAACAAAACAAGTTATAAGATATTTTTCATGTGTCTGTACAGCATATATATTTTTATCGTCAATCCAATTCAATTTTACCAAATGTGACTTTATTAAAGTTTTTCTCCTATTATGAAAAAAAAAACTCTAAAGTATCTAGTTTATTTAAAGAAAAATAATAACCGCAGTTTATAAATTTCTTTGAGCAACTTAATTTCAAAGAGCACACTTATGGGGATTATTATTTATATCAATTCTTTTGGCAAGCAACATTTAATTTTAAAAGCAATAACGCTAAGTATAAACAGTAAGAATAAACAAAAATAACGAAGAAATAACTGAGCAGTATGTGTCTAATTCTTGAAGATATATTTTCATGATAGGTGCGAAAAATATATTTCATCGTTATTTATCACCATCTCGAGTTCATCCGCTAAATGATACACATTTCAAGTTGAGTATTTCTTTGTGTACCTAACATGAAACATTTTAAAGTTATATTGCGGCTCATAATTTCTTACAAAAAGGGGAAAGGGGTTCTGTGAAACTTTCAAGCTTAAGATAACATAAAAAAATATTTATATGGATGTTGGACAAAATACAGGGTGTTTCTTAAGTAATCTAAAATATTATATGGGGCGCTTCGTTACTCAATTTTAAGACGAAAAGTTTATATAAACATGTGTGATAGGTGTTGTCGTTTATGAGATACAGGGTGTTGTACGTGAAATTAATTTTTCTTGGTGACGCTACTGATTTATATTTTTTTATTATTTTATTACAAGCAACATGTGTTAAACATAAAGAAAAATTAATACATTTCAGAGCAAATGTTCAAAATGTCCACCTCCAGCTAAAATGCAAGAATCCGCTCGATGTCTAATGGATTGTCGAATACGTTCGAAGATACCAGGATTGTTATGAATAACATTACAGCTGTCTATGATACGATTTTGAAGATCTTGTACGTTTAATATCAGTGTTGTGTAAACAAGCGATTTCAAATATCCCCACACACAAAAATCCAGAGGATTGTGTCCAGGTGATCTAGGGGGCCACGGGTGTGGAGATCCTCGTCCGATCCAATGGCCTGGAAAAACATTATTTAAAAACTCGCGTACAATCACTGAAAAATGTGGAGGAGCTCCGTCATGCATGAACCACATGCGCCTTCTAATAATAATAGGTACATCTTCCAAAAGAAGTGGAAGTTCATTTTCTAGAAAATGTTGGTATGTCTCACCGGTTAACCGTACAGGAAGGAAAAATGGTCCAATTAAATAATCATCGATGATGCTAAGCCAAACATTGACCGAAAATGTTTGTTGAAATCGTTTTACACTTATGGTATGTGGATTTACATCTGCCCATATGTGGTCATTATGAAAATTCATAATCCCATGTCCAGAAAAGTTGGCTTTATCCGTAAATAGAATATTGGCCACAAAATTCGGATTGTTCGCGATTTCACGTAAAATCCATTGACAATACTGTATTCGTAATGGATAGTCAGTAGGTAACAAATGTTGAACACGTTGAACGTGATATCGATACAATAAATTATCTTTTAGAATATTCCAAACAGTTTTGTTACTAACATTTACTTCATCTGCAACTTTTCTTGTACTCGTTTCTGGATGTTGGTCAATAATTTGAAAAATCTGGTTTTCCAATTGGGGATTTCTCACAGTTCTGGGTCGTCCAATAATATTCTTCGATTTAGCAAAAGTTCCAGTTTCTTGTAAACGAATATGTAACTACGTACGTCTAGCTTCTAAGGCATTACCATCCGTACAAAAAATGCATATTAGCCATTTCAACATTAGTAAACACTGGCATAGTTATTAACTAAACACAGAGTCAATCAAATAAAAATGTACGATTTTTGCGTTGGTTTTCAAATTTGACACTTGTCAACATTATTTCAAAGGCCACTTAGAATAAGCATGTTTTTGCGTATTACTTCTAAAAATCAGTAGCGTCACCGGGAAAAATTAATTTCACGTACAATCAGAACTGACTTATTACAATAAATTCAACACCCTGTATCTCATAAACGACAACACCTATCACACATGTTTATATGAACTTTTCGTCTTAAAATTGAGTAACGAAGCGCCCCATATAATATTTTAGATTACTTAAGAAACACTCTGTATATTAGAAACTAAGAACATAAAAAATAATGTCCCTAGTAAGATGGACTTCCATAAAGTAAAAGTTAATGCAACTATTATATTAGAAACTATTTCATTTTTTTTATATTATGTATGTCTTTAGGGTCCATATTTTGAAATTACCTTAAACAATACAGAGTGTTGTATAACTTCGTTACAAACCAAACATGATTTTTTAAATGGGAACCCCTGTATATTATGCCGAATTCGGACTATTCACATTTTTTTGAAGATTTTGATATAAGGTTTTGATACGTTATACAGAGTCCTTCAGAAGTTATGGACACGTTTGTGTGAAAATCGTAGTTAAATCCTGCCTAACAGAGTTTCGTAATATATGATACAATATCACCGTATTCTATTAAATATTAATTATTTTTCCTTTTGTATACAGGGTGGACGATAACTCGAACCTTTCATTTTCTCTCTTCTTTCAAATAGAACACCCTGTATTTTATATCATAAATAGAATATTCGATTATGTTACTTTAATTTTTGTTAAGCATTCCCTATACCCAATGTTTATAAAAAAAGAGTTATTTCGTAATATTTATTGTAAACCATAATTATTAACCTATTATGTGAAAGAAATTTACGTTTAATGTAACAATCTTTAAAAATAATAACTTTTAATAAACAATTTATTCTAAATAAAACAAGTCTTCAAAAGTATAATTCTAACCATAATATTAAACTAAATGTTCAAAGTGTTCACCGTTAACATCAATGCAATGCTGCAGTCTAAGTTCAAGTAATTGACTAACATTCGTGACACCTCAATGTGAAAAATCGTTTTTGACATCTTAAACATTCTATTTTTACTTTACATCTACGTGCAATATGTCCAAATTTAAGACAAATTTGGCAGATACTGTAGTTAAAATTTTAAAATATTTCTGTTTAAATTTCTTTTAATGGTAAAGGAAATTCCTTTAGAAATTTAACTAGACAATGGCCCAAAAGGAATTTTCCTCTTTACACAGGTCAGCAAACTCAATGCAAACTACAAAGCTTAAATGGTTAAACTAATCCTATACTGAATTATTAATCCTGAATCTGAATATTAAACGCGAGCTATCGAAATCAATTATATTTTAATCCTTAACAAATAAACATTCGTAGGATTATAACCTACAGCGTATACTTAAAATCAATATGTTAACAATGTATTGTCAAAATAAATATAACCCGCAGTTTCACTAGCATTCAAAAACTACTAAAAAGCTACTTTAAAATATCATCCTATAACCTTAAAAGTAAAAATTAAAACGGATATTATATTATTATTTCAACTTTTAATTAAATTATTCTGTATTAGCGTTATATTAAAGAAAAATTAATTGTTTTGCTCAAAATTTGTATCGTAATATCTGATTATTAACTATATTTTACTGACTATTTCACTAGACTATTTTTAACTGACAAAACTGCATAGCAACTGCACGTTTCATATTGACAATACGTAATATCTCAGCGACAAAAGTATGACAGATCCGTTACTAAAATGTCTGGTATTTCTATGGTTTCGAAAATGTCCCATTGAACACGCAGAAGTTCAGAAACTCTATTTGGAACGAATTCTCGGAGTTCCTACAAGGGCCCTATTCTTGAAATCGTAGGAATCGATTCTATAGAGAATTGATTCTCCAAAAAAAATTCTCCTGATAACTGCCAGTCCTATTCTTGAATGTGTGGGAATTCAATTTCTAAGAGAATTAGAAAAAGTGGCGTATGTCTGAACTAAATTCAAGTATTTTAACTACATAACCAATCAAATATCCGTATTATTGTATTGCTAATAAAGGGCGTGTATTTTTTTCCTCCATTATGGCGAAAAGAAATTTTATGAGCGAAGCTCAGAAAAAATACATAGTCGAATATTTTGAAACTGACACGGACTTTTTAAAAGGTAAATTTTGCAGTAGTTTTACGCATAAGGAGGCTCAGCAGCGATAGGAGTTGATAAGCCTCCATCTAAATTCGATACCGGGAGCTTCAAAGACACCTTGAAGAACAAAATTAATAATTTTAACTCTATTGAACACAACACAAAAAAATAATATATTCAGTATCAACAAATAGATTAAAAACAAACTACTACAAAATGCAAAACAGGCACTATTGGCAGATGACAACTCAAATTCTCAGGAGAATTTCAGTTTTCTCCACCAAATGACATGGGGAATCGATTCTCGATATTTGTGGAGAATAGATTCCTGTGAAATATTTCAAGAATAGACCTATTGCAAAATAGAGAGAAAATGACGTTAATTTCTCCTGAGAATCGATTCCTACGATTTCAAGAATAGGGCCCCAGGCCGAAAGTTGTACGTACTTTCGACCGAGGTACGAAGAAAATTAATTTTTGTGGTAATCAAGATAATCTATTTGGTATACCATTATTTATACTTGAACAATTTTTTTAAACCTTCTTTCCCATCTGGTTTTACAAATTTATAAATAGAAATAAACATGTGTCATTTAGAATTGTTAACATTTACACTTTTTTTACTTATTGATATAGAGACCATAACCTATTTCACAACAAAACTAATTTTATAGGTAATTTGCAAAGGACTTTGTATATTTATATAAAATAATCATTATTTTGGGAACAAACTTGTCAGACATTTTATGTTTTAATTTAAATTTTAATTATATAACTTTTTATCAGAAAATTAGCAACACATTTTGTGATGGAACTCATTAATAATTTTCAAAAGACGTAAAGAGTAATGTTGCGCTGCTACCTAATAAACAGTAATTTCATTTCTTCTCTACAGTTAACTCGATGGTAACTTTAGATAGACACCATTCTACATGCAGTTGTTCAAAAATTAATTGTATTTTAGTATTATGTCGGTGCGCACTTAATTAAATGAACTGATTTTATGTCAGGCTAAAGTCAAACTAAAAACTTGATAAATTAACTTTATATTTTAAAATTGTAAGTGCAATTTATGAAAGAAAAAACATGTTAGAGTAATGCAACAATTTAATTTGTGGGCTTTTTATTTTATAGTTTAAAGTTGTATGTATGCAGCTCTTATATTCCTTTTTCTACTGAAAAATTTTGTACTGCAGCTGTTCGATGTGGAGGTGCATTGTCATGCATAAACACAAATCCATCACCTACCGCCCCCAGAAATAGAAGCAAAGCAGGATTTAAAACTTCCTGGATGTACATAGTACCAGTGATTCTTCTCTCCAAAACCAGGAGAGGCGTCCGTGTACCCCTTATAATACCACTCCAAACCATAATACTCCCACCTTCAAATGGAACACGTGGTTGGGCTGATTCTAATGGGGCTTGTCGTCCTGGGGCCCTCCAAACTAGCGTTCTTCGCGAATCAGAAACCAAGCCAATTATTAATTCATCAGAGAACATCACGTAATTCCAGTTAGAACCATGGTGTAACATTTAGCCCATTATGCCCATTATAGGAGCATTTAAAAATTATTTGATTAATATGACAAATAGAAAGATTGGTGCGTGAACATAATGCTGATGGAATTAAGTGAAGCTTAGCAAGGTGTGCAGGAAACCTAACGTGATTGCATTTTAACCAGGATATCGTCGCAGCTGAGTTTTTGGCAAAATTATATTTGAATATGTGTGGAATATCTTCAAGCAAGGAAGAAGATTATATAAGTTATAGGCGCTATTAGAAAGTTCAGCCCATTTCTGTTTTAATGAATTATTTTGAAATTTGTATAAATCAAAAAAGTTTATTATATTGATAAATTCCTTATTTATGGCAGCATCATTTGCCAGTTAATATGACAGTCATCTTTGGCCCAAATAAACGTAAGATCTAATTTTACTAATTTTTGTTAACTATTGCAGAATATGTTAATTTTATGGATCAATGCATTACAGTTTAATCCATTAAGAGCAGAATTTAAATCATCGTCTAGCCAATCAATGGCATTTGCTAGGCCTAGGAGTCTGTCCGTAGAGGTATTTGAAGGCCAAATATCTACATTCTTATAGACAGTCAGGCAGTTTTAAAGACTCCAAGTTCTTTTATTTATGAGTCAAAGCTAATCTGGAGATGTCAAAAAACTGATTGGAAATAACAAGGTTTCTTTGATGTGGGTGCCAGATCACAGAGGGATAATAGGGTGAGAGGATGCTGGTAGACTCGCCAAAGAAGGGGCTAATACACTAGCATTCTAGAGTTTAAGTAGATTAAGGTAGACACAAATGATCTTCGCAGAGTGCAGAGTGGTCTAACGGCTTATACGACCTACGACAATCTAACAAAGTGATGTTTTACAGTAACTTATTTAAGTCAGATTTTTTAAATTAAGGTCAAATCTTAAAAATTTCTTTTGGTTTAGTTTAATTTTATTTACCAGGTTAAATGTTAAAATACGGATTTTAATTTCGATATTTACTGCTGAAGACATTAAATCGAGTGTAATAGTTTTTACATTTATATTATGAATTGAAAAGATCTGTAGTCTATTTTTTTATAAGAAATTTTAGATTCTAAACACTTGTTTTGTGATAATCTACTAAATTTTTTGCAATACTCTGATAAAAAAAATATTCATAAACCACTCAATTTAAATCATTGTGCATTAAATATTTATAGATAAAAATTTTACTAAATTTGTAATCTTTTAAAAAAGTAAACAAACAAAAGTTCCTTATGCTGTACTCAAATATATTCAAACATTTGGCACATTTCCAAAAACTCAAGGAAGTAAAAATTTAAAGGTTATAATTTTATTACCGGTATGTAACCTACTTCCGCACATACACAAACGGAAAACATATCGTCACTTACCTGAGGAAAACAACAGCGCAATCCAGCACAGCGAACTTAAAACTTTTTTCATAGCTAACCCATGGTATTAAATCTTCATAATTAGAGTAAAACACATTTTTTTTGAGTTTAAAAGTCAAGCGACGTTTTCCGACCGAATCTAAACACCAACTATCCCGATGGATGCTGCTGCCATGCCATCATGATGCGCGCGTCCTTTCTATCCTGTTCTCCTGCCAGAATTCCTGCCCATGTGAAATCAAGGCATGCTTAACGGCCGTATCATCGGATCTACTCAATATTTGCCGGCTCTCCTCAAAAATACATAAAGAAAGATGTGATCTTACTTTCGCAGCATTCTATGGTCCATTGGATACTGATAGTGCAGTTTATAGAATGGAAGTATTTGGCTAGTTCTATAAATAAAATGATGCACTCGGATGGTGTTTATTCTGGACCTCATATTATTTTTATTTTAAATCTTCTGATAATACGATATTTAATAATTTTAATGTTTGTTTTAAATGTAATTGTAATTTTTTTTAGTACACTATTTTTAATTTAAAAACAGTTTTTTAGTTAAATTTATTGTACTTCCTTACTTTTTGGAAGTCCATCTTATTAAGAATAAAAAAAAACTCTTTAATGATGTGAAGCTTAGTGGTGCCTAAAATTTACCATATTAACTCTTTTATATATCTCTTAGGATATATCGATTTTTTCAGAGGTTTGGGACACTGTATTTATTTGTTTTCCTATTTCTTATTTAAATAATATTCATCATAAGCAAACCAAGCAAATATTGCACGCAGAATTGCTATTAAATATGTAAATTAGTAAACAGAAAATCCAGCTCTAAATGTTTAAAAAATACTTCTCCATAATTTTAAACCATTTCTTATTATGTCTTTAGCTGATAGAGTAGGAATTATTGATTGAAAATTAGGGAAACGGTAATTATAAAACCAGTAATTACATCAATATGTATAGAAATCAAATAAATTTTGTAGTATAAAGGATTAATTTTATCATGATTCAGTTACAGATTAATGACCATTTGGAAACTAACCTATACTTGAATAGTGCGGAAACTGAGGTGAGAATTATTGTTCTCGGAGATTCCATTATGATATGAGTTTGAGATTAATTGCTACATTTAAGGTCGATGAATTTTCAGTATTTTACTGGGAAACTACCAAATTAATATGTATTCTATGATAAATCAATTTTCAATTGAAATTTTTATAATAACTTCATATTTTTTTTGTGCTAACCCTTACGTTGCCGAAACCGTTTACACTACCACTACACCAACACACACTTTTAACTGCCTGATGTTTTTTTCCAGATTTTCTCTTTCATCCTTCGGATTTCCTAACAATTGTCTCAGGGTGGTACTAGTTTTATAAACTAACCTATTTCCACCGGATTGTATTAAATCCTTTGATGTACTGAAGGATAAATGGTAATGAAATTAATTTCATATCGTTGTGATCTCGCTGGAAAAAAGTGGATTCACAAAGAGATTTCTTAAAACTATGGCTATGGTACAGCTATATCCTCAATTAAATTCTTTTCTCTGTTATATCTTGCTTTGTTTAAGGGAAAATTGTTATAATGGACAAACAAGACTATTTCGAAAGAGTGGATTACTTGAACGGGAATGGTCCTTACGTTAACATTCCAAAAAATCCACTAAATAAAATGATTTCCAAGGTAAAGAGCACTCCTAGAAGTTGTAAGAACCTCGTCACCGATTCGTTGAAGCATAAATTAACTGTTAGTAACCCTACATTGTCAAATCTCTTTTGCCTTCCTAAGATATATAAACCTAGGAAGGCTATGAGATCTATTGATTTAGCTATACGTTTTTGCTCGCCAATTATAGCTGTTTCGCGAATTTTAACTTAGGGAACAAAAAAATGTCGCTTGGAGCTAGATCTGGTGAGTAAGGAGGGTGGTCAAGCAGTTCAAACCGAAATTCGTGGATTTTCGTCATGACAACCGCTGAGGTGTGAGACTGCGCATTATCTTGGTGAAATAAAATTCTTTTTTTCTGCAAATGTGGCCGTTTTTCCGCAATTTCTAGTTTGTCAAGTAATGATGCGTAGTATGCTCCTGTAATGGTTTTTCCTTTTTGAAGATAATCGATAAAGATAACTCCATGACTATCCCAGAAAACAGTTGACATCACTTTCCCAGCCAAAGGAACAACCTTTGCTTGTTTTGGAGCCGATTCCCCCTTAGCAGTCCATTGTTTCGACTGTGTTTTTGTTTCTGGAGTATAATGGTGTATCCAAATTTCATCTACATTAATTAATCGGTGCCAAAACTCTGATTTATTGCGCCTAAACTGCGCCAACAGAGAATTGAAAATGTTCATTCATACACGTTTTTGGTCCAAAGTAAGCAAACGTGACACCCAACGCGCGGACAGCTTTCTCATGCCTAAATCTTGATTCGATGGTTGTCTAGCACCATTTGGTGAACTTGAGCGATATTATCGTCAGTGGTTGCAGTTTTTGGACGTCCCGAACGTTCATCGTCACCCAAGCTGGTACGGCCACGTTTAAATTCAGCAGCCCAAAATTTCACGGTGGTAAATGTTGGTGCAGAGTCCCCGTACACAGCGTCCAACTCGTCTTTGATTTACGTAGGCGTATTGCCTTTCAAAAACAAATATTTAATGACAGCTCGATACTCGATTCTTTCCATTTTCATAAAAATACATCGACTCACTCAAATGATTGTCAAACAACAAAGGGGCTGAAAATTTAGTGGGTACCTTTCAAATCATGCGCAAACAGATTCACCAACTTTTGTTTACGAGTGCTGCCATCTTCACGTTGAGGTCGGAAACTTTTCAGACAACCCTCGTATTATATTTGGATAGATATATTTTTTTTGTTTAGTAAGATTGACTTCCACAGTAATTAGTACAATAAACTTCATTAGCTATATTAAATTTGATAATTTTTTAGCTGTGGAAGATATATTCAGTCATTTTCTGTTTCTGCCTTTTTTGTAATGATGATGAAATCTTTTTTGTTATTAACTTTATTAATGTGATAATGAATTTTTCGTTACTTTAGTGCGAATATTTAATGATTTTTGTTTAAGGGCATGTAATTAAAACTACAAAATTTCCAAGAACAATAAAAAACTGCACAGTTAAACTAAACTTCCACTATTTATTTGAAAAATTCGCTTTAAAATCAATTACAGCTGTTTCGCTATAACTAGCATCGTCAGATTGACATATTGAAATTACATGTTGTTTGTTTGTAACTAGGTGCTTGATGTTGTTAAGGAGTTAAGGCTAGACCAACTAAGGAAGTAATAATTTATGTGATAGTGGATGATTTGAATTATATGGTATGGTTACATCTGTTTGTGTAGGTTTTCTGTATATTGAATAATTTAATGAATTATTAACTTTTTCAATTCTTAAATCTAGAAAATTAATTGAATTATTTTCTTCAACTTCTAAAGTAAAATTAATTTTAGGATGCAAGGTATTAATATAATTAAAAAATATATCTAACTGCCGTTCGCTACCTACAAATCCTGCTAACACATCATCAACATATCTATACCAAAATACAATATTGTTTTTATAACTAGAATTAAATATTATGTTTTCTAAATCTGGGAAGTTCTCCACTTTTAAAGTGTTTGCTTTGATTGAGTCTTCATTTTATACATAGATAAGACGTAATTGTAACACAAATATATTAAGTTATTGTAAAGATCAGCATGATATAGTTTTTTCCTGGTTTTTCTATATCATTGCACAGTTATACTGATCTTAGAGGGAAATACATCCAGGATAATCCCTTAGGGCTAATAACATCTAGGCTTTAATATTGTTATGTCTTATTACTTCCTTACTTGGTCTAGCCTTAACTCCTTAACAACATCAAGCACCTAGTTACAAACAAACCACATGTAATTTCAATATGTCAATCTGACGATGCTAGTTATAGCGAAACAGCTGTAATTGATTTTAAAGCGAATTTTTCAAATAAATAGTGGAAGTTTAGTTTAACTGTGCAGTTTTTTATTGTTCTTAGTAAGATGAACTTACAAAAAGTAGAGATTAACACAATCAATTTTTTTTACAAAATTTCCAGTCACGTTTCTTTTTTGTACTAGTTTATATTTATCTTTTAGTGACAGTAATGCAGTTATATTCTACATTTGATTTATTGATCCATTTAATCCATTTAAATATACGACAATATTTACCAATTCGCCAGTCAAGTATTACATTACACTCTCTATGTTGGTAAAGCAATGATTAATTACCTATTTGTTATCTTCAATTATTGTTTTAATGCAGTAATTAATTTAATTGTCCAAAAAATTTCAAAATATGTATCAATGAATTGTGAGTTATTACAGCCTAAAAGAAAAATTACGCATAATAATCTCTCGCTTTTTAATAGTTTTCAATTTATTACTATTATTATTTTGTGGAATTGGTAAATATTTAAAATGCAGAATAAATACCAGTTCAATTAGTTAATTCACTATTTTGCGTAGAAAATTAACATTATTCGTTAGCAAAACTACAGAAACACATTAAGTTATTGATCACGATGTAGTTAAATTTATTGTACTAACCCTTACTCTATGACTTAAAAGCAAATTTTTTAATAAAAGTTAAATTTAAACAAATGCTTGTTTATTATTCTTAGCTATTAGTTAGTTTTTTTTTGGAGTTTTCTATAGCAATGCAAAGTTATACGCAGGGTTGTCTCTGGTTATACTGGATTAGGTTAGGTTCTATGTGAGTTGTCGTTACTTCCACTGTGACCTATTTTAGGACCTATTGTAGCTCACCCCTGGGTTATAGTTGTTCTAGCTATACTGGGAAATAGATTGCACTAGTTGTTCAAAGTGACATAATTATTTTATAAAAGGAAATATTACTTTACAATACATTATTATACAAGTAATTTATCAAATGCAGCTATTTTTAAAATATGCCTCTAACCGATGGTATTGATATATTAATAATGATTGATATGAAATGCACCCAGCACCTTAACCTATTTTACTACCTACGGCAAGCAGAATAATGAAAAAAACAGAGAATTAGCACAATTGAGTGATGCAGCAAAACAAGGTAGAATAAATATTATTAAAAATACTAAATAAAATTTAATTACGATAATAGTAGAAAATTCCACTATTAATTTGCCAGAATATTATAGGAATTTGGGTAAAATTCATTTTGGTGTTGAAAACTAAACTTTTTTAAAAAAGTAAAATACCATACTAAAAAAAACACCCGTTGTTAATTTGGAAAAAATAAGCACTGAATATAATCTGCAGCTAATGATCTGGTATTGTGAAAAATACAATTATTAGTCCATATATTTTCAACAAAAACTTAAAAGCGCAGTGTGTCTGGATGAATGAACTGTATTTAATATTTTCAGATTAAATGAAATTTATTGTAGGTATTCACCTTTACTTTGTGGAAGTCATATATATTTTTTTGGCCTTGAGCTTAAAGCTATTTACACTGTATACTATTTTTAATGAAAAAATTGAGGAAAAACAGGGACACTCGCTTTTCGTCCAGGGACCCATCAGGACATTTTTGTTTGACCTATACTAATAATTAGATCACGGGAAGTAGATAAATAACAATTGGGATAAGACTCAGGTTACGGTATTGTTAAATTATATAAATAAATGTGTATCCTGTACAAATAAAAATCAACATTCGTCCATTTATTTTTACTTGCTAGCAGGCTAAATATATGTTTAGGCGAAAACATAAAAAAATAAACTTAAAGTTTTTAAATTAATGTTTTTCTAATATTTTTAGTTATTTCATTAGTATCGTTTATTTTTACTCAACAAAAGGTGTATACCTCATACGAACTACATGAAATATTTATGAAACATAATACAGCGCAAAATTCTCAGAAGGGGATAGGTGGGTTGGGCCTATCAATTAGTTCCCTAGATCACCTGGGACTTCTTTTATCTATGTGGTCGAATGTCAAATAATGTTGTATACACACGCCCACATATAGTAAATAGACATGAAATTATATCTCGTGTGCAACTATACGTAAAACATAAGTAGGAGTTTTAGGCGATTCAAAGGAAATAGGTAAAATGTTAAGTACATACTCACTTATTTTGTATATGATATAATCAGAAATTGTAAGTCTGCAATTTGTGCTTACAGTATAAAATATTAATTATGCACCAATCTGAAGTCTATGCTATACTTACTGTACTTACTTGAGAAAATAATATAAGAGCTTACTATATAAAGTATATCAAAACTAGCAGTAGTCAAGCTACCCTTAAAGCCTTAGAAAGCTTTAAGGTGTCATCTAGGTTGATATGAGATTGCGACGAAGAGCTCAGGCAACCCACAACAAGGTTGCACTGGAATGGGTACCAGGACATCGAACGAAACAGGACAATAAAACCGAAACAGGGCTACAAATACTATGCTACTGCGAGAGTCTGGATCACAGAAGGAAAATATTATATGTTAAACCACAAATGATCCCAGAAGACTGCTACCGCCAACCAGTAACGTGTATGAGCTCACACAGGGAACTGAATTTCTGGACAGGTCATAGTCACATACGTAGTCAGTCCAAAAAGCCCAAGAGGCTGAGAAAGAAAAAAGAAAAGGTAGTTATTATGGTCGAGGTCCTTAATGGATCCGATATGGATCATATAGTATTTTTCTTTTTTCACTACTAGCATTTTACTCTTAAACAATATTAGTTTTTTAAGTAATAAAAAGTTTATAAGTCGACATTTAAAAATTTTGTTAACAATCCATGCTTGTCACAACAAAAAAATTTTCAGAAATAATTTAAGCCCGTGATATTATCATTGAAAATTTTACACCTCTACTTTTTAACCAATAAGATGCCTTAAATTTTGATTGGTTATCATAGCAGCTAAAAATAATACGGTAATATTAATAATAATATTAATTGGAGATTTTTTGACAGCTAAAAAGGTAAAATTATGGTCTACAACCTTATATTTCTGCTTCATATTACTATTACTAACCCTAATGAGCTTTGGATTAAAATGAAATTAAGTAATAGCAAAAACAAAATAAGTATAATCGATCAAAATGTAAAAAATAGTTGTTATAAATCAGGCCCGGACTGGCCCGCCGGCGTGCGCCCTTCGGAAAATTTCAACCCACCTTATTTCAACCTAACCTAATTTGTTTTTTTTTAATCTAATATTGTAGTACATACTTATTGATTTAGATTCTACAGCCAGTTTTATTTATAAACTGATATAGGCTACTTTTCATTTAGATGAAGCTCATAATTTGATAGAGTTTTGTTTATGATGTTGCACCTTTTGTAGTAAAGTCAAACTCACAGTAAAGGAAATATTGATTAGCTACTGACCACATTTGCGTGTTGTGTCTGCTAAAAACATTAACAAAAAACAATTAATAGCCTACAAATTGAATTGAATACCAATACTGTACCTATATGAATATTTAATACAAATATAAAATACTTCAAATTCCTACGATGTTTCTTTTTCCAAATTTCTGTTCTAAATACTTCGCTATTGAGTATGGTATGCTTAAAAATAGAGTGTATGTCCTTTTTAAGTTTCTTCATGTTTATTTCTTCTTTAATAGAAAGAAGCGATGCAGTTGAAGAAACTTCATTGAGTGGTAACGAAAGTTTCAAAGTTAATGTGTTTTATGTTGTGGTTGACCAAATTGACGCCATCATGAAAATAAGGTTCTCTGATTAAAACAGAGTTTATCAGGATCTTTCATGCTTCGATCCCCTCAGATTTTCTGAGCTAAGAACCAATGGAATACCGGAGCATGCATTAGACAAGATATGCTCTTTGATCCCAACTATTGACAAAGGAAAACCCCTAGATGAACTTGAATCCTTCATTGAACAATGGCCAAGTATTAATATGACTTTAAATGACCACTTTCAAAAGGACTCTAATGAGACTCAAAATGAAGACGGATTCGACATGCAGTCAAGTTCAGAATGGGATACAGAAGATGAAAAAACAATTATGTGCAAGTGTCATGTGTCAAGTGCGCGTACAAGATGTTGTACCAGTTCAACATGTACTCTTTTGTGTATCCACAACTTTACAAGGCTTACAAGTTCATTTTAACACTACCCTTGACGCAAGTCAGTTGCGAACGAGCATTTTCAAAGCGCAAACTCATATAATTAAGAATTCGTTCATCCATGAGCAATGAGAATTTGGAAGCGCTTCTTTTGATGCCGTCTGAACGAGAACTTGTCACCGCGATCACCAATGAAAGTGTTATTGATGAACTGTGTCGCCAAAGCAAGGAAATGAAACGTCTACTTTCCTTCTAAGCTCTCATTTTTGCAGTTTATGTACAGTTTAAAATATTTGAATTAAAAGTAATGATTTCAAAACCATTTTTATGTGTATAATTTTTTACCAACAAAAACGCTTTCATGTTAATAACTTTTTGGACCAGGTACAATAAAAAAAACATCAAATAAGTTTTAACTGCTGCTTTTCTAAACTTATTTGTCAAAAAAAGGTGCTAAAAATAAGTTTTCAGGTCAAAAATAAAAATGGGAGAGAGCCCCTGGACCCCCAGATGCGCCCTGCCATTGGTCAAAGGCAGTGCCCTATTAGGGGCCCCGGTCCGGCCTTGTTATAAACATTTTTACTGCCACGATCCCTGCAAAACTATTTATTTTATTGATATATTGCACCCCTACTTAGACATGCACTTTTCCACACCAGAAATAATTCAAACAATACGATTTTTTGATTCATATAAACATGGTGCTAAAGGGGATACGCTTGACGTAATGTTACCATATGCTGATGACCTAATTTTGTTTGCAGAATCTCAAATCTTAGAGTTTTAGAGTCCTATTGCGATAAGTTTAAGTGAGGAGTTAAACTATCAAAAACATTTTATTAGGAAAATATATATTAATTATAATTTTGAAAAATCCCTATTCGTGACTGACGAAGACAGACATCAGCCTGTTTTCTTGTTACTAGCTACAATTAAATTAAATGTATTAAACGTGATGTAATTAAAAGTTTTGGATAGCTATTTCTGCGTAACACAAAAGCCGGAGATAAAATATGAATATTTAAGATAAAAGCGGTTCTTAGTAAGTTACTTTGTTAAAATTTATTAACGTTTATTAAAATGGAATAATAGTTTCAGAAGATGTCATTAATAATATATTAATACAATTTATTATCCATTTAATTTATTGTGCTTTCTCTCATTTATAGAATGAATTACAATTTACCAATAATTT
This sequence comes from Ophraella communa, assembly GCA_035357415.1. Classification (NCBI taxonomy): domain Eukaryota; kingdom Metazoa; phylum Arthropoda; class Insecta; order Coleoptera; family Chrysomelidae; genus Ophraella; species Ophraella communa. The sequence continues at coordinate 32,529,760 of CM068993.1, forward strand.
ATTCCAAGATTTAATAAGTAAAACAAACAATTAAAGTAATTCTTAACCCGGCGAGCGCAAGGTTAGAATATGTAACACAAAGCGCTAGGGGGTGTGGCACACCCAGATAGTAAATGCGTAGATTTACTATACTATTATTTTCAATACTTATTTTCTTAAATAATAAACTAATATTTACTCTTACTGTAAACTAATTTAACGATAAAACAAAAAAGATCTTGAGATTTGTGCAGTTTTCACAGACGAAAATGGCGTGTTCCATACATAGATAACGGCTGAACTTGTAACAAATGTATTTAGTCTTGCGGTCTATTTTTGTAGGGCATATTTCACAACTCTTGGCTACTTGGCTACTTTTTGGGGGGTTCTTTTAAGGATTCACCTACTTGATTTTGGATTTTTTTACGAAGTTCTGTGGACAAATGTAGATTTTCCTTCCTGTTCCGTAAATGTTCTGAAATCAATTTCATTCCTGGGTCTCTGAAAAAATCTCGACGTTTTACTGACGAGTTATTATTAGTTTTATAGATTATCATGCTATTTATTCCTGACATATTCAAAATTGCATAAAAAATTACCATTGGACATCTTTTTGTGTTACGTGAAATATCGTAATTGCTACACAATTGGTCCACAACATTTATACCTCCCTTAGTTTGGTTGTAGAACGTAATTATTTCAGGCTTTTTTTCCCTAAACTTGAAGGATCAATCTTATCATCATGGTGTAATGTCGACATCAACAGGACCACCTTATTTTTTTTGGTACATAAGATACTAGTGAGATATCCTTTTGAAAACCAAACAGACTGCTAGGAATGTCTCTGTTACGTTTTTCGAGCATTTTATTTGGAATTTTAGTCTTATTTTTGCGAGTTCCTGTGCTTGTTAAACGATGTTCACTCAGCAAATGTATCAATAATGGATAACTGGTAAACCAATTATCAAAGGTTACATTGCGATTGGTTTTTGAAATTGGAGCTACGAGCTTATCTACAACGTCCATTACTTTATTGCTAAGGGCGTGCGGTCCTGGTGGCTGCTTTTTCGGATAAATTTCAAGATTCAAACCATATTTGCTGGGTTTGTTCGGCGTGTACTGTCGAAAATTACAACGGCCACGAAATGATAGAAGCTGTTCGTCAATGGTCAGGTACTCGGATGGTGAATATGTTGACTGGCAACATGCAACAAATTTCTCAAAAACGTAACGAACAGGAGCCAAATTGTCAAAACTTTTTCATTCTTGACGCGTAGTTTTATCGTCAAATCGTAAGCAATTCTGAATAAACTGAAATCTCTTAAAAGTCATGGTAGTTTTAAAAATCTCAATCCCAGATCCATTACTCCGCAATAAATCTTTCAAATTTAGATGATTGGATTTGAAACGCCCAGTTAAATACAATAGACCAATAAAAGCTTTCAATTCTGATGTGGTGATATCAGCCATAATATATTTCTTTGTGTGATTATTTTGGCATGTCTCTCGCCTGATACTTATTTGAAAGTTTGTGTGAATCACTATTTCTTGCAAAATATCATTAGTAATAAATAGGTTCCAACACTCACCAGCTGTTTTGGCATTTTGTCCAATAGGCCGCACGCCTTGCCCTTCTCTTATAATATTTTCCGACCTTGTACGTACAGTCGGCTTTAGAATAGCATATACATGTTAAATGTGAATTTCCTTTACTTATCGAAGTTTTAAAAACGCCCTTTAAACGCCTACATTAAATGGTTTTTGGGAATTAAGTTTATTTACAAGGGACAGAGGGACAGGCAATTTGTCAATAAAATACCTTATGCTGCAAACATTAAAGATGGGGCGTGGACAACTGTTTAACTGATTTCAAATTTATTATTATTTAAACCGTGATTGGTTATACACAATAGATAAATTAAGGCCATCCTTAAAATTAATTCATACGTATTTCTCAATTGCTCTATCGGTAGATATTAGGAGATCGCTCCAACTGTACCTACGGATACATTAAGCTAAAGCGTTTTTAAGGTAGTAATATTTTATTTGAATAATTTGACCAGGCAGGGTAATTCTAACTGATTTATACACACCGCTAATGTCGTTGCGTGATCGGAAGTTTTAAAAAATTGGTGATGGATGTTCTGCGATTAATCAGCTAAAAGGCAAATATTTAAAGGATATTTAATATTCTTAACTTTATTAAAAATTAATTTGTTTGCGGTGAATTTGTTCTTTCTAAAATGACAGAAAGTTTCTAAATTACTTAATCAGGACCACTAGCATTTTTATTGATTTTAATATAGGTACAATATAGGCAAATTCACTGAAGCGATTACATTTTGATGGACCCTATCCTATTGTATTCAAAAATACGTGCATCTAATTGATTATTTTAATTTTTAAATGAGGCACGTCCCAGAGGCTTTTCCAATCAATAATATCTACATTGCCGACAACTGATTGAATAATTAATAATGTAGTAATTTATTATTAGATCAGTTTGAACACCGCGCCGATGGATAATTGTAACATTGGGTCAATGATGTGCTAAAGGTTGCCTTGGAAACGGTAACGTAAATAGTAATAGCAATCACGACGTCATTCATTGAGTTCAATGCGCACCGGAAAACGTATCCGTGAAAAACTGGATAAGAAATAAAAGTTATCGGAGAAAAATGTTGGCGAAATAGAAGTAGGTCAAACAATCGAAATTGTATCATTGGTTTCTATAAGTTCATCCTATACCGATTGGATTTGCATCTCCGATTTCGCTGAAATTTGGGCATCTTTTTGTACCATTAGAAAAAGGTTTCTATGAATTTTTTCAAATTTTTTCATTTGGCCAATAGAGAGATATGAATTTTCCAAAATTTCGGGTATTTTTTTTAAATTAAATAGCTATAACTTGATGAAAAATTGTCAGGTTTGGGACTTTCTTTTTTTTTTAATTTCGTGTTTTTTAATGAACTTTTTGAAAAATTTATGCAAAAAATTATTCATCATAAATTTGATTGTTTTTTTTTCATTCCAAAGTTCCAAAGAATTTTAAGATTGTTTGTATCCTTCAAATTTTTTTTTTAAATCTCAAAAATTCTACTCTTCAAAAATTCTTACATTTCTTTGCCAGCTACCGTGGCAAAGGACCTTGTGACGGTGTAGGAGGAATACAAAAAAGAAGTTCAGCAAGAGCTAGTCTTCAGTTAACATTCAATAAACAAATTTTAAACCCCCGAGAGTTGTATCAATGAGCTGCGCAATCTAATAACTTGCCAAAAATCGACGTAAGATATTCAACTATTGCAGATTATGAAAAAGCTACAGAGAATTTAAATATACGTTATTCAAAAGCTAAAACTATCACAGGTACACAAAAGTATCATTGAGTTATACCAAATACAGATGGATCACTCACAATAAAACTGATTTCTTGCTCAAATAAAACTTAAAAAATTTAAAAAACCTTTAAAAAGTTATAAATAAAATTTACCTTAGAAATTGTAATTTTGACTTTAGTTGTTTATCATATTGATGTATGATTTTTTTCGAATCTCATCTAATGAAGTCGCCAGTAATACACAAATAGTGAAAATAAAAAATAATTAATTAAAAAATTAAAATCCCATTATTATCCCATTAGGAGACTAGGCTTAAAATTTGTGTTTTGAAGATTAACATAGAATTTTTGAGAATTTTACAAAAAAATTTGAAGGATACAAACTTTCTTAAAATTCTTGTTTTAACTTTGGAATGAAAAAAAAAACAATCAAATTTATGATAAATAATTTTTTGCATACATTTTTCAAAAAGTTCATCAAAAAACACGAAATTAAAAAAAAAAGAAAGTCCCAAATCTGACAATTTTTCACCAAGTTATAGCTATTTAATTTAAAAAAAATACCCGAAATTTTGGAAAATTCATATCTCTCTATTGGCTAAATGAAAAAATTTGAAAAAATTCATAGAAACCTTTTTCGAAGGGTGCATAAGATGCCCAAAGTTCAGCGAAATCGGAGATGCAAATCCAATCGGTAGGATGAGTTGGCATGGAATGCCCCATATACAGTAAATAATTTTATGTTTAGATTCATACTAAAATTGTCGTTATTGAAATATCTACTTTATACTACAGTCGACATTTCAGCATGTTATTCTTGCCCTTTTCAATCAACAGTTACACAAAAACACAATCCAATTGAAGACATAACAAGAGAACACCGGCACAACAAATTAAAAGTCTCAACAATAGTCTCCAAGACAACAATACACTTTTCTACCGTGGCTCATATAGCATTTTTGTCACTACTGGCATTATCTTTTTTGTAAATTAGTTTTTAAAACTAATAAAAGTGTTTGATAGGTCACCAGTCACTTCCATTTCACATGACATTACAAGGCAATAACAGCATACAGTTGGTGTAATATAAATCTCAACCCACGTGACAAATGTCTAAAAAAATTACGTGAAATTATACCAACCCAAAATATTTCGATAAATTTCGTCTGTAGGTCGGTTCGCTTGTATAACCATTAATCTGAGTGCACTGGAGCTAAAGTAACTAGTCATATTTTAATATATTCACGTAGAAATTATATTTTAAGATTTTTATTGATGTATATTTAAGAAAATAAATCATAATTCGGCTAATTTCATTAATATAAGTGGATTATAAATAGTTTCTGTCAAACATTTTTGAATCGAAAGCAGTTGACTTCACATTCTATCAAATGGATTGAGATTGAGTTTTATTTAAATGGTCTTTGTATTTTTTTACTTTGGTTAATAATGAACAACTTTACTATCTTAACAGAAGTCAAATAAGTATATAGGCTAGTAGTAAAAAAACAATATTTTTATCTCCCTAGATACAACTTATAATAGAGAGTTTGCGGTAAGGTGTTTTACGTTATAAAAATTTCCGTTATAATGTGTAATAGGCGAGGAGCCACCAATCCTGAAAGCTCCGTGATCACGGATTCTAATATTATTAATAAAAAATAAAAGTTAACGTTTAGACGAACAAGATTTGCTTGGTCGGCGTGGATTTGATTGGCCGAAAATATTTTAATTGAATTTTTTTATTATTAAATTTCCCTAATTTTTTTCCGTCATCACGGATTTTGATTAATCTTATATGGAATTGTGTGAAATATTATGTTTAACAAGAAAAAATCCGGCCGACCAATGATTTTTAGCCGGAAAGGTCACGCATACCTATTTGAATGGTGTGATAAGGGGTAAAATTTATCCATTATCACGGAAACCTTTTTTTTTTTTAATTCACGCGTTTTAATGTCACATTTATGATTATCTTGGTATGCGTGCTTACAAATTGCCGAAAGTATCGCGCATACCAAATTTTATTGTGTGAGTGAGGATCATACTGTTATAGATTTCACTTGCTTGATGACATTTCTTTTAGAGTCTTTCTTCTACCTCTGGTCTCTTCCTTAAGTTTTCAACTATTTATTATATATACTAATTAATATGGAAAAGAGGAAATACAGGAAAATTTTTATTTGGGTTGATTATATAAGAAATGAAGGTTGATACAAAAAATATGTTCAATTCAAGTTTATTAATTAATAGTCATCTACATCATTATCATCAAAATTATCATTTCTCTCTTCTTCTGATTCTTCGCTTTCTTCCTCATTCTGTTGGCAACTGAATATTTCCTCAACCTTCAACGGTGCTGATGGGCCAATGTACCACAATGGTTCGAGTTTACTGGATTCATTTACTTGCCATCCACATTCTGTTGGATCATATAATGTACAAATGGGTTCAGTAGCATTTTGCCACATTGCGTTTACAAAAATGGTGCGTAATATTTTTTGCGTTAAAGTTTTCCAGCATGGTGGAATATTATTTGAATTGAAATTTATCATACCTTTGTAAAATTTTTCTTTGTCGGTTGTACTTGCAAAAAATTTTAAAAATAATTCAAATCTTGCCACATTAACATTATTATTTTTTACGTTATACATTTCATTTGTAAATCTTTGGACTAAATCTGTCTTTTCTTTATCATTTATGTCTTCCGGATTTGTCAAATGCTCGAACATGTTCTGATATTCTTCATTTTTGAATTGAACCAAAAATCTGTCTTACTCACTCTTTACAGAAATATAGAAACCGTTTAAAAGCGGAGAGTTAAAATTTGGTATGCGCGATACTTTCGGCAGTTTGTAAGCACGCATACCAAGATAATCATAAATGTGACATTAAAACGCGTGAATAAAAAAAGGTTTCCGTGATAATGGATAAATTTTACCCCTTATCACACCATTCAAATAGGTATGCGTGACCTTTCCGGCTAAAAATCATTGGTCGGCCGGATTTTTTCTTGTTAAACATAATATTTCACACAATTCCATATAAGATTAATCAAAATCCGTGATGACGGAAAAAAATTATGGAAATTTAATAATAAAAAAATTCAATTAAAATATTTTCGGCCAATCAAATCCACGCCGACCAAGCAAATCTTGTTCGTCTAAACGTTAACTTTTATTTTTTATTAATAATATTAGAATCCGTGATCATGGAGCTTTCAGGATTGGTGGCTCCTGGACTATAACGTAAAAATGTAGTAAAAATTATACCGTATAAAGCTTATTTATACGGTATTTTTGAAAATAACGTTAACCAATCAGATTTTAATGGTTATAATTTACTTTCATCGTACAACAAATGTACATTGTAAATTGTTGTATCATGATTGTTTATAATTAGTTTCAATCCTGTTAGGTATTTGCAAAAATTGATAGTTCAATAATGTCTTGTTTTTCAAAACGAAACAAGAAGCTACAAATATTACTCTGCACTGATTATAAATTAAATTTAATTTGTAGAATCAAGTATTTTTCTTTCTTCTATTGCTTTTTGCTAAGCAGTAAATAGAAGGAAATCTTCAATAACCAATGTTACTAGGTATATACAATCAGGTTTACCAAGACTTTGTTCATGATTCTTATGGTTATTATTTTTCTTAGTTTTGTTAATTATTTTTAGCGATCATTTTTAAACTTGCACTAGTGACATATCATATGTCATCTGTAACCTTGATTTTTAAGGTACGATAACCGCAAGCTATGTTTACAAATTTTACGATACACTACAGTATAACGTAAAATAGGAGTCTAACGTAACGTAAAACGACTGACCGCAAACTCTCTAATGTTCCAAGAATTACTAAAAGATTAGATTTTGATAAATTGACAGCATTGTCAGTATTGGCGGATTTATAGATAACCTATCGAATAGGAACCAAAATCCTAAAGGTGTGTAAAATCCCGAACAAAATTCATCAAATAATAAAGTGTGATTGTTTGGTATTACCTTCTAAATATTATTAAAAATCACGTTATTGATTGCCAGACACTTAACATCGTGGCAACCCCTTGCCAGACACCCCTAATGTTCATGAAATTATAATTCTATTTATGTTATATTATAAAAGCTGATTTTTATATATAATACTTAGGGTCGCTGTACCATCGTTCTTACCTCTTTTGGGAGCATGCGCTGACAAACTTTCAGCTTTTATAAAATAACGAAGGTGTGGGGTTCACGGGCTCTTGCTCTATTTGGGTTGCGGTGTTTGTTCATGAGATAATTGGTCCTTATTTTGTAAAAGACGAGAATGAAAAGCCAGTTATTCTCAATCAAGACCGGTACAGATATAATATGGTGACACCTTTGTCAGAAATTTAAAGACCTTTTATTTTGCGCGTAATTTTAGTATCCGTAAGCAATGATTTCAACGGGATGGTGCAACAAACCTTACAGACTAACGCTACATAAATTTGCACCTTGAACATTTTGGTAACAGAATCATTTTTCGTCGTACAGACTTCGAGTTTCCATCTCATTAACACCATCTGATTCTATATTTCGCTCAGAAAATCTGCCAAAAACCGTTGGAGAACAACAGCAAAAAAAATAACTTAACATTAGCGTCAACAACTTTTCTTAGATATCTTTAATGATCTTCAGAAACGTCATGAAGCTTGTTTGCAACGCCATGATGCACATTTTAAACAAATGTATTATAAAAATTAATTCATAAATATATTTTTTTATATTCTGTACTGTTTACTGTACTGGCGGATACTGTACTTTGTATAATTTTATAATTTAGTCAAACATTTCTTAAAAATAAAGAACAAACAAGTTGGTTGATTAAAAATAAAAAAAAAGATTTTTTATGTTAATGTGAAACACAAACAAAGAGACAAATAATCTTAACAATATCGCTTCAGGTAAAAGAGCCGAACGAATTTTTAAGGAGAACGAGCTGGATTATAAAAATATATACAAAAAAGTCATCAACGAAGCCTAGGGGCCATTAGCTGGGAAAATATAAGTTTACAATTTTCATCCAAAGCGCTAAAGCTAGCCAGAAACGGATTTCACCGCAAGTATTATTTTCAAATAATAATAAAGATATTATGCATTATAGCTTTAGCCTACGTACGCATAACTATTAAATTTAAACAAATAGTTTATACTGATTTCGCACATTTGTAGATGAAATCCCTAGAAATCACTAACGAATCCTTATCGTCTGCTTCACGTATCCAGAACATATGAAATATTGTGATACATGGTGCTACGGTCTTTTTATCTAAATCTATTCTACGGATATCTATTTTGTATTACCTTATATCCATTTTGAAAATTCTCCGTATATCTAATCATTCAGCACTATTTTGTTGCAGAACTGGATCAGAAGAAATATTTTGCAGCAGGATTGCAAAGACATCGTAATAATCATGATATCTGCCTGTATATACTTGATTTCTTGGTTTCTCTATCTATCTCGACATCTAAACCATTTTTGTATCTAATATTTTGTTTTAAGAGATACCTAATTGAGTGAAAAAATATGAACAAATTAATAAATTAGACTTCGAATGTTGTGAAAAAAATACTTTGACCGCTTTTTTCAATATTCTTGTTGGATAATAATTGACTTGAAGTCACATTCCCCGATAGATATGGATTTTCCGATCACAATGAACTTTGAATCGTTAAAGTTATGAGTTATGAGGAAAAGGTTGTCCGCGCGCTCGTACAAATTAATGGATAGACACCAGCACTCGTGACCGTAGAGCGGAAGAAATGGGCAGACTTTTGAGTTCCCTTATATCAAAAAATATCAAATTTTTGAAAAAAATGATAGGGGCCACTCTTGTAGATAATGAGTACAGCTTCATGTTTTGCCCAAACAAAATTTTTGTGACTCGCATATTTTGGCAGATTTTTCCGGAAAACCGTTTTCCCCGGGTTCAGGCGGCCATTTTGGACTCCTTCCGGAATCGCTGCAGTGTTAAACATTTTCTCGTTTCAAAGCATCTGGAATGACTTACAAATTGAGCTACCACTGAATAATATACAGAATTATTCGTATGTTTGGACCTTCAGTTACTGGACTTATAATCAATCAACTTTTTTTTAAATCAAACACTAAGAAACAATCTATGGAAAAAAACGATGTGCATAACTATTATACCAGGCTCTCACATTTGGCGCCCAACGTGAGGAAAACGCAGTATTAACGAATGTTTTATTGACAGATGGCGCTGTCTTGTATATTGCGACAGGCGCAACAGTACCTAGATACTTTTATTTTGTAAAAAATACAATTTTTATAGTGTACTTACACAATAATAAATATGCTAAACATTTTAATTGTAGGTACATACTTACTGCTACTACTAAGTACTCTGTATATGTTTTTACAGTTCACTGTTATTTATAAAATGCACCGTGTTCCAAATCCGGTTCTGCAGTCGCAACTCAGTCATTTTGCAAAGTATTTCTTAATCTTATATATGAATTTCTGTCGAGGTTCGTAATTGAAAGTAGGATATTTGAATATCGTAGCGAATGGCAGCGAATCGATTATCCGTCTGGAATTTTTATTGGATTTGATTGCATTTTCCGAAAAAACTTATATCCTCAAGTGTTAAAGTAAAAATTCTATTTATGTAAACATTAACCATAACAATACTACCTTAGAAAAACAACTTAAAAAAAATACAAAATAAAAACTATTGCAACAAACAACAAGATATCATGCCGACTAAAAAATTTAGACGTAATTGTAAAACAAATACAGTTATTGTAAAGATCAGCATGATATAGTTTTTTCCTGGTTTTTCTATATCATTGCACAGTTATACTGATCTTAGAGGGAAATACATCCAGGATAATCCCTTAGGGTTAATAACATCTAGGCTTTAATATTGTTATGTCTTATTACTTCCTTACTTGGTCTAGCCTTAACATCAGGTACCTAGCTACAAACAAACAATATGTAACTTCAATATGTCAATCTGACGATGCTAATTCTAACGAAACAGTTGTCATTGTAATTTAAAAGCCAATTTTTTAATAAATCGTGGAAGTTAGAGGTTTCCTATAATTTTTGACAGTTGACATACTTGTTGAGTCCCATTGGATTTGTTGGACTGGACATCCTTCTGGCAGGATGCTGAACAAAACTTTTATTTATTCCCTAAATGTATAAGAAAATTAAGTATTTAAAAATAAAGGCTTTTATTTAAAAAAAACACAGTTTTTAACCATGGACCAAATCCTTAAGGATTCTTCTTTACCCTTTCAAACGAAGGAAGGTATAAGTAAAATACCATGGAATAAGGAGACCTATTGTAATGTTTTTCTTATTTATTTAAACAGTTTTTCTGAGTGGAATAAATTATACACACTATGGCTAACTACTGTCTATTCATTTTATAAAATGCACACTTAAATTACTTTATATATACATTTAATGATTATTTCTGTTATACAATCGGTATAACATTCCTAATTTATTTATACCACTCACTATTTATATGCACTTATTTTCCTGTTCGCTTACTTTCCTCTACTAAGACTAATCTAGCTGATAACTGACTTCCTTCCGCATGTATCGCCTTTTATATATACCACCCTAACGCCTCGAAATTTCCAGGCCGAGCATTCTAGTCGAAAAAATAGGAAACAACAGGAATTATTCCAGAATGAGCGCATTCGCCATTATTTATAGTTTTGGATAGGGTCGGCTTCTTAACTTGATGAATTTTTAATACTATTGATTATTACTTGTAATTTATTAATTTTTGTCAATCTGAGGATGCTAGTTTTTAGCGAAACAGCTGTCTTTGAGCTTAAAAACGTATGTTTGGAATAAATAGTGGAAGTTTAGTTCAACCGTTTAGTTGTTTACTGTTCTTAGTAAGAAGGAGTTCCACAAAGTAAAGGTTACTACAATCAATTTCATTAAATGTATTAAAAATTGCAAAGAAAGTATTTTATTTGATATTGTATAATTAATTTATTATTTAAACACTCATAGCTTATAATTTGGGCCTTTGGTGCAAAATCAATCACCAATTTATTGCACACGGCATTGGCACTTGTAAGTAATTGGCTTCTTAGCCTACTTTGTACGTAATCTACTACAAGTAATAGACATTTCAGCTGAAATTACTTTTAAGAACCCTGAAATCTAGTGTTTATTGAATATTTATCATTAACAATTTATTCTGGTGTGAATTTCTGGTACTTTATTCCTAAAATTCAATGTTTGTCAGATTTTGTCAAATCATTAGCATAATACTTTCAATATTTAAATTATTATAATAATTTATTTCCATATCAAAATTGAATAAAATATTATATAAGAGCTTACTCTTACATATTTAAACTATTTTTATCTTTTTTTGGCTAATATTATACAACGCATCAATTTTAAATGAAAAACATGAAATACATCCAAGTTGCTCAAAACCTAAGAAATAAGAAAAATAGTTTCTCTGGTATTCTTCAAATAGCAATTTCCTTGTGATTAATGACCTGTCAACCACCAGTTTATAGTTTATATAAGAGCTCTATTTACAGTTACTGAAATCTTAGTTGTTTAGGAAAACGATATTTTCAAAATCATCCGCAAATTGTTTGCTCACAGAACAGTAGAACTGAACCATTTTGTGATCAATCAAATTTTTAACAGCGGTAAATACAACTGAATTTTTATTAGGCTTCTATCTAATCAATAAAGTAAAACTTCTCACACAGGATATTATTTATATTTGGAAGAGAGCAAATAAAAAAAAACATTTTTGATGATCTTCATTTATCTCAATTAATCAATTTCGTGCACGGCAAAAGTTATTCAGATCTCTCACAAAAGGTATAATAATTTTCTCTCTATAACGTTCTTGGTTGAGTGTAAGTGGATTCTGATTATCATCTTCAACGAAGTAAGGACCAATTATTCCATTACCAGATACCGCGCACCAAATGGTAACTCGAAGACTGTGGAGTGGTTTCTCTACAATGACATCAGGATGTTCAAATCCAAGGAATCTGGTTGTTTGTCGATTAATATAGCCGCTAAGATGAACGTGACTCTCGTCTGAAAACCATATGTTTTTCGAAAATTCGGGATCTTCGTAAATTAAACTCAACATGCGACCACAGTAAATTTCTCTTGCACGTTTGTCCGCAGCATTTAGTCGTTGTCCAACTTGAATAGTCTTACAAGACTTCTTTGAGGTGATTGCACAACTTGGTTAAAAACACGTCCTTCATTTTCGTTGGTGCATACTGTTTTTCGACGACCTGAAGAACCTTTACGTTGACACAATACACTACCAGTGCGACAAAATTTTTCAACAACAGCCAACATCAAACTTTTAAATTGAAAAGGAAATCCATCTCGATTACTACGATTATCAAACTTTTACTAGTAGCTGCTTTATTAAATTTTTGTTGATATTTTATTGACACCTGTTCTAAGCTTGGACCATCATAACGACCTTTTCCGTATGAACGAAAATAATGCTCTACCAAAAACACTTTTTCTTCCGTTGTTAGAACCATTTTAAATCAAATTTAATCACAGCGTACTATTAATATATCAACTAATGACAATTAAGTCAAATATGACAAATCCATATTACATAAACAACTCCACAGCACTCTCTGTTTCGGTACTGTTTATTCTGGTAGCAGTTTTTTATTGTGGGTTTCTGAAAATTAATTTAAATACGACTTCTAATAAAGCAGATTTAATTTTAGGAATACTTTTGGAGTTTTGCGAAAGTTTTTATTAAGTTTAGAATTTTCCAGAAATATCCAATGTTCAACTCAACTTGTGTATTGTTAACAAAGCAACTATTTACAGGGAATAAAGTCTATCGCCTCTATTCAACAAGAAAACTTTTCTTAAAATTTCACTGTGAAAGTAGAATATAGAAATCTGTTTAGAATGTCTTACTAGTATTTGGCTACGTCGAAAGTTATATACAGGGTGAGTCATAACTATTGGGACATAGACTAAGGACAGGTTATTTGGACCAAAATATGGCTATTGGGCCAAATATGCCTTAATATAATGTTGCTGAGAAAAAAGATACAGGGTGTTAAGGATAATTTTTTGTTTTTCGTTTTTTGCTAATAGTTTCCCTGTATATTTATAAATTGATATCAAAATTGACACAGAGGCATAATCTTAGACAAGAAATAGTTTTTTATTTACAATTTTACGTTTTGTCATAGAGGGCGCCACGTGGATCATTCCTAATGATCAAATTGAGTCTAAACTTTTTGTGATGAAATTTTTTAGTAATTTTTATTAGAAAATATGACGTAAACATTATTTTTACGTAAAATTGGTACTCTTGTTTAAACATGATAATTTCAACCGTTTTCGATAAAAACGCAGTAGAACTGCTTAGAGTCTTAAAAAAGGATTTCAAATATTAATTCATTTATGAAAAGTATGCTTTGGACTGTCAGATAATTGTTATTGGTAAATGTCATTTGTTCAGAGTAAATTATTTTTGATGTGACAGTGTAGTGTAAAAAAAGTAATCATTACTTTTTTTGATTGAAATGCCTCGTCACAATCAATTTACTAATGACGAAATGCGAAATATGATTTGCATATTTCTGGGTCATTTCACACTAAAAATCGAGGTGGTCGACCGAAACAAATCACACCTAATCAAGAAGATGAACTTTTGGTTCGAGTAGATGAAAATCCTGAAATAAGTTCACGACATCTATCAGCAGCAACAGGAGTAAGTCAGTCGTCTATAATTAGAATTTTAAAAAAAGAGAACCTCCATCCTTATCACTTCACTCCTGTTCAAAATTTACTTCCAACAGATCTTCCACGACGGTTACAGTTTTGCCAACGTATTCTGAATAAACATCGCAATGACAGACACTTTATTAAGAATATGTTCACCGACGAAGCAACTTTTACCAGACGAGGGGTTTTTAATTGGCGAAATAGTCATTATTGGGAAGAAGAAAACCCGCATGCTATTAAAGCTAGACATTTTCAGCCTGAGTTTAAATTGAATATTTGGTATGGCATTATAGGCGACCAACTACTAGGGCCTTATGTTCTTCCTCCGAATTTAAATGGAGATTCTTATTTATTCTTTTTGGAAAATATTCTTAGTGATATTTTAGATGATCTGTCACTGGATGTAAGAAGAAAAATGTGGTTTATGCAGGATGGAGCGCCACCTCATTTTTCATTAGCTGTTAGAAATTATCTTAATGACGTATTTCCTCAACGATGGATTGGCAGAGGCAGTGATTTTCATTGGCCACCAAGAAAACCTGAATACAACCCGCTAGATTTTTATTTTTGGGGACATATGAAGTCCTTAGTTTATGCCAATGAAATTAATACACGAGACGAACTTTGGAGATACATTCAAAATGCAGCTAATCTTATAAGGGGACAGAATAACATTTTTTTTAACGTCCGAAAATCCTTTATAAAAAGAATTAGAAAAGGCATAGAAATCGGAGGAGACCATATGTAGAACATTTAGTTTGAGTTTTTGTGAGTTCTTTTAAGTTAAAGTGTGTTTAGTTTTGATTTATCGTCAAAACGGAAACCTTACGTCAGTTGCAACTTTGTTTATTAGTTTGCTATTTGATAGTGGAATTGTAAATAAAATACTATTTCTTGTCTAAGAATATGTCTCTGTGCCAATTTTGATATCAATTTATAAATATACAGGGAAACTATTAGCATAAAACAAAAAACAAAAATTAACTTGAACTCCCTGTATCTTTTTTCTCAGCAACATTATATTAAGGCATATTTGGCCCAATAGCCATATTTTGGTCCAAATAACCTGTCCTTAGTCTATGTCCCAATAGTTATGACTCACCCTGTATACACTTTTTGTACAGGGTGATGAATGAATAGCATTTTTCGTAACATGATTACACATTAACTATTTAAGAAAAAATATTTATCTCGGCAATAAACTTAGGTTTGTGTATATGCTGATCTATATGCAGAAAAAAAGTAAACAAGTTTATCCGTGTAGTACTTACCACAGTGTGAAATTACATCAATAAGAACATCTAACAAAGTATTCGTATATGTTCTAAACAAGAAAATAATAAGATGTTGAGGGAAACTTTTTTCTGTGAAAACCCCTTTGATGTAAGTATGTTATCATATCTTTATTCGTATTAAACTTTGTTAAGGTTATATTTGTTTTGGTCTTGGCTTTACTTTTCTTTTTATAGTCGCCAAATAATATTAAAAATTATATGGAGTGTCATCTGATGTGGTCTGTATCACAATTACGTATGAAACCAGGGTGTATGCCCCATGAATTTAGATGCCAACTAGACGAGATATCACGAACATCTGACACATATTGCTAAGAAAAGGGGGATTTTGTTGAGAGTGGTACAGGGGTGCAACAGCAGCAGCTGTGCTGTCAAGGTCATAACCTTTGCACCTGATGGCTAAGACAGAGAGGCAACGGTGAAAGGGTGCCACAAAAGAGGAAGTTTAGGAATGGTTAGGAGAAGGGCATTTTCTGATGGCGAATGGTATTAAAGGGTGAAGAGTGTGCGAGGGACCGCTGCCCATCTTAAAGTATGCTAGGGTAGTGATTCCGAGGCGGTCAAGTCTAAATTTCAAAGATTTGACATTCTTAATAAATTATACTGTAAATTTGCAATACTCATCCAGATTATAAACCAACTCAAACGATTTTGTAAATAATTTCCTCTTAGCTTTGTGCAAATTGAACAATAAGGTCAAGGTTACCTATATAATTATTCGAGCACTATAGAAAGGGTAATATTAATTAATGAGGAATACATAATTCAGACGAAAATTAATTTCGAAGTTTTAATTGGATAAAATTTATTAACTTTCTATCTACTTTAATACGGGTTAACGCCAAATTGTTCATAAACTCCGAACTTGATAATATGTAAAATGTTTCGAAATTCCATCTTTTATGCTTTTTATCTTATACTTTATCCTCTATGTTTATTAATTCTAAAAGTTTAACTACTTTAGAAAAAGAATAAAACTTGTAAATTTGTAAAATATTTTATCAAAAAAGTTAATACCTTAGAGCTTTATAAATTGTAATGGATAGACTGAGTAACAGAAAAAAAAATACACTGACAAGATTAAAGGACCTAATATCAATTATCAGGCGTGATCAAGCAGCAAAGATCGATTTTAATTCTGTTTTTTTATCAAAAATTATGATGACTATTTCACTAGACTATTTTTAACTGACAAAACTGCATAGCAACGGCACGTTTCATATTGACAATACGTAATATCTCAGCAACAAAATTATGACAGATCCGTTACTAAAATGTCTGGTATTTCTATAGTTGTCAGTTTCATAAACGTCATTGAAGCGTCTTCATAATTTGGAAAAGAAATCATGTTTCGTTGATATTGTCTTGTTTTTCTCGTGAACTCGTCTTGTCGAATACCATTTGAAAGAGAATTTTTTCCCGGCCAAATTTTCTTCTGGTTTTATTCAAGTTTGTTGCCTTTTAGCAACTTTCGCTAGTGAAATTTTTACAAAATTACTGACTTCTCTTGATTTTGTCAAAATTTCATTCGAGCAACAAACTTTCATACCAGCACATGATTTTTTATACATTGTACATTATACATCCCACTTTCTGGAATAATCAGAGGCGTTGTTCATAATAATTACGGGATTTTCTTGCAGTGTTGGTAAAATCTTCTGAAACCAATTGTCAAAAGATTTTTCATCAATCTCCTCATGGTAATCAACACTTTTGCTGGATTCAAAAACCCCCGTGCATCCAGAACCAAACCATTCACTTATTCTGATGTTACAGATTCATAATATTTTACCTTGATTTTGAATCGTGAGAAATAATTAAGAAATTATTCTTGCTTCCAGTCACAAAAGCACAATTTTCAATTAGAAATGGGTTTTAGATGGAAACATTTTGCCAGTAATTTTCTTGTTTTCTATAAATTTAATCAATTGATCTGACGAAATATTTTAAGCGTAATTTAAAGATAAACATTTCGACAGTTTTTTATTTAAATTCACAGTTTGAGAGGTCAAATAATTTTATAAATAATAAAATTTGACATATTGCGGATGATAGATTTCACACTTTGTGATCTGGACTAGTTTGCTTTAATAAAATGTTGTTAATAAGGAAAATACAGGGTGGTAGGATTTATTTTTACAATAGTTTTAACATTTTTGAACAGTATACATAAACCTTGGAACTGAAGGTTTTTGGAGACGAAAAATCACACAATACCTATTTTGATATACACAGCTTTTCTTTTAATAGCACAAATTTTACTTATTTTTTACTTTCACCTTATTTGCCTGTTATAAAATGGGTTGTTCATCAGTTCAAATCTTTAATCTATCTTAATTTAATATATCATGTATATATAAATATTAATAAAATATTGCCTTGGATTTTATTTGGAATTTTCATTGCTTACACAGGAACAGAGTCGTAGCGACATCTAGGGAATAAATTTCGATATAACATTTGAAAATGGAAAATCAGGAAAGGAAACTTTCTAATGGAAAACAATCAATATAGACTTTATCTCACTACAGAGTTATAAGCAACCCAGAAGGAAAATAGTTAGTTAAAGAATTATAAAAACAAGTATTTTTAATATTAGATAATATAGAAATAATTTTATGCCCAGAAAAAAGTATATTAGAGAGATATTTTAAGAACAAAATAGGTAGGTATTAAAAAATTTCTTAAACATAATTGTTTCAATAAATCATCATTTAGTATATTTTTTGGGTCAATATCATTTAAACTTACTTAATTATGTTTTCAAGTATTCTTTTTATAAAAAAAATGTTTCCTCAACTAACACTTAAATTTTTTTATTCATATGATTTCTTAATATTTCCGAAAAATATTTCAATAATTTCAACCCATTCTGCTGTGGAATATACCATGGTTAATTTATGTATAAAGCAATAAATGAAATTTTAACAACAAAGATTGATCAAATCAATCGCAAACTAATTTCCTATTTAAAATAATTACGTGGCATTCTCTACTTATCTTTCTTTAAGAAACAACTTTTTTTGTCACAAAGGACACTTTAATTGCTATTTTTATTATTGATAAACCATGGGCGTAGTAAATAAAAGCATTTACTTATCAAGAAAATGCTTTTACTCAAATTTCTTCTGAAAGAAGTACAAACTAATTTGATGTACCTATTAAAGTCTACTTTAAACTTTAAATCAATAAATCTCCAAAACTACTGAATTGAATACATGAATTTTACATCATTATAAAGGGAGTTGAAAGACCTTTCAAATAATGGATCATTCGACCCCCTTTTCATTTAAGATTTTAGGGATGATGCCACCCCCGCTTAAGGGGCTGCAAATGTTAAAGTGATTTTATGCCAATTTTGTGTCCCCCTTGAAAACAAAATCGAGGAATCATCTGCCAGTAAACGCCTCTGTTTCATTTTCGGTGCGCCACACTGTATATCTCCGCCTGATAGACATGCAGTTGAAAGATAGTATCTAGATAGTTTGAGAAGAAATAAAATTGGGTGAAAATTTACTTTTTGCATGTTAATTTGGTTCCTTCAAATTGACACTCTTCACGATTAAAAAATAAATGAGGTTATACAAATAATTAGGATTTCCGTGACTGATATTTGGGGTAAATGGTTTAAGATGTTCTAATATGATTCTGCAAATAATTTGATATACTACCAGCAGTCTTATTTATATGTTAAATCTAAATTATACGTAATATTGGAAATTCTCGAAACAGGTTGATTTTAATAGGGTCATGACGTCTTTACTAATATTTTTTTAAATGGAACCCCATTTATTTTAAATTTCCAGGTTTCTCTTGCTTAGCTGATTCTAAAAATGTATGACACGTTGTTCAAAATTGGTACAAGGTGGGCAAAAATGCAAAAAAAGTTAGGTACCTACTCATATAATAATAAATAAAGATAAAAACAATTAATGAAATTATTACGTATTGTAATACAATTGCTTTTATAAACTATAACCTTGAATTATTTGTAACATTGTATCTAACAACTTTTATTAGTGAACAATGTCCCTGAACCATAACATATTTTGCAGTGTTATTTTTTCCATTTAACGTTAAATACTGTTATACATTATATATAAATAATAATTTGTATAATTTGTGATATCAAAGTCAATCAAATTATTTAAAAATAAGTACACAAACACTAATTAAAATAATAAAATATGTCACATAAATAACAACGCACGTGCATATAAATTCAGTGTATTCTACCTCCTTCCCTTTGGTTGTATCTTATAATTCTGTGATTTTACATAAATGTAGTGAGTTTTTCCAATTAAACCAAATAATTTAGTACGTTTCCATACAATAATAAATCAAAATTCTTAAAAATGCCAGTCAAAACAATCAATTAATAATCGGTTAAAAGATAAGTGTTCTGTGGAAAAGTTTTTTTAATATTTAAATATTGAACTTGTATGAGTTAATAACCTATCCAAAAATAGAAGAAGGCATTTTAAGTAAATTGCTAATGTTTATTTAATTCTTTTATTATAAGACAGTAATAATAGAAACGTCATTTAAAAATAGATCAATCAATTGAGTACAATATTATCAACAGTAAATACACAAGAGCTTTTTTTTTACCGGAAAATTTTTCGATTCATCGAAAGATTTTGCCAATCAGTAATATTACGAAAAAAACTGAAATGATAAAATCGCGAGACCGAAGGTCGAGCGATTTTATCTAATTTCAGTTTTTTGAGTAATATTACTGATGGAAAAATCTTGAGATGAAGAGAAAAATTTATCCATTAAAAAAAAGATCGCGTGTATTTTGCTAAGATAAATTAACGACTAATTATATAAAGAAACAATAAAATTTATTCATTCTAAAACAATTAAACTAGTTAAAAGAACAGTTGTTAAAAATACAATTATTAAATATTGGTTGGGGAGTACTGATTTTAATGTTTTCTTCTCGTGTTTCTACGTATGTTGAATATTCTGTTTCCGAGGGTCTCAAATTATTTATAAGTTGTTCATGGTGTTCGGGGTCAATTTGGAGGTATGGTTTAATCGATTGTGATGACGAGTGTCCTGTTATCTTAATAAGCTGTTGATCGCTAACTCCTGCTTTGGCTAATTGGGAAACTGCGCTGGCACGATTTGAATGGTTAGTAACTTTATTATTGATTATGTCCAATCCAATTTTTGCAGCAGAATTTTTTGTCCAAACAGATATGGTATTAATACCTAAAGGAACATTTTTGTACCAACCTTTAGAATTTTTATTTTTCCAAAAAGGATTTGGAGTTAAAAATAATCGGTCAGAAGTAATATGTTCATTTCTTTTTTCTACTGGCAAATGGAATAGTTTTACAGGGCAAATACTTTCGTCACTTTCATTTCTAGTCAACCATTTGCTGTCTGTTAACTTTTTCGAGCCGCCTTGTGCCGGTTTCGAAAATATGGTGTTATATTCAATCCTACCCGTAGGAAGACCATTTTGGTTCTTTTCTACTTTAAAATAATAAATTTTGCAATTAACAGCTTCTCCTCCTCTCCAAGCCAATTCGTAAGAAGCTATATGAAAGAATCTTTTTTGCAGCCCTTCAGGTTCATTTATATTCCATAGTGTTGCCATTTTTATTATATTTTCTTTGTCTATTGCTGTCTTTCTTTTTGTTGGAATCAATTGAAGTTGTTTTCTTTTGGCATTTCTAGCATTCCGAGCTTCTTTAAAGGTTATGTCCGTAAAAGGATCAAATTTCAAACCATATTCGTTAAAATATTTCTGTTGTAACATTTTAGCAGTCGTGTTCCATATTGTTTTGACCGCAAATTCTTTGTAATCTTCTCCATTCTTTTTTTTTCATATTGAAAGCCCAATCTTTTAATATTTTTGCTAGATCTTGTATTGTAGTATTCTCTTCCAACTTATAATTTCGGCTTTGACAAAACTCCATGAATTGTTTCCATATTGATGACTTCGTATTTTTTGTTGACTTCGGTATTGACTCTTCAATATTTTTTGTAATTTGTTCATGTGAAACCTCTCCAAATCGGTTCATACTTTATGTTTTTTGCAAAGAAAAGGTAGTATTGTTTTATATTGTTAAATTTGACAATTAAATACCTGTCAACAATAATGCAAAATTGATACACACCTACTAGATTCAGGAAAATGCGATAAAAAAAAGCGATAAAAAAGGATGCACCTTTTTTATCGATGTCAAAATGACAAAATAGTTTGTAGGTATATGACATTTTAACATTGGAGTTAATTTATCCAAAATAAAAATAGATAATACTTTTAAATTTTACAAACATTACTAAAATGCACAATTTTGGTCTAAAAAAATTGTAGCACAATGTTAAAATATTTAACACTATTAAGAAACCGATTTTTATAATTAAATTTTATCATTATACAAACTTAGTTTTGCGAATTTGATGTGATTACTTCCGTCACGTTTCCCATTATATTTCTCCTTATCTAATCTGTACGTACACATTTTTGGGTCTTAAGTGCGATTAAATAGTGAAATACTCTTCTAAATTAAAAGTAGGATCTACATTTTATTTAAAACTAAACTATTTGCCTTCGGTAGGTAAACGAAATTTTATGCTATTCTAAAGCCGACTGTACATCTGCTACACTGCAGGTGCGGATATTCTATCATTGAAAAAACATGGCGGCTGGAAATCTTCAACAGTAGCCCAAGGATATATATATGTTGAATATTCTATTCCAAATAAAAGTAATGCCTCAAAAAGCATTTTAACAGGTAAAATTTTACAGGAGAGTAATGGAAATGATAATTATTTTAATATTTCTTCATTAAATACCAAAAATAAACATTTGTCACTGACATCGACTTCAACAGCAGGAATAAATATTAGTAATTGTACTAATTGTACGATTAATAATAATATTAAAGAATAGTTACTTAAAACTCATAAAAATTTGGAACGAAACATAGAAATTATGATAAAGATGATACAAAAAATGGGAGTGAGTATAAATAATATGTCCAAAGAACTCAAAAATATAGAAGAGAACCAAACAACGTATAGAGAAGAAATCAAAAGAAAAGAAAATAAAAAATTGGAAGAAGAAAATCAAAGAATAAAGAAACAGTACTAAATATGGAAAACATGCATGGAAAAAATGCAAGAAAAAATAATGTAATCATACAAGGTTTGGAAATGAAATCAAGCAAAACCGTAGATATCAAACAAACCATACAAAATAGAATGGAAAAAGGGCGGAAAATAAATGTAAATGTGGAAAATGCCATCAAAATCGGTGAGAAAACATGCTTAATACAACTAAAAGATTTTGCGGATAAAATGAAAGTGAAAAATACTGGCTGATTCCCTCCTTCTATATATATCATAAACCATAGAACTAATTATTTCCCTTCTAATAATTCTAAGAGGGTGAAAGATATCAAATACTTTGGGTGTGTTCGGGGAGCACGCTTTCGAGCTATGTAGCGCCAAGAGCCATATAACGCAAACGAGGAATAGTACTAGATAGCGCCAAATGGCGCAAATAGCGTGCTCCCCGAACACACCCTTTATAGCTAAGAACATATACTGGGAAATTTTATTCCTTTTGTATTCCCTTGTTATTTATTTACTTTTACAATGATATCAAATGATTACAATGATATCAATATCAATATTTAAGCTAAGACAAACGAACAGTATTTGATTTACATACATAGAAGTAGTAAATTATGGAATCCATTCATTTTTTAGCAATAGGTAGTGTTAAAACAATCCTAAGATAGGTTGATTTTTATATTTAAATAAAAAAATTTTGAAATTTATGGTACTAACCCTTACTGTGTGAAAGTTACACTTCAATATGTCAATCTGACGATGCTATTTCGATAGCGAAACGGCTGTCATTGCAATTAAAGTATTTGTAGAATAAATAGTAAAAGTTAATACAACCTTTTAGTTGTTTATTGTTCTGAGAAAAATTTTTCAACATAATCGAAGATTTTTTTAAGAATATAGGTGTAGTCGGTCGTTTGAAATGTTTTTAAATTTTTCCTTCATTGATTTAAAAAACATTAACATATTATTAATTAGTTATTATTCATAATATTGGAATGATAGATTTTTTAAATAAATAAAAGATTTTCAAGTAGCGGGCAAGGAATACGTTCCAAACAATATCAAATTTGAATTTAATGTATACTTGATTTGTGTAACTAGAAAATAATTTTAATTTTACAAAACATATTAAATCAAATATTTTAGTCCATATGAGATTATCAAATAATTTACTTTATCACAAATAATTCTTTGTGAATATAAAATATTGACAAATTTTCCTCCACGCGACAATAGTTCATGCGCACTGGTATTTTCATATCAAGTGGAAGTTGTCGATTTTCATTGCTAGCTTTCATGTGTTAATTGCAGTGAATATCTCTATTTTCGTTTTATTGTGTTGCTCTATTATATACACCGGCAAAAATTTTTACTTACTATGAAAAACACGTATTATCATCAAAATAAGTTGCCATTTATCGTCTAAGTAAAGCTATATGTACGTATATAAATAACTTTGGTTATGTTCTGTTGCTTGCAGTATTTGTGTACGTTTAAAGCATACTAAACAAGTAAGTATCCACTTAAATTTAATTTAAAACTACCTTAGGAACTAAGAGTTTAATACAAACATACCAAGATTTTTTTTAAACAAGGCATTTAATCCAAAAAGGGGTCAAAAAGGTACCCAGGGATTGTTTTCTTCTAATGGAATCATATCTCCTGTGTTCCTCACTGAGCAGGCTATGTTTGATGAATGAATAATTCGAATACTTTTTTAAATAAAACACTGGAAAAAAATGTACCATTTAAGCATAACATCTTTTTTAACCACCTTAAATTAAATTGGTATTTAAATAAAATCTATAGTTAAACTGTGGTTTTGTATGGCGTGCCGTTTTGGTATTTAATAACAACATTTAAAAAGCAAGAATAAAAAATAATCCTTAAAATTAAGGCCGTCCTTAAAATTAATTCATTGTAAGCGGTTTGAGTTTGAAAATGTATATGCTATTCTGAAGCCGATAGTATCTGATACCGTAATGTTCTACTTACCGGCGCCAAATTTATTATAGGGAAGTGCATTTACAGGATGAAATAAAATATGTTACTACTAAAAAATTGATTGTACTAACCCTTACTTTTTGGAAGTCCATCTTATTAAGAATAATAAAAAACGGCTGTCATTAAAGTTAAAAAAGCAATTTTTTAAATAAATATTGTAAGTTTTGTTAAAACGAAGAGTTTTTTATTATTCTTAATGTTACTACTACTTTGTACCTTTTTTGAGATATTCTTTGTTTGCTTTAGTTGTTGCTGTCAATATGAAAAAGAATAAATAAATTGACCTGTAACTAAAAAACTGTTTTCTACGCCTATGTATGTTAACGTCAAAATCGCACTTTCTATAAGTTAAATTTCTTTCTTTAATCAAATTGCAATACATTTTCTTCTACTTACTTCTTTAGCTGGTCTATTTACATCCTTTTAGTGAATTAAAAAACATAAAATATCTCTGTTTTACTGAAATACCTTTAACATTAAAAGGGTAATGCCTGAAAATGTCGGCAACACATTATACAGTTTAGTAGTGAAAGTGAAGAAATATGAGCACTACATCAGGCGTAGACTCGAATTACAATCACACAGCTTTACAAACTTTTCCACTTCGTGTCTAATGGGTTACTTACCTCTCTTGTTACATAATATACTATTATGCAAGATTTTTTTAATGAATAATCCTGTAGGTAGGTACCAACATAATGTACCTTACATAGTTGTTAACTATCATTAACAAACATGGCTCCTGGTATTTAAAAAGGAGAATAGCTTAGGTTAATGGAAATTCCAAACTTTATAGTTAATAAATATTTAATTAAAATAACAAAATTTATTGTGGTTGTAATCGTTCTCAAAAATAAACGTAAATATATTTTTTTGTTCCAATTTTATACATGTCAATGACGATACGTAAATATTTTTAAGTAAATGTAAAAATATTTTGTTGAACGAATAATTTGTAAACAAATAGTTTGTGAACAAAACTTCCACAATTTATTTAAAAATTTACCTTTTTTATATCAATAACATATTTATGCTAAATATTTTTTAAACTATTTACGTAAATAAATAAAACATATTTGAGTAACATTGTTATTAAAATTAAAAATTAAGCTAAAATTCTTATATAAACGCCAAACACTAATTTATAATATATTCTAATAATTGGATATTTTAATCACATAGAAGTTAGGTAAGTTATCATTACAATTAAAAATAAACTCCTGGACAAAATTAACGCACCACTCAATTTTTTTTTTAATTTTAAGATAACAATCTGCTTAAGGTTACTGTGTTTTTGTTAATAATACGGATGGATGTCTGCTGTCTGACAAAAGCATAATTATTGTCATAATTTTACATGGTCTCCAAAAGTTGAGCACTTTGTTGTTAGAAAAATCGTTGATTAACAAAAGATTTCATTTGCTAGAAGATGTTGTGTTGTTAGTAGTATTAGTTTTAAGAGTTTTAGTGTTAAAAAATGAATTGTCGCAGAAATTTATCGGTTGAGGACGCAGTAAAGGCATCAACTTTACTGGAAGTAGGACATTCTATGCGCTATGTTGCGAATTTGTTAGGAACGCTTCAATCAGACAGGATCTTACAATCGCAGACCAGGACAAGGGCGCAAACGGTCTACGAATGCAAGAGATGACCGCTTTCTGAGGCTATCTGCTATTAGAAAAAGGACAGTCACTGGTACAATATGTTAAAAAATGAGTTGGCAATTGCTCCCAATGTCCTGATATCATCTCGAACTGCGAGAAGACGCCTAAAGGAAGCTGGATTGAGCAATAGAAGACCAGCGAAAAAACCTTTGCTAACCAGGGAACACAGAGTTGCAAGACTACGTTTCGCTAGAAATCATCAAAACTGGACGGTTGATGATTGGAAATCATCGTGGCTAGGAAAGTAATTAACTACTTAAATCCAGTTGATATTCAGTTAATGGAATGGCCAGCCAACAGCCCCGACTTAAATCCCATAGAACATCTATGGGACGCTCTTAAAAAGAAAGTTCGCAGTCATAGGCCCTCACCTGTCAACCATAATCAACTGGTAGATGCAGTAATAGCAGAATGGGAGAATATTCCCCAAGATGTTATCGAAAATCTGATCTCCAGTATGCCAAGGCGAATGAATGCAGTAATAAGAAGTAGAGGAGGCCATACACGGTAATATAATCGGTTGAAACACTCTAATTTTTATGTGTAGTTCATGTTTAGCGAATTTGTAGCATTAATAATAAAAAATTATAAAATTACTCAAAATAGGGTATTTTCTTCCCAATTTCAGTTCAAAACAATTGCTCTGCTTTATTTACAAGTTTATAATAAAGCTATCAATTATATCAGTCGCATGAAAGAAAACTTGTGCTTATTTAATAAAGTAGTGCGTTAATTTTGTCCATGAGTTTATTATTAATTAATCATTGCTTCAATTAAATTTGAACTCAGAAGAAAAAAATAAAAGAGGCCTAAAAAAATATTCAGCAATATATCTGTTAGAAATTTTTTTAAAAATTAGAACTGTGTGGTTTTTTAATAGGTGTATTCCAGGTATACTGGACAATATAAGTTACACCTCTTAACAAAATTTATTTACTCACCCTAACTTTGTTATAATACTTACTATTCTATTTGTAAATAAAATATGCCTAACATTTTAAACATAGTTTTTCGCTCAAATTCCATCCTATGTGGTATATACGCAGTACACATTTAAATTATTTATGTTTATATTTCGACACAGTTTTCTTGTATTATGTTAATATTATTGTTTCAATTAATATCTTCTAGAATGCCCCTATCAACCATTTCGTTTATAAATAATCAGCATTTTGATTAGTCCCGTTTGATTTTTGTATTGCGCTTATCAACATTATTTCATCACACAAATGATATGGGTAACCGTATAATTTTCAGTTATACAGTCAGTTATCGTTGGTTGTTCGAATTAAGTGTGAACCACTACGTCGAGGTCGAAAATATTAACGCAGTTTAGTTATTTGGTAAGAACAAAGTTTGGCTTCTTTAAAGTTAGTTATTAACATAAAATAAAAAATAATAACGATCTTTTTTGCTTCATAATTATTATTAGTCTAATTAAAAATAAGTAACAAAGTTTTAAAGTAGGAGTAATATTATTCTTATTTAAGGCAAACATTGTTCGCTTTGGAAATAATATACTTACAAGACTTGATGTTTTCGAAGTGTCAAATTCAGCCTTCCGATGTTTAAATGATAAAAGTGCAGAAATCGGGTATTTTGATATTGTTTTTTCTTCTGATTTTACCAAAAACAATTATAAATCTTTATGTGGTCAAAAGTTATGAATGAATGTTAAATAAACGAATTGGACTCAGGGTAACATCACTACCATCTCTCTGCGATTCGTGCAATTATTCACACACAATATATGCAAAAGCAGGAATCTGTACCTACATTATGTTAAATCGTTTAGGCGTTTAGTTTATCGTTTTAAACAAATTAAGGAATTACCGAGCAGTGATTAGCGATATTAAAAACATTTTTATATTTTTCGCCATTACTAAGCAAAAGTTTTGGACTTTGATTTTATTTAATTAAACATTCAATTTACATACAGGTTAACAACCCAAAAAGTATCCTCTGATATAGTAGAATTAGATTATAAGCAATAAATAAAAATAAATGAAATGTAACTCCTATGATATGTGTGACAAGGACAAATTAAGAAGGTCCATTTCGTTACATTCGGAGCGTAAGTGAATTTACAACTAGATTAGTATTGTAATGTAAAATATAAATTAATCTGCTACGTGTACGAGGGTTTTCTGAAAAGTTTCCGACCTAACACAGATAGGTAGTAGACATTTTTTCTTCAAATTAATTTTTATTTTTCTACATAGTCTCGTTGTAAGTCTATACACTTCTCCCAGCGATGCTTCCATCTCTTCAACCCGTCCAAATAGTACTCGGCGTCTTTCTCTGCAAAATAGTTGTTTACGAAGGTTTTCGACGAAAATCTCTGTCCTCCGAGCGTATCTTTTAGCTTAGGGAACAAAAAAAAGTAGTTCAAACCGTAATTCGTGGATTTTCGCCATGGCAACCGCTGAAGTCGAGACGGCGCATTGTCTTGGTAAAACCAAATTCTTTTTTTCTGCAAATGTGGCCGTTTATCCGCAATTTCTGCCTTCAGCTTGTCAAGTAATGATGCGTAGTATGCTCCTGTAATGGTTTTTTCTTTTTGAAGATAATCGATTAAGATAACTCCATGACTATCCCAGAAAACAGTTGCCATCACTTTCCCAGCCGAAGGAACAACCTTTTGCTTTTTTTGGAACCGATTCCCCCTTCGCAGTCTATTGTTTTGACTGTGTTTTTGTTTCTGGAGTATAATGGTGTATCCAAGTTTCATCTACAGTGATTAATCGGCGCCAAAACTCTGATTTATTCGCCTAAACTGCGTCAATAGAGAGTTTTTGGTCCAAAGTGAGCAAACGCGGCACCCAACGCGCGGACAGCTTTCTCATGTCTAAATCTTGATTGAATATGTGTCCAACGCGTTCTTTGGACATGTTTATAGCCTCTGCTATCTCTCTAATTTTAATTTGACGATTATCTAGCACCATTTGGTGAACTTGAGCGATATTATCGTCAGTGGTTGCAGTTTTTGGACGTCCCGAACGTTCATCGTCACCCTAGCTGGTAAGGCCACGTTTAAATTCAGCAGCCCAAAATTTCACGGTGGTAAATGCCTTTCAAAAACAAATATTTAATGACAGCTCGATACTCGATTTTTTCCATTTTCATAAAAACACTCACATCGACTCATTCAAATGATTGTCAAACAACAACTGCGCGTCCAAAATGGCTGAAATTTGAGTGGGTACCTTTCAAAGCATGCGCAAAGACATTCCCCAACTTTTGTTTACGAGTGCTGCCATCTTCATGTTGAGGTCGGAAACTTTTCAGACAACCCTCGTATTCCTAGGTGGTGCATGCATAACTATTAAGCCTTCATATTTATAATTATAAAAAATACACCCATTATTCGGTGTTGCTTCAGAGTAATAATATTAAATTATTATTATTTTTTACTTCCGCAAATTTGTAGATTTATAATTTTTTTTAACTTTAAAATATGGAATATCTCTAAATTGTTCTGTAACTGTTCTAGTCTTATTTTGTAAAAATTATAATTATTACTTCAAACAGTTCTGGCAAAATTCTTTGTTTATAAAAGCAATATTTTGAGATAATTTACTAAATACCAAATTTTATTTGAAAGTTTTAATTTGTAAATTTTCTTTAATTAATGAGAGTTGGGTTCAAACAAAATTAATTATAATTTTTATGTTGAAATTTGAATAATAGCAAACAAACTCTTATCTACCTAAACTGATACCTAATTATTTCCTATCTATTTGTCTAACTAATTCCTTTTTTTAAATCTATATGTCTATGTTGAACTCGCCCACCCCCCAATTGTTATTTCTTTTTTAAAACATATAAAAAGTTAAAAGTTAATTTTAGACCACAAATTTTATTTTATACGTTTTATCCTACATGTTCTTATATTTATTTTAATTTTTATCTGTTAATTTGTTTGAAAATATTTGTAATTTTATATTTTATATTTTAATTGTGGTCCTTATATTTATATTTGTTTTAATTTTTACACCAAGGTATGATTTTTCTTTTTTCTTTTTGGTTTGCACCACTAAATAACCTTTTTTTATAGCCTGATGATGGCCTCAATGTTAGGCCGAAACTAGTTGCTATTATTGTTTTCCATCAACATAAAGAATAAAATTTTGTGACATAAACTTTGGGTTTTTCATTTGGTTTCCCATTAGTCACATTTGAGATATTGATTGGTTTCTTCGTTTAATTCCTATCTATTTTCTTAACTAATTCCTTTCTAATCTTAACCACCTTAACTAACCTTAATTACCGCAGGATCCTTTTCTACTTTCACTATTTTCAAACTCCTTCTATATGTTCCTTTCCTCTTCTGACTATTTCTTTTACTTCCTGGTACTTTGATCTCCAACCTTCTACTCTTATACACTTTTTTTTATCTTCCTACCTATTCAAAAAAAATTAAAATGCTTGCGAAAAAAATAAAATTAAACACATCGTAAAGTATAAAAAACTTTTATTTATTTATTATTTAGTACGAAATTTTACACAACAAAGCCTTCAATTATTTTCAAGGTCAATTTATAAAAATAAAATAAATCTATGTAACCTTCTTTATTGTTAGTCAATAGTAATGCATTTGAAATACTATCACGAATTTAAAAAATGTCCTTTTTTGGTTGATTGACCTTTTTCTTTATCATTTTTATATAGTCACTTAAATTAATAATAATAATATAAGTATTATCTAGATATTTTCGGCTCGATAATATCAAGATTTAAAAGCTGAATTATGGGCATTACTTTTGCATAAATAGTGATCTTTTCAGATGTAAATTTTTTAACATTTGTTTTATATTTTCATTCTTTTAATGGAATTTGGGTTGATTTAGTTCATTAAACTTACTACATTTATTTTTTTTATTTTATTTTATTTTTTATTTCTTTCAGTATTTTACTTAAAAAATAATAATAATAATAAATTGAATTTTTTACTTGAAACAGTATATTATAATATCTTTTCGTTAATTTTGAATCAAAGTTTGTTTTCTTGGCTATAATTTGATTAAAATGATAAAGAAACCTAAGAATACATAATTTACGTCTAAGTTAAGAAGTTATTATATAAAGTTAATTTAATAGTTATGACACATTTCAAAATTCCTCATTATATCAAATAAAATATTTACAAGTTACGTAAACAAGACATACATAATGTATTTTGATTATATATTCAGGATATAAATATCTGTTTAAGAGATTAATTGTTTAACTAAAAAATTATCAATTTTTTTACAGAAAAAAATACTTGATTAAAAATGGAAATTCAATACAGAGAAGGCATTCCTCACATTAACTTTGAGATTCAAGAAAATGACATAGAAAATGGTGCTTCAGTGATTTTAAGAGTTGTAAGACCAAACTGGGAAAAAGATAGTATCACATTCAAGGTAAAAATACATTAGTTTTATTTTATTCTCATTATTCACTTTGGGTTATACTAAAATCTCAGATTTAAAACAATCATAAAATGTATAGCTCAAACCCTTACTTTATGAAGTTCTTCATTATGAAGAGAATAAACAACTTTATAGTGACCATTACAGTGATATTTAAACAGTTAGCATGTTAAAATTGAGATCATTTATTTTTAACGAATAACATATTCCAGAATTCATATTTTGTTTGTACATAATTTTTTCTTTGTTACTTTACTTGTATCTATACTGATTACCAACTTAATACTCAAACTCTTGCTACTCTAAGCAATAAAATTATTATTATTAATAGGTAGGGATGAATTGGCCTCGAAATTTGAACTCTCACTCATGATCCGGGTATCCCTGTCAAATCACTGGTTTCTCTTACAGCAGGAGTAAAAGCTCAACCCCTTTGGACCAGCTTCTGATGAACATGTATGACGATTTCTTTGGAGGGATTCTATTCTATTCTTCTGGGGTGCGTTTCATGCATGTACTGGAGCTCTAGGCTCATTGTACCCCCCTGAAGTAATCATACCAGGTTCGTTTCCTTCATGTATTCTAGAATGTCCCTGATATTCGCTTTCACGATTTCCTCTGGCTCAGGAAACTGAATGCCAAAGTGTCTCTGTCTAAGCCACTTAAGGCTCGGACAGTGACATATTACGTGAAGAGGAGTTTCGTCTTCCTCACCACATTTTCTGCATAATGGGTCCTCAGCGAGTCCTATTATGTTCATGTGTTTTCGGAGATGGCAGTGTACTGTAAGCAGTCCCACTGCCTTTTTCAATTGGGTTCTACTTAGGCTGAGTAGTTCTGTAGTTTTCTCCCTGGATGGACCTGTTATGAATAATCTGGATTGGCTGAGTCCGGGCAGTTCCATCCAGAGTTTCTTATGTTGTTCCCTTAGTCGTTCCTCTATTGTTTCCCTTACATGTTGGTATGAGACCCCACATGTGGGAAGAGGTCCGATCAGGGTTCCTTCTGAAGCTTCCCTGGCTAGGAGGTCAGCTTTTTCATTTCCAAGAATCCCTGTGTGTCCTGGTACCCATTCAAGGATAACCTTGTGGCGTTGTGCCAGTTCAACTACAGTTCCTTGGCAGTGCTTCACTGTTCGTGACGCAGTGTGTACGCTCTCTATTGCTTTGAGAGCTGCTTGGCTATCACTTCTGATCCTGACAGTCCTGTTAGGGACTGTCTCGTTCAGGATGATTTCCGAGCATATGTGTTGATGGCAACCACTTCAGCTTGCAGGATAGTCTCTACTGAACCCAGGTTGAGACTATACGTCTTCCCTGTATTTTCATTGTAGATTCCAATCCCAGTGCTGGTGCTTGTTTTGGATCCGTCTGTGTACCAAACGGATTCATGTTGTTTCCTAGTCTTGGTACAAGCTTCGTCCCTATCCGGAATATGAACCGTATATGGTTTGGAAAGGTCGTAGCAGATAGGTATTCTATCTGAGGGCATGCTCAGTAATTGATTATGTTCAATCTCTTTCGAGATTGTGGAATGGTACCTAGGGATCGCCCTGCCCCATTCGTTGTTTATTTTCAGCCTGTAAGCAGCTGCCAGTGCTTCCCTTTCCACAATAAGATGTAGTGGAGGTAGTTCCAGCATAACTTCCAGGGCCGCCGTAGGCGTTGTTCTCATCTACCCGGTTATGGCTAGACAGGCTACTCTCTGTACCCTGCCTAGCTGTCTAGATGCTACTGAGCATCTCTTTGGAGGGATAAAATAAAATAAATAAATCTCCACTATTAAACTGTTTACTTTGATTGAGACTTCATTTTATACATAGATAATACGTAATTGTAACAGAAATATATTAAGTTATTGTGAAGATCAGCAGAGAAAGAAGACCAACTACTTAGACCTGTTCTATTAATTTCATCATTATTATAGATATTTTTTTGTATTACATGTGTTTTACAACGATACTAGATTTTTTAATCCGTAAATTAAAGATTATAGGTAAATTAAACTACATGAAAATACATCCCAAAGAGTTAAGGTTATTTACTTGCATAAAATAGATATATTAACCAACCAGACGCCCAGGCGTCCCTTATTTCCTAGTTAAAATACTGAAAAGACTGATACATTAGGGACCAAGTGCTCAAGGCAAATCCCGTCAGCGATAGCAATTGCTTTCGAAGTCCGTAGAGGACAAGGAAATTGCAATAGATTTTTTCTTAGTAATGAATGAGATGTTTTAGTTACATGTCTTCGGAGAAAGAAACATAAGAAAATTTTGCTTATTTTATTCTAAGATTAAGGTTTTCAAAAAAGTTTATTTAAAACCCTTGACAAACACACTTAAAAATGCCCATTTAATATTCACTTTAATATTATTAGTTGCTAGATAGAACGAAGATATTAATTATGTTTGATTAATTGTGTAAGAATAAAAAATGAATATGTAGCTGTTGACAGATGGGTTAACCAATAAGCTGGTCAGCTGTAAACCCGAAGGTGCGGACGATAAGGAAATAGTACTAGTCAGGATTTATGGAGACAAAACCGATTTAATTATAGACAGAACAGCAGAAACAAGGTAAGAACCCTATATTTTTTTTATGTCGCTTATTACTACGGCTCAGGTTGTGGTATCATATTCTGTCTGCATCGCCTTTATTTTTCTTCTCTGGAAGACCTGCTGACATTAAGCTCACCTAATGCATGCTCTTTACTTAAGTCTTACCTTACAAATAGACTACAATAAGTATCAGTAGTTGTCTGAAATAATTGATATTCAGCAAAGAGTACCTCAAGGAAGTATTCTGGGGCCGCTGTTCTTCACTTTGTACACTTCCTTTTTTTACAACCATTTAAATTTCTGTAAATATCATCAATACGCAGACGACTCATAAATTTATTATTCTTTTAAGCAATCCAGTATATATGTGAGACAGTAAATAATATTAATTCAGATTTAGCTACCATTATATCATTATCCAATAAACACCATATCAAAATTAACCCTAAAAAATCTAAAATTCTTTTAAAATCAAATTAAATGACCAAAGTTTAGATGTTGTAGATCACTGTAAGAATTTGGGTCTAATTATAGACTCTAAACTCCGCTTTAATAAACATATAACGGAAAAAATAAGAAACGCTTATTGTTCTTTAAAACTAATTTATTTTCTTGTAAGTGAGGGATATTTCCAGGTCTATTTAAGTAGACTGTAGATTTTAAATAACCCCATAAAAAGAAGTCTAATGGGCTCAGATCAGGTGATCTAGCAGGCCATTCCACTGGGCCCCTTCTTCCTATCCACCTTTGTGGAAAAGTTGTGTTTAAAAAATCGCCCACAGCTACTGCGAAATATAGCGGCGAGCCATCCTGTTGAAACCAGATTCTGCGGTCTACATTAGTGGGTATTTGAATATCAGGAAAAAGCTGGAACAGATCAGGAATTAATGTATTTTGTAGGTAATCCAGATATAATGCTCCTGTTTTCATAAAAAAAAATATGGACCAATAACAGGTCGGCTGAAAAGTCCCCGGTCTGACCTATAGATGACGACACTAGAATTAAATCCATTTCATTTTTAGATAGTATCAACCTTCAAAAGATTCGTGTAAAAATTTGACAGCTGTCGGACTATTAGTTTGTGAGATATTGCAATTTTAGTGAAGCAACTTTTGTTATATTCAAAAAGATGGAAAAAAAAGAATTTCGTGTGCTTATTAAATATTGTTATTTGAAAGGAAAAAATACAGTTGAAGCAAAAGCTTGGCTTTATAATGAGTTTCCGGACTCTGCGCCAGGAAAATCAACAATCATTGACTGGTACGCAAAATTCAAGTGTGGTGAAATGAGCACCGAAGACGGTGAACGCAGTGGTCGCCCAAAAGAGGTGGTTACCGACGAAAATATCAAAAAAATCCACAAAATGATTTTGAGTAACCGTAAAGTGAATATGATCGAGATAGCTGACACTCTAAAGATATCTAAGGAACGTGTTGGACATATCGTTCACGAATATTTGGGTATGCGGAGGCTCTGTGCGAAATGGGTGCCGTGCGTGCTCACAATCGACCAAAAACATCAACGAATTGATGATTTTAAGCAGTGTTTGCAGCTGTTAAGTCGTAATAAACCCGATTTTTTGCGTCGATATGTGACTATGGATGAAACTTGGCTCCATCACTACACGCCTAAATCCAATCGACAGTCAGCTGAGTGGGCTGCGGCCGGTGAACCGCCACCAAAGCGTGGAAAGACTCATCAGTCAGCTGGCAAAGTTATGGCCTCAGTTTTTTGGGATACACACGGTATATTGTTCATCGACTATTTGGAAAAGGGAAAAACAATCAACAGCGACTATTACTGTGAATTATTGGAGCGATTGAAGACCGAAATCGCATAAAAACTGCCCCATATGAAGAAGAAAAAAGTGTTGTTTCATCAAGACAATGCACCGTGTCACAAAATCATCGAAAATGATGGCAAAATTGCATGAATTGGGCTTCGAATTGCTTCCTCACCCACCGTATTCTCCAGATCTAGCCCAAAGCGACTTTTTCCTTTTCTCTGACCTGAAGAGAATGCTCGCGGGAAAAAAATTTGGTTCTGATACTGAGGTAATCGCCGAAACTGAAGCCAATTTTGAGGACAAACCGAAGGAGTACTACAAAAATGGTATCGAAAAGTTGGAAGGTCGCTATAATCGCTGTCTCGCCCTTGAAGGCAACTATGTTGAATAAAAAAAATGAATTTTGTCAAAATATTGTGTTTTACTATGGTAGACCGGGGACTTTTCAGCCGACCTGTTAATTGTATTTCGCACAATACCAGCCCATACGTTAGTTTTTTGTGGTCTTTACGTATGGTACTCTTGCATCCAATATCAATATCAGACCAATAACCGGCTATCATGACCGTTCAAATAAAACGTTGCCTCGTCCGAAAATAAAACATCAATGATTGTTATTTTGGTTCATCATATACTCGCAGAATTCAGTTTTTCCGTCAAAGTCGTCTTCAGCCAATTCATGGATGAGATGTATTTTATAAGGATGGTATTTTACCTTTTTAATACTGAAGACTTTCCAATACCAAAATCTACAGCCGACAAAATTATATCTTGTTGAATATTTTCATCAACTTTTGGTATACCTTGCTTCGCTGAATCCCTCACATGTCCTAATTCTCTGTATTTTTGCTCTATTCTACTTACCGTAGATTGTGAAATGGTTTCAAGATATGGGTGAATTTCATGGAATAATCGGCATACCTCTTGTTGAGTCCACATCTTATCGCCAATACCAACCATCATTAATATTTCAATCCTGTCACTTTCGGTTAAAGGCATTTTGTAAAAAAAGTTCACGAACGTACCTTCTCTAAAGCGTTAACAATACGAAACTGTGACATTATTGTCAAATAAAAAGAATGGTAAAAAATAATGCCAAACAAGATTTTTATAGTCCAGGGGCTTGGATCACTAATAAAAGCTGTAAGATACAATAATTAAGAATAATGCTAAATGTTCTTGATAGTTTATCAAAGTAGTTGTATAACAATACGTAATTTCATTTAATGTGTTTATTACGTTTATTTGTTATTTTCATTACTTTGTAAGTATTTGAA
Organism: Ophraella communa; assembly: GCA_035357415.1. Taxonomy (NCBI): domain Eukaryota; kingdom Metazoa; phylum Arthropoda; class Insecta; order Coleoptera; family Chrysomelidae; genus Ophraella; species Ophraella communa. The sequence continues at coordinate 32,566,958 of CM068993.1, forward strand.
TTTTTGCCCACCCTGTACCAATTTGAAGCAACATATTACACATTGTTGAAATCAGCTCAGCAAAGGCAATTTGGATATTAAGAAAAAAAGGGGGGTTCCATTTGAAAAAAATGGTGATAACGTCATTACACGAAAGTGGTTCACCCTGTATATTAGATTATTATTTGAAACAATAGAAAATTGAAATCAAAAATCAACCTGTTTTGGGAATTTCTAATTTTATTGTTAATTTAGCCAAAAATGAATTTAAGCGTTTAATAAAATCCATGATTTGAAAAGTATGAATATTTGTAATTTCTTATTAATAAAATATCTAAGAGACTAGGTCTGAAAGTTTGACCTAATTTTATATACCTATTTTATATTACAATTTATGCTGTTAATTTAACGTAAAGCTATAATAAAAAAGTAATAAAGTTCTTTACTGAACAATAGAGTAAAGCATTTAAATAATAAAAATATATTTCAAGTTTAAACAAATAATATTATTATTATAATCACCAAAATTACACAATTTACCAATGCGTGAATAATAACCAGCGATAATTACAACACTTAAGAAACAAGATAAGAGAAGTCAATATAACTAGATAATTATGTAAAGTTACTAACAGTATAATCTAGATGTTAATAGATTTAATATTTAAATGTAATATTTAATTTACAAATACTAGACTAAATGAAATGAAATTAGGTAAGAAGCTTCAAATAATTTACCAATTATTATCTTCTATTGAATATATAAGTACATTAAAAGATATTGCTATAAATAGCAGTGAAAGTAATATTAATGGAAAAAATTATATTTATCTGAAACAATATACAGTAAGAAAATTACTTATGGAATAAAACCAATACTGTTCTTCGTTCTAGGAATTACAGTGGCGGACAAGACACCCGATTGGAAAAAAGTTATTAACAAAAATTGTAGGCAGCTTTAAACTCCACATTTTAAAATTAGTTACAATCTTACAGGGTGTTCCATAAGATGGTGGCACATCAAACTTATGTTTTTTTAAATGGAACACCCTGTATTTTATTTTAAATTCGGAATCTGAATCACTTTCACATCACAACAATGTAAAGTTTTATTATGTTATAACTACTTGAAAATCGTATCAAGTTTAACTCCCTGTTTAATTAAAAAGCAGCATTGCTCTATTGTGACCATAGTTTTTTAATAATTGTTGCTGGAGGTTGCCGAAGGGAAGAAATCTATAATTTAGAAGTTAGTGATGTGGAGGATACGGGTACTCAGCTAGTAGTTAAGATTAACCAGTCAAAAACGCATATTCAACGAGCTTTCACTGTGATTAACAGTGATGAGGTTCACTATTTGGATGTGTTTAGAAAATACATGAATTTACAGCAACACGTCTCCCTGAAAGCTCTTTTGGTGAGTTATAGACAAGGAAAATGTCTGTCTCAAAGAGCTGGTATACACACTGTTGGCGGAGCACCTTAGAAAATAGCTGAGTTCTTTAAACTAGACCAACCAAAAAAGTATACAGGTCAGCGCTTCAGGAGGACATCCTCAACGTTGTTGGCCAATGCTGGAGCTCACCTTAAAGTTCTAAAACAGCACGGTGGATAGAAGAGTTCTTCAGTTGCAGAAATGTATATAGAAGAATCGATTGAAGGCAAAAACAAGATTGCTAGAATGATCCAAAGGGGTGAAACTTTTGTTGAAGTGCTACATCACAGCCACACGTCTTTCGCGATCACAGAAAACACTTATTAAACAATCCTGAATTAAATTAGATTTTTAATCAAAAATAAACCTTTGTATTAAGTATATTTTTTTAAATTATTAACAGAAAGTGATGTAGGCATAAACTTCTTGCTTTCATTAAATATACAACGTAAAATACATTTACTGTAAGAAAAAATCAGCAGGTCCTAGTTTACCAAACAAAATAATACCTTATCCATCTCATTTAATTTTTACTTGTCCCATAGAAAAATGTCCCTACTAAACCGTTGATGTTTTTTTTTCAGAAATATAATTTTGTTAAATAAAGCTAAAATCGCACCAAACCTATATGCAACATTTCTAAATGGATTATCATATCAATATTCACCAGGACGTACATTAAATACCGAGTTGGTGAAAAACCCGCAAATCAGCAAGTTAGTTGCAAGACAAATGGCCATTTTCCATAAAATTAAACCCAAAGAAGTCATTAAGGATGCTTTCATATGGGAAAAATTAAACAATTTTTTAGATTTAGTACCAGATGTGTTCTCTGACCCCGACAAGAATCGAAGGTAAGATATTCCAAGAGACTTTAATTTTAATAAAACATGTAATAGCTCTACACTAATATCAGTGAGTTGTTACTCTAAAAAGAGCATTAAGAATTGATTATCTTATAAATCTATAGCTGTAAATTGAGGAAGGTGAAGCCCAAAAGATTCATCCACACCTACGCATATGTCAAAAAGTTTGTAATAATGGAATATTTCATCTTTTTATTAATTTTTTTGATATAAGTAAACATCATTTTGCTACAACTCTAACCAATACTAAAGTCAGATTAACATTAAAAAAAAATTAATTATTCTTTTGAGGTGACAAATGTACAATGTATTACAAATTTTTTAAAATACATTAATAAGCAAAAAAAGGTTTTTTAATAAAATTAATAATCAGTATTTCCTCCATGGGCTCCCCAGTCTGACCTATAGATGACGACATTAGAATTAAATCCATTTCATTTTTAGATAGTATCAACCTTCAAAAAATTCGTGTAAAAATTTGACAGCTGTCGGACTATTAGTTTGTGAGATATTGCATTTTTAGTGAAGCAACTTTTGTTATTTTTAAAAAGATGGAAAAAAAAGAATTTCGTGTGCTTATTAAATATTGTTATTTGAAAGGAAAAAATACAGTTGAAGCAAAAGCTTGGCTTGATAATGAGTTTCCGGACTCTGCGCCAGAAAAATCAACATATCGTTCACGAATATTAGGGTATGCGGAAGCTCTGTGCGAAATGGGTGCCGCGCGTGCTCACAATCGACCAAAAACAGCAACGAATTGATGATTCTGAGCAGTGTTTGCAGCTGTTAAGTCGTAATAAACCCGATTTTTTGCATCGATATGTGACTATGGATGAAACTTGGCTCCATCATTACACGCCTGAGTCCAATCGACAGTCAGCTGAGTGGACTGCGGCCGGTGAACCGTCACCAAAGCGTGGAAAGACTCAACAGTCAGCTGGCAGAGTTATGGCCTCAGTTTTTTGGTATACACACGGTATATTGTTCATCGACTATTTGGAAAAGGGAAAAACAATCAACAGCGACTATTACTGTGCATTATTGGAGCGATTGAAGACCGAAATCGCGAAAAAACGGCCCCATATGAAGAAGAAAAAAGTGTTGTTTCATCAAGACAATGCACCGTGTCACAAATCATCGAAAACGATGGCAAAATTGCATGAATTGGGCTTCGAATTGCTTCCTCACCCACCGTACTCTCCAGATCTAGACCCCAGCGACTTTTTCCTTTTCTCTGACCTGAAGAGAATGCTCGCGGGAAAAAAATTTGGCTCTGATACTGAGGTAATCGCCGAAACTGAAGCCTATTTTGAGGACAAACCGAAGGAGTACTACAACAATGGTATCGAAAAGTTGGAAGGTCGCTATAATCGCTGTATCGCCCTTGAAGGCAACTATGTTGAATAAAAAAAAAGAATTTTGTCAAAATATTGTGTTTTACTATGGTAGACCGGGGACTTTTCAGCCGACCTGTTAAAATATGGGATCATGTCTCTGGGCATTTTTAAACAGCTCAAATGAAATTTAAACAAGAATTGGAATAATGTGAAAGCACCCAACTCAATTAAATATGACCAAATTAATACAAAAACGAATCAAATTTAGTATTATTTTGATTTAAAAACGCTTTAAAATAAATGTCAACAAGAGTTTTTAAAAAACCATAGGCGTAGATATATTATTTCTAAATATTCCAAACTTTTGGACATATGTGTATATCTTCTTAGGTTTTTTATACTTCGTCCTGAGTGACTCCAACATAAGAGAGACTTTATGGCTATCCTTGGCCAGTACTCGACTAGACAGAAATTCTCTTAAGTCTAGAGACGAGCAGTCACACAAGATGTGTTTAATGGTTCCTGTTCTTGTACACATTCCCTGCATACAGATTTTTTATTGCCTTTCTTTCTGTATACCTAAATGTTTTAGAGACCCCAGTGACCGGTATTTTGGCAGCACTTTGCTTAAGCCAAGGCTGATATGGCATTCTAGAACTGTTCCCCTATTCTACTACATTAAAATGGTTAAAATTTTACTCTTAATTATATTTCCAAAATTCCAAAATATATGAAAACAAAACATGCGTTAATTTTTTAAATATTATTTATACTAAATCCAGTATATATTTTTATTACCTTTGCTAATTTCTTTGTTTCTTGTAAGAAAGTAATACATAATGATTTCTAATAGATGTTTTTATTTTAGATATATAGAGAATGTAACTCATAAATCTATAATTGAACAAGAAAGCCAACAAATTAGACAAGTTATAGAAAATTTAGGTAGTCCACTTGTTTTCGCTCACAATGACCTGTTGTTGGGAAATGTTATTTATAATGAACAAGAAAACAAAGTTACATTTATAGATTATGAATACGCAGCTCCAAATTACCAGGCTTTCGATATTGCCAATCATTTTGCAGAATTTTCAGGTAAGAATAGTCTAGAGTCTAGTCTAGTCTAGTACTACGACAAAACTTTTCTCATTATTATTATTATTATCAAAAGACTTATGCACTTATTTAGCAATTGCTGGTAATATTTACCTATCCCGAGCGTAAACGCAAATGGGATTAGGCTCAAAATTTACATAGGTATTTAAAAATTTCCGAACAGTGACATGTATTTAAAATTGCTGCTTTTTGCAAGTCAATAAAAGTGTTTTTATGAAGATCAAGTTTTTTAAGACTGTCTTCAAGACTTCTGGGAATGAGTCCAGTTGATGAAACGATGATCGGTACCATCTCCACTTTTTCTGCATGCCACATCTGCCCTACTTCTATAGCAAGATCGGTGTACTTTGCTATCTTTTCATTGTATTTGTCCAAAATATTGTTATTGTTTGGAACTGCAACATCGACTAGCAGCACTGAATTGGCTTTTTTATCCACTACTACAATGTCGGGTCGATTATTCGTCACCTGTCTATCGGTGATAATGGACCTATCGTAGTAGAGTCTAAAATCTGCATTTTCAAGCACTGGCTGTGGATTGTACTTGTAATATGGTGTATAGGTATTCAGAAGTCCTTATTTGTTGGCTACTTTCTGGTTTCGAAACACAGGTCCATGGACTTGCTAATTTTTTCTGTATATGTTTGTTCCAGGTTATTATTGTTGGTAACTGCAAAGTCTATCAGTAATACTTCTTTATCTTTTTTGCTCTTTACTACAATATCTGGTCTATTATGTTCTATTTATTTGTCAGTGATGATCCTGTCCCAGTATATTTCGTATTCGTCATTTTCTAGTATGGTGCTAGGTTCATATTGGTAGTAGTTGACTTTTTTGTTCAAGAGTTTATATTTAAGTGCTAGATTTTTCCCACTTGATCATGTCTTAATTTAAAATCAGTTTGTGCAAGTGCTTGACAACCTCCTATGATGTGCTGAATGGTTTCACTTCCTTTCTTACATATTCGACATAGATCAGAATCAACTTCGTCTTTTAGGATGTATTTCCGGTAGTTTTTGGTCTTTATAACCTGATCCTGGATGGCGACAAAGAACCCCGCAGTTTCTGGTTGTAGCTCCCCATGAATAAGCCAGTTGTAGGATGCTATTTTGTCCACAGTGTCTTGACCTAAGTACTTCATGCGGAAACCTTCCACGAAGTGCCTTTTCCCTCCATCTGGTCAGTTTTTCTGCATCGTCTACTATTTTAAGTGTCTTATGTTCATCACTTAATATTTATTTTTGTGTATGTTCTTTAAAAAACTTAATTATTTAACTTTTAGGTACTGATGAGATTGACTATTCACTATATCCTGACGAAGAATTTCAAAAAAGTTGGATACGTACGTATTTAACAGAATTTGATGGACAAAAACCAACTAATGAAAAAGTAGATATAACATATGCTCAAGTTAATAAATCAGCATTACTGTCACACATATTTTGGGGTGTATGGTCATTAGTACAGGCAGAATATTCGTCTATAGAATTCGACTACATGGGGTCAGTAATTTTTTGTGTATGCTTTTTTAAAAAGTTGTCTTTTGTATATAAATATGTGTATGCTTTAAGAATGTAATATAGTTTGGCAATCAATTGTTTTTTTTAAATCTGAAGAAATTGAAGAACATTTAACTAATTTGAAGTTTAATTACATTTTTTCAATAATAATTTCAAATATTGGGAATATTAATTTTTATGAAAATTCTATAAAAAGAATTAAAAAATAATAAATTTAAAAATAGTTATGCAAATCTTAAACATAATAAAGAGCTTTTATTTAAGTTATAACTTGACTATAGTAAAGCCTATACCAGAAATCACGAAAATAAAAACTTATAGTGTTGCTCTATCCTACAATTTTTTGGATATAATTGGGCATATAAATAATATTTATTGTTCTTGTTTTTTAGGTATGCTGCAATACGATTTAATGAATATTTTAAAAAGAAAGATGAATTCTTAAAGCTCAAATTACCAAGGTGATTTCTGAAGATATCGAAGAAATTTTGAAAATGCTACTTGGAGAAAAAAATTTATTAGGTGAACCAAGGAAACATTTTTAAACTACCTACATTTTAGCAGCTAATGATTTTAAACCCTGCAAACATCATAAACATATTTATGTATTAATAGAATATTGTATATTGTTGTTTTACTAAAAATAAATATATTTTATTTTTTAATGTATTTAATTTTAATAAATCAGTTTGATGTTAAAGTAATATTTGGCAAACGTTTGAATATTGATGTTTTTTTTTATCTTTTAGTCGCTTTTAAAAGATAATTCAATTGAGAATTATAGTTAGACCTAGCATTTAAGATGGAACGCACTTCCAAACTTACTTGGAGTCGATCAGATTTGATTCCAGTGACCTTAGCGCCGCCTGGCTATCGAAAATGATTTTTATAGTTTTGTTTATGCAGTCACGCAAGTTCTGGCTCAAGTCCACCTTTGGTGTCCCTCCATGTACCCCAGCTCCAACACCTCTCTAAGTTCGATATTTGACTTCATTCGCTTCCTTAATAGATTCTCCATAGAGGGCGGGCATTTGGTGAAACTAATAACTGTTGCTTTACTAGGGTTGACCGAAAGTTCTATATTTTTCCCAGTTCCTCAATTATTTTGTTTATTGCACAGCATCCTAACATTTTTCCTTAATTTGTCCAGTTGGAGCATGTTGGAGGTTTGCTTGGGTAAATTTAATGCCCGCCATTTTTACCCTTGTTTAGGTGGACTCTTTCTTCCAGAGTCCTTGGAAGGCAAGGCTTTCTCAGCCTCACCTTTGCTTTTTTTGGTAGTAGAGGGGAATTTGTTTCCACCTTTTACATTGGAAGTCCCAGGCTTGTCCTTCCTTTCTCCAGGACGTTGCTGATTTCGTGAGGAAGAAGATGTTACCTCCTTTCTCACTCCAGCTCCGCCCATGGTTCCAGAAGTGCATGGCCGATCATCTCTCCTGGTTTCTTTTTGTGTTCTCCGTGTACCTGTGAAGGTAGATGGTTCCCACTTCTTAGGGACTTTTGTCTTGATAGTTATCTGACCAAACCCGATGAAAGGCTTGAAGCTAAGTTGCTCCAGTGCTTTCATAGACGGAGAAAGTCCATGTATGTTTAAGACCAGCCTTTTCACAGTGGTTTACTTTCCATTTCTGTATCTTCAGGCGTCGATTCATCTTCCTCAGTCTATTGAGGACAGTTTCAGCAACTAAGGAGGTTTCTTTGTCTTCGTCCGGTAAGTATGCCGCCATCCTGGCCGATGTGAGCAGCCAAAGAAATCCTCGACGGCCCGTAGGATGGCTTTCTGCTGCCTTCCTAAATTTTCTGTCTCAATGAATGCAGCCGGGTGGTCAGAGTGGATTATTCCCACTCTGTAACCACCAACTACTGCTCTGTAAGACATCGCGTCGGTCCTGACCTTTTTCAGAATAGCAACCTCCGGGGTGCTTTCATCCGAGCGAAGTCGTTTTAGGACGCTCTTGCTGGAAAGGGTTTCATCCCCTTCCAAAGACTTCTGAAGCTCCCTCATTTGAAGGACCTCCTTGAGGGCTTCTTCTTAGGGCGTTCCTAGCTTCAGCAACCGTTGCAGCTGCTTACGCCCCCCCCACTTAGCCTCTTTCTTTCCCCTCTGGCTTTTCCATCGGAGAGCTCAGGAGTTTATCCTCCATCTTCAGGAGTTCGTGTTACCGTCTCCTGAACCACCGAGCAAGGTTATTTACAACCAGAGGTCGCCTAGTACCGTTCAAGACTGAATTTACCCATCAGCCATCCATCCATCAGCACGTTCAGATGAATTACCAGGGAAATAGGCTGAGATAATAACGACATGCCTTTTACTTGTTTTTTTTTGAATTTTCATTATAGCGGTTGCCAAATCTGCCGCGATATACAGGTAAGAATTTAACATTATTGTCGAGCGGTTGAGCTGCTCTTGTAGTGTCAATTGTAACAAAAAAGTAACTTAACTGATTTAAGAGGAGCGCCAGCTATTCATCCTTTATTGATCCAAGCCTCCTATAGGAGCCCTGTTGCCCAGTTTTTCCCAACAAACCTTTTTCTAAGCACGCTAGTTGCTTAGGTTTATTTAAAGAGACTTTGGCCGTTTAATCTCTTGGTTCATATCTGATCCCACGAAAAGTTAGGAAGGCTAATTTAAACCGAAGTTCGCCAGGAGATCCGGAGTTCGCATAATAGCAGTTAGACTGTCCTCTAACCATGCATTCATTAGTTGATGCTATTTCACCTTAAGGTTGGGAGGATTATTATTGTGGTACCCTTCGACTTGACTGGCAAACTATGGCATGCTCTAACATCCAAGCTAGTCAGATACGGTGATCTGGACTGATATCAAGTCTTTTGGGTTACGACGCGGAGAAGTTCCCTAACCTAGGAAGTTACTCAATCCACAAACGTCAAGGTCTGAGAGCTCCTATAGGATTGGGATTTTTAACTATAAGTTTGTTATATTTTTAAAATCTTTTTTTAAAGCAGGATTTAAAAGCAAAAATAAATATTAGCGTTTCATGTGATAAAACATTAATGTCGAGAATATGAAAATGGCGACGATATCAGTATTTTGAATTACACCAGCCGATCCATATGTCAAAATATAAAAATATTTCATCAAAATGTTTTTAGTTACAAAAATATTTTCACTTACAACTTTCAACTTCTCAATGCATATGCACTCAACAACAGATAAAAATAGTGTATTAAAAACAGGTCATGGCTCTAAGAAATATCATAAGAAAATGTCTTGAAGATGTCAAACAGTTTTTAAAATAAAAAGAGAGAGGCTGCAGCTGGTGCCTTATAACTAAAGCATACACAAAACTTATCGGGTGATTGGGTTGATCATCTAAAGATGTTGATTAAGTAGTTAAGGCTAGACTAAGTAAGGAAGTAATAAGACATAACAATATTAAAGCGTTGATGTTAATAGCCCTAAGGGATTATCCTGGATGTATTTCCATCTAAGATCAGTATAACTGTGCAATGATACAGAAAAACCAGGAAAAAACTAAATCATGCTGATCTGTACAATAACTTAATATATTTATGTTATAATTACGTCTTATCTATGTATAAAATGTAAACTCAATCAAAGTAAACAGTTTAATAGTGGAGAACTTCCAAGATTTATTTGTTCATTAACTATTTTAAACTGTTGATCTGCTAGATGTCTTTTAATTTCAAGCTCTTCTAGAAAATCTAAATTTTGTTTTTTATCACAAATGTGTAGTATATGAATGTCATTGGTGTGTATCAGTGAGATTGGATGATCAAGTAGGTGTTTTGCATAGTTCGACTGGTTGTTGTAATCTACAGGGTGCGGCAGATAAACGGTCAATTAGAGATATCTCGAGAACTAAAGGTATCTGAAATATGAAAATTGGCATGAAGGGGTTTTGAATAATGAGCTATTCAATGAAAATATTGCCGTCACCATTCTACTTCCGGTTATACCGGAAGTCGCACATAACTTTGTTATTTTTAATGGAAGACCCTGTATATTTTTAAATTTTAGGAATATTTACGTTATTCTGAACATTTTTTGTTGATATTTCACTATACCTATCTTGAACCGTTTTTGAGTTGTAATGTTTTTTATATGAAAATGACACTTTTTTACCATGTACATAAAATTCAATATCCTCTAATGTAATTTGAATAAAAGTTTAAATTTCTCAGGAACTATTTACCACATACCGCTTTATCGTTTACACTGTCAAGTTACCTTTTTTATTATACAGGGTGCTGTCAAAATTGGAATAAAAACGGAATCCACAATCTTCGCGTAATTCCTTTTTTTCAAATGGGACACCCTGTATATGATTATTTATTTTAAAAGAATACGCTGTCCACTATCGATATGTATTACTATTCCCTATACCTATCTCCTGCAGTTTTCAAATAAATCAGCTTTATACATTTTTGTCACAAAAAATTAATTTTCTTATAGGCTATGTGGTAATAATTTATTGAGTTAAACATTGAACAATTATACAAATACTATCAAAGATAATAAGGCACTAGCTCGTTAATGCAACAAATGTTCAAAGTGTTGCCCATCAACTTCCAAACATTTATGGACTCTTTTAAGCAGATTCTCATTAGTAGCTCTTGATAGTGATTCTCCATCTATTTCGTTAAAAACGTGAAGGACTTTGCTTATCATATTTTCCTTAGTAGTGACAGGTTCAGAGAATACCTTATTTTTAACATATCCCCAAATATAGTAATCTAATGGTGACAATTGTGGGGATCTTGGTGGCCAGAGAAACGGACCTTTGTTAGCTATCCATCTATCATTGAATATTCCATCAAGCAATGTGCCTACTCCTCGAAGATTGTGAGCCGGTGCACCATCTTGTTGAAACCAAGCTTCGTTAGCCTCATTATTAGGTAAAGCGTGCATTGCTGGTACAATTACTTGCCGTAAGATGTTGCAGTAACACTCTCCGTTTAAATTTTCGTCATAAATCATGAGAGCGAATATCTTATTATTTTTTACAGCACAAAAAACATTAAACGAAAAGGATACTTGAAATTTACTATCCCATGTGACTTGAGGATTTTCGTCACTCCAGAAGTGACTGTTATGGCGGTTAAACAAACCATTTTTAGTAAACTTCGATTCATCACACCAAATAATTTTTTTTGTAAAATCTTCATCTTCTTGGCATTTCATTAAAATCCATTCACAAAATTCTACACGTCTTACATAATCTCCAGGATGTAAATGCTGAGCTAGTGTATACGAATAAGGGGTCCAATGATGTTTTTTTAAAATTCTGTGAATTGTTCTAGTCGACACCTCTAACAGTTTCTCACATTCCCTTAAGGATGAATTTGGATGAGCTGCAAAATATCCCAGGATGTCTATTTGTAAATCCTCATTATCGACATGGGTCTTGGGCTTATTTGTTTTACTTTTAAACTGACCAAACTGGGAACAGTTGTGTAGCAAACGTTTAACAGTTTTATGATTTGGTCGAGGCTTTTCAGGATATCTCTCAGCAAACACACGGCAAGTTCTGGATACTATTCTGTTATACTCACCGTGAATCATAATTAAATTTAAAAATCATCATTTGTATATCCTAAATGTGCCATTATTATTAGGTTAAGGAAATTAAAGGCAAACTATTATTACACCTTTCACACAACGGCATACAACAAGGTGACTATTAAACAATAACAATAACTGACATGTGTCAGAATATTCCATAGGCGACTTGATAAATTAATTTTTTGTGACAAAAATGTATAAAGCTGATTTATTTGAAAACTGCAGGAGATAGGTATAGGGAATAGTAATACATATCGATAGTGGACAGCGTATTCTTCTAAAATAAATAATCACATACAGGGTGTCCCATTTGAAAAAAAGGAATTACGCGAAGATTGTGGATTCCGTTTTTATTCCAATTTTGACAGCACCCTGTATAATAAAAAAGGTAACTTGACAGTGTAAACGATAAAGCGGTATGTGGTAAATAGTTCCTGAGAAATTTAAACTTTTATTCAAATTACATTAGAGGATATTGAATTTTATGTACACGGTAAAAAAGTGTCATTTTCATATAAAAAACATTACAACTCAAAAACGGTTCAAGATAGGTATAGGGAAATATCAACAAAAAATGTTCAGAATAACGTAAATATTCCTAAAATTTAAAAATATACAGGGTCTTCCATTAAAAATAACAAAGTTATGTGCGACTTCCGGTATAACCGGAAGTAGAATGGTGACGGCAATATTTTCATTGAATAGCTCATTATTCAAAACCCCTTCATGCCAATTTTCATATTTCAGATACCTTTAGTTCTCGAGATATCTCTAATTGACCGTTTATCTGCCGCACCCTGTATTATGCTCTTAAGTGTTCATTAAATCTTATTTCAACAGTTCTTTGTGTTTGACCTGTAAAAACTGCTTTACATTTTGGACAATTAAACACCAGATTTTTTTAATTTACGTAATTCTGTTTTCACATTTAACAATTTTGTTCCAACATTATTTTGTGTTTTAAATGATATTAATGCTGATGTTGCCGAATAACATCTTCTTGACCTATTATTATACATATTAAAAATTTGTTTTTTAAACGTCTTTGTTTTTTATAAACTTTCGTAATTTATTTTCAAATCTTATGGTCACCCTCTGTATAAATTTATTAGAATTATTTCATTAATTTTTACTTCGTTTTAAAATTTTTAAACTTTTTAAAGAAACCTTTAATATTTTGTATAATAATTGATACTCATCTATTTTATATAAAATATATTTATAATTTTTGTTTTAATCAGATGTGTCTTCACTTTCATATACTCGATTTTTGGCAAAAATTTCGTTTATTTTTTTTAATATTAAAAAACATTAAAAGGTATAAAATAATAAAATTTTTAATCAAATCCTAGAGTTTGATTCTGGCTAAACTTAGTTTTCATTTTAGAAAAAAAGCTTGTAAATGGAAAAAAAATTAGAAAAAAATAAGGTACCTATCCAAATTTTGATTTTTGAAAATTGAACAAAATTAAATTTTATTTTTTATTTTTAAACCAGAAACCTAATATAAAAATCTGAAACCTACAGATTGTCCGGAGTTTTCTGTTGAATGTCTCTGCAAAAAATGAAATGATTTTTATTCATAAATAGCCGAGATATTAGGAAACCGCTGAAAGAGTGCACCGATAACACAGCCTTAATGAGACCGTTAAAAAAATAGTATATACCATTCGAGAGAGATTTCGTCCTTGTAGTCCTTGGGCTTTAAATTGTACCTCTGTCAAAATAACGCATTTATCTCCCTATTTTTTTTTCAGAAAAAAATAAATCTTAATATTTTATTGCCTTAATATTGTGCAAAGTATTTATTTTTAAGTTAGTTGCGTATTGATATATCCTGAGATTTCATGTAATTTATATTTACAGCTTTTCTTGCAAGAAAATGTTTCCATACTTTTACAACATTGTCCTGGTGTAAATATATTTATTTTTCGTTTTGTCTCTTTTAATTCACCTCAACCCATCTACACGAAAACATATTGATATAATCACTTTTACTGTGGCGCATAAAAGCAGTTCAGAATCGAAGGTTTCTATAAATACCTACTTTAAGTTTTCACCACTTTTCAAAACGCTAACTGAGAATTAAAAAATTAAGTTCAAAGGTCAAATATTCCAATGTAAATTTTTGCGACATGCGTGTCGAAAACGGCGGTGGAGACGGCGGAGGTGTTTTAACAGGTGTTGAAACTGACAGAGCAACTCACGAAAATGGGAAACTTGTAGAGTTTTAGCAAATTTTCACCCACACGTTTTTAGTTGCATTCAATCGTTTCGAAAGTGCAAAACCAATAACCTTATTTTCAAGATTAATCATTTTATTGTAAGTAAATTATTATCAAATTATTAATATCATTATTTTAAATTAAAAAAAAAACTTATTTTTACTAAAAAATATGGAAGAAATATTTTTTACTTACAGCCTGCTATTGTTAATTAAAAAGGCATATACTTTTTGTTTCATTTAAAAATGGTAGAAATCTAAAATCTAGGTAATTGCTACTTCTTTTAGCAAGAGTAATATTTTAAAATATTATTTTATTTATATAAATTCTTAGTTAAGGAAATTTGAAGTCACATGTATATCCATGTATTTTTTCTATCCTTTATGTACATTACATATTTTATGCACACTTTACTGAATGTATATGTAGCAAATATTGTACGGATATGAATTCATATCCATTCTCATGCGGATATTACCAATTGGAGTTTATAATTTAATATTTACTAATTTATTTCGACCAATAACATGCCTCATTTAATAGTTCGCCAACTATTCCTTACTAAAAATTAAGCTGTCACTGCTGTGAAAATAATTGTCAAAAATTTTAAAATATTGCTGTATTTAATAATATAGGTTCTTAATAAATATGAGTGATAGTGATAGTGATGAAGAAGCAATAAATGGTACTCCACCATTTATTAAAATTGTTGCAAAAGAAACATACGAATCGTTATTACCACAAAAATCTAAATAAAAATATGAACATTGTCATAAAAAGTTTATGGAATGGTTCTTGAAAAATAAAACAAAAAGCGTATCCGAAAACGTTTTAACTGCATATTTTAAACAATTATCAACAGAAATTATACCCTCTACTCTCTGGACACACATATTCAATGCTAAAAACAATGATAAATTTAAAAAATAACATTGACATATCATCTTATCCTAAGTTACAAAGCTTTTTAAAATTACAATCTTCAAATTATATAAATCGAAAAAGTCAAAAATACTAACGCCAGAACAAATAAAAAAATTATATTTATATAAGAAGTATATTTATTTACAAAAGTTAGTTAAAATTCCATTAAGTACCAAATACAAATTTTTAATTTTTCTTCAAATTTTAGATAGTACTAATATTTGGTATATCTGGTGGGTGCAGACTTCAAGAATTAAAAAATTTAAAAATAAATTATATAAGAGACTTAGGAGATGAATATCAAGTAAAATTAGTTGACACAAAAACAAAAACCGATAGATTCTTTGTATCCTGGACCATTCTATAAATTAGTAAAAAAGTACATACTTCTTAGACCGCCTAATATGGAGCCATTTTTTTTAAATTATCAAAAGGGGAAATGTACAAAACAAGTAGTTGGAATCAACAAAATTGGAAACCAGCCGAAAATAATTGCTAACTTTTTAAAATTACCTCATGCTAACTTATATACCGGGCATTGTTTTCGCCGTTCAGGTGCCACTATTCTTGCTGATGCTGGATGTGATACGTTAACAGTAAAAAATTTTGGTGGCTGGAAATCAACTGCCGTAATGAAAACTTACATAGAAAATTCCATAAGGTAAAAAAAAGAAATAGCTAACACCTTGGTAAACAGTTTTAACCATATTATTACGTTGGGCGTCAATTTGTGATATGATTTACATGTTTAGAGTGAATTTATAAAAATATTTAGTTAACTTTTTAAAAAAAATTACAATATACCAAAAAAAAATGTAATTTACAATAAAACAACCATTAATCTTAATTTCGTCTTTAATTAGTTGTAACAAAAATTTCAATAATTAACAAAATTTATAAATGTTTATCACAGCAAAAATTTTGATAGTTAAATACCTCGGCATTAGCTCTGACTATAGCACAATATATGTTTCTTTAAGAAATTATAAGGGCGCCACTGAAATCTTTTTATTTTTTATGATACTACTGAAGAAAGTTGTTTTAAGTTGAGTGATTAAAATAAGTATCATAAGATGACAGAAATATGTCAGAAAAAACTGTCTATGAAGTAAAAAAAAATGAAAATGTACCAACAGATAAAAGATAAATAGATTTCCTTGGTGCTAAAATGAATGAAGTTGAGAATACGTTACAAAAAAATAATCCGCAAACAGTTCTTTACAACTACTTATTCTAATACAGTTGACGATATAGATAGATAGATATAAACGGAGATAAAAGAGAAAAAAAAATATGGGAACAGTAACTGTTAACAATAGTGGACGATCCTTCGCCGCACCTTGGGGTCGCTACGGCACTGTTTAGGTGGTTCCAAATGACTATGGAAGATCACGAGTGGAGGGATGATCTGCCCCAGTTGTAGAGATGATCCAGTTAAAAATGTTCGTGCATACGAGAGCTTAAAGTTTATAAGCTGTTTAAGTTTACTGAATCTTCAAATTAAAGAGATGCTTCTAGTTTACTGTATTATTCCAACTTTCTGTATATGACAGTAAACCAATACAAGAAATGCGACTGTGAATAATTATTGAAACCTCTTGAACTCGATAATGGCAACTCATTAGTACACCTCGTACCTTTAAAGCTGGAAAATACACGCTAAATATAACAAAACTTTGTATTTCATGGCATAATCCGTAAATTCCAGGTTAGCCAATACTTTAAAATTTACTTAAGTTACTTATGAAAAAGGCACTGTAATATTAATTATGAAATTATGAACGGGGAAAATTCTTCTTTCGATAATGTGAACTTAACTGAAATCGGTCATGAATAGCTTGAATACTTATTGAATGTTCAAAAATGTTATAAATATTAAATAGGATTTGTTTTACTAAAAAACGTTTTCGGACATGCAGGGATTCGAAAAAAACTCTTTAAAAATATGGACTTTTAAATCACACGAAGGTTGGATCAATATTAAATAAAAGAAAGTGATTTGCATTCGGTTTTGTTTTATGGGACTTGAAATAAAAAATAAAACTTTACGTGTACACTTAAATTCATTTCAATATATTATATATTATAGTCAAACGAAAAATGTAAACAATTTGCATAATTTTTATATGAATGCTCAAAAAGAATTTCTGATTTAGAATAACCTTCATATATAGGTATCGCTTTAGTCATTGTGTGCTTTGCAAGCGTTTATCAGAATATTATTATACAAGAAATATTGTATGACTAGATATCATTTTGTGATATGGAAATTTTGGTATAAATTTACTACCCCTTACTACAATAATAATGTTGCCATAAACATGTACGTATGTTATTGAAAAATATTTGAATAATAATTCCTCTGTCAATATCCAATTTTATACACATTGTCCCAAAACTGGTTTACATTTACTTAATTTTTGAATTTTAAAAAACAATAAGTTGTCTTTTAGTCAAAAAACATTTAGTAAATTACATGCTTTTATAAAATGCAAAATAAAAGATAATTTTTTAGGAGGAATCCGCTGTATTAGCAGTCCGAAAATTTTTAAATCGTATAAACTATTTATAAGATTAAATAATAAGAACAATAAACAACTAAACGTGTGAAGGAATTTTCCAAATTTATTTAAAACAATGGTTTTTAATTTTTATTTCAGTGACAGCGTTTAGCTAAAACTAGCATTTACAGAGTAAGGGTTAGCACTATACTTTTTTTAAATAAGATTAACTCTAAACTTTAGTTTTTATTTCCCATCTACAAAACCATAAGTAAAATTTCCAAGCTTAGAATTTCCTTTAAATGCCAAAAAACGATTTAATCCTTTGTATCTAAAACCAAAGATCAAATTAATAAACTGTACAACTGTGGAAATTATAAACTCCAGAGCAACTACTGCCCAACCACGTATGCAAGTAGACTAGACCTTTGGAGATTCGAATTAAAGAATACATGCAATGTTCTTTGGTTAGTTCTTTGTCCAGTATCAGTCCTAGGTATTTGGCCTTGTTTTTCCATTGGGTCACTTCTCCTATGTTAATATTTTCTTTTGGTTTTTTCCCTCTTTTAGTAAAGTAGACTGCTTGAGTTTTTTCTGGGTTTACTTGGATTTTCCATGTTTTCCATTCGTCTATTTGGTCCATAGCCTGTTGGAGTCTTCTTGTCACCATCCTTGGTTGAGTGCTTCTGGTAACGATAGCCATGTCATCTGCGTAAAGAGCCATGATTGTGTTGTCTGTCTTTGGAATGTCAGCCGTGTATATGTTGTAAAGCACCGGTAAGAGGACTGCTCCTTGTGGTACTCCGGCTTCTATTGTTCCTACTTCGGATTTTGTGTTTCCTATCCTTATCCTGAATTTTTAATTTTTCAGACATCTGAGTGTGTGATTTATTCATTCTAAAAAGCTTGAGCTAAAAAACGACACATTAAAAAAGATAAAAACACAACCATGACCACCCTCAATCATATCGCTGATCTCTGCAATATTGTCCACGTACCCGGTAAAAAATCCCTGTAAAGTTTTGGATTGTTTGGTAAGATTCTCTAATTCGATTTTTTAAATAATCTAAGTTGTCAACAGGCGTTTTGTAAACTAGAGACTTTTGAGTTAAGCCCAGATACAAAAGTCTAGAGGAATTAAATCTGGAGAACGAGCTAGTCAAAACTATGGTCCAGATAACTATTATTCAAATACTGACGAACATCCCAAACTAAATTTTGATATGAACTTTATAAAAACTTTGTATTTATGCCAGCAACAAGAATTATTATATTATAATTGAATTTAATAAAAGGTTTTTTGCAAAAAAAAAACAAATTAAAGAATTTTTTGTTTTGTACTATACTTGTTTTGAAATTTAGGCTCAAATTAGTAGACAAATATATATGTCGGTAATTTTTTTATTGTGATAATTATAAAATTGCATGAAGTAAATATATTAAACATGTTTTCATTATAATAATGTTGTTATGAATTATTTTGTTATTTTAACATTTTACTTTAATGAAGAGAAACTTTGGGAATTTAAAGTTTCTAAACTTATAGTATGCAAAAACAAAAAGTCAATCTACTTTTACAATCTAATAATGCGAACCGGATATTGTGCCAAATCGTCAATTAGTACAATACATTTCAACGTTTCAAATATAAAAAACCGTCTATCAGGTGATAAAATTGTTATTTAGAATAGAAGATTATTATAGGAATTGTTAAAAATTAATTTAACAATTTACATGCTACTAAAATGTTATTTTTTTCATGAAAAGTTCTAAACTAACTTTAGTTCTTAATTTTAAATGTTAAAGTAACTTTTTAATTGTTAGGTATATACATATTATATAATTTATTTTACTTTTTAAAATGGTGGAAATTGAATTTGAATAATATACTGAACAATCTTTTTATTAACTACCATGATCTAACTACTTTAACTTAATTTAACTAACCTAATTCACTTAACCAATCTAATATCTACCGTTTTTGTTTTCCTTTTCTCTTGTATTTAGGTACTTCTTTTACATAGAATCTATTCCTTTGTCCTTCAGTTTTTCTCTTTCGTACTAGTTCCTTGTGTAGTGTTATTGTTGGTAATCAAATATGGATTAACTAACCTCAAAGATCAAACATCCTTTTTTTAACATTTTTAATTTAGTTTAATTAGTATATATGTATATATCTTAAATTATTCTTATATTTAATGGGGTATTTTGTAATATTTTTCCCAAGCTGTGGTCCGCAGTAGCAACCAACGTATAAAAAAATAATATAAATATTTTATTTTTAAAAATTATTAATTAAATCTTGTTTTCCACGCAATCTGGCGCTCTAATTGACTAATAAAATATATAAATTTTTTATACGTTGATAAATACTCATATGAGTTTCGACTTCACGTGCTTGATTGGTTGGTTATTTATGTGTTGCTCCTAGTAGAGATGGGAGTTGTTTAATAGCAATCTGTTTATTTGAAACAGTTGCTTTCATTGAACTATCGAAAAACGTTTAACGTACCTTAAAAAAAGTTAATTGCATTTAGGGGTCTAAATAATTAATAAAATAATAGGGTTGTCATAGTTAAGCTGGTGAACAATGATAACTACATTTGCTTGAGTGACTTGTTTTGATGCTTTCTTCTTCTCTTTCTTGATTGTCTGGATGTTGTTGTTAATCAGTCCAATGCTCGCAATTTAGTTCTGTTGTATATTTTGATTACTTCATGTTGTAGTGCTCATAGAATTACTCTGTATATTCTAAAAATTATGTATAACTTTATCCGTCACGGTTTAATTCCTTTATTTCTTATTTGTTTCTTTTTTATAGTACAACATGTAACTTTTAATATTGTACAAAATATTTATTATTGTTATAGGTTTTGTCTTAATCCTTACCTTACATCTTTTTAAACTGATGATGGTCTAAGATCGAAACTAGTCGCACATTTTTATAGTTTTGCCATTAAATTTATTGTGGTTTGACTTAGTGTTATCTTTATATTTTTTGTATCTGTTTTTTTAATCTTTTAAAAATAACTGAAACCGTTGCAACTTCTACCCTAAACGAGCATGTTTCCCCATCTTTAGCTCGGTTGCTCCTTTCTTTCGTTGACGGCGCTATCAATGGGTCGGACGTCTGAAGCCGTGTGGTCTGCACACTCCAGGCCATAGTGCAGTAGAATGAATTTTATGAAATAAAATGTTTATAAATAAAATACAACAATCATTGTGTAGGATAAAACATTATGTGTCAACCATGGCAGTAAAGTGCTGTCCATATCTTTTTTCAGCTTAAAAAATGCCACTTTACCATTGTATCGGATGTTTATTGAAAGAACTGTTTCAAATATCAAGATTGCTATTAAACAACCCACCTCTACTAGGAGCAACATATAAACAACCAACCAAGCAAGCACGTGAAGTCGAAGCTCATACATATTATGTGTTTATAAATGTATGAACAATTTATAAGTAATATATCATTCAAAATTACACCGTGTAATCAATGAGGAAATAAAACTAGAAGCAATACTTGCTATCAATTTATTTTTATGCAGTAGCAATAGAACCTTTATGGGACCTACACAATAATTGTTGTTAATATTGCCTGATGATGGTCTAAGGACCGAAACATGTCGCTTTTACAGTTATAAGCTTTCTTTTATTAAAATTGTGGATTAACTTTTAGTTTTATTGATACTGTATATCTGTATCATCCACATTTGAGAGATGAATTACCTTTTCAATTTATTTTTATCTGATGTTTAATAGTATTGTTCATTTGTCAATTGGAGCGCTAACGTAAAATTTATTTTCTGGGCTAGCCGTGGAAAATCTAATTTTGTCGCCTCCGTAAAGCTCGTAAAACTCAACTTTCTTATAGTATAGGATAAAATATACTGTTTGCAGTATTTATAAAGATTTTTGTAACTTTGTTCATTTATTTTATTATAATTATTTTAATGTATTCATAACAGTTTATGCCTTAAAGATAAATATTGTTATTTTTCTACTTATACAAATTCCAAAACTGGACTAAAAGCTATTTTTTATTCATATCGCTCCATCAAATGCCTGCAACATTTTTGTACCCATTGCGTGATTACTAGCAAAGATTAATTTGTATAGGGATCATATAATAATTTTGAAGCATTTCCAATGCCTAAAGATCTAGGCATATTCCAAATTTAAATTTATTATATTCAATTAAAGTGTTCATTTCTTTCTTATTTTAGAGTTAACAAATCGTAAGCTAAGAAAAAACATCAAGTTTTGCTTTTTTAAACATTACCAGACAAAACTATTTTTCCTGAGCGACATAAAAGCGTACCTCTTAAATAAATCAAAGATTTTTTACTAATTCTTTTAAAAGTTTATTTTCTTAATTATAAAATGTCCGCATCACATTGCCTTGGTGGCTATATCAAAGGTAACAGTACTATAATAGTCAGGCCACACATCAAGTAAACTTGAAACATGAAATATGAAACAAGAAACATGAAATAAGTTTCATAAAATAAGTATACATTGTCGTAATGAGATACGAATGCATTTTCAGCAGCGATGATTTAGATGGATGGGATGTGCGTCAAGCTATGAATGATCTTACAGGGTATGATTCTGTTCTGGATCCAAAAATCATTATTGCTGGATTATATATATCATTTACAAAGAACAGCATGCCTTAACATAACAGGAGGCATGAGAACTACACCAACTAGAGCGATGGAGGTGATGCTACGGCTCCGCTCTACTGGTACACAACTTGTAGCAGAATCTGGTGAGTCGAGGTGTGATTTGTGGCGCGAAGCTATAAACGAGCTTCCAATGCTACAAGCTAATACAGAATCGATTTCACCAAGATATGCCTTTCACAGGCCCTACAAGATAATCATTAATGACAACGCTCAAAATGCATTGGCGACAGGTACTATATGTATCTTCACCGATGGATCTAAGACAAAAGAAGGTTCAGGATGTGGAATTTACTCCAGATCCCTAAACCTAAATATAAAATGGGCAATGGGTTGTCATGCAAGTATAGATCAGACAGAGCTAACTGCCGTCTCCATAGCCGCAAAAGAGATTACCATAAGAGGAATCACTGGCAAAAACATCCGTATCCTTACGGACAGCAGACAAGTACTATTAGCCCTAAATAGGCCACGGATCACATCAGGACTAGTATTAGAATGTCACATGGCCCTTACGGAAGCCTGCTACAACAATGTGGTTACTCTAGGCTGGATAAAAGTTCATGGAATTTCTAAAGGCAACCGCATAGCTTACTCGTTGGCTAGAAAAGCTCCCTCCCAAAGGCTGTTGGGACCCGGTAGTCTTGTCAGCTTGCCGGCATCAGCGGTGGTTGACCTAGTAAAGGAACGCTTCCTTGACAAATTCAGGGGAAGATGGGACGAAGAAAAAGGTTGCATACTATCCAAGGAACTTCTGAAATATCCGAATAGCAAAACAGCCAAGAAATACGTGACCATGACCAGAAAGGACCTGCGGTTGGTCACAGGTATACTTACTGGTCATTGTCACCTACGAAAACATCTGAACAGGTTGGGTTTATCGGACAGCCCACTATGTAGAGGATGTGAACAAGAGGAAGAGACAGTTGAGCACGTCCTTTGTGACTGTCCGGCACTCTCTCTAACAAGACTTTCTGTATTCGGCGAGAACTGGCTAACACATGCCAATTTGAGGGAGCTGCCTACAGGCGACGTTATCACCTACTTTAAACAGGTAGGATGGTTGACGAGCCAATAGGTCAGGCTCAATCTCAGAAGGACGTACAATGGGCCAAATGTGGCCTAAGTGCTCTGGGGCGACCCACCCTTCCAGAATTACAGATACAGATTATATGCTTGTAGACGTCTAAACGATTATGCTTTATCTGTTAGATTTTTGGAAACGTAAACGCAAATGTCGAAATAAAACCAGTACAATCTGGCCCTATATAGTTCAAGAAGTTGGTGATACAGTTAGTGATTTAGGGTTAGGTGATTTTCCTGAATCTTTGGGATACGATAAACCTGAACTGTGGTGGGATTCTGTATTTGATATGTAAACTTATCAACGTAATGAGATGTGTTTCATTTGACGTTATAGCGAAGCAAATCATGTAGCATCGTAATCGTAATCGTTATTTTTGTAAAATAAAATTTGGTATAATACTACACCTCATTTGAACGGGAATTTCATTCTCTAATTAACGACATTATATTTTTAATTCAAATATTTTGTAAGGGTACGAAAATAATTTTTTTATTTAAAATTTTTAATTTCACACCGTGCAATTGTTCATAGTAATCGTAATAAGATATAATTAGTTGTAAATATTATTTTAAGTTATTTATCTAATAATTAATCATAACTACTGGCCTTTTGCAAGACGTGAAACTTTGTTAAACATTGAAATAAATAATTTAAATAATAACTTACGAAAAGGTGGTAAAAATAATTTTGATTGATCCCTGTACAGTATCTCGAATCACATATTCTAATCTATTTATAAATGATTTATGGTTGATAGCGATTGGTTTTTCAGATTTTCCTGATAGACATCGAAAATGGGAGAGACTGCAGACAACCCCCATGCTCTATGGGTTAACCTCAGTTCCCTCGGGGAAGGCAACATCTTCGCGGTCTTACCTCAACTAATGGAACAAATGTTGGCCAACAATGTCTTTGAGGACATCGAAGATTTTACGGATGTTGTTTTACCGAGCGATGAGACGTGGCAAACAAAAATTTATTATCAGTTGGTTGAAAAACAAAGACACGGCGATGTTTTAATCGATGAGACTAGCGAGGAGTAAGTGCTGCATTTTTTATGAAGAAGTCATTTTTATAACCCAGCAATATTTACCATATAAGATATATTTAGTACTTTTAAACAATGTTTTGGTTATGAAATAGATGCAAGAGACAAACATATTATCATTTTCAATCAATAAATTTTTTGTTTAAAGACAAACAAATATTATAACAAAAATATTACTTAAAATGTTTTTTATGGATTGGCTAATCGGATACTTTTTATATTTTTATAGTGTTTGCAAAGATTTTTAAATAGTCAAAATATCTAGTTTTCTTGGTTTTAACATTAAATGTTTTACCATAATCTTATACAATGCGGTCCATATGTATGGAATAAATTCATTTGTAGCGTTATTATGTACTATATGAAAAAAACCTGAAACAGGTCGATTTTTATTCTTAAATTGACAATTTACAGTATGAAAATATTATCCCCCTCCAGCACCCCTTCGGAATTATAAGCACCCCCTCGAAAATTTTAAATTACAAAGGGGGTCGTGTGGCACCTCGTTGGAAAGGGATTTTAGTCCTCTGTTCAGCAATATCAAGTTAAGTTTGGTGCAATCATAACTGAGAAAATTGATTTTTAAGATGTAAAATTTTGATAATGTCTCTAACACAAAACTTTACGTAGAATGAAGATAATAATGTCACATAATGATTAGAATGTGTTTTTCAATGTATTTGACACTTAAATTAAATGTTCAAAATGACCACTTCTTGACAATAACCGAGGCGATATTGGAATTCTCGTACAACATTTTGTATGACCTCGGGGGTTATTTTGTTAATTTCTTCCGTTATCCTAACTTTTAAATCAGCAATATTGTTTGGTCTATTAAAATATACTTTAGATTTTAAATAACCCCATAAGAAGTAATCGAGAGGAGTCAAATCGGGGGATCTAGCCGGCCATTCGATCGCCCCACGTCTTCCAATCCACTTATTGGGAAAAACCTCGTTTAAATAATTTCTAACAGTACGTGCAAAATGCGGTGGAGCTCCGTCTTGTTGGTAGTAAATAGATCGATCTATCTCATTTGGATGATTAACATCAGGAAAAACTCTTGGTAATGTAGGCACTAAAAAGTTAATCAAAAAATCTAGATAAACCTCACCAGTAACTGTGCTCTCAAAAAAATAAGGGCCAATAATTTTATTGTTAATGATACCAGCCCAAACGTTAACTTTTTTAGGATATTGGGTGTGAGCCTCACACATCCAGTGAGGATTTTCTCTGCTCCAATATCTACAGTTCTGTTTGTTAACCGTTCCGTTTAAATGAAACGTGGCTTCATCAGAAAAAACTATTTTGTTTATGAACTGCAAATTTGCGTTCATTCTATCCATCATCAATTCACAGAATTCTTGCCTTCTATCAGGATCATCTTCATTTAACTCCTGAACCAAGTGAACTTTGTAAGGGTGGTATTTTTCTTTATGCAGAACTCTCAAAATAGATGATTTACTTACATCATTGTCGGCGGCAAGTTCTCGAGTTGTCTTATGCGGATTTTCCTCAATCTCTAGAAGTACATCTAACTTTTTTTCATCAGTCAATTGAACATTTCTACCTGGTTTTTCAATATTTTTTACATGTCCAGTTTCACGAAACTTTTTTCAATTTTGCTAACTGTAGACTGGGAAACGTGTTGACCAGGGTATTTATTATTAAAAATTTCATAAACCTCCTTTTGAGTTCTGGTTTTATTACCACAACCAATCATAATTAAAATGTCTATTCTTTGAGTCTCGGACAAATGAGCCATAATTAAATTTAATACGCGCACAAATATTATACTGACGTCTTTTAGTAACTTTAAATACCTAAATGACAGCAGCCTACTAGATTTATATCAATTGTTTATTTAGTTTTTTGACTATTATTTTAATATCTTCAAAGTTTTTTCCTAATATTTAGCAGAACAGATACGAAAATGCCTGATTATTTCTAAAGTTATTTTAATAGACCAAACAATATCGCCTCGGTTATTGTCAAGAAGTGAATGGTGGTCATTTTGAACATTTAATTTAAGTGTCAAATACATTGAAAAACACATTCTAATCATTATGTGACATTATTATCTTCATTCTACATAAAGTTTTGTGTTAGAGACATTATCAAAATTTTACATCTTAAAAATCAATTTTCTCAGTTATGATTGCACCAAACTTAAAAAACTTTATATTGCTGAACAGAGGACTAAAATCCCTTTCCAACGAGGTGCCACACGACCCCCTTTGTAATTTAAAATTTTCGAGGGGGTCCTTATAATTCCGAAGGGGTGCTGGAGGGGGATAATATTTTCATACTGTTGTAAATTGTCAATTTAAGAATAAAAATCGACCTGTTTCAGGTTTTTTTCATATAGTACATAATAACGCTACAAATGAATTTATTCCATACATATGGACCGCATTGTATGTTAGGCAACATAATAATGTGTAACATAATTATGTGTAGAATAAACTTCTGATTTGAATTAGATTCGACTGAGTGCTGCAGAAAGCAGATCTTCTGTAAATTTTTTGTCTGGATGCAAATTGGATCAATCAAGTATTGATTTTGTTTAAAATATTTTAAACTTTTTTCACTTCTTTAATAGATTCGGATTTATTCAATATTCCTAAAATTATGTTCGAAAAAGTAAATAATCACGTTTAATTATAAATTAGAAAACTACATACCTACCTATTTAATATTATTTATTTGTAAATTTTTGTGATACTTTATAGATTTAAAAGTGAACAAAAAATATACAGGGTGATTCATTACTAATTGGAAATAATTTAATACTAGAATCCTGACTTCAAATTATGAAGATTTAACCGAAAACACCTAGTTACAGGGTGTTTTGTTTAAACATTTAAAAACTATTTGGGTTCAGTACTTTAAGACTGTTTCACGTATTCATTTCATATTTGGCAGAAAATGTAGACACTATACACCCTACAAAATTATATTAAACAAACGTTTCTGGCTACCACCAGAGGCGTACGATAGGGGCAAGTGACAGGTTCATCGTTCCCAAATTCTACGCCACTTGCGGAATAGAAACTTTAGCACAATTTTTTGATTCTCCAATACTTTTTACGTAAATAAAGTACTCTTTTTTTCATAACGATAAAGTCAATATTTTTCGAGATATTTTAA
This sequence comes from Ophraella communa, assembly GCA_035357415.1. Lineage (NCBI taxonomy): Eukaryota > Metazoa > Arthropoda > Insecta > Coleoptera > Chrysomelidae > Ophraella > Ophraella communa. The sequence continues at coordinate 32,594,382 of CM068993.1, forward strand.
ATTAAACATGAAGCTACCCAATTTTAATGTGTGATAACTATGTCGATGTTCTGGACCAGTGAATTGCATTTAATACGCAAATGAAACTTTAATCCACAGATAAAGATATTAAATTATTGACAAAATACTTAAAATAATATTAAAATGATTTTAAAATATTTTCAAACAAATAAACTGATCTCTATTTTTAATTACAATCAGATAAGTGGCATTTGATGGATAATTTTTCAATATTAGTTGGCTCTGGTCTGAATCAATTTCTTTGTTATAGTGGGGTGCTGTCATTGCTTTCATAGCTATTAGTTAGTTGTCACTTGAAATTGTGATTGTTGTAAAATTTAAAGTTAAGTTGAGAATGCCTCGACACGACAATTTTACTAATCTGGAAATGCGAGACATGCTTTGTGTTTATGTACAAGAAAATTATTCCTGGGTTTCTGCTGCTCACAGATATCAACAAATGTATCCAAACAGTTCAACCCAATCGGAAACTTTCTTAAGATAAATTGTTGACGCTCCCTGGTTTGTCACAAATGAAATGATACAAAAAGATCTAGGAATCTCTACAATGAAAGAAGTCATTCACGAAAGAAGTACCAGTCATCACGAGAAGCTAGAAATTCATACAAACCCTCTACTTGAACCTCTCCTACATAACAATGTAATAAGAAGACTTAAAAGAAGATGGCCAGCTGATTTCTAATTATGTTAAGGAGTTCTCTTCACTGGAAGAGCGCTCATCAAGTCATAATATAAGACCTATCGTAGTTCTTAAGTAAACAGATTAGCTTATAGGGTATTTATACTCTGATTGCTGATTTATACTCAATAAAAAAAATTATAAATAAAAATATTTTTCTAAAATTTCAGGTAGATCATTTAATATGAATTACAAATCCAAAAAAATGTGGAATAACATATGCATATTATGATAACAGTCTAGCAAAATTATTTGCCAAAAATTTTCTTTTAAAATTGAAACATTCCCGCTTACATATTTTTATGATTAAATCTTTTAGTGGTGGATTAATAAATTTAATAATGGGATAAGTTCTTAACATAACTGGTGATTGCTACTTTATTACCTAATAGTTTAAAATTGGCAAAGGAAAGATACGTAAATATTGCGTGTCACAAAACAATAACTCAAAATTAAGGCATTGCAGCCAACAAAGTAAATGTAACCTTTAAACCAGAAATCAACTCAAAAAAGTGTTTTGCATGCTACGCTTCTAGAGGCTCTAAAGTATACTAATTAGTTGCACAATTGTTAGTATATCGCAATGACGCTAATGTGTTTAGAGCTCGACAAGTTCAAGTTTAAGACTAGGTAAGTTAGAATTGTTATTACAATTATTATAGCATTGTTGGTATGTCAGAAAGGTTAACATTATCTTATAAATTGTTGTAATTATATAACTTTGATTTAAAACGTAACCATGAGGATGATGGTATCTATTTAAAAGAGCTGAGAACTATTTGATGGTTTTATCCAGTTTTTAATGCATTCAATATTAGTTTCAATTAAATTTTTATAGATGCAAATTCTTATTTAAAATTGCATGCATTCCTAAAACGTCAAATTGACTACAAACCCAAAAAATCAAAAGTTTTGAACCTTGAGCATAGAAGATTTGACATAGAAGATTTGGGATCTAAGCTTTTAATTAAAATACCTGATGACAAAACTAATAAACCAAGACTTATATGCCCTTTTATACAAAAAATGTAGCAAGAGAGACAAATTTTCTAGGCGTAGGCCGGGAGTATTTTTCTCGTATAGTACGGGAAAGTTCATTGGCTAGCCTACAACGAACTATTGTACCCGATTAGCGTACTTTGGGGTCAGAAATTGATCCAAGAACATCGTCATTTTCAAGCAATTTCACAAAAAAAATTTTTATATTTAAATAAACATTGTTGTGACGAAGAAGAAAATAAAAGGTTAAATGTTTTGTACTATATGGAAAATGTGATAGTTTTTCTCTTACAATTGTAATTGTGTCCTTTTTGGGGCCAAAAATTAGGGCGATAATATCCTATTTTTAGAATTTTTAAAGATATGGTTTATATTACATAGCTTAAATGTCTGTGTGTGCGTTGACACATTTTTCTCTTCAAATCAGGGAGAAAAGTCATATTTTTCTTTGTTGCGTGTTAATCCACCATTAAGCCAAATGACAAATTGTTTGAGACAGGATATCTTAATTTATTTTTAATTGTAAACATTGTACATCCATAATATCATAATATTATGTAATTCATTCATGTTGGTTAGGTTAGGTTAGGTTAGGTTAGGTTAGGTTAGGTTAGGTTAGGTTAGGTTAGGTTAGGTTAGGTTAGGTTAGGTTAGGTTAGGTTAGGTTAGGTTAGGTTAGGTTAGGTTAGGTTAGGTTAGGTTAGGTGAGGTTCAATGTGAGTGCGGCACTTCTCTGTTTCTTTACTGCCGTCAAACTCAGGCCGTTTACAATCTGCCATCCAGTCTGCACTTAACGAAGTCCAAGACTAATCTAAAGTCGATAGACTCAAGCTGTATGAAACCAAACTAGGGTAGCCTGTTCATGTTCAAAGCGGGGAATAACAAGGAATGTGCTCTGCCGATTCGTCTGCAACACTGCAGTTCGATGTATGACTCAGACTAAGCCACGACGAAGCTTCTTCAGGTGGTTTCTTAGTAGAAAGTGTCCTGTCAACAGTTCAGTTAGAATGCTTAGGTGACTTCTACCCCATACCAGGAGCCGTGCTGGTTTTTTACTCGAAAGTCGAGATATGAAAGCTTTCGAGTGGGTGAGCCCTGGTATTTTCTTCCTATACAGAAGGGTTTCCTTTGCTGTCCAATTAGAGATAATGCTCTTTGCGGTGCTTTTCGCTATGCCAAGAAATGGTTACGGTCCAATAAATGGGGACTCCGTTCCCTTTTTGCCAGAGTTCGGCTATCTTCATTCATGTAATTAAGGAACAAAACCTTTAAGAACCCCGCTATCTCCTGATGAATAATTTTAATTAAGGAAAGAAAATGACTGAAAAATAAAGTGGATCTCTTATTCAAAAAATAGGTAAGATTTTACCCTCCAAGAAAACTATAATATATTAGAACTTATCTACTTCATATACGCATAGTATATGAAATTTAAATTTACTAAGATACAGAAATTTTAATATTCAATTTAACTTTTTATGGTATTGTTGAAATTTTTTAATTGGACCACATTTTTTATCTACGAGGTTAACTGGTCAATCATTTTCTTCAAGAGGACCTATCTCTTCTGCTTGAAGAAGGTCCCTTACACATTAGACAACAAATGTGATTCATGCATAATGGTGTTCCTGCTCACTTTAGTTTAGATTTTTTTACCCGGAGTTACCTTAAAAGTCTAGTTGACAACTTATATTATTTAAAAAACCGAATTAGATCTTTTCAAACAATTCAAAGCATTATAGGGATTTTTCACCAGATACATGGATTAAAAATTATTATAGTCATTTTGTTTTTTGTCTTATTTGATGTGTCGTTTTTTAGGTGTTTTGTTTTAAATTCATTTTATTTAACCATATTTGTTTTTTCATAATTCACTCTTTTAATAACATTTAAAAAACATTTCTGCATTTGTGAAATTATTTATTTTATTAATTTGATACAAAATATAATAATAATGTTCAAATGTTACTGTGACATAAAAGTCAAATCGATATGATAGCCGTCTACTAGTCATTACTAAATATTTATTATGCAACCTCGGGAAACCTAACTTTAAAGTGTAGCTTTTAAGAAAGTTGAATTTTTAAGCATTTAATTTACATCCTTGTCCCATAGACCCCACCTTAATTTTTGTTTATATCATTAAGAAGGTCGCTAAAGTACGCGAACATAATATGCCATACTAACATAGTATCCGTCATGTTTACCATCTGTGGACATAGATCCTGGACCCCAAGATGTTGTTTCATGATTCTGGTTAACAATGAATTGTAGAAAGAAGATTTTAAAAATCCATACCGCTGGGGCGTCGCTAAGCGGCCGCCACACTGGACCAAACATTTAATTTTTACCAATTAATGTGTATAGTCTGCCTCACAATAAAAATGTGTTTTCTTTGATAATTTTGATGTAGCGAACAAGGTTCTTAAAGCGCCATACCAACGTCAAATATTGCCTACCAAAGTGGTCACATTTTTTTAGGTTGTGTTATAAAGGCCACATTGCCATACTGGGATTTTATTTTTGAAAATACCTATATATTTTGAAAGTACCTATATATCATTGCCATACCGGTCTATTACTATTTTATATAGTTGGCTCCATCAAATAATTCAAAAATATCCTTTTTGGTTAAGTTCATTTCGACGACCCACCTGTAAATACTGAAATACGGTTTAGCGTATCGGGAAGAAAAAATGGTATGGAAAAATTATAGTTGTATTAATAACAATTCAGATAAATGTCTATGATTGAAGGATTTACCGACAAATCTCAATTTCACACACATACCATTAACGAACGAAACATAGAAATGATAGTAGTTTAACATGACAAACAGATCACGCTATGACCTACTTTAAATACTGGTTATTTTGGCTATTGCATTTCAAGGGCTTTATGGTGAGAGAATCAATTTTCAGTTACATCTAAATGTAAAATTCGTTTTAAAGTGTTTTTTTTGGCTTTGGACTGCTTGATCCATTCAGCCACGATAATTCTAAATTACATGTGATACGTTGGGAGTTTTAAAGTGTTGTTTTCTCCGATTGACCCCTTTTAATACTATAGATATAGTTAAAAATGGGAAACAGAATAATATACTTCAAAATCCAACATAACATTAAATATGCATTTATAATAAACAACTATAATTTACTAATTGCTTCAACCCCTATTTTATTTTTTATTACTTTATGAACTAAATAATTTTTGTATTTATTATTATTATTATTATTATAGAAGATTAAAGAAGCCGAGGTCTAGGACCTATATAGCTCCTATAGAAAAAAAACATATATCGAAATAAATGAAATAACCTTATTATTACAGTAAAATAAAACAACATATTTTCCACAAAAGTACAATAGAAAACTAGATGATAGGAACACAACATGAAAATACATTTATAAATACAAAGAGATCAGTTGAGCATAGTTAATTTATAGGCATCATAGTTGTTTTTGAAAGAGTTATTCTATTCTATTCTATTCTTCTGGGGTGCGTTTCATGAATGTACTGGAGCTCTAGGCTCATTGTACCCCCCTGAAGTAATCATACCAGGTTCGTTTCCTTCATGTATTCTAGAATGTCCCTGATATTCGCTTTCACGATTTCCTCTGGCTCAGGAAACTGAATGCCAAAGTGTCTCTGTCTAAGCCACTTAAGGCTCGGACAGTGACATATTACGTGAAGAGGAGTTTCGTCTTCCTCACCACATTTTCTGCATAATGGGTCCTCAGCGAGTCCTATTATGTTCATGTGTTTTCGGAGATGGCAGTGTCCTGTGAGCAGTCCCACTGCCTTTCTCAATTGGGTTCTACTTAGGCTGAGTAGTTCTGTAGTTTTCTCCCTGGATGGACCTGTTATGAATAATCTGGATTGCCTGAGTCCAGGCAGTTCCATCCAGAGTTTCTTATGTTGTTCCCTTAGTCGTTCCTCTATTATTTCCCTTACATGTTGGTATGAGACTCCACATGTGGGAAGAGGTCCGATCAGGGTTCCCTCTGAAGCTTCCCTGGCTAGGAGGTCAGCTTTTTCATTTCCAAGAATCCCTGTGTGTCCTGGTACCCATTCAAGGATAACCTTGTGGCGTTGTGCCAGTTCAGCTACAGTTCCTTGGCAGTGCTGCTTCACTGTTCGTGACGCAGTGTGTACGCTCTCTATTGCATTGAGAGCTGCTTGGCTATCACTTCTGATCCTGACAGTCCTGTTAGGGACTGTCTCGTTCAGGATGATTTCCAAGCATGTGTTGATGGCAACCACTTCAGCTTGCAAGATAGTTTCTACTGAACCCAGGTTGAGACTATACGTCTTCCCTGTATTTTCATTGTAGATTCCAATCCCAGTGCTGGTGCTTGTTTTGGATCCGTCTGTGTACCAAACGGATTCATGTTGTTTCCTAGTCTTGGTACGAGCTTCGTCCCTATCCGGAATATGAACCGTATATGGTTTGGAAAGGTCGTAGCAGATAGGTATTCTATCTGAGGGCATGCTCAGTAATTGATTATGTTCAATCTCTTTCGAGATTGTAGAATGGTACCTAGGGATAGCCCTGCCCCATTCGTTGTTTATTTTCAGCCTGTAAGCAGCTGCCAGTGCTTCCCTTTCCACAATAAGATGTAGTGGAGGTAGTCCCAGCATAGCTTCCAGGGCCGCCGTGGGCGTTGTTCGCATCGCCCCGGTTATGGCTAGACAGGCTACTCTCTGTACCCTGCCTAGCTGTCTAGATGCTACTGAGCACCTCGTATAAAGCCAGTGGATCATTCTGGGTTTAAGCCCCCACGTATTGCCCACAGCTCTTCTGCATGCCCAGAGAGCTCTTAGGCCTTTATCTGTTGTGTTTCTAATGTGGTTGGAAAGGGTTAGTTTGCTATCTAGGGTTACCCCTAGGTATTTGACTTCCCCTTTAAACTTTAGCGTTTGGCCCCACATACGAAGTTCTCTCAAGTCAAGGTTCCTTCTGAGGGTGAACGCTATCACGGAGGTCTTTGCCGGATTAATTGACAATCCCTCTTGTCTGCACCATATTTCGGTAATCCTCAGTACCAGCTGCATTCTCTCGGACACAGTGGCCCTTGAAAGAGTTAACACTCAAAGCGCTGACAACGTTTGGTGGAAGAGAGTTCCAACTGTCAAACACTCGATTTGACAGAAAACCCTCGCGGCACTTTGTGTAAAATTGTTGTTTTTTCAATTTAAAGCAATGTCCTCGGAGCCTTGAATCAGTATTTAATGGAAAAATGTGTGACAAATCACAACCAAATTTATTATATATAGCTCTGTAGACTATTATTAAATCGCCGCGAAGCCTTCTATCCTCGAATGTCGGACAGCCAACAGTTCTTCATATGACGGACGACGTATCCCGTATGGAATCCTAGTTGCCCACCTTTGTACCGATTCAAGACGAGTGGAATCCCGTGCCCAGTCCGTATTCCACATAGGACCAGCAAACTCCAAAGTTGGTCTCACGTAGGTATTAAAAATATTCGCAAAATTTTGAGGAGAAATTTTGCAAAATGACTTAGAGAGAAGGTAAAGTGAACTTTTAGCTTTACTGCAAATATACTGAATGTGTTCGGACCACGATAATGTTTCTGTGACAAGTATTCCCAAATCTCTCTGCTGCGAAACAGTTTCCAAGCTTGTGTTAGAGAGTACATACCTAATTCGTGGATTATTTTTACCTAGGTGGAGCACTAAGCACTTTGATGCATTTAAAGGTAAAAGCCAGACATCCACCCATTTCGATACGAGTTGATGTTTTTTTAATAAATAATGTAAATTGACCTATTAAACATATAAGAGTTTTTTTGTTTGAACGTCTTTTTTTTATAAACTTTTGTAATTCTTTTGATTTTCAAATTTTCTGGTAACCCCCTTTACTATTGTGTATGTTAAAACAGGACCCTCGAGTTATATAAATTTATTACAATTATTTAATTAATTTTTACTTCTTTTTTAAATTTTTAAACTCCTTAAAGAAACTTTCTATATTTTGTATAATAATTGACACTCATCTATTTTATATAATATTTGTAATCTTTGTTTCAATCAGATATTTCTTCATCTTTTTTCTGTTTTTTGATTTTTAAACTTTAAAATTTCGTAAAAATTCGTTTAACTGTTTTTTTAACCTTAAATAATATTAAAAAATATTAAAATGATAAAAGTTTCACTCAAATCCTTGAGTTTGACCCTGGTGGGTTTGATAATTCTCACTCTAACGCGATGTAATAGCAGTAGAAAGAAAGCGAGAGAGCCAGAGATACTTCTAATAGTTCCAAATAATATTATTTTTTGCAAATGTTTTACCTCAAAACTCAATAAAGATTTTGTTTTAGAAAAAAGTTGTAATTAGAAATAAAAATGGAAAATGGAGCATTCTGTAGGTTTGAAACGATTTTATTCCCAGGGGAAAAATGTATCCTGCAAATCTTTACAATAACTTAATTTATTTCCTATTTATTTACTTTTGATTTAAAAATCCTAAATTTTAATGAACTTTTATGGACGCCACCATTTATCTTGTACTTTTCAAAATAATAATAATTGAACTAAGCTGCTTAATTCATCTAAAGCTTTTTTACTATAAAATTATCCACGTGTGCCAGTCGCCCGACGAAAGAAAAGATTTCTCTAATTTTGTACACGTGGGTCCTCTTAATATATACAGAATATAACCGAAATGGAGTGTTTCGATAACCAAGTTATCTTCTTCAGATGCCGAAGGTAAACGTATAGGTATAGTTAACCTTCGGTCTCTGAAGAAGATAACTTGATTATCGAAACGTTCGTCAGGAAGTTAAAAGTGTGTTAATGTAGTGGTAGTGTAAACGGTTTCGGTTTCAGTTTCGCTAGCAGTTCCAGATTCAACATTTTAATAACGATGGAATAAAAAACTACTTACAAAAAAAATATATTATTTATATTTAGATCTTTTACTAGTATTTTTCACAGAAGTGCATATTTGAGTAAGATTTCGGGCGATAATTTTTTATAGCGGAAGCTTTTCTCTTACAAATATTTCCAGATACACGTCGTTTGGGTCTTTTAAAGTACATACTTTTAACTTGTTTTTTCGTCAAAAAAATTTGCTTAAAATTTATTTTATACCACTTTAAACTCTTTTTCCGTTTAATATAAAAGATAGTAGGTATTCCATGATTCGTCGGAGAGTTATTTCCATACACTGTTCCTTTCTTTTTATACCTATCATATTTAAAAGAAACTTTTCGGTCCAATAAATTCCCATGCTTAAATATAACATTTCTCGGTTTTAGATAACAACATTTTTTGGAATGATAAAAATAAACTATAAAGAGTAATAATTTCTTACTTCTGCCTATAATTGAAGCTGGTCGGTACATACCGTCTCTATATTTTGCCAATACGAATTTGTAATTTGGTGGAACTGTATAATCCATGACTCTTTGTTGTTTAATATTTTTATTCGCGCCATCACCAAACAGCTCCTCTTTATATTTTTTGTAAGTATTAACAATTGTTTGAATCCATGGAGTAATTATAGAGAAACTTTGATTATTCTCATTCATGAACGATTCTCCATTCCAAAGATTGGGATCTTCCGACATGATATCGATAATTTAAGTTGAAACTTTTAAAGTTATTACAAACTGTATAGTTAATTTTAACTTAAATGCATCTGACAATTTTTTTAACAAAAATACATGACATTTCAAAATGTAACTAAAGACTAGGTACAGGAATTTGTTAGTTACGCTTTACAAAACATGTTATGCTGTCAAACGTCAACAATTTACGCTGTCAAATTTTCTTCAGCATACACCTCGTTCAGTATAAATGTGGTTGCACGTCATCAAAGTAAACAAATCGCATAGTTCGATTGAATTAATTCATTCGTTTGTTACTGTCAATCAGTATGTTTTTTCACTGTAAACTTGGTAAATATTTAAATTCGTATACCGCAAGTTATTACAAAAAATAAATAAATGTTTTGAGAAATATTTCGTTATTAATTTTATATCAAATACAATTTGTGAGCTAATAAAATATAAAATTCAAACTAACATTTGAACATGCTAAATATTTTAGATGTTGACAAAATTGCACTGACCGCGTTCAATAATGTTTTATCAGGTGAAATTTTGTCATTCTAAACTAAGGTGTGTTGGCTGCTTATTGAACAATTTTATTTTGTTGTGATCATATATTGGAAATATTTTGCATGTTAAAAATAAATAATATGTCATTTCCGGTTCGATTTAAACGCTGCAATCACTGTGCGGAACCAAAATGTCAAAGAAGTAAGAAGTACAAACAATAAACCGACGTTCCATATCTATTTTATTTTTTCATCTGAGCTGTCAACTAAAACAAATTTTGACAGCAACTGCCAAACAACTAATTTTCAGATTGGTTCTACGAATAAATAATAAAAAGGAAGAAATATAATACGATATGACGATGTCCGCAATGGTTCTTGCATATGGCTGACTTGAAGTTTCCGGTTACCAGTGGTGTCACACACAGGGTATTATAAATTTATGTCTCGTATTAATTATTAAAAAAAAATAAACGTTTTCCGCTTGTAATTATCTGTACAGTAATATACATTGTCATAAAGTTGTAGGCATATAAATTTAGATTAAAAACTTCTAAGTAGGTAATTAAATAGTTGACTTAAATGGTCTAAATAAAAAATAAAGGAACGTCTATGATAACAATGTGGTTGTCATTAAAATATTTTGTTAATTTTTAATAATTCAGATAAATAGAACCCTACAGATGAAAAGTAATTCCCATTCAAGAGTTGGGTTAACTACTTAAATCAGAAAATAATATATAAAATGTTACGTGTACGTAGTTGTAGTCACGACGAGTGGCTGTCAAACATCACTGGCATGTCACTTCCTTCTTGTCATTATATTCATATATTCATGTTCGCTAAAGTTAAAGAGTTGTTTCATATATTCATCAAATAAAGAGTTTAATAATACTTAACATTTATTCAACAACGATTCACTCAATATCGTTACATAAAACAGCATGAAAAAACTATACATGTCAAATGTCACGATTCGAATGAGTCATATTTGGTTCTTCAATATGGCCGACTTCCGTCGTGATTATTTGCTAGATTAAAATATGACAACGTTCCTTCCTTTCTATTCTTTATTCGTAGGATTGGTTGAATAAAAAAGTAAAGTAAATACACACTTATTATGTCATAATAATTAAAAAATATGTCAAGATTTTTTTTAAATTCATCACTTCATTGACATAAAAATTATAGGTATAAATTATGGAGTAAAATAAACTTTGATATTTTCAAAGTACTATATATAGTAAGCAGAATATTTAACACTACTTTTGTGTTTTCTAGTATGATGTACGATGCGTTTTTAATAGAAGAAAAACCTAAGCTACATGAATGGAACCTTCTTCCTCCAAAAGCCAAAGTCCTAGAATGTGATTTCAAGATAGATAAATACATTAAAAAACAAAAGGTTAAAAAAGGTATCGTTAAACTTAAAATTATCTTCCAAAAGGGCCCACGTCCGCCATTTTTTATGATTACTTCACCTACTATCTATAAAAAAGTAATATACATTCCCTACTTCACTTTCCCAAAATTTCAAATTTCTAATTCTAACGGTTCAAAAAATAAATGGGGGGGCAGGGACTTTAGAACCGCACTGTATATTGTACAGGCTTCTTACCTAGTTCCTATGTATTTGTATTTTAAAAACACTATTATACTCTTTATATAACATTTAGGAGTACTTTAATTTTATTTTCAGGTATTTCTCCAATAACATGGACTGTTAGTGACATAGCTAAGGCTGGTTGTTTATTAAGCTCACCTCCGATTGCAACGAATTTTGAAGATGAACAGGAAATGAGAAGAGTCTATACTTTAATTTATGATGTTTTTAGGTGTAAGTTGCCTTTTCTAATTATTTTCATGATGATTTTATTCTTTACTAGTTAATATATTTGGAACAAGTATATTGATAATTTAACAGGTCGGCTGAAAAGTCCCGGTCTACCATAGTAAAACACAATATTTTGACAAAATTCATTTTTTTTATTCAACATAAATGCCTTCAAGGGCGATACAGCGATTATAGCGACCTTCCAACTTTTCGATACCATTTTTGTAGTACTCCTTCGGTTTGTCCTCAAAATAGGCTTCAGTTTCGGCGATTACCTCAGTATCAGAGCCAAATTTTTTTCCCGCGAGCATTCTCTTCAGGTCAGAGAAAAGGAAAAAGTCGCTGGGGGATAGATCTGGAGAATACGGTGGGTGAGGAAGCAATTCGAAGCCCAATTCATGCAATTTTGCCATCGTTTTCGATGATTTGTGACACGGTGCATTGTCTTGATGAAACAACACTTTTTTTCTTCTTCATATGGGGCAGTTTTTTTGCGATTTCGGTCTTCAATCGCTCCAATAATTCACAGTAATAGTCGCTGTTGATTGTTTTTCCCTTTTCCAAATAGTCGATGAACAATATACCGTGTGTATCCCAAAAAACTGAGGCCATAACTTTGCCAGCTGACTGATGAGTCTTTCCACGCTTTGGTGGCGGTTCACCGGCCGCAGTCCACTCAGCTGACTGTCGATTGGATTCAGGCGATGGAGCCTGAATTCAGGTGATGGAGCCAAGTTTCATCCATAGTCACATATTGACGCAAAAAATCGGGTTTATTACGACTTAACAGCTGCAAACACTGCTCAGAATCATCAATTCGTTGCTGTTTTTGGTCGATTGTGAGCACGCGCGGCACCCATTTCGTACAGAGCCTCCGCATACCCAAATATTCGTGAACGATATGTCCAACACGTTCCTTAGATATCTTTAGAGTGTCAGATATCTCCATCATATTCACTTTACGGTCACTCAAAATCATTTTGTGGATTTTTTTGATATTTTCGTCGGTAACCACCTCTTTTGGGTGACCACTGCGTTCACCGTCTTCGGTGCTCATTTCACCACGCTTGAATTTAGCGTACCAGTCAATGATTGTTGATTTTCCTGGCGCAGAGTCCGCAAACTCATTATCAAGCCAAGCTTTTGCTTCAACTGTATTTTTTCCTTTCAAATAACAATATTTAATAATCACACGGAATTCTTTTTTTCCCATCTTTTTGAAAATAACAAAAGTTGCTTCACTAAAAATGCAATATCTCACAAACTAATAGTCCGACAGCTGTCAAATTTTTACACGAATCTTTTGAAGGTTGATACTATCTAAAAATGAAATGGATTTAATTCTAGTATCGTCATCTATAGGTCAGACCGGGGACTTTTCAGCCGACCTGTTATATACAATTTTAAACATGTTTTTATATAAGTCTGCTGTAATTATTGAGAATTCATTAATTAACAACTAATTTATTTATAATTTTTATCTTCTCATGTTAATTACATGTAATAAGCTCTCTCTTGCACACAATTATATAGTGAATGTCGGTTTTCTCCTGTAAATTTCGGCTCCAACACCGTTAGATGGTTTTAAGTGTACAATGGCATGGAGATTTTCTCTTCTTCCATTTCGAAGAGGATATCTGAGACCGCTCAGAGAAAATGGTCCATTCATCATAGATTGGTTGAAGTGCCAAAATAAATAAAATTTGATTTGAAATAATAAAGTATTACCTTCATTAAACAAAAGCAATTAAATGGAATGTTATTTTTAATAGATATAATTATTGTTTCAGACAAAAACGTTTTAACACAAGCTCTAAATGATGTGAATTTTTTTCAAATATTCCCGAAGGTAAGAAAATTTTTAGTTCATGTTTTCCTTTAGAAATGTTAAGTATACAAAAAATGTGGAACACATAATGACTCTGTATTAATATTTAATTTAAAAGAATAACATTTTTTCTATTAATCATTAAGTAATACGATACTATTCAAGAACTATAAAGTTATTGGAAACATTGTTTGTTATAGTTTTATTAAAATCAGTCATTCTTTTTTTAAAAAAGGTTTTAAGCCTTTATACTATTCTATAATTGCTTGCGACAGACTTAAAATGTAGTTTAAAGTTTTTGAGATATTTTATAATAGTTATGCTGGAAAAAAAAGTTAGCTGACTGTAAATAAACGACCTTGTTCCGCGGTAAATATTGCATGATTAAACTGATAGGTCGTTTATAGTTTCTGTCAAAATTAATGGGAAAAAGGCAAATACTGCACTTTCAGGTGTATAAGTACACACGAATAAACATTAAAAAATTTAAATCGGATACGCTGAGTATAAAACAACTTATAGTTTTTTCGTTGTTTGTCTCAGTTTATTAGTAGTATAAATATGTTTTTAAACCATTTGTCCAATTAGGTCTTCTTTTATGTCCTTTATTTTATTGCTATTTTGGAGTTCCTCTCCGTTGAGTCCATAACAGTTAATGCCCTGTCTGTTCAGTTCTTCTAGATATAGTAAGTTCTGACTTCTTAAGGTCAATAAACGACCCTTTTGTTCTCTATTGTCGGCCGGCGTTTTAGCCAGATGTTACCTGCTATAAAATTTAACCGGAACATGGTGGAATTTACTTTTTTTATAGGAAAAAATAGAAACACATTGATAATCACATATTTTATTACATACCTAGGGATACTATAAATTATTTTTTTAAACATCGTCGTTTAATACTTGTCGTTGATCATTGCGTCAAAAAGTCACGTGATGGCAATGTTTAAAAAATTATACCTACTTAGTTATTTAAAAAAATATATAAATAAAAAGCTTTTAAAAATACAATATACAATATAAAATGAAAAGTATCTAAAAATATTACAACTTAGGTATAATTATTATTAGGACCTATTCAATTAAATCAGTGTCACTATCATTATCATCCCCTAAATGTATAATTAACTCCTTAACATTACTTGAAAGTATATATATATAATTTAGCATTAGAAACACAAACATTTCCAGATAACTGGAAAGAAGCTGTTTGTACTCCAATCCATAAAGAAGGCCAAATATCTGATATAACGAATTATCGGTGTATATCAATTATCCCAGCTCCAGCTAAACTATTTGAACACATAATTTACAAAAAGCTTTATGTACATGTGGAAGGAGCTTTATGTAGCGAACAACACGGGTTCGTCAATAAAAAATCTGTTAATACAAATCTATTTTTGTTTACTAATGAAGTGTACAATACCTTTAAAAATAAAGCTCAGCTGGATACATTATACACCGATTTTCGAAAAGCATTCGACAAGGTTGATCATCAGATTTTATTACATAAATTATCAAAATTTGGAATAAATAATGAATTATTTAGCAGCTATCTACACAATAGAAGTTTCAAAGTAAGATTTGATGGTCAATTTTCAGAACAAAAATATTATATCAGGTCAAGTGTACCACAAGGTTTCAATTTGGGGCCATTATTTTTCTTACTGTTTATTAATGATTTACCTGATGTCGTTAAGTATTCTGGAAATCTACTTTTTGCAGATGACTTTAAACTTTATAAAACCATAAATAATATTAGAGATTGCATCGCACTGCAAAAAGATCTAAACAATATATATGAATGGAGTTTAATAAATAATTTGCATTTTAACATAAAAAAGTGCTGTGTTGTTAGCTTTACTTTAAATAAAATGCCCATAAAATTTGAATATCGTATGAAAGACGAAATACTAGAAAGAAAATAAACTATAAAGGACCTTGGACTAACCTATGACAGTAAATTATCTTTTGCAGAACATTTTGAAAATACAGTAAAGGCTTGTAATAGAAATTTGGGTTTTATAATAAGAAACACTTCTCATTTTACAAATGAATTATCTTTAAAAGTTCTATTGTTTACACTAGTTAGGTCAAAATTAGATTTTGGAGCAATATTGCTAACATCGCAACCAGAAATATACCTCCAGTTGTATGAAAAAATCCAAAATAAATTCTTAAGATATCTGTATTTCCGAAAAAAGAAAAAGTGGCCAAATTATTTAACTACCAGAACTAGTGAACTTAGAAAGGAATTTAATATTCCTTCAATAATTGTTAGGCATAAAATGATGTTAATGACATTTTTGTTTAAAATACTTAATTTTAAAATTAACGATGAAAAAATTTTAAGTTTAGTAAGTTTTAATATACCAACGTTTTATACTCGATTCCCACTGATGTTCAGGATACCATCTTCTTCAACCCAAATTTCAGCACGTTCTCCTGTCAAAACTATGCTTAAGCTGGCAAATAGAATAAACTATCAAAAAAAACTTGGATTTTACAGTGAAAGAAAACATCTTCAGAAAGTTATTATATGAATATTTTGAATACTTTTCATGACTGCAAAACAAAATTTAATGTTACCAAAAATATTACCGAAACTCGCCAAATTTTGTAGTAAGATATACATATATAATATATATCAAAACTAATGGTCAGTGTTGTCCTTTGCTCCTCTGGGGTTTATCTAGTGGTAGTCAAATGTTATTGTTAAATTATGTTATATAATTAGGTACATTCATGTAATTAGGTTTTTACTTGTTTGAATGTAAATAAATAAATAAATAAATTTAAAAAAAAAAAGTAAAAAGTCTGCCGGCCGGTAGGAAGGTGTATTGGAGGCAATATAATCGAAGTATTTAAGTCAGAAGTATGAATGTACTTTGTCATTTTTCTATATTCGTCTCCGGTAAGTAGATTTACTTTCACTCCTAATTTTTCGTTGTTTGTAGATCATATTAATCTCTCTCACTTGTGATTCTTTCCCGATTCTGGAACATTCCTTCGTCCGTTTTTATGAAAATAGGAGTTGGCCTTTGTCCTTTTCTTGGTTCTGTATTCGCTTCCGTGTTGTTATGTTTGTTCTTTACGTTCCTTTGTTGTTTTTGGATTGTTTGGAAGTCATCCATTTTCATCACTTCATTTGCCTGCTGCATTACTTATACTTGCTGTTATTTTTATTTATATATTTTTTAAATTTTCCTTAACAATTTTATATTTATTTTATTCAATTATAATTTGTTTTAGTAGTTAAGAAATTTACAATTTTAAATTTAAAATAAAATAATCATTTCAGCTATCGGAAAAACTACAGGTAGTATGGTTACTTCTTTACGATCTGTATCATCGTTCATTTAATAAACGCGAAACAAACATAGCTCCGCTTGCTCAAACACTATTTGACGCGTACGGTTTAAGTTTTCCTGAAAACGCCCTTTGGACGCAAAGAATTAAGATAGCAGCAGCTGTAGCCAGATTGAGGATTAAGAATTCCGCTCTTACTCTTGGTGAATTGCTACCACCTCATCTGAAAGACGAAAAGGTTACTGAACAAGCTCAAAATAATCCTGTTACATGCTGGGTAAATATATATAAAATTAGGTAAAGTATTCTACTCGTTCCCAACAACTTTTATTTGTTACAATAATACGGTTAGTTTAAACATCCATTATTTATTGTATTCTTATAATTAGTTATTTAAAAATAATAAAGATGGCAATAACGTGTTTCTCTATGTCACCAGCTCATTATTATTATGATATCAATGGACTAGTTTAGTGATTTTTTTTTATATTTGAATCTTATAAAAAAGGGTTTTAGTGGTTCAACTGTACAAATAATTTTTTTATAAAATTAATCCTCTAGCCATAATCGGTTTTGAAATTTAAATTTAATGGTTACATACGTCATAAGTGGTAAGTGACGTGTTTCAATAAGATTGGTAGAAAATTTGCGATGTTGTCGATATGCTTTAATATTAACAGAGAAACTTATCTCTCTCTCTAATTTGTTTTCATTAAAAAGAAATAAACATATCGATATTTTTGTTCTCTGATTGACACTTTATCAAATAAGGAGTAAAACACTAAACAAAATATTCTGTCATTTTCGTTAGTTTAATTTGTTGTTTGGTTGTGTTTGGTTTATGAAAGAAATTACTTCTATACTATTTTTGGTTCGAAAATAAAAATCCCTAACACCTTCTCTTGGTGTTATAGCGGTTCCTTCAAAAATAACCAATAGAAGTAATTGTTCTCTCGGGGAGCAACCCTTCTATCGGTACAGTGAGAGAACGAATTTCAAGAATACGGATTTGGCATTTTCAATAGAACCACGCCCACTTTCTATTGGCTGTTCTATTCTATCACCGTCAAGAATAGGGGTCTTGTTTGTTTGTTTATCACAGACAAACACGATTTTCTCTCCTGTCATATATCTTGTCAACTGGTACAATCAGTTAGTCACAGAACACGGTGTTTTGTGCCGCCAGTTCTTTAAGAATACTTGAAACGAACGTAGCTAAAATATGACAACGTTGACTTTTAAACACACTTCATTATTGGTTATTAGTTGGCGCGACGTTTAAAACTTACTAATTATTTATTGCTAAATTTTACGAAATGAGAAAAATTAATTGCAAAATGAATACCAATATAAGTAAGTAGGTATCTTATCCTAAATATATATTGCTATTATTTTGATTAGTATGATCCTAACAGGTCGGCTGAAAAGTCCCCGGTCTACCATAGTAAAACACAATATATTGACAAAATTCATTTTTTTTATTCAACATAGTTGCCTTCAAGGGCGATACAGCGATTATAGCGACCTTCCAACTTTTCGATACCATTTTTGTAGTACTCCTTCGGTTTGTCTTCAAAATAGGCTTCAGTTTCGGCGATTACCTCAGTATCAGAGCCAAATTTTTTTCCCGCGAGAATTCTCTTCAGGTCAGAGAAAAGGAAAAAGTCGGTTGGGCATAGATCTGGAGAATACGGTGGGTGAGGAAGTAATTCGAAGCCCAATTCATGCAATTTTGCCATCGTTTTCGATGATTTGTTACACGGTGCATTGTCTTGATGAAACAACACTTTTTTCTTCTTCATATGGGGCAGTTTTTTCGCGATTTCGGTCTTCAATCGCTCCAATAATGCACAGTAATAGTCGCTGTTGATTGTTTTTCCCTTTTCCAAATAGTCGATGAACAATATACCGTGTGTATCCCAAAAAACTGAGGCCATTACTTTGCCAGCTGATTGTTGAGTCTTTTCACGCTTTGGTGGCGGTTCACCGGCCGCAGTCCACTCAGCTGACTGCCGATTGGAATCAGGCTTGTAGTAATGGAGCCAAGTTTCATCCATAGTCACATATCGACGCAAAAAATCGGATTTATTACGACTTAACAGCTGCAAACACTGCTCAGAATCATCAATTCGTTGCTGTGGTCGATTGTGAGCACGCGCGGCACCCATTTCGCACAGAGCTTCCGCATACACAAATATTCGTGAACGATATGTCCCACACGTTCCTTAGATATCTTTAGAGTGTCAGCTATCTCGATCATATTCACTTTACGGTCACTCAAAATCATTTTGTGGATTTTTTTGATATTTTCGTCGGTAACCACCTCTTTTAGGCGTCCACTGCGTTCACCGTCTTCGGTGCTCATTTCACCACGCTTGAATTTTGCGTACCAGTCAATGATTGTTGATTATCCTGGCGCAGTCTGGAAACTCATTATCAAGCCAAGCTTTTGCTTTAACTGTATTTTTTCCTTTCAAATAACAATATTTAATAAGCACACGAAATTCTTTTTTTTCCATCTTTTTGAAAATAACAAAAGTTGCTTCACTAAAAATGCAATATCTCACAAACTAATAGTCCGACAGCTGTCAAATTTTTACACGAATATTTTGAAGGTTGATACTATCTAAAAATGAAATGGATTTAATTCTAGTGTCGTCATATATAGGTCAGACCGGGGACTTTTCAGCCGACCTGTTACTAAACTAGTCCATTACTTATTCGTTTTTGATTTTGTTATAAAAATACTATTAGCGACGGCGAAGATTTTATTTTTATTTTACCAATATAAGACATTTTAAACAGCTTAATTCCTTTTTTTGTAATTTTTAGCTACTACTTTTGAAGAATTAGATATTTGAAACCTTTGGAGTAATTATAAAAATGACAAATCATTAACAAAATTTTGTTGTAGGGATAGTGAAACGTTGTGTAATGAGATCGAGAAAACATTTAATCTAAAAATGATTTCTGATATTAGCAGACTGGATAAAAATAATTTCAAATGGGATCGTCATTGTCCCCATATTATAGTTTTTCATTCAACCATCAGAAGTAAATTAGCAAAGAGTAGATTTGTAAAAGATCATATTCTTATTGTACAAGTAAGTTTAAATATCATTTTTATATTTTGCACTTATAAAAATCTTCATTATAAAACGCATTTGCGTATCGTAATGTAACTTTTACGCACGCAAATTTTTGTTTTAAATGGTTGGCGACATGAGTGAAGTATCTAATGACAAGACTATTGACAATGACATTTGTGGCTAAAAGCAATTTATTAATTTTATATTGTTCTGTAAGAAAGTATTTGTGAATATAAATATCATCTTTTACTTATATAATATTTTATTATTGGTGTATTAGTCATTTTAAAATATTTGAAAACATTAACATTTCATAATTAAAATGTCAAAACTGTCAAATGTTATAAATTACACAGTGCTACCGACATACTTTTTAAAATCAAAATTTTCGTAATTAGATAAAAATAATAAATTAATTTAAACAATGATAAAATGGCAAAATATATAAAAAATTATAAACAACTTATTTCATATGGCTCGTTCTTTAAAAAACTCATCGCTTCGCGATTCGTTTTTTAAACTTAAACTCGTGTCATAACAGAATTCCATATGAAATGCGTTGTTTAATATACTATTATTACAAATAGTTGTGACTCGAAACATTTTTTCTGTATCCTTGATATTTTAACATTTTATACGAGTTTCAGCATTTAAGTTTATGTACTTAAGGTAAAGTGATGTTATTACCTATGTGTAGCGGTAGTGTAGTTTATGTTCCATATCAATCACTAAAAATTATCACAATAACTTCTTTACTCGCGAAATCACAAGTCTGCTTCTACCTTCTCCTTTCTGTTTTTACAATCGTATTAAAATATTCTAATTTTCCTATTTATTTACTTTTAGGACAAATCATTTTGTTTGGGTCCTGCTACTTTTAAGAAAATAGTTACAGATTTGGAATTAACAGGTAGTGTAATACAAACACACATAAATTCTCCTCGAACAACAGCATACTTAGCAACTTTACTAGCACAAAATGAAAAAGTTAAGAAATTGTTGGCTTTCAGTGCAGGTAAAAGGTAATTTTTTTCAAGTAATTCTTCATTGCCATCATTATTTTTACTCCAGGCGTGCTGTACTTTTAGACGGAAATTCTGAGACCTGGAATGTAACAGTTGGAGGTGGTAAAGGGACTTATAACTCATGAAAAAAAAATACAATAACTATTTCAATTATGATCATAAACTTTTTGGGGGTGAAAAAGGGTGAAAAGGAGATAAAAACTGAAGTATTGCTGTTTGCGGCTAAAATTGACGTCAAAATGAAAAGTGCCCAATAGAAAAGTTGTAGATCATATAAAAATCTAAAACTTTTCTCTTGGTAATTTTCTCACATAACCTCAATTTTTCGAGGAAAATGTAAAAAAAATGATTTTTCGTTTTTAATTTTTAATTTTCCAACGGATTCGTCAATCTTGATGAAACTTGGTGAAAACTTACCTTTTTATGTCCAAAATAACCTTGTAACATAATAATTTTCCGAGAAATTGGATTTTTCTGGATAAATCTCTTTTTTTTCAACTGTAAAGTTTGCTCGGAAAATATTATTGGAAAAGGTTTTCCTGGGGCTCATTTTTTTCGTTTTTACGTCTACTTTCACATGAAATAAAAAAAATACACCTCTCATTTAAAAATGTGCTTAAAAATGAAAAAATAGCAAAAAATGAATTTTGCAACAGCTAAATTTGCAATAATTGTTAAATTTTTGTTATAAAATTTTAAAAAAATGCAAAAGCCGACTCTTGCATTACATTCTACGGGAAAAATTACAAAAGAAAATGTATTTCATTATTTAGTCGGATTTTTATTTATCCTAGGGGCCTAGGCCTTGTGTTTTCTTTTTGACCTTTCAACATTTCAGTAAACAAAATATACTATCATTCGTAACAAACAAAATATTGTCTTTTCAATATATTTTTTAATTACAATTACGAATTACTTAAAACCGAACTATTATATATTAAAAATAAACAAATTATTTCAAAAAGTCAAAGAAAATTGAAATTTTGATGAAAATTGGGCTATAGGGCTCTGATAGAAGGGAATTTGGGCCTTGTAATATCAACAAATCGATTTATCGCATGGAAAACCTTATAATATAAACAAATCAGCATACAACAATAGTAAAAACCATGAAATCCCCGCTCGGATTATTAACTTCATTAATAGACTTGAGTGTTTATATTAATATTGCAAATGAACTAAAAATCCGACTAAATAATGAAATACATTTTCTCTTGTAATTTTTCCCGTAGAATGTAATGCAAGAGTCGGCTTTTGCATTTTTTAATATTTCATAATAAAAATTTAACAATTATTGCAAATTTAGCTGTTGCAAAATTCATTTTTTGCTTTTTTTTCATTTTTGAGCATATTTTTAAATGAGAGGTGTATTTTTATTTTTCATGTAAAAGTAGACGTAAAAACGAAAAAAATGAGCCCCACGAAAACCTTTTCCAATAATATTTTCCGAGCAAACTTTACAGTTGAAAAAAAAGAGATTTTTCCAGAAAAATCCAATTTCTCGGAAAATTATTATGTTACAAGGTTGAGAAAATTCGAGGTTATTTTGGACATAAAAAGTTAAGTTTTCATCAAGTTTCATCAAGATTGACGAATCCGTTGGAAAATTAAAAATTAAAAACGAAAAATCATTTTTTTTCCATTTTCCTCGAAAAATTGAGGTTATGTGAGAAAATTACCAAAAGAAAAGTTTTAGATTTTTACATGATCTACAACTTTTCTATTGGGCACTTTTCATTTTGACGTCAATTTTAGCCGCAAACAGCAATACTTCAGTTTTTTATCCCCTTTTCACCCTTTTTCACCCCCAAAAAGTTTATGATCATAATTGAAATAGTTAATGTATTTTTTTTCATGTGTTATAAGCCCCTTTACCACCTCCAACTGTTACATTCCAGGTCTCAGATATTCCGTATTTTTTATTTTTTTGGTACAGCACGCCTGGACTAATTTTGTAATTTACCTTATAGTTGCTGTAATTTATGGTTTTAGAAAAGAAGAATATGAACATTACTTTAATCAGCTAGGAATGTCAAATATCAAACTATTTTCTGATAGATTGATTGATACACCTGCCGACGCAACTTATATGGAAGAAGTAGTTGCTGTGTTTGCTACACCTCCCAATAGTTATTCAGCCGTTGTGGATCCAATTGATTTGGTAAATTTTCTTCTTCTTTTTTATTATATGCTTAACAAAGTTCAATATATTGTAAATCTATCTTATCCACAGATTCTGGGGTCAAAAATAAATATTTTTCTGCTTTCTGCAACTTGAATGTTCAATTAATTGTCTTGCAAACTTATTAATATCGAAGCAATTATTTTAAGGTTTGTAGTCGTGGAGGAGATCTTTCAATGCTAGAAATTCTGACCGAAACGGGAGATACAAAAGAAGCCAGAGATAGAGTGGCTAGAGTACTAGATGAACAACAAAAAACATTAAGATTCGCAATGTCTAGACCTCAAATACAATTCGTTCTTTATGAAACCCATTCAGAATTAGATGCAGAAAATAAATGCATGGTCGATAAAGCGCTCAGTGAAATTAACAGAATAGCAAAATTGCAACACGCGGCATTGCAAGGTCAACCCATGCCGATTTCTGCATCCGAAGTAAGTGAATTTGTAATTTTCGTACCCGATAAATTTGCAATGTTGGTGTAATAGAACGTGTTGTGTTCCAATAACACACAATAATGCACTTGTAAACTATACCTACGTTATTAAAAATAAAAATATTATGAACAGTAAACAACTAAAAAGCTGAATGAAACTTCCACTTGTAATATTAATTAGTCCCAAAAAGGCAGGGAGCCAATTTGTAACTAAAAAACTCTCCAAAAGAGATCCCGGCTAAGAGACCCTCTCCAGGGGGTGGTTCGACTCCAAGTTAATGCTCACTATAGGAAGGATTGGGATGTATAAGTAATAAGGGCGCCACTATCTTTTGAACGCTATCGATTAAGCAAACAAACTACACAAAAACTAAGGTGAGAAAGATAGAAACACCTTGTAATTACTTTAATTAAACAAATAAAGAAGCTACTTGAAATAAAGACCGACCACGCTACACCCTTAAGACTTATAGTCTAAGGTATATAAATGAAACGGTTTTTAAAACTATTGTTTATTTATTGAAACTGCAAGTACTTACTGATAATGCACTCGGGTTGTAAAAAGTGGACTTAACTTTAGGTTTCTGTGCTGTCTAGGAGGGCGGCTTCAGCTTCTTCGTGGAGATGTGAAAGTTTCTTTAATGGTTCTGGCTGCTTGGGATGTAATAGTTTTCTTAACAGCTCAGTAGTGGTTTGAAGGACTGTATGCACATAAGTGGCAACTGGACTCTAAATTAGCGATAACTTGACTCCAACTTAGCAGTATCTTGACGGTAACTCGACTCCAACTTAGCGATAATTTGACTCCAACTTAGCGATAACTTGGCAATAACTTGGCTCCAACTTAGAGATAACTTGGCAATAACTTGGCTCCAACTTAGAGATAACTTGACTCCAACTTAGAGATAACTTGGCTCCAACTTAGAGGTAATTTGACGGTAACTCGACTCCAACTTAGAGATAATTTGACTCCAACTTAGAGGTATCTTAGCAATAACTTCACTCCAACTTAGAGGGTTGTATCCTTCAACAACCAAAAGGGGAAATTTCACAAGATGAGTACTTGAGGGTTTGTTCAAACTCTTCAGGCGAGAGTATCAGTTGAAAAGGATATAAAATTGCTTGGCGATTCATTAAATAGTCTAGCTCAAGACGGAAATTGTGTTTTGTGTCATTTGTCAGAAGAAATGCGTTCGTTATTCAATTGCAAGCGAAGGACGCGTTCTTTGATTGACGATGATTGATTGACGATGCTAGTTTTTAGCGAAACAGCTGTAATTGAATTTAAAAAAGTATTTTTCGAATAAATAGGGGAAGTTTCATTCAACCGTTTAGTTGTTTACTGTTCTTAATAAGATGGACTTTCACACAGTAAGGGTTAGTACAATAAATTTTAATAAAAATATTGTTTCTTCTAGGACAAAGAAATGAAAGAAATCAATAATAATGAAAATATATTTAATGTCTCTGAAGAAGAGACTGAAATAAAAACACAAGATACTATGGTTTTAGACAATGAATCACAGGATAGATGTGAATTTCTTCTAGATAAAATAAAGGTAATTTGAGTTAACATCCAAAAATAAATACAGGGTGTTTCAAAAAAAGGTAACACCGTCTCTAGGATAGGTAAAAAACTGAAAAATAATTGGGGTTTGCTTAGTAAAATTTTTTTCTAACCCATCCGTTTTCAAGATAAAGGGCGTTAAAGAAAATGAAAAATTGCACATTTCTTACGATTTTGCCGAAACTACTGGCACCATTGCAATGAAATTTTATACGAATATGTTTTGGAAGCTGATATATCCCATGAATTTGTTTTTATAACTAACTCTCATAGAGGGCGCTAGTTACACGATTCATACAACGTATTATTCAACATAACTTTTTTTAGGGTAGAATTATTAGTCAAAACTCCAAGTGAACATAAACATCGTTTAATTCTACACCAAAAAGGTACTCTTGGTAAAACTCGATATTATGTACCGTTTTCGGAATATTTTGATTTGAAAATTATGAAGTAATAATCGCTCCTGGTATAAACTGATGATAAAGTTCGCTTTTCTCTAAGTTTGCCATGTAAAATTGACATTTATTGATTGTTATGACAATAAGTCAACAATAAATAGAGTTTTGAAACCTTGTTATTTGTAAAATTAGATATTGTTAAACAAAATGTACTCAAATGTTGAATACACCGACATGTTATTAACTTTAGGCGAGTGTTTAGAAAACTCTAGTGCAGCTTTTACGCGTTATGCAGAAAAGTTTCCTAGAAGAAACTTACCAAGTAAAAAAACATTTAGAGCAAGGTTTCAAAACTCTATTTATTGTTGACTTATAGTCATAACAATCAATAAATGTCAATTTTACATGGCAAACTTAGAGAAAAGCGAACTTTATCATTAGTTTATGCAGGAGCGATTATTACTTCATAATTTTCAAATCAAAATATTCCGAAAACGGTACATAATATCGAGTTTTACCAAGAGTACCTTTTTGGTGTAGAATTAAACGATGTTTATGTTCACTTGAAGTTTTGACTAATAATTCTTCCCTAAAAAAAGTTATGTTGAATAATACGTTGTATGAATCGTGTAACTAGCGCCCTCTATGAGAGTTAGTTATAAAAACAAATTCATGGGATATATCAGCTTCCAAAACATATTCGTATAAAATTTTCTTGCAATGGTGCCAGTAGTTTCGGCAAAATCGTAAGAAATGTGTAATTTTTCATTTTCTTCAACGCCCTTTATCTTGAAAACGGATGGCGTTAGAAAAAAATTTTACTAAGCAAACCCCAATTATTTTTCAGTTTTTTACCTATCCTAGAGACGGTGTTACCTTTTTTTGAAACACCCTGTATATTGTCATATTCATTACATTTTATTATCCTAGTTTACTTTTACTACCATCGATATACCAAAAAAAAACGTTGTAACAAACACCAATTTTTAGGTACCGGATAGTGATATATTTGACTGTTGCCAACTGCCGATGCTCTGTCCAAGTGAATCTTGTAAAGGCTTCCAGAAAGAAGTTTGTGGATGTTATCTGGCTCTTCTACAAAGAAAGGTTAATAAAAGATTATAATTTTATTTGTCATTTTTTATCATTACAATTAAATTCCATTTTAGGAGATAATTCGCTTAGACGATAAGTATATGATTCAAATGGCAGAACACAGAGGTCTATTTGGTACAAGCAATAATCAGGCTGCTAAAACCAAGTCGTCGAGAACCGTTCGTAGGAAAGCGGAGAAACCGGAAAAGCACGAAGTTGTTAAGAAAAAACTTAAAGAATGTGAGGTAAGAATCACATCTATTTTTAAACAATTATTGGCATTAATCCCCTGAATGGGTTTCCGGTCAGTTGAATTTGAGAAAGCAAGCTAGCGTAATTTTTTTTATTTAAAACAAACAAGTAGCAATACCATGTTACCAGGGTTAAAAGATTAATTTGGGATCGGGTTGGAGTATAGTTGAAATGACAGCTAATCTTAACCCTACATTTTTTCTTCGGAAAATTTTAATTAAATATTGCTTTTCACCATTGTTTGTAATTAATAACTGTTAAAACCATAACAGAAAATAAATTAAACAAAGAAATAAATTAACCTAACAAAATGTAAACATATATGCCAGCTGTCAATTGACAGTTGTCAACTGAACTACTTAAGCTGCGTTCATAAGAGTTTATCAATCAACCCACTTTCAACTCGATCCGTGTTTACATAAAATTGAACTCGGATTGAACTAGGTTCAACTCCGCATGTAAACATGGCAACAAGGTGTTGAATCTGGAACCGTTGGAACCGTTTACACTACCACTACACCTACACATACGTTTAAATATCTAACGCGAGTTTCGATGACCAAGTTATCAGAGGCGGATGAATGTCACGAACAAATCCGACGTTGCCAAATTGGCGGGTACTTTAAAAATTTAAATTTGACATTTTAACTAGTTTATTATATATTATATTTAAAGAAACAAAGAAATGAATATGCTCACAAATTATTGACCTAATTAAAAAATCTATGCAAGTGCATTTAAATGCATAGAAACAAATATCTATTACTCAAAGTATTAGAATTACTTGGAGTTGCTAGAGGTTGCCGAAAGGAAGACATCTATAATTTAGAAGTTAGTGATGTAGAGGTTACGGGTACTCAGCTAGTAGTTTAGATTAACCAGACAAAAACGCATATTCGACGAGCTTTCACTGTAATTAACAGTGATGAGGTTCACTATTTGGATGTGTTTAGAAAATATATGAATTTACGGCAACACGTCTCCCTGAAAGCTCTTTTGGTGGGTTATAGACAAGGAAAATGCTGGTATACAGACAGTTGGCGGAGCACCTAAGAAAATAGCTGAGTTCTTAAAACTAGACCAACCAGAAAAGTATACAGGTCATTGCTTCAGGAGGACATCCTCAACGTTGTTGGCCAATGCTGGAGCTGACCTTAAAGTTCTAAAACAGCACGGTGGATGGAAGAGTTCTTCAGTTGCAGAAAAGTATATAGAAGAATCGATTGAAGGCAAAAACAAGATTGCAAGAATGATCCAAAGGGACGAAACTTTTGTTGAAGTGCTACATCACAGCCACACGTCTTCCGCAATTACAGAAAACACTGTAAATCCATCAACAACTCCATTAATACATATTGCTGGCAACAGCAGTTGTACAATTAATGTCAATCTTTAAAAACTAACAGTGCTCTTCACATCCTATCAAAAAACTGATCATACCAGTTGATTCAGCGTCTAAAAATATCCTATTTTACATATTTTCTAGCATTTTTGGGCGAAAAAAATGTTTACTTATGAAAATGGCAGACCAAATACCTTTGAAAGTGACTTCGAATTTTAGTCAAAAACCAAGTTTTGTAATTTTTTATAAAAATAGTGTAAAACCACTAAATTGACTACCCAGAATACGAAAATGAAGTCAGAATTTTAAAATTCCTAATAATTTTCGACAAAATTGACTACTTTTGAGTTTTCCTGTACTACTCCCCGATATATTCCCACCCAGATCAAACAGTGTTAGAAAAACTGATCATACCAGTCGATTTTAAATGGATGCTTGTCAGGGGGGACAGATAAAATACACCATTACCGGGTTTAGATGATATTCTTCTAGTTGAGTTTTTAGAAATTGGAATATCGTTCAAAAAATATGAACTAAACGCCAATGGACTAGTTTAGTGATTTTTTTTTTATATTTGCATCTTATAAAATAGGTTTTTAGTGGTTCAACTGTACAAATAAAATTTTTATAAAATTAATCCTCTATCCATAATCGGCTTTTGAAATTTAAATTTAATGGTTACATACGTCATAAGTGGTAAGTGACGTGTTTCAATAAGATTGGTAGAAAATTTGCGATGTTGTCGATATGCTTTAATATTAACCGAGGAACTTATCTCTCTCTTTTATTTGTTGTCATTCGTTAGTTTAATTTGTGGTTGGTTGTGTTTGGTTTATGAAAGAAATTACTTCTATACTATTTTTGGTTCGAAAATAAAAATCCCTAACACCTTCTCTTGGTGTTATAGCGGTTCCTTCAAAAATAACCAATAGAAGTAATTGTTCTCTCGAGGAGCAACCCTTCTATCGGTACAGTGAGAGAACGAATTTCAAGAATACGGTTTTGGCATTTTCAATAGAACCACGCCCACTTTCTATTGGCTTTTCTATTCTATCACCGTCAGGAATAAGAGTCTTGTTTGTTTATTACAGATAAACACGATTTTCTCTCCTGTCATATATTTTGTCAACTGGTACAATCAGTTAGTCACAGAACACGGTGTTTTGTGCCGCCAGTTCTTTGAGAATACTTGAAACGAACGTAGCTAAACTGTGACAACGTTGACTTTTAAACACACTTCATTATTGGTGATTAGTTGGCGCTACGTTTAAAACTTACTAATTATTTATTGCTAAATTTTACGAAATGAGAAAAATTACTTGCAAAATGAATACCAATATAAGTAAGTAGGTATCTTATCCTAAATATATATTGCTATCATTTTGATTAATATGATCCTACTAAACTAGTCCATTGGAATGTTTTTTTCTACAACGCCCTTTATTTTGAAAACGGATGGCTGTTCAATTTGTTTTGAATAAGGAAACCTCAGTTATTTTTCAGTTTTTTACCTTTCCTAAAGAGGACATGTATTAAACATCCAGGAATGAATTCTGTTTAACTACTTTGTATTACAAAAATCGGTTTTGCTTATAGTACCTAGTCAAAATGTAAATAATACTCCCTTTCTTGTTTAAAAACTTAATAATGCAATCATCAAATACCATCAGTGAATCTTGGTATAAATTATTGTTGTATTAACAAATGCAGATTTGAAAACTTACCCCCCAAAAAACTAGGGACAGCACCTTGTATTCCTGCACTGTAAATAAGACTCGTAAAAGGTAATATAATCTACAAATTACGAGACTCATAATAAATCTTTTATTTTTTCAGATAGACAGAATAGCTACGCCGACCTTTACCTTTCTGCATCACGTCAAACATAGCAAGGAAAAAATGGATCCATGTCCTAAAGACATCTGTCCATCTACAACATCCAGCATTTACAAAATCTGGTGGAAAGAAGCTTCTAGACATATTAATTGCCTTAGAAAGAGCCTAATTAAGCAAAAAATGATTCCTTTGCACAATTCGGGTAAGAATACGTCCGTTTCGTCGGAAAGTAAACAAATTATAGAAAAGTTTTCAAGGCACTTTATCAGGTTAGTGCATATTTTATTATTAAAAAGATTTTATAAAGGTTGCATTATATGGCAAACAGTTCACCAATCGACGGCATATTCTTAGTTTTTTAGTTGCCACAGCAGGCTTGTCTAGAAATAACAGCAGCCCTAGAGGCGTTATTACCTCTTTCTTAGGTGAAATACTGCACTTCGACCTACCAAAATCTTTTGTGCCTGCCATAATCTAGCTGTTAAGCTTGAGGATATATGCAATACCTTCTAGTAACTTAATTCGTTTGCATAACGATAGTTCTCAGAACTGTTAAACACGTCAAAATATGACAACCTGATTGTATTTGGAGCAAACCTACAAATTATAAATTTACAAACATCCGAAGAACATTAGCTTACCTAAATCTTGACGTATTCATCCAGCGAGATCGTAGTTCATCCTGTACGCAGGAACGGAGTTATTTTTTGGTATAGCTTTTTGTGAGACCACAAAAGGTCTCAGAACTAAGGAAAAGTATATTGGCTTCTTTTTGGCTTCTTTTTAGCTTCCTCATTGCCAAGAGTAATAAAAAACTCTTGTTTTAACTCATACACACCAATGAGTAACGGTTAGTACAATAAAAAAAAATACCTACCTACCTAGTTTTTAACAATGGATGATTCTAGCATACAAGTCAAGTAGAATTTTTTCCAGGATTCTTATAGATGAACGACCAAATCATCAGCTTCTACATTTTGTATCTGTTGCAGCCGTAACGGAGGGAGACCCGTGATCTTTGGCACGTTGTCATAGCCTTTATTATTCCCAGACATGCCAGCCGGTGCACTTTATGCAACTTAGCACATGCCGTTGATTGTTGAACGTTTGACAGCGCATACAAGCAAGGCATGGGTGTCCATGAGCTTGATAATTGTGTTGAGAAGATTACTAAACCATCCAATATACCAACAAATATTTTTATACACCTAATGTACGGTATCCGCCAAAATAAACAGTACCGAAACAGAGAGTGCTGTTGAGTTGTTTATCTAATAATGGATTTGTCATATTTGACTTAATTGTCATTAGTTGATATATTAATAGTACGCTGCAGTTAAATTTGATTTAAAAATGGTTCTAACAATGAAAGAAAAAGTGTTTTTGGAGGGGCATTATTTTCGTTCATACGGAAAAGGTCGTAATGATTGTAGATTGTAGATTGCAGAAGGGGTCGATTGGCCCAGTTGACCTTACTACACTGCGACCTATAAGATCTTTTGTGTATACCCTACATCTATATTTTAGTCCAAAAGGTCTAGGCTTCTAAGAAAGTCCATTATCCGTTTTGGAGCTAGGTTTGTAATCTGATCAGGATCAAGGAATACCTGTTCCAGATATTTATGGCGTTGCCGAACAATTACTCTGCAATTGCAGATAATATGTTCTGACGTCTCATCTGCCTCATCGCAGAATCTGCATGTCCCACTGTCCAATATGCCCATTTTGCAGAGATGGTATCTGAGTGAGCAGTGTCCAGTGAGAATTCCTGTGATTACTCTGAGATCAGATTTCTGAAGCTCTAAGAGTAATTTCGCGTAGCGGGCAGAGGGTCGTAATAACCTTTTTGCCTGTCTTTGGCCTGGAACATTTTTCCAGTAGGCTGCACTGAGTTCCTTTTCATATTTTCGAACTTCTTCCATTATGCGGCTTTTTGATATGCCACAAAATGGTTCAGGTCCGATAAAAGGAGCACAAGCTCCTTCCTTTGCGAGACTATCGGCAATCTCATTTCCGACAATTCCTTTATGCCCTGGCACCCATAGCAACTTTAATTTGTTGCGACTAGCCAGTTGTTTAAGGGATTGTTTACAATTCCAGGCTATTTTTGACTCATAGGTTGTGGACTTCAGAGCCTTCAAAGCAGCCTGACTATCAGATGCAATAAATATTCTTGCTGTGTTGAGGCCTTTTCTTAGGCACTCTTGGGCACAGAATTCTATTGCTAATAGTTCTGCTTGAAATATTGTTGGAGCATTTCCAAGGGCTGCGGATATCCTAATATTAGGACCTGTGATCCCTATTCCTACTCCTTCGTTTGTTTTTGACCCATCAGTATAATAAGTGAGGGCACCTTTTGTGATTTGAGCGATTTCGTTTTCTGTCAACTCGCGGTCGTTAATAATAACATCTAACGCGAGTTCGAAATCTTGTTTTGCAGGCATTACGTCTGTAGGCATCTTCATGATTTGGGTTGTTACAGCCCTTAATACCTCAAGATGTCCTGTTAAGTCACCGGGTTTCAGAGATTTGGTCTGTGTCAGCCTATAGGCATTTTCCAGAGCGATCCTCTGTACATGTAAATGTAGTGGAGGAAGGTCTAGCATTGCCTCTAAGGCTGCGGTAGGACACGATCTCATAGCACCCGTGATCCCAATACAGGCAAGTCGTTGCACTTTCTGCAACTCGTTTATTGCCTTTTGCTGCTTTGTTTTGGTCCACCAAACCATCGCAGCATAAGTGATAATGGGTCTGACAACCGTTAAATATGACCAGTAGATCATTTTTGGCTTCAGACCCCAGGTTTTCCCAAAAAGCTGTTGTTGAAAAATTTCGTCGCACTGGTAGTGTATTGTGTCAACGTAAAGGTTCTTCAGGTCGTCGAAAAACAGTATGCACCAACGAAAATGAAGGACGTGTTTTTAACCAAGTTGTGCAATCACCTCAAAGAAGTCTTGTAAGAACTGCATGTAAACTCAACATTAGTGAAACGTCTTTACGTCGCATGTTCAAATCAATTGGTGGTTATCCATACCGTATTCAAGTTGGACAACGACTAAATACTGCGGACAAACGTGCAAGAGAAATTTACTGTGGTCACATGTTGAGTTTAATTTACGAAGATCCCGAATTTTTGAAAAACATATGGTTTTCAGACGAGAGTCACGTTCATCTTAGCGGCTATATTAATCGACAAACAACCAGATTCCTTGGATTTGAACGTCCTGATGTCATTGTAGAGAAACCACTCCACAGTCTTCGAGTTACCGTTTGGTGCGAGGTATATGGTGATGGAATGATTGGTCCTTATTTCGTTGAAGATGATAATCAGAATCCACTTACTGTCAACCAAGAACGTTATAGAGAAAAAATTATTATACCTTTCGTGAGAAATCTAAATAACTTTTGGCGTGCACGAAATCTATAGTTTCGCACACAATGGTTCCAACTAGATGGTGCAACGAGCCATACAGCTGTACGTACCTTAGACTTACTTCGTCAGCATTTCGATAATAGAATAATTTCTCGGGGAACAGACTTCGAATATCCTTCTCATTCACCTGATCTGACGCCACCTGACGCATACATTT
Organism: Ophraella communa; assembly: GCA_035357415.1. Lineage (NCBI taxonomy): Eukaryota > Metazoa > Arthropoda > Insecta > Coleoptera > Chrysomelidae > Ophraella > Ophraella communa. The sequence goes on from CM068993.1 coordinate 32,627,950, forward strand.
GGGACATAAGGAAGGAAAAAATATTTCATTCGGAAAATCCGCCGGCGAATATTGCCGAACTACGGGAAGTTCCATCAACCACTTTTTATAAATATGTTTATTGACTTACAAAATCGATATGAAACTTGTTTGCGTCGAAATGGTGAACATTTTGAACACTTACATTACAGAAATTAAAAATTAATTTTTATTTTTATTTTCGGTACTGTTTATTTTGGCGGATACTGTATATGTGAAGAATTATTGACAAAAACTTGATTTGCAGCAAAAATTTAACAAAAAGTAGAGAGCTAGCTCCACTTGACATATTGTCATATTGTTCTTTTAAAATCAAAAACATTTTGTCGAAAATAAAATAATATTTTCCATCATAAACTGATTGTAAAAAAGTTCTCTTGTCTAAAAGAAACATTTCCATTTATTTAAGTAAAACTATTAGCTTATTTATTAAATTGTTATTTTAAGGGTTGATGAGGTTGTGAAAAAAATTAATGAAAACCAAAAGATACCCGTTTTCCCAAAATTGAAGCTGAAGAGAAGTAGGGTGTTCGAAAGGTTTCAAGTACCTATAACAGTAACATATATCAATTTTCCATTTAGATGTATTTACTACAACGACGAAAATATAAATGTGATCTCAAACCATAGAGGAAGGCGCTTGAGTAATATCTAAACTGGTACAAATATATTTTAAAAACAATATAGAAATTCTATTCACAAACAATTGTTGGAAAAAAGAATGAATTAATATTCTATTCACTAGACCTGTTTTAAAATTGTGTTAGGTGTCTTTTAACATTTATAAATTTATGTACTAAAAGTAAATTTATTCAAAGATTTTAGTATAGTAACTTTTTTTTGATAATTTCCAAATTATATAAATAGATAACTCGATATATTTATAATTAAACCAGTGACATTAATCTGCAAAGCAGTCAATTACTATTTTTTTCATTTGGATTATTACCAATATTCATAAAGTATGACATAAAGTAAATTATTTTGATGGAATATTTTATTAACGCCATAAATAGTATTTTGTACAAAAAAATAACTTAATTAAATAAAATATTCATAATTATGATTTATCGTTTAAAATACCAATTTTGCCATACAGTACTTCATTCTTATCTTACTTTATATCCAAATGTAAGATAAAAGTTTATTGTTGAGCTGTTAATTGAATGTGTCACTGCTATCTGGGTAATTATTAAACCCAGCATCAATTTTGAACAGGGTCTAGAACCAACTAATTATTGATTTTTGTTAATATTGTTAATTATATGAGAAGTAGCAAACTTAAATATATATTTTTTATATAAATGACTTTTATTTACTTGACCAAAAATACATATCAGCGCGACTGGCCTTCAAGACACTTATCTAAAGTGTTCGTTTTCCAGTCCCTCACTTCCCCACGTTAGGCGCCAAATTTGCGAGACTTGTTTAAAAATATGCACATGGTTTTTTTTTTCATGGATTGTTTTTTAGTTTTTGATTTGAAAAATAGTTGGTTGACTAGGTTAATAAAGAAAGGTGTAATAAAAAATATGTCACTAAATCTTGCAAAATATAGTATACTGATTTATTGACCAGAATGAAAAAACTGGCAGAATGACTTTTGTCTATTATAAGAAAGAAAGAAAAAATATGCACCTAACATATATTATCTGAACCATCTGCACATTGGTCCCATTATTATAGACTGCTTCTTATATTTTTACTATCCAGACGACCGCCGTCCATTGTGATCATGTCGGATAGTCAAGCAGTCATCAAAGCGCTGAGCTCAAATATAATCAGTTCGAACATGGTTTGGGAATGCCTAGGCAAACTAAATGAACTAAGTCAGAAGAACACTGTCACCCTCCTATGGGTCCCGGGACACATAGGAATAGAGGGGAACAAAACAACAGATAAGCTGGCAAAAAAAGGAGCTGAAACCCCACATTTGGGACCAGAACCATCTTGTGGGATCAGCAGTAGAGTAATCTTGGGAAAACTAAGAGAAGAAATGGAGAAGGAAAAATCCAAGTACTGGAATCAGCTGGAAGGACTGAGGCAATCTAAGATACTACTGGGGAACTATAACCAGAAGAGATCTCTTAGCTGCCTCAACTTCAGGAAATATTAACCAGGCATTGCCGGTTAAGAAGCCACATGAAGAAACTAGGGTTAGCAGATGAAGCAAAGTGCAGATTCTGTGAGGAAGAGGATGAAACCTCAATACACATACTCTCAGTCTGCCCTGCCTTGCAGAATTCTAGGGCTAGATATCTAGGAGCACATGAAATAGAAGAGGGGGATCTACCTGATTTGAAGCCCGACGATGTCCTAAACTTCCTCAGGAAAATAGGACTCGAAGAGCTGCTATAAATCTGAGAAAACATCAGAACATGGCAAGTAAGGGGGGACACATTAGATCCTATAGGTAATTTATACATACATACATACATATATCGCCGTCCAATTTTTCCACAATTTCTTTTGCAAGTCCTCATTAAATCAATAAAACATTCTTTAGTACTGCATTTTTCTCACGTTGGGCGCCAAATATACGAGCATTGGATAATAGTTATACAGATCGTTTTGTTCCCATGGATTGTTTCTCAGTTTTTTATTTGAAAAAAGTTTATTGATTAGGTTGTAAAAAGACAAAACGTCAATAAATTTTTAATAGCATTAAATTAGATTAATAAACATTATGTATTTGAAATACTTAGTTTTTTTTATTAATTATACCAATATGAATTCAATATTTAAAGTTAAAAAACACACCAACTGTTGGTTCAACTAGTACATATATAAAAGTGGGATACATTGATGGTACTAGTTCTAGCTGTTACTCTTCCAAGTGAAAATTAAACCATCTTTATCTTCACATTGCCAGGTTTAAATAATGGTTTTTATTTTTCATATTTGTAGTTATTAATCAGGTCTTCTTATTTTTTACTAAAACATTCTTCATGATTCTAGAATCAATACCAAGATTTTATAAGTTTTCCGAAAGCAACAAGTGAATTTGGGATGTGGAATCTGGAAAATAAAGGATCTAATGTTTTTGGTAGAGTCAGTAGCGATTGTAATATACTTAATACAGGAAATGTTGAGAAAAAAGATGCAATGGTAATGTTTAATGCACCTGCATCCAGGAAACTACTTTCCAAATTGAACAGTGCGCATATTAGGCAATTTGTATCGCCATTTTATAAACAATCCGATAGATTGCCTTACATTTCATCGCCATCTATAACACACGCCAAGATTTCGTTAATAAGGTAATATTTTATTAATAAAATAGAAATTCAATGAAAATTGCATGATAAAGAATTTTTGAATTAATTAACTCGGTTACTATACAATATTGTGTTTTGTAGATTAAGTAGATTACACCAATCTGTAAAGAAAATAACCAAGAACAGATTTTAAATAGAAATATAGCGATAAAAAAAACAAAATATGTAAGAAAAAAGTGTAAGTAAAGGTAGGTAATAGTTAAAAAAATTTACTTTAATATTTTTATTGAAGTTATAAGTATTAGTATTATCTAATAATTTAAATTAATAATTCACAACTTACCTATTATTTCAATATTTTTAGAGTTTGGTAAACCAAAATTTGTGAAAATAAAAGCAAAACTTAAAAAAAATTAATGAAGCAAGCAAAAACCTGAAACGATAAATGTCCTTATTTATTTATTATGTATCCCTGACAAGTGTAACCTACCCAAATAAATAATTTCTTGACTTTGATGTATTATTTTGGCTTATAAGAGAAAAATCAACAATTGTGTAAAGTGAGTTGCCTATGTATATATAATCTAAAACAGACTTTTCTAATTTAAGTTCTAAAATAACCTATATGAAAAAGAAGATTTCTAATAGCAATCTGTCACATTGTAGGTTATATTATTGCTTATTGTCAGTGTGGTGATTGTGTTGAGTTTTTTTATTAAGTGCTCTTTGTTTTTTTTTTATAAAGGAAAACTTTTTCAAGATAAATTTATGTGTAGGAAGCATTAAAAATGTCTATATTAATTCAAACTACTCGCATGTAAGTACACAATTACCAAAATAAGGGTTGTTTATTTATTGATGTATTTTAAGTGTAAAAATAAATTATCTATTGATTATAGCAAATTATAGAGAAGACAATGGTTATAATCTTTTCATTTCAATTACTTAAACTCTAAATACATTTTTCAAATATATGCATATTGAATTAGTGTTTTTTACTCTTAATTATTTATTTAAAAACTTTGTGGCTTAAATATGTACTTCTGCTATATTTCCATTGTGTATATATTATAAACTGCACTGCCAAATACAGAAGGATGTGACTTTTAATACTAATGAGTTTGTTTGTATGACTACTCTTATTAATTTATATTCTTTGTATAAAACATCTGATGTAATAGACAATATTTTCCAAAAAATGATTAATACACTATTTTTAAATTACATAACTTGCAGAGTTGCTGTTAACCAAAATTTAGTTATTAAAATATTACATATTGAAATTTATTGCACCAACCCTTACTTTGTGGAAGTACATCAAATGACATGGCAACATAACTTTCATGATTTATTTAAAAAAATAACTTTTTGTCCCAGTAGAAGATGTTTCTCATAGATTGACATAATGAAAGTTACATTTTGTTATATGAGATAATGATTTGATGTTAAATAACTAGAAAGATGTTTCATGTTAACACGCAGATTGACATAAACAAAAGTTAAGTACATTTTATTTTTATGAGATAATTATTAGATGATGAATAAGTAGTGTTTAGACTGGACCAAGTGAAGTAATTAAAGGTAACAATATTAAAACCTAGATTTTATTAGCCCTATTTAAAATCAAATCAGTTTTACAGAAACAAATAATAGGTATACAAATATGGAAGAAACATGGTATCATCAATTGTCAGAAATAAATGTAATTATCATACATCAAACTAGTTCCAATCATGATTGACTCTGCAAAAAATCTAAAATACAAAACAATTAATTTTAATAAAAAATATTTACAGAAAAAAATTTGTTTATTGCAAATATTATAAAGCAGAAAACATTTTTTTGTAAGTAGGTACATATATTTATTAAAATTGAAAATAATATATTGTTCAGTGAATAATATAAGGTAATCAAAACAAGGAATCAAAATATTATTGTATACCCTTATCTTATTCTGCTTAATTAATTCTTACAAAAAAAACTTGTATGTTTTATAGATGCTCTTAATAAAAATACTTCCATTGGTGAGATGTGGAAAATAATGTTCCCAAAAAATGGAACTTATTTCATAATTTAAATAAACATGAACCACTTTACTACAAAATATTCAAAGAGCCTTTTACTACTGAGGAGAGGAATTAGACATAGCAATTAAGTCTATAAAATCAACTTCACCAGTAAAATATCAGATTACTCATAGGTACAATAATTAGTCAGCTTAAGAACATTTAACAAAGAACTTAAACATGATTTCTTAAAAATTTCAAGTATTGTGAAAAAATTCTTTGTTTATTCTTCTTAATTTGATGGACTTCAACAGAGTAAAGTTTGGTACCTACAAAAAATTTCATTAGTCAGAATCCTGAAATAGCATAGTTTTTTGTTAAACATTTTCATTGGTTAGTTTATAAATGGAAATTGTTTACATCATCTTAAACAATTAGTAATTTGTGTTATATTATAACCTTACAAAGATAAATAATTTGTATTTTCCAAAGCATTTTCTTATATACTTATCCCGCTTATGTCTTATGAAAACTACATATGTATTCTTGGCCAAAAAAGGGATTTATGATTCTGTCAAGCTTTCATTATTACAATCAAAGTTATTGGATAAGGGTATATTCTTGATACAAAAAAATTTCAAGAGGGTCTTGAAAAATTGAAAAAGTTATAAACAATTTAGTAAAATAATATGGAATGAACACAAAATTATGCCCATTTTGCATGAGTATGAAATTTGCAGCACCAGCTGAATTCCCATTTAAATGTATGTGGTGTGGGAAAAGACCTGTGAGGTAAATTTTTTCCCACAGTTGATAGCAATACATCACTTTGTAGTTCTGTCAAATGTGTCAAAAGCACCACATTCCATAGCAGCCGTAGAAAAATTATATTTTTTTTCTTCCTTTGTAAGGTAAGTATGTTCCAAATATAATTTTCGTGCAATCGCACGCGAAGTCAGTATTTCGCGTTCTCAGCACAGTCCGCGAAATTTAATTTCGCGGCCGTTACCCATAGCAACGGCCGCGAAACCAAACGTCACTTCCAAATTTGACATTTCTAAAATACTACAAAGACAAGGATTATTTTTTATTGAATACCAACAAATACATAAGTTATATTATTTAGGATGAATATTTACATTAATTGTACAGTTTGTATTATTACTTATATTTACTCCAGAAGTTGAAGCAACTACATCTAGTGTTTCTGAATAATGGTTATTGCCTACATTCAAACCAGATACCATATCGCTATCAGTATCAGACATTTTGCGTTTTGACAAGAACTGTCAAAATATATATTGAAACATATCATTTCCATAGCACACGGTGATATTGTTAAATGAATTGAAATGCTGTTGATTTTAGAGCAATAATATATTTATTTACAACTATCTATTTTAATAATTTTAACGATTGCACGAAAAATAGTGTGTATGCCATGGCCGCGAAACTTTTTAACGACCTCAAGATTATCTTGCCTCGGCCGCAAGCGGCCTCGGCGATAACTGTTCTTTCGGTACGTTAAAGAGGTATTTCGCGGCCTTAGCATACAAATAACTATTTTAAAATAAATAGCTACCTACTTTGTTATTTATATTATTTTATTATTTTTAAATAAAATTAGTATAAATGTGTGTTGAAAAACAAAGGAATTATCCAAAGAAAGTTACAACAGTTATTTGTAATTTAAAGAAAAAAATATTTGGATTTGGAATATCAAAACATTTAAAACCTTGAGTAAATAATATTTTGTAGCAATTGATGGGCTAATAGGAAAGTTTTGACATGCTAACCCTCACAATTAAGGTTGTTTAAAGTTCAAACTTAAAGTAGACAATTTTTTGGTGTTGACAAAATTCAAGATCACGTCAAAATCGCATTCCTTTTTTCTGCAGTGGATAGCAATATTAATTTTGTTGGCGTTAACAACATTTTTTTTCGTATCTACAAGATAGAAGCAAGAAGTTTGTATTAAATAAATGCATTTGAACCCAAATTCTTTAAGCTCAAACAATTTTGATTTTGGATGTTATTAAAAAATATATCTGATTAAATTTAAAAATAATTAAAAAGTTATTAGAATTAATATATTATGTAAATGTAAAAAAACACTACTAAAGTTACATTTTGTAGAATATTAGAGTATTTTTTATATTAGGCAGATTATTTTTCTATTGCGCATTTTAATGTAGCATGATATTTTTGTTTTTTAAATTTTATTAAAATATTTGTTATTGTCACTTACCAATTAGCATATAAAGATAGGAATACATTCAGTTTAGGATTAATAAGAGATTATTATGATTCATTAGATTTTTGACTTTAGACTTTTGCACTTACTTCTGTTACTTTTGTAAAAAATAATTTGTAAAAGTTTCTTTTTAATAGATTAAAGTTTGAATAAAAATAATTCTAGAGAAGCTTGTGGTTTGTGTTCATTTTTGACTAATTTTAAATTATACATATGGAACATATTTATGTATATATGTACATAAAGAAAAATACTGGAAAATAAATAAAAATTTGATGGTAAAAAAGAGATCAGTAGTTACTTTTTAGAAAATTTTAGTCAAATAGGTACAGATGAAGGTTATCAAATCGACTCTTCAAATCATAACAAATATGTTTATCTGTTATATAACCTATTTAACTTTTAAATAAACTAAAAAACAGTTCTCGGACTGATGTATCTATTGTTATTAAGCAATCATTCAATATAATGCTTATATGACATAATTGCATCATCCTTGTTTGTTAAAATCTTCATGATAAACTGTTGTTAACTAATATTGTGATTTATTTTTTGGAGGGCACAATAGATCTTTCAGGTCGCAGTGGAAAGGGACTTTGAACGACTACTCACATGGAACTTAACCTAACCTACCAGCACCCAGTTAACAATATACAACAAAGTGCTTAAAAATATTGTTTTTCAATTCCTTCTTCGTTCCTTCGGTTTTTACTAGCTTTTAAATTCCGACAATTAAAAAAATCAACACGATAAAAATACCACAATTTAAATTATTTTAAAACTACATCCTCCACTCTTTATTATCACCAAAATTACTATACTTGATGATATGGTTTATCTATATAATATCCGGAATAATGATAAAAAAATATTAAATACCGATCATTGTTGAAAGTCTTTGAACAAAAATGTTTGTCACAACACAGAAGTTCCTAAAAATAACTTATTTTGGGAACCGCCTTGTTTTCCATGTCGCTAATCTATGGAATAAATTCATTATTTCCAAAATAATAGACTTTTGAAAAAAAAAATCCAAAAACAGGTCAATTTTAAGTAGGTTAGTACAGCAAAGGCGTAATGTGGTGGTGCCCATCCTGTTGAAACCACCTACTTAAATGATGTTTTTCAGATAGGTGGATAGAAAGAAAAGGAATGATCGAATGGCCACCAAGGTCTCCAGATTTGACACTCTTAGACTTTTTATAGGGATACTTGAAGAGCAAAGTTTATCAAATGATATAGAAGAGTTGAAGGGGCGCAGCAGAACGGAGATTGCACAAATAACGCCTGAAGATCTCGTATAAACGTTAGAGACGAATTTACTGCTCGACTGTAACTGTCACTTAAAAGGGGGTTGAAGTAGGGATCAAATTTTTACTTTAAATAATGGGTACATTCAGGAGGTCCCAGCAGCTGGGATCGCATAGAAAGAAGTCTATCTGAATGTAGCGCTTCTTGAAATCTATTCAACAGCGGCTGAATGTTTTGCTCAGCGTAGAAATTCTTCGCTTTGGAAAAAGCGTATCGCGATTTTGACATTAATGACATTTCGAAATTGGGTTACGTATGTTTGTGTTGATTGTTGGGATGTGATCACTGAATACGGAACTACGAATAGAAATGAAAGCAAATATACTCCCGCCAAAACTTACTAATATTTTTAACACAACCATAGGATGGCGCTGATCGTTGCGTCTACTCATTTTATTGGTTCTATTTTTCGGAAGAGGTCTCTCTACTAATACTATTAACGACAATACTTTTTAATTTAACAGATCTGTATCAATCTGTATTTGGTGAGAAACAGTTTTAAGAAAATTAAGAAAAGAGACAGTAGTTCTGAGAATAAGAAAAAGAGCATGAGTTTTGTCTTCAGTTTTTTTAGTTTTGTTGGTGTATATCATCTTTGGTGTTGTGCTTCCAAATAATTCTGTTCCTAAAATGGATTCAAACTATCAACCCCCCTTATCTAAAAGGAAATGTTGTGTACCTACCCGTACAAATCGTGAAGAAAAAATGCATCGTTTTCCAAAAAATGAACCAAGTGTGTTTAGTGAGTGGATTTTAAAGATACAGTCTTTAAATTATAAAGACTTGTCAGTTGAAGACATTTATAAAAAATATGTATTTTGTGAGGAACATTTTTGTAGTAACTGTAAAGTTGTAGGTACCAAAAGAGGTCTTATAAGAACAGCAGTTTCAACTTTAAATCTACCTGGTAAGTGAATAAATCAAATTGTAATTTATAAAGAAAGAAAACCAGTACTAGCAGATCATGCAAACGTTTTTATGCTGAAAGGACTGTATAAACAGTGGAAGCAACCATTAGCTTTTACATTTAGTGAAGGACCTCATAAATCCATGGCATTAAAAAATTTGCTGAAGGTTCTAATCTGCAAATGTCAAAGTATAGGTTTGAAGGTAGTATCGACAGTTTGTGACCAAAGTGAAAATAATGTCGGAGCTATTAGACTGCTAATGAGTGAAACGAAGGAGGAATACTTAAAAAGAAATGAAGAGAATAGAAATTTTGGTTTTGTGATCAATCATCAAGAAATTATTCCCATATTTGATGTCCCTCATATAATCTTTTGAAACATGACTTGTATTTTAAGCAAAATAAATAAATAAATGATCATTTTTTGATTGTAAACATATATATTATTTACTTTAGTTTCGTTGAAATGTAGCTGTCTATTTTATCGCAGAGTACTTCTTATTGACAGATAGATGGCACTAGATATAAATTTAAGGAATCTGTATTGTCGACAATACTTTTTAACACAACCGCTGCTACTCGATGTCGCATACGGATCTAGACAGTAACTAGGTTCTTGCCATTCTATTCGTAGTTTCGTATTCGGTGGATTTTCTATAAATATGTATAGTAACCGAAATAATGAATTTATTCCATTTGGCTTTTCCATACTGTATGTGTATTTAGAAAACCACAAGACGTAATAAGTTTTAGCTGATGACTGTGCAAATTATTACGAAGCAGATAGTTAGGATGTGTTCAAAAACATAGCTGAAACTGACCTGCAAAATATTGCTGATTGGTGCACCTGTCATTCGAAGGTTGAAGGTAGGGGTGACATTTTTACGTTGAATAATGTCAATTTATAATTTAATTTGAGATTAACTCGAATTTCGAACTTATAGTTTATTGAATATATTTCTTAAATGGTAACTACTTCATCTGTTAAAACTTCTTTCGGTTTCCAAGTTATACTATCATTTTTTCTTTTCAATAATTTTCTTTCTGTTGATATGCGAGTTTTATCAGTTAATTTACTTCTTTAGGAGTGAAGCTGCTTTCTCTATTCATCTTAATATTCTTATCCATATCTTTCTCTCGTTGTGGTTGTAATATACCTCTGCACAGATAATACCATAAATCAACAAATACATAGACTACTACAGAAAATGGGTTATGTCACACAGAACATTCAAGTTCAAGCTCGAATTTTGTGGAATTATGGGCTATCTTGTAGTTATCTGACTTATCCGGCAGCTATTAGATGGTTTAACTGCTGGATAAAGTTTAACCTGATGTCCATAAACCCATCTTTCCAAATTAACTGGCAGATCTCACACTATTTCACAGATAAATTGTGATTGATAGACCGGGCCTGAGGGTGTTCTAAGAAATTTTATTTACTATTTTGTTTCCTTATACTTGACCCATTTAAGGCTTTAAGGTCAGTAAGCCAAAAGTTATAATCCCATGTATATGTATTTCATTTGTATTTATTTTCTTTATATAACACTTATTGATTTTAATTTTGTAAACTACTTCAATATAAACTACGTCAATAGATATTTTGAATTGTTATCATCTGAAGTCTAGTTTATTTTATCTTGTTTTTATAGAATTGCATTATATGCGTGGGAAAATGTGTAAAAGGTCAACTGATAATTATACTACCACTATTGTTTGTTAGGATCACGAAACTAACAACTTTTGATTAGTATTCTCAATATGATGGATTCCCAGAACGTAAGAGTTGGTACAATATTGTTTGTATTTTAATCTATATTATGTTATTTAACAGAGTATTCCAGGAAAGAAAAATTTTAAATAATATTTATATTTTTAAGTAGCTAAAGTAGACCACTTGAAATTTCGACAACAATATGATGAAATTTCACGTATTATTTTTCATTTTGGTAATCGTAAGTCTACAGGAAGTTGAAAACAACTCAACCACGTCAGAGATTATATGTAACGTCTAAGAAAAATTTTATAGAAGGTACAGGAAATGAATACTAACCCAACCTGTTAGTTAAAATTTTCCTTACAGATTTTTAAATAATTATGGGCCAGACTACTGTAGGCTATTATTTTAATATATTATTGTTATTAATTAAAATAGTGTATAAAATAAAAATTAAACATTATTACGGGATTATTTATTTTTTTGTAGTTTTTCTTTTTTCTGAATTTTGTAGTAGATGGTTGGGAATCAATATAAACAATATACAAAGTTTGTTAAGAATAATAAAAAACTCTTAATTTTAACACAAGTTTATTTGAAATAATTAATAATATTAATAATAAAAATAAATATACAAAACTAATAATAATAAATATCTTTCAATAAATATAACGATAACCTAAAAAGTCGGAATTTATAGTAACCAACACAATAAAAGTGAAGTTAGCTGCAATGTAATATTGTTCAGAATACGATTTTTAACCGCGCTGTTAAATTTGATTTAACATCGCGATGTTAGTAATATCGATGTTAAGTTTACAGCTGTTACGAGTATTTTGTAAGAACCGAATGATACGCCTATGCGCTCATTTTTGACATTTATATGCAAATATTGCTTTGACAGTATACTGTAAGCATAAACAATGAGTCATACTAGGAGCTTTAAGATGGCCGACTTCCGTCGCAAATTTTCTCCATGACAGACTCCTTCCTGTTTCTTTTTGTTCTAAGGTGCAGACATTTAACCTAGTAATTGACTGGGAAAGTGTGACGTCAAAAATTGTGTTCTATGCTGTTGAAATGTGAAATGTCAACGAAATGATTCCAAAAGGCAACATTATAAATCTCCAGAAATAACTTTTGTTTGAGTTATTTTGTTATTATTATACAGGGTGTTTCTTAAGTAATCTAAAATATTATATGGGGCGCTTCGTTACTCAATTTTAAGACGAAAAGTTCATATAAACATGTGTGATAGGTGTTGTCGTTTATGAGATACAGGGTGTTGTACGTGAAATTAATTTTTCTTGGTAACGCTACTGATTTATATTTTTTTATTATTTTATTACAAGCAACATGTGTTAAACATAAAGAAAAAATAATACATTGCAGAGCAAATGTTCAAAATGTCCACATCCAGCTAAAATGCAAGAATCCGCTCGATGTCTAATGGATTGTCGAATACGTTCGAAGATACCAGGATTGTTACGAATAACATTACAGCCGTCTATGATACGATTTTTAAGATCTTGTACGTTTAATATCAATGTTGTGTAAAAAAGCGATTTCAAATATCCCCACACACAAAAATCCAGAGGATTGTGTCCAGGTGATCTAGGGGGCCACGGGTGTGGAGATCCTCGTCCGATCCAATGGCCTGGAAAAACATTATTTAAAAACTCGCGAACAATCACTGAAAAATGTGGAGGAGCTCCGTCATGCATGAACCACATGCGCCTTCTAATAATAATAGGTACATCTTCCAAAAGAAGTGGAAGTTCATTTTCTAGAAAATGTTGGTATGTCTCACCGGTTAACCGTACAGGAAGGAAAAATGGTCCAATTAAATAATCATCGATGATGCCAAGCCAAACATTGACCGAAAATGTTTGTTGAAATCGTTTTACACTTATGGTATGTGGATTTACATCTGCCCATATGTGGTCATTATGAAAATTCATAATCCCATGTCTAGAAAAGTTGGCTTCTTCCGTAAATAGAATATTGGCCACAAAATTCGGATTGTTCGCGATTTCACGTAAAATCCATTGACAATACTGTATGCGTAATGGATAGTCAGTAGGTAATAAATGTTGAACACGTTGAACGTGATATGGATACAATAAATTATCTTTTAGAATATTCCAAACAGTTTTGTTACTAACATTTACTTCATCTGCAACTTTTCTTGTACTCGTTTCTGGATGTTGGTCAATAATTTGAAGAATCTGGTTTTCCAATTGGGGATTTCTCACAGTTCTGGGTCGTCCAATAATATTCTTCGATTTAGCAAAAGTTCCAGTTTCTTGTAAACGAATATGTAACTTAGTAAACGTATCTGAACATGGTAAACGATTATTTGGATAACGCTGGGCATACGTACGTCTAGCTTCTAAGGCATTACCATTCGCTAATCCGTACAAAAAATGCATATTAGCCATTTCAACATTAGTAAACACTGGCATAGTTATTAACTAAACACAGAGTCAATCAAATAAAAATGTACGATTTTTGCGTTGGTTTTCAAATTTGACACTTGTCAACATTATTTCAAAGGCCACTTAGAATAAGCATGTTTTTGCGTATTACTTCTAAAAACCAGTAGCGTCACCGGGAAAAATTAATTTCACGTACAATCAGAACTGACTTATTACTATAAATTCAACACCCTGTATCTCATAAACGACAACACCTATCACACATGTTTATATGAACTTTTCGTCTTATAATTGAGTAACGAAGCGCCCCATATAATATTTTAGATTACTTAAGAAACACCCTGTACTTTGAAATATAACGGAAGGTATCATAATTAAATACGTATAAGCAAAATCTTTCCAAATTCGATTTTTAAAGTATTATTTTAGTAAGTATTAGGCTTTCCAACGACCTGTCAAAAATTATTCAATATGGCGGCTGTAGGCAAACAATAGTATTGTTTTGTATTGATGTCATAGTGTTTTCTTTATTTAAATTGGTGTAGAAGTTTTTATTGTTGTGAGAATATAGTTTTTGTGACTTTATAAAATAGATTTTATATATTATTTGGACTTGTTAACGTTATAAGTTGAAAAAATGCCTGTTAAATGCCTTGTGGTTGGTTGTGGAAGTGGATCAAACAGGGATGACTGATAACAACCACGTATAGAATGTTTTATGAAACTTTAGAACATAAAATAGTAAGGAAGGAGTTTGTGTTATATCTACAATGTTAAAATCTGGCGACGGAAGTCGGCCATATTGGATAACCATTTATGACTCATACTTTGTTTACAAGTTATAAAAATTTAGTTTTCTGTTAAAAATTTGGATTAATTATTTATTGGTAAGTAGCTATTATTATAATAAATATACATTATATATACGTAAACTATATTTTTATGTTTAAATTAAATTAATACTTTGTATTGATCCCTAACCTATCTACTTAAATTGACATAGGCGTATCAATAATGGAAAGAGGATATTTTATTTTAATTATCATTAATTTACAATTTTTTGGTTAATCTCATAACTATATATGTCAATTATTTTTATGTCTATGGAGTATTCTAAAGCAACGTTGTATAATAAATGTATTTGTGTATTAATTAACACATTATTACATTCACAGTATCCCACTGGATGAAAATATTAGAAGGAAATGGTTAAATATTGTGGATAAAGATAACTGAAGTCCAGGCAAGAATAGCTTTTTATGCTCACAACATTTTACAGAACAATCATTTGATAGAATTTCTTCAGTAATTGTTTTACTAGTACCAAATGCTATACCTACAATTAAAATCGCAAGAATGAAATATGTAAGTAATTATTACATCCACAAATTGCTTTAATAACATTGACCAAATCTTTATTTTTCTCAAATCTATTTACAGATATTTTACTTAAACATATATTTCACTAATGTATACCTTTTCTATGCAGATAAGTACTAACGACCCTTATGCTGAATAGATAATAACTACTAGCAGTGAAACTATTTCAGCAGTTCCTGTTCCTGAAACTCTACCATCTACTTCTGAAAATCCTCGTAGGAAACAACTTATAAAAAGCATCTGTGTAGTATATTTAAAAACAAGAATTTATTATATATGTAAAAGTAAAATAAATAATGTAGAAAAAATTAGACATGTTTACACAAAATTCAATTTAAGGGCCAATAATAGTGATAGAATGAAAAATTTTAATAAAAATTGTGTAGTATATAACTGGTTTTATTTCCTTAAATCTAGTACCCCCCTTTTAAGCAATGTTATACTATTTTTTTCCTCTTCTTTCCTTATTAAAATGGTTATTTTAATATATAATGATTAGTGTCCATACTGAATAATAATAGGTATGTTTCGATAAGGACATTATTTTTCTACAAATAAAAATATAGGACGCCACTGTTAAAAAGTAACTTCCGGTAGCCATCTTGGATAACCATCCCGGTCACCTTTCCTTGAACGAGCAATACTTCTTTACTATTTTATGTTCTAAGGATTATATGTGGTCTGTGACTTTGACGGTGTTATGTTCTAAGGTTTGCCCACAGACGCCATCTTTATGTCACGTGATTTGGAAATCCTTATGGCGGGTTCTCACTGCGCGAAAAGCAAATTCGCGAAATAATGACGTTCTGTGTCATGATCGGTTCAAGTATGATGAAGGTCATTTGATACCAAAATTTTAGCGATTTCGCAAAATTTAAATTTTTGTGCCGGGAAACTAGGAAGTTATTCAAATTTTCTGCGAAGTCCTTGAAAAATCTGACAGATTTTGTGTTTTATGACATGCTAACTTGAATAAAACCAAACTTTATCACGTTATATTAGTGAGTTGGGAATCCTTTTATTTTTTGGGTACGACATTGCTATTAAAGGGCGACGTTGGTGTTGCCAAAAATCCATTGAAGACAATGATTATTGATTTTTATTAACAATTTTTATTTAAAAAACAATAGCAAAATATAAAACAAACCTTTGAAATCAAAATACAAACTGAACTGAGATTGACATAAATTCTAGAGTAAAAGTTAAAATCCCTAGATTCTCGTGTGAATTTCAGTTTATTTGCCATTTTTTTTTTCATTCAATATTTTTGCGAATTCGCTTTCACTTTTCGCGCAGTGAGAACCCGCCTTTATTCTTAAAATGTATGACAATGTACAATTTTGAAGGTTATGTTATAATATTTTTACGGAAATTGTTCGTCTATCTACTTTAGTGCTACCTACGAATAAATAATAGAAAGGAAGGAATGTTGTCATATTTTAATCTAGCAAATAATTGCGACGGAAGTCGGCCATATTGAAGAACCAAATATGACTCATTCGAATCGTGACATTTGACATGTATAGTTTTTTCATGCTGTTTTATATAATTTTCTGATTTTAGTAGTTAACCCAACTCTTAAATGGGAATTACTTTTCATCTGTAGGTTTCTATTTATCTGAATTATTAAAAATTAACAAAATATTTTAATGACAACCACATTGTTATCATAGACGTTCCTTTATTTTTTATATAGACCAACTAAGTCAACTATTTATATTCCTACAACTTTATGACAATGTATATTACTGTACAGAATATTTCCCTCATGTATAATATGTCATAAGAGGAATGCAATTATCGAAAAATTACAGCGGTAATTGCACTGCGGAGCGATGATTGCACTGCGAACACATCCCGTCGGCATGACACCAATAACAACAACACTTTATTCGTGAAATATTCCATTGAATTACACTCGTGCATAAAAATGCACGCTGTTTGGAATCATTTGGTTTGAAATTTTCTCACCAATTACCACACAAGCTTAAACTATTCCTGGAAATTTTTCGAGTCGAATATTTTACGAAAATTATACCTTGTCCCGACAATTTCTTTTTAAATAAATGTGTTTTTTACGTAAACATTAAACATCTTAAAAACATTTGGAAGTTTTTATTTAAAAAAAAATTATACTTATTTAAGGTCCTAAGAGGTATGTTTTTACCAAGTTTCATCAATATTTTTGAAGAAATAAAAAATTGAATACCAATAAATAATTTTTTTTTAAACTTTTAGGTTACCAAAAAGTGATTTCTGTAAAAGTTGTAGATTTTTTCATGATCTACAATTTTTCTATTGACCATTTTGAGGCCAATATCCGGTAGAAAAAGCAATACACTTTTTCACCCCCTAAAAACTACCCAAACCGTCCTCCATTGGGGAACAAATTTTTTCTACCTTTACCACTTCCAAGTCTTCGTTTTTAGATAAAAATTTTTATTGGTAAAAACACTAATTAGCCTGAACTAAATCATTTATTTCAGAGTGTAATTATTGAACCTGTAAATTACTTCTATTCTACAATATAACCATTGCTCTTGGATCTCTTAATATACGAATAATGAAAATTAATTGTTCGTTTTATGAATGTTATGATTTTTATGTTTATCGCAGATAAAATGTTTGTTTTAGGTTTTACCGACGTTTACCATTCAGGAACATCGTGGTTGTTTCTCAAAAAACGACAATAAGTTCAAGGCTACTCCCCACTCCTGTTGTCAACAGAAATTTTTCTTCAAAACAGAAATCCTCAAGTGAGTCCCACATATGTTTCCTAAAGATAATCAGAGGTTATTCTAGGATAACCTTTAATTTTTTGTATATATAAGTAATAAAAATGTAACAAGTTTCTAATACTCTTTAATGTCATTGCAATCTGCAATCAATCATGGAAAAAATCGATTTTGAAGTGTTTTATTTGATTAGTTATTATTTTTCAGAAGGTTTGACAGATTTTTTTGTGTTTAGTTAACGCTCAGTGGTGATGTGCTTTAGAATTAAGAAAATATTTGTGAGTTGATCAAAAAGGTGAGCTATCTATCATAGTGATCAATGATAAACAGCTTTTTAAATAAAACAAGGATCTTGATTTATTCAAAAAATATCTTACTATATACAAATGTCAAATAACATTAAAATTAGGTTATTTTGAAGTTAACATTTTCACACTTATTTAAATTACAATTATATTCTAGTTTCAAGGAAGCATCATAGTTGATTGTGTGTGTTTTTAATTGTGTTGGACAATTTTAAATAGTACTAAGATAATGTTGTATTTTAACTCTTAATCTGGTCAAAGTAGACATTAAAATGGTTATCAAATAACAAAAATTACCGAAGAGACAGATTTTGCTGGGTTTCTTGACTTCACCATTAGAAATAGTGTCAAAAATCTCCATTTGTGCGTTTATTTGAGGCCAACGGCAAAAATTTCAGGTTTTTTGAATCTCTATCGAAAACGGTAAGCTTTATCAAAAAAGTACTTTTGGCCAAAATTGTAGATCAAATTATCTACAAAAATGGTTCTTTTCATTTTTTTTCTTGGAGTTACCATTTTTGAGATATCGCAATTCTAAAGGTTCGTGTACATTAGCAATAATACTATCGTTACATAAACTTGCCTGACTTCAAATTTTCACAAATTGTTGCAGCAAGTGATTTCGACAGAAAATGAATTCAAGCTCATCAGATTTTGATGAAGATGTAATGATTGCCTTGGCCTGTACAAAAATAGAAAACCGCAAGCTAATATTCTGTATCCTCAATATGAACCTAAAAAGAGAAAAGGATGGAAAGTTTTATCATTTCCAGATTGACTTAATGACGAAGAAAAATGTTTTAAATATAGTCGGTGCAAAACAAAATTTGATACACGTCATCATAATTTTACGTCGACACGTATAGACAGTGTTCGAAATGCCCTCCATCGGTTTCTTGACAATATGCGAATCTACGGACACATTCATCAAGTACATTGCGGATGACTTCTGGAGTAATGAGACTCATTTCATGCCTAATTCTATCTTTTAAGTTCTGTAAATTTTGGGGTCTATTGACATAAACTTTTGATTTTATGTAACCCCACAGGAAAAAGTCTAGAGGTGTTAGATCTGGCGACCTTGCTGGCCACTCTATAAAATCTCGTCTTCCGATCCATCTCCTGGGAAAGCAATTATTTAAAAATTGACGTACTTCACGTGCGTAATGCGGAGGGGCTCCATCTTGTTGAAACCAGATATTGTCACTAGGTAAAGTTGCATTATTGGCATTTGGATACATGTTAGCAAGGATAGGTATAAGTTGATTTCTCAGAAGAGTTAAATAACGTTCTCCTGTTAGATTTTCTTCAAAGAAAAAAGGGCCAATGATTCTGTCATCGATGATCCCTGCCCATACATTCACTTTCTGGGGATATTGCATGTGTGCCCCAGTCATCCAATGTGGGTTTTCTTGACTCCAATACCTTCCATTTTGACGATTCACGGTACCATGTAAAAAAAATGTGGTTTCATCGGAAAAGAGGATTTGATTGATGAAACGTGGATTGCGAATACATAAATCCTGCATAATTTCAGAAAATTGAAGCCGGCGATCGGGATCGTCGTCGTTTAATTCCTGGTGTAGTTGAATTTTGTAGGGATGGGTGGATGGATTTTTCTTTTTTTAAAATAAGTAATACCGATCGTTGGGAAACTCCAGCATATTCACCCATTTGTGTTGAACTACTGTGAGGATTGTCATGGACATTTAATAAAACATCAAGTTTCACATTGTCTTCAATTTTAGGACGCTCAGCGTTTGGAATATGTTTAACGTGCTCAGTTTCTCCAAATTTTCGGACTATTTTACTTACTGTTGATTGGCGTTGAATAAATTGCATACCTCGTTCTGTGTTCTTTTTTTATCTCCACATCCACTAAGAATAAATATTTCTATGCGTTGTGTATCATTTAGGTGAGCCATAATTTAGTATTCAAAAGTAAAAAATACAATTGACAACTGATGACAATTCACAAAATCAAAAAATATTTACGACAATAAATATTACAGTAAAGTTACGTTCTTTTATTCACCGGTGGCTCCATCAATCCACCAACCACGTTCATATATTCTTTGGTGAAATCTAGTTTGACGTAACCACGCGTTCATTTATTACTATGTTGTGCACCAAAATTGCAAACCCATTCCATCGATGTATGGAGATGGTGGACGGATTTGTCATACGTTTTTTTATATCACTGGTGACTCCAACAATTCAGTCATCAAAGAGTGACGTCACTTCCATCATTGATGAATACATGGTGTGAAAAAGAACGTACCTTAACTATGCCAATATTACTTGCTTGATTTAACATTAGACAAAAAGTTTCAGTGTTTATGAGATAACTTTTTGTGTCCATTATTATTTTTACTTATTTTTGCTTTTTTAAGTATTTATTTCAGAAAGTCATGGCAGGAACCGATGGATGGCATTTGGAACATTTAATTTAAAATAATTATTATGCATAATTTGGTTACTTTAAAGGACGTTATGAATTAAATCATTAGTTGTAATTTGGTTGAATTTAAATAAAAATGAAATGTTTTTGTACCCTTAAAAAATATTTTAGTTACAAATGTAATGTCGTTAAATAGAGAATTAAATTCTCCTTCAAATGAGGTGTCGCATTATACCGATTTCTATTTACAAAAATTAACGATTACGTCACTACACTCACACCGGTGACGTCATCCTTACTCCATGTACGTTATAAGATGGGTATTTTATAACAAAAATCGACCTGTTTCGGGATTACCCTCAAAACTCGACGGTTCTCGAAATAATGATAATATTCCATAAATTAGCCGTCCACTGTATATAAAACCACATAAAAAAACTACACATGTCAGATGTCAAGATTGAAATAAGTCATATCTCGTTCTTCAATATGGCCGACTTCCGTCGTAATTATTTGCTAGATTAAAATATGACATCGTTCCTTCCTTTCTATTCTTTATTCGTAGTTTTTAACAATGTCAAACTTTGTTGGTTAATTGGTAAGGAGTGCTTTCTGTTAGTTGTCAAAATAGAGACCCAAATCCATTGTCTATACTTTTATTTTATTAAAAATAGATGGTAAGTCAAATACTGATAATAATCCTATTCCATACTAGCTACTTTAATCTTGCCTGCATATTTAATTAATTTTATATTATTTACATTTTGTTGTATAATTCTAATGCTGTTTCTATTATTCAGTATTTTCGTTATTTCTGGTATTTGATACCTTGTTTTTCTTATTTTATAATTATTTTCGTTCAGTTTTGTGTGGTGTTTTAAAAACAGTTTGATTTGAATCTACCAGGCATTGCGAATTGGTTTAATATCGTATTATTATTAATACTACCAATTTTTTTTAGATTCGTTTTTGATTTATTTCTTCTGTATATTTGATTTAACTGTTTGGTTTGTTGAGGACGGAATTTACATGAAGATTAATAGTTAAAGTATTAACCCCCGCTTGAATTGTTAAATATATGATAAAAATTAAGCAGTGACAAACTAGAAATCGGTTTTATAAGTCAAATGTGTTTAAAATTCAATAGGATCCAAGTGTTACCTTAATCATATGATTACTCAGAAGTTAGTATAGTTTTTTTCAACTTACAAATATTTTCTTTAATATTTTTTACATGATTATTTAATAATTTACTTTTAGTAAACAGTTAGTAATATTTATTATTAATATAGATGGAACAGAATGGCAAACCGCCTTTAAGCGGTTTTTACCTGTCGGAATATGCTTAATAGCTGTTATGCAATGGAGAGCATTTAGGAAGCGACAAAAAGAAGGACCTGCAAGACAATGGGAGATTAATTGTTATTGTTTGTTACCCTTACGAACTGTATCGAGATGGTGGGGATACTTAGCAGGTAATTATGTATAGTGTATTAATTAACAATTCTGACAAAATGTCGAAATAAATGGGATTTGTTTTATTTGCCATTATTACTAATAAAAATTGTAAAAAACTTTGTTGATCCTCTCTGTGTAGTTCATACAAATTATATTTTAAATTCATTCTATACCTAATTCATTATTACAGTCTATATCAGTGATGGGGAAACTACTGCCCAAGGGCGAATACTTAGCACAGTAATTCAAGCGAAAAATAGGGTCTAACCTCCGAAAAAAATTACTCCGCTTCTTATTTTTAAGGGGTGAAAACGACCCCTTAATTAAAAAAATAACATTCAGCTCTTTTATTCCTAGAAAACGTATTTAATAATAATAAGTGACATCGTAAACTGTTGTCTAATACAATTACATCATGTGTAATGCATTTTCAACCCCTAAAAAACTTTACAACTTCTGCAAACGACCCCTATAGTTAAAAAAAAATTTAACATTTCAAATGATCATTGAACATTATTATCACAAAAACAAAGCGAAAAATGTTTAAATTTTTAAACAAATGTTTTTTAAAAATCTCTGTTTTTTACATGCTTAATTTCAATCGTTTTTTTCAAACTCTATTTAATTATATCTTTTTTCAAAATTAATATACTTCAATGAAACTTTATCTGTAAATACTTTTAAGTATATACTTTCAAAACTATTATACAGTTTTTCTTTTAATATCAAATTTTTTAAATAATAGACATTTATTTATAATATGTGCTAAAATCAGACGTCTTTTAGAAAATCTAGCATAACTGTTTTCAGTGCTTACAAGATTATTCAGATTTTTGACAGCTTGATAATAATTGTATAGAGAAGCGATCGCGATACATATTAACACACCTATGCGTCAGGTACGAAAGAGAAGGGAGTACGAATGAAGGTGAAAAAGCAGGTGAGAAAGCCGCTGGCAGCTGCTTCTCCGCGCCGTCGCGCTGTGAGCCAGCGCGCATGCTCTTACTCTGTAGAAGCAGACGAGTTGACGTGTAGTAGTATCATGGTCCTTAATTCTTATCTCATGGAATAATTTTATTTTTAATTTTTATAATTTTTTGATTCAAAAAATTGCAAAAATATATAATAGTCAAAGAAGGTTTACGTGGAAAATCGCTAGAATTTTCATGAAAAACCAATTTAATGATAAAAAAAGCACGGAATATTCTGAATTGATCAACAACAATACCTTATAAATGAAATATATTCGTCGTCATAAATACTAATTAAAATTATAAATGAAACTTCGAGAATTCGCTTATTTCTACGGTAGCATTTGGAAAATCGTATGTATCTTTTCGGAAAATCTAGTTACAAAAAAAAGTTTCAAATAAATTTTTTAGATTAAACCATCATCTTTTAAGTACATAATGTTAAATAATTAAATTGTTTAATTTCTCAATGTTTAGTAGAAAGAATTAGTAAAAAAAACAACTTTTTGTGTGGAAAATCAGTGATAATTCATTAAAAAATTATTACAAAAAAGAATTTTTTTATATAATTTTAGATACCTTCATTTATAGCAAATTTTATATGAAACAATGTTTTCTACGGGTCATTGTATATTTACTATCTTAAAATTAAAAACTTGAAAATTGATGATGTTTAAAAGTAGTATTAGAAAAATTTGGTGTATTTCAAAAACTGATAAAAATATCAAAAAACTTTTCAAACAAATTTTGTAGGTAAATGCAGTAGCTACAATTTTTGATTTAAACATTTTTCTGTATTTTCATTATTTAAACAATTAGAGTGAAAAAACAAATAAAAAAATTTTCAACCAATGTTTTTCCGGGAAATTGCTTACCTAAATTCGTAAACATTTTTTCATATTAAGCACAATCCTCTTAAATACCTAAATTTGAATTTCCAAATTTTTTGTACTTTTTGCAGCATTTTACGAATATTTTGTGTACTTTGACCACGCTAGAAGTTAAATTCAGTAAAATATTATCAAATAAGCTAAAGGTCGATGGCCTGTTTAATAAATTCAAAGTTGAGTTCTTCGTCCAAACTACTGGTTTGACGATGTTATTGAGGTTGGATTTAATTTTAGGTGATAGAGCCGAGCAGTTACATACGATTTTGTTTTAAAAAATTGTACCATAAATGAGCACCTACGTATATTTTTTTGTTTCATTATTTTTTATATAGCCAGAAATATTGGCACGCGAAGGAAAAAGTTTCCCCATCCCTGGTGCATAATTTTCATTTTTAAACAATCGTAGAGGATTTGAAACAAATCTTTGAACAAATAAATGTAGTCAAAATCAAAATATTTGCCAAAAATTAATAAGTATAAGTGTAACAAATATTCCTATATCCTGTTTCTTTTTTTATGTGTTCTGAGAAATTATTGTAATTTTTGGCAGATATAATCTTATTCCTAAGTAATTACCTTTACCTTATCTTTCAGAAACAAGGATGTGTCTCAACTGACGAAATCGCCAGTGAAGGTCCTTCGTTTTTCTGTTTATCGCAGGTTAAATTCTATTGTTTTGCAATTTTAAAGAAGCATGACCAACCCAAATGCATTTACTATTCTTTTAATCTTGTAGATGTTAAACTGCCCGAACTTTTGAGACCGCCCGTATACAAAATGTACTCCAGCGTATTTGGCGTTAACATTTCGGAAGCCGAAAACGAAGATCTAAAATCTTATCCAAGCCTGGCAGA
Organism: Ophraella communa; assembly: GCA_035357415.1. NCBI lineage: Eukaryota > Metazoa > Arthropoda > Insecta > Coleoptera > Chrysomelidae > Ophraella > Ophraella communa. Next base: position 32,652,816 of record CM068993.1, read on the forward strand.
TTTTTTTGCCAGATCTCTAAAAAATGGAGTGAGACAAGTTGATGAAAACAGCTGTCTCGTATCGCCTTGTGACGGGACGGTCCTCCATTTCGGGACTGTCGACACTGAACAAGTCGAGCAAGTAAGTTTATTTTAATTACAATAATTGATTGTCGCAAATTTATTTTGATTAACCCTCCTAACTTTCATTTCTTCAAGTCCCAAATTAGCTTCGTATAATGCCATTCTGTCGTTTGCCGTTTTCTTACAATATGGCTTATTAAATCAAAACTAAACTTTGCCCACTTCACGTCATTTTATATTCAAGATTCAAATTTCGAGAACAATGGACTAGTTTAGTGATTTTTTTTATATTTGCATCTTATAAAATAGGTTTTTAGTGGTTCAACTGTACAAATAAAATTTTTATAAAATTAATCCTCTAGCCATAATCGGCTTTTGAAATTTAAATTTAATGGTTACATACGTCATAAGTGGTAAGTGACGTGTTTCAATAAGATTGGTAGAAAATTTGCGATGTTGTCGATATGCTTTAATATTAACCGAGAAACTTATCTCTCTCTCTTATTTGTTGTCATTAAAAAGAGATAAACATATCGATATTTTTGTTCTCTGATTGACACTTTATCAAATAAGGAGTAAAACACTAAACAAAATATTCTGTCATTTTCGTTAGTTTAATTCACCGAATACGGAACTACGAATAGAATGGCAAGAACCTAGTTACTGTCTAGATCCGTATGCGACATCGAGTAGCAGCGGTTGTGTTAAAAAGTATTGTCGATAATACAGATTCCTTAAATTTATATCTAGTGCCATCTATCTGTCAATAAGAAGTACTCTGCGATAAAATAGACAGCTACATTTCAACGAAACTAAAGTAAATATATATATGTTTACAATCAAAAAATGATCATTTATTTATTTACACACTTGAAAATATGAGGGACATCAAATATGGGAATAATTTCTTGGTCATTGGTCAAAACCAAAATTTCTATTCTCTTCTTTTCTTTTTAAGTATTCCTCCTTCGTTTCACTCATTAGCATTCTAATAGCTCCGACATTTTAACTTTGGTCACAAACTGTCGATACTACCTTCAAACCTATACTTTGACATTTGCAGATTAGAACCTACAGCAAATTTTTTAATGCATGGATTTATGAGGTCCTTCACTAAATATAAAAGCTAATGGTTGCTTCCACTGTTTATACAGTCCTTTCAGCATAAAAACGTTTGCATGATCTGCTAGTACTGGTTTTCTTTCTTTATAAATTACAATTTGATTTATTCACTTACCAGGTAAATTTAAAGTTGGAACTGCTGTTCTTATAAGACCTCTTTTGGTACCTAAAACTTTACAGTTACTAGAAAAATGTTCCTCACAAAATATATATTTTTTATAAATGTCTTCAACTGACAAGTCTTTATAATTTAAAGACTGTATCTTTAAAATCCACTCACTAAACACACTTGGTTCATTTTTTGGAAAACGATGCATTTTGCCTTCACGATTTGTACATGTAGGTACACAACATTTCTTTTTAGATAAGGGGGGTTGATAGTTTGAATCCATTTTAGGGACAGAATTATTTGGAAGCACAAAACCAAAGATGATATACACCAACAAAACTAAAAAAACTGAAGACAAAACTCCTGCTCTTTTCCTGATTCTCAGAATTACTGTCTCTTTTCTTAATTTTCTTAAAACTGTTTTTCACCAAATACAGATTGATACAGATCTGTTAAATTAAAAAGTATTGTCGTTAATAGTATTAGTAGAGAGACCTCTTCCGAAAAATAGAACAATTAAAATGAGTAGACGCAACGATCAGCGCCATCCTATGGTTGTGTTAAAAATATTAATAAGTTTTGGCGGGAGTATATTTGCTTTCATTTCTATTCGTAGTTCCGTATTCGGTGGTTTAATTTGTTGTTTGGTTTATGAAAGAAATTACTTCTATACTATTTTTGGTTCGAAAATAAAAATCCCTAACACCTTCTCTTGGTGTTATAGCGGTTCCTTAAAAAATAAACAATAGAAGTAATTGTTCTCTCGGGGAGCAACCCTTCTATCGGTACAGTGAGAGAACGAATTTCAAGAATACCGTTTTGGCATTTTCAATAGAACCACGCCCACTTTCTATTGGCTGTTCTATTCTATCACCGTGAAGAATAGGGGTCTTGTTTGTTTATTAGGTACAGATAAACACGATTTTCTCTCCTGTCATATATCTTGTCAACTGGTACAATCAGTTAGTCACAGAACACGGTGTTTTGTGCCGCCAGTTCTTTGAGAATACTTGAAACGAACGTAGCTAAAATGTGACAACGTTGACTTTTAAACACACTTCATTGTTGGTTATTAGAAGGCTACGTTTAAAACTTACTAATTATTTATTGCTAAATTTTACGAAATGAGAAAAATTAATTGCAAAATGAATACCAATATAAGTAAGTAGGTATCTTATCCTAAATATATATTGTTATCATTTTGATTAATATGATCCTACTAAACTAGTCCATTGTTCAAACCCTCCTAACTTTCATTTCTTCAAGTCCCAAATGAGCTTCGTATAATGCCATTCTGTCGTTATTATCAGTTTTCTTACAATATGGCTTAGAGTGCAAAAATTTAATCTATGGTAATAATTTCTGTGCAAGAATTTCTAAGAATAATCTTGTATTAGAGTATAAGCAGCCCAATCTCAATCGTAGAATCAGAGATAAATTAAAAATTAAGTCAAAGTAAATTCCCTATATTGACTTGATTTAGGATAAAAGGCATTCATCTTGCATGAAGAAACAAATAAAACTTGTAAGCTATCCATATCTCAAATGTGGGTTGAAACACAAAAGGTTCAAAGGAAACTCAAAGTCTATCCCACAACTGTTTTATTAATTGTTGCAACTAGTTTCGGTCCTATAGGACCATCATCAGGCTGAAATAATTACAAAATAATAGAAAAAGGATCTTAAAAGTACTATATCAAGTTAAAAATTCAATACACTTCCTTACAAATTGATAACAATAACGAACTGCTAATACAGATAATAGGGAAAGTTACAATCAAATGTCAAACTATATTAAAATAATAAACATGAATAATAATATGAAAATACAAAATATTGTTCAAACAATTAAGTAGACTGAAATAATATAATAAAGTTAACATTGTTAAAATTGAGTTTACATTAAAACATTTTAAGAGTTAGAAAATGATAAATTTTCAAAAATATCTATAAATTTATAATTAATACTGACAGGATGAGACCAAGTCAAAAAACAATTCACAAAAACCTCGTCTAATACTAAATTGCTATTCAAGATAAATTGATGAGGAAATTCATTATCAAACGTAATGTAATAAGTAAACAAAACTTACTGTAAAAAGTCGTGAGACAAGAAAACACAGTAGATTAAAAATTTAAAAGATAACACTTTATACTTGTTATAACATCTCAAAATGTAGAGACCGATATGGAAATAGTGGGAAAATGTAATATTATTTTTAAAATTTAAACCCCAATAGGAAAAATAGGGAATATAATGGAAAATATCAAAATTTGAAGAGAAAAATTTTGAAGTAATAGTAATTCCCAAGAATGAGAGCAGCTTATACAATTTAACTGTCGTAGAATAAAGTTTTTGAAGAAGTTATGAAGAGAAATGTATAAGAGGAGTGCATGAAGCATATTTTAAAGTGGAAATTTTAGGGGATAAACGAAGTTCCAAGGGTAGAAACCCATCATTCCCATGTGGATGGAATATCGTAGAACGAACTTCCAACCAGGAAAATATCCCACTAAAAACAATTAGAGGAATAATAAGTATGAAAGTCTTAATATTGGTCCATTAAACCAAAGGGATGCCAGAAGATTTCAAAAAGTTTTTAAAAACTATATCTGAAGTAGACAATAAACAAGGTTAACTTATCACATTTCAACATAAAACCGAAAATCATGGAACTAAAGAAGAAAGAAAAATACCTAACCACAAGTACTGTATCATAGAACTATGAAAATTTATCATTAAAAATGAAGTCTACATATGTCAAATTTAAGAATAGAAAAGAAGAAGTAAAATAGAAAAGAAATTCACGTTGTTGAGACTAAGGAAAACATAACTTTCAAACGGTCTAAGTTGTTCATTAAGGCAATTGATGTTATCATCTAAAAGGGCTGTATGTATCTCAAGGCTTTCTAGCAAATTCAATCTAAAACCTTTATCGCAAAAATGCAGTAAATCCACCCTAAAAAGTTCACGAGAGTGGTTTTCAGAAAGGATGTGATTCGCAAAATAAACTTTTAATGGACTTCCACAGAGTAAGGGTTAGTACAATAAATTTCCGTAGATATGAGAATATGGACTTCCACAGAGTAAGGGCTAGTACATTAATTTTCAGTAGAGGTGGGAGTTTAATTCCGGGTTTTAGAAAACGTTAATTGACTAACCAAGGGGTGTTAGAAAGTTCTTGAGGGCTTTATTGTTGGAGCGGAATGTACGCTGAACCTATTTTGATTAAATTTGTTTGAACCGATCTTAGACGCATAATATTGGGTGTTGATAGCTTGTTTAAACAAAATCAGGTCCTTACCTAGCTACAAACAAACTGTCTGACGATGCTAATCTTATCGAAACGGCCGTCATTGTAATTTAAAACCTAATTCTTCAAATAAACTTGAAAGTTACGCTCAAACGAAGAGTTTTTTATTATTCTTAAATTAATTTACGTATATATTACACTTTTCCGATAACTTTACATTTGAATTATTACTACTATGCTTCGAAATTAAAAAAAAATACTTCAATAGTCCTTCTATTGATGTTACCTTCTGAAACATTTTCTGGATAATAATTTTCAATAATATAGTATACAACCGTATTTTACAAGTTCCTTCATTTCAATATTGTTAATCTTTGACACACATATTTTTTATAAATTTCAGGTAAAAGGAATAACTTACTCGTTAAAAGATTTTTTGGGAGAGCAAATTACAAAAGTTCAAAAGTGCAGTAACGACTTTAAAACTTCTTTATTGCATAAACCGCACGAAGGCAACACTTTGTATCAATGTGTCATATACCTAGCTCCTGGAGATTATCACAGGTAAATAAAATGATATTTTACATTAACAATAATTAAATTAGATCGTATGCTTTATTTAGGAACCCGTCTCTTATCTTATACAACGTGAGAGTTTTAGTGAGAAATGTCATTCTTGATAAAAAGTTTTGCTTGTTCTGAAACCCCATAAAATATAATAAAATTCAAGTTTATCAAAATCCGTCTTATTTTATAGTCAGTTTTATTTATGAAAACCGTAGGAATTTTTACACTAAGTTCGAAAACAATGTATTAATCTAGTGAGTGACGTTTACGTGTCCCAAGTAACTGTCAACTTTTATAAACAATTTTCAAATTGTCATACTTTAATAAATATTTGACAACAATGTTAACTATTCAACAAAGAGTTTTGTGCAATTGCAAAATTTCACGAAAAATATCCAGACGTATCCATTACGCAGTGTGGATTAAAAAAATTAATAAAGAAGTTTGATGAGACAGGATCTGTTCAAGACAAAAAGAAATTGAAAAAGGCGTTCGTTGTGGAGGATGATGCAGCTACTGCATTAGCTATGCATTCGTTAAGGGAGAATCCCAAGTTGAGTCTACGAAAAAGAGCAGTGGAGGTTGATTTTTGCAAAAGTCACTTACAGAAAAACTTATGCATGACCGATTCTTTCATAATAATATTTTGTTTTCTGATGAAGCAACGTTTACAACAAACAGAGTCGTTTCTTACCAAAATTGTTGATATTGGGCTAATGAAAAACCGTACTACAGGATTAACTGTAATAGCCAATTTGCTAAAAAAAGTTAATGTTTGGTGTGCGGTTTTACCGGACCGAATAATCGGACCGTATTTTCTGGAAGATACATTAAATCAGGAGGTATATTTGTACTCGGTCTAAGGTCTAAGATGTACTTTCAACATGATGGATGTTCGTCACATTTTGAGATGGGCAGATTCCCGGGAAAGTTCCCGGAAAGATTCCCGGGAACGTTCCTTAAAACTGGAAATGTAAGGGAATGTTTAAAAAATGATTTTGCCTCTTTATTCCATCCATATATTAAAAAAATAAAAGTTTAAAAAATTAACACATTTTATTCTTTACTAATGTAGTAAAATACAAACTAAGAACATAACACAAACATTATACTCATGAGATCAGTGAAAACGTAAAAACCCAAAACATTACTACTGTATTGTTACAAATTTGGTGATGTTTTTATAATAATATGTGGTATCACAAAATCTACAGACATATTGTGTCTTTCCAGTTTTAATGACAACATTAAAATATTTCCATAGTATAGATTTCTTCGTCATGGTTACTGGTTTTTGTGGTTGCTACAATCAAATATAAAATGCATTTATTTTTACTACAAATAATGTTGAATATTTAGAATAACGACAATTTTTAACTTACCTACCTACAATATAATCTTAACACAATAGCACACAAAACAAGATTATTCATTAGCTAATGGCTCAAACCATAATACAAGTTAACCAACAAACAAAATAAAACCACACACATAACCTCAAAATCTGACGCGCATAAGCATTTGAGTGGGAATGTGTATGGGAACGTTCCCGAAACGTTTCCACTTTTCGGGAAAGTGTGGGGAATGTTCAGTAAAATTAAGAATCTAAACAAATCCGAGGAATATTTTATTTTTTTGGTGCAGTGGGTTATTAACTCGGTTATTAGACTATAAAATAAGATTCAATTTTGTGCTTTTAAAAACATTCCCAGTTTTTGGTCACTTTCCCTACGCTAAAGGAAAGTTCCCGGAACGTTCCCTGGGAATGGAAACGTTCCCTAGGGAACCTTCCCACCGGCACATCACTACACATTCGACTTTACTAATTATAAGATGGCTGGATGAATATTACATGAAAATGTAGACAATAAGTAAAACTTTAAAAGTGTAAATATTTATTTTAGCATTTCTATTTTATAGATTTCATTCGCCGGCTGAATGGAAACCCACCCATCGCCGACATTTTTCCGGACAACTTCTTTCTGTAAATCCCAGTATAGCAAGCTGGTTACCAGGTCTATTTACTCTCAATGAGAGAGCTGTTTATTTGGGGCAGTGGGAATATGGTTTTTTTTCATATACTGCAGTAGGTAAGTAATGGATTACTAAAAACATTTCCCATTATTTTAATAGGTTTCTAGCACTAGTAAACAATTATTTTATATTTTAATTAATTTTCTTAATAATTAACATGTTCTTGCAGTAAAATCTCTTTGATGGTATAGGACAACACTGCTACTGCAGTATATACTTAGTTCCTTCTAAATAATATAACTGTTAGAGAAGTAAATTTTTGTATAAGGCATCATGTATTCTTAAACTTATTGTCCTATAAAATATATTTGAACTATTGGGTACTGTCTCCGTAGATAATTGAAAATTTCCTTTAAAATATGTGTAATGTTGACATAGTATCCCTGTATATTTATTTGTATACGCATTAAATTTTTTATTACGTGCTTAATGAAATTTGATAATAGATTCACACAAATATGATCTAAAAATAATACGCATCTTTAGACTTCAGCTTCTGCCGTGCAAATCCACTTTCCCGAGAAAATCCGTTTGCCCAATGAGAAGAAAAACATATTTTATGAATTGTCGAGAATGTATAAAACATAAAAAAGGGTTCAAAATTTTTGGAATCACTCCCTGTTTTGTGTTCCGATTATTTTGAAAGCTAGCATTTCAATGAAATTCTAACTCTGTAGCAATTCACTATGTAAAGTGTGTTCAACAATATAGTGCCTACAATAAAAGGGTGATAAACTTCTTAGGTACTTTTAACTCAGGTATTGGCAAGTTTGGGTAAAGAATGCAGGTCAGGATTAAATTTGCAAAATTAATTTTTTAATAGAAACGCATATTAAAGGATATTCACAATAAAATTTAATAAAAACTTAAATATTTTAACATATCAATTCAGTTTTACTATCATTATCGTCGTCTACATTAATTATAAGGGGTTCTATGTTAGTATGAAACGCCCTGTATGAATCCTACACTTTTATAACATGGTTTATTGTTCTTTTCCAAAAATCAGCATCTGGATCATCTATATTTTGCCGGTTTAATGCAATTACAGAAGAACATAATGTAGGTACATTATTTTGGTTTTGGTTTGGTTTTTGATATCTCAGTGGAGCTCCTTAGTCTTGTTTGCAATGATCTGATAGTAGGCACCAAGTTTTCTTCGTACATAGAGTAGATAGTTCTTCTTATCAAATCTTTATCACCGTCATCATTGGTTCTGGAAACACCACTATCGTTTCGTTTTCGTCTCGGATGAATTGGCCTCGAAATGTGAACTCTCTCTGATGATTTCGGCATCCCTGTCAAATCGCTGCTGTCTCTTACAGCAGGAATAAAAGCCCAACCCCTTTGGACCAGCTTCTGATGAACATGTCTGACGATTTCTTTGGTATCACGGGACAAAACTCGTCGTCGAACAGGAACAGTAACACAGGGCGCCGCTGATTCAGTAGTGTTTTTTTATTGATAATAACGCATACTTCCATAGTAGACACGGACACTTGTATACCAAGAAAAGATCTAATGGGACACTCTACTGTTGTAGCAGTTACTACATCAGTAGTGACTTAGAAATAGCTCATACATAAGCCATTAATTGGTTATATTATAGGTTTTTTCGTAGAACAATAATTAGAAACTATCAGAAACCGTCAGAGGCAAGCGCATTAAAAAAAGCGTTTGTAGAAGCAATTTGGTAGTTGGTGATTTTAAAATACTTTGTTCGAAGAAATTTGCAGTTTCTGATCAGTTGCCAACTATCAGAATAATTAGCTGATCAGTATCAAATTTTCTGTTTGAAGCATGTGATGCTTCTGTGATGCTGTTGAAAGTGACTTCTGTCAAGTGTATTTGGTTATGAATACTACTTTTCTGTAATTTTGAAAAAAATAACGAAATAGCAAACCACTCCCTTCTAAAATAAAACAAATTTCGGGTAAAAAACTTATCTTAGTTAGTATGAAATATCTTTCAGGTAAACGCATAGAATTTTCTACCCGTTCGTAGAACAAAAATTTCCAATCGATTGGAAATTCCTTTCTACGAACAAACCTTATAATACATTTTAGACTTCCGGATCTGAAGTTCTATACTGCGTTTCTGAGGCAACCTCAACATTTCATGATATCCGCAAATGTGTTAAACTCCAAAAAATATTATAAAAATAGTTTTTCCATCATCATTTTATTTACATATTTAACCTTTTTTTTTGTTTTTAAGGTGCAACAAATGTTGGGACAGTGAAAGTATATTTTGACAAAACACTGCAGACAAATAAGCCATCCAAAAAGCAAACTAAAGAAGAGATATGTCTAGGTAACTCTATATATCTAAAAAAAGGAGACATTATGGGCGAATTTCGGATGGGTTCTACTATCGTTTTAATTTTCGAAGCACCATATAATTTTCAATTTTCTATTGTGCCTGGAGACAAAGTCAAAATGGGACAGAAAATGGGTTGCGTATATGAGCAACAAAATAAATTCGTAGATAGGTTAACAAACGAAAGAGAAGATATCAAAAAACTTAGTTAATTTATATTTAAAACATTTTATATAGATTTTTATATATTTTTTGTTAGGTATTAAATCATTGTGATATTTTTTAATAAATAGGAAAAAATCGTTATTAGTTTTAATGACATAATGTCCCTAAAATACTCTTCATTACTAGCGCAAAAAATTTCATAACATTATATTGCCTTTATAAAATATTATATTTATAGTATTTTTGTTTAGTAGATGCAAGAATAATAAAACAAAAATAATAACAGGAATAAGTGATAGCTAAAAAATATCAAATGAAAATTCTGAGCAATTAACCTAACTAAAAAAATTGCAAAACAATATAGTTAAAACACAGATCACAAAATTTGAAACTATGAAACATAAAAAATATTAAAACAGCCTTAAACATTAAAACCCAACGTAATTTCATAGTATTGGATTAATTAAGACATATTGAGGAAGATAAAATTGATAGTCTAAATACTTAAGCTTATTTTTAACTTATAAATATGGATGTATTTGAAATCTATAATTGAAAACAACGGAAATTGGGCCATACTGGCGGTTTTCCACCAGAGACAGTTTTAAGAAATATTTTGAACGAAAAAAAACTGAAACAAACCCATTTATCCTTCATTTTGTTCGAGTTTTGTTTTCGGTCCTTTCCACCGGAAAACAAAACATTAATATATAGCAAAAGGTTCAAAGAAAAACACAAAGTCGATCCCACAACTTTAATTTTATACTGAAAGTTACTTGAAACTAGTTTCGGTCCACAGGACCATCATCAGGCTAAAAATACAATACAATGTCAGTTTTTAAAAGGAAGACAGTAGTAAGAATAATGTGATGGAAACCAAAATTCAAGATTACAATAAAACAGTTGTAGGTAAATTATCAACCATCAACTCATAAAAGATACAACCTCAAATTATATAAATACATATGAATATCTCAAGAGATAAACGCATAGAAATATAAAAAAATATATATAAAAAACATGCCGCAAATTGATAATATTGTTAAGTTCTCTAATAACTTTTTTAAAAATTATTTGATTATACAAAGCAAATCAAAAAATATAAAATATATTCAATGATGCATCAAATCACAAGAGATGAGCAAAGTACTAAAGGAAATTCAAGAAAATTATAATATCAAGAGAAGTAAGTTACAAAATACTGATAAACAATTAACTTGACTAAATAAAGCAATGCAAAATTTAAAAAATATTCAATTATTAAATATCAAATTCAAAAATTCAGATATCTTCAAACTTACCAAGAATCATCAGGAGAAAAACCATAAATATTGGAACATCAGCACTTAAGCAGACATTATTGGATAAGTAAGAAAATGAAAAGTTGGGGAAAGAAATTATTATAAGAATGTTATTAAAATTTTAAAATTGTCAAGAAACATTTATGTAAAACAAATTCTATTAATATATAGCATCAAATAACCCATTACCGTATATCCAAATTTAAAACTTTTAATAGATACAGGTAGCACGAAAACAATTTTGAGACCTTCAATGGTAGAAAAACTAATGGGAACATACATTTTATTTTATATGATTTCCACGATTTCTTCGATAGGATCATAGGAGTAGAAGATATGATGAAAATTAATTTAAACAAAGATTTTACTAAAAAAAAATTATTTAATAAAAATGTAGCAATTCCAATAACGTTTAGGTCTCCTGCAGACATAAAATTTAAATTTTCAGTAGGTCCAACAGAGAAATTATTGAAATCACTTCCCGTAAGTGTAGCTGAGGGAGAAATATTAATTAACCAAATCTATTTAAATAAATTACAAATACCCGAAACATGAACAATAGCAAGAAACGGATATAGGATTTTTACGATAAGTTGACAATGACGTCAGAGCATAAAATTTGCGGTGTTGTCACGCAGAATTGTTTTTCCTTCATCTATGTTTACTGGTAGTGCTATGCTAATTCTAAATGTCAAACGTGTACAATACAATAATGACGCGTGGCAATAGCGCGAATTGTTACAAATCTGTACACGTTTAATTTTCCTAGCTCTTACAAGTAAATCTCATCTACTGTCAGTTATTTTTAAGTTACTTTGTTGGCAATATAATTAACTAGGAATGACGTCATGGTCAACTTATCGTAAAAATCATATATGCAATTTGTGAAATAATGAAACTATTTCAGTATCTTTAGATAAACCATTAGTTGCACAAAAATTTTGAAATTCATAATTTTGAGTATGTTAGTAAAACTCAAAACCCTCAACCAAATAATAATAATAATAAAAAAACCTTTGTTAATCCAAATAATTTAATTCGTACACAACATATGAACTCGAAAGAAAAAGATAATATACCTAATTAAATTATGCCGAAAATTTTCACTTATAATATTACAAGAGCTTAAATTATTTCCGAAAATTTTTTTGAAAATTAGTTAAAATAAAACAACAGGTATTTACCATTTTGTAATATAAAGTACCAATTATTCTAATACATAAATAATAAGTTATCTGGTTTTACATAAAAATTAACTTGTTTTTTTCTACATTATTTTTTAACTCTTTGTTGATAAAGTACCGTCGATTGGGACTACTTTGATAGGGGCGGGGCAGCTTTGATAGTTTGCACCTAAACATCCTATTTTCAAATTTGAGTATTTTACTTGACTGAAGTTTGTTAGTTCAACAGTTGAGTAAAACCAACGTCAGTTGTGAATTGTTTTATTGAAATCACGTATCAGGTAAGAAATTTATTACGTCAGAACTATGTGTTATAGCGTTTTAGATGTAATTTTAACGATTATTTAGTGTTAATCTATAACTCTGTTAATGTCTTCGGATTAAAAACCAGTAATCAACTTAACCTTACTTTTTCAACTTACGTATTCAAATTACAGTACGAGGGGCTACTTTGATAGATCATATGGGGTTACTTTGATGGTACATGTAGGACTAATTTGATTGGTTTCATCTTTATGTACCTACCTACCTACATTATTATTGCCACCTTATGTGATTTTTCGTTCCGTTAGAATGTGGGCATCATGGACTGAAAATGGGCCAAGAGGAAGTCCTTGCTGTAATGAACGGTGCTGCAGTAAAGGGGCAAGGTACAACAATACTCAACATGGGTGGATCGATGCGCCTACTTTTACTGACTGGTTCATGGAATGCTTCCTTCCACATGCCAGAAGATTGGAAGGCAAAGTTGTAATCGTTGGAGATCATCTTGCAGCCCATTTCACCCATTTGACCCATCCACTAGACGTTCTGTTCTTTAGACCCATGAAAATTGCATGCGTGGCGGAAGTTGTTGCTAGATTGGAAATCGAAGAACAGTAAACAACCTTCTTTGTCCAAAGAAAAGTTTCCGAATCTACTGCAAGCAACTCGATGAAAAACAGGATGACAAAAATTGCATTCAACAAAATTTAAAGAGCGGTTCTGCAGCAACAGGAATTTTCCCATTCGATCCTGAACGAGTATTGTCTAAAATTCCTGGTTATGTCGGCGAAGTGGACTATGAAGTTATAAATTCGTCTCTGGTAGATCTCCTACGTGAGCAACGATCCGGGACAAAACATACCAGTGAACCAAAAAAGAAAAGGACAAGAATTGATGTTGTACTCGGAAAGAGTATTTGTGCAAGACATAGTTCATCTTCAGAGTCAGATAACGTTAGTTTAAAGGACTTGTTTTCATTGTTTCAGAATTTAAGTTGTGTTTTTCTTACTTCATATCAATAAATAATACTTTTCTTTATTAAAAAAATTTTTTTTTCAATATCAGTTTTTCTTTGTGCATCTATCTCTGGAAGCTTAAGTACTATTTTCTAATATTAATATGTTGGGGCTTCATTGACTTTAGGTGCATTTTATCCTACTTATCAATGTAGCCCCATTTACCTTATAACTTTGATGGGGGTGTAAACATTTTTTTCTGAAGAAATAAAAGTATTATAAAAATAAAAAATATGCAATATAGATCCCATTAGGCTCACTTAACGTTTTTGCTATTTTTTGGTAATCGGATATTGCCTCATTAAAATTTTATCAATAAAAATCTGAAAAAAACAACCCGATCGACGTTACCATTTATTAATTTACAAGCGTAAACGGAACATTTCGCTCCTTGGTGAAAGCAGCTTGTCTGTTAAGTATATTTGGTGTAAGTAAAGTGATCACTGTTCCTACAAAAAGAATTACAGCCATAGCTATGAGGGATGATAAAGCACCATGATCTGTTTCAATAATTATCTCCAATGGAATGATAATAACTACTGAAAGCAATTGAGAAGTGGCCACCAGGAGTCCAGTTACGGTGCTCGCAGGTGATGGATATGTTATTTCTGTAGCAAATTCCACTCCTGCTGGCGTGTAGGCGTTAAGAAAAAACCTAAGAAACATACACATTAAAGAAATAATTAATAAGTGTACTAGACAAACAAGTTTTCGTTACAACAACATGTATATTAACCAGCTTTTCATAAAAATATGATTTGTAATAAATTGCTTTTAAAATACTTCAGTTCTAGCCCTACCTCTACTTTGTATTTATGTTAAAACGTGGACTTAAATTGATACATACCCAAATACAGCGATAGCTAGATACACCATCCATTTTATTTTCATTTCCAATGCAAAGATTAGTCCTACCATTCCTATAGTGCTCAACAGAAAAATGACAAACGCAACTTCCCTACAATAATAGTAATTATGCTCCAAGGTAGAAAAGTGAGTAATTATTGTCGTGGTCCGAGACAATAATTCACTTTTCTACTGTAGCGTGGTCAAAGTACACAAAATATTCGTAAAATGCGGCAAAATGTACAAAAAATTTGGAAATTCAAATTTAGGTATTTAAGAGGATTGTGCTTAATATGAGAAAATGTTTACGAATTTAGCTAAGCAATTTTCCGGGAAAACATTGGCCGAAAATTTTTTTATTTGTTTTTTCACTCTAATTGTTTAAATAATGAAAATACAGAAAAATGTTTAAATCAAAAATTGTAGCTAATGCATTTACCTACAAAATTTGTTTGAAAAGTTTTCTGATATTTTCATTAGTTTTTGAAATACACCAAATTTTTCTAACACTACTTTTAAACATCATCAATTTTCAAGTTTTTAATTTTAAGATAGTAAATATACAATGACCCGTAGAAAACATTGTTTCATATAAATCTTGCTATAAATGAAGGTATCTAAAATTATATAAAAATTTTTTTTTTTGTAATAATTTTTTAATGAATTATCACCGATTTTCCTCATAAAACTCTCCTAAAAAGTCGTATTTTTTACTAATTCTTTCTACTAAACATTGAGAAATTAAACACTTTAATTATTTAACATTATGTACTTAAAAGACGATGGTTTAATCTAAAAAATTTATTTGAAACTTTTTTTTGTAACTAGATTTTCCGAAAAGATACATACGATTTTCCAAATGCTACCGTTGAAATAAGCAAATTCTCGAAGTTTCATTTATAATTCTAATTAGTATTTATGACGACGAATATATTTCATTTATAAGGTATTGCTGTTGTTGATCAATATGTTCAGAATATCCCGTGCTTTTTTTATCATTAAATTGGTTTTTCATGAAAATTCTAGCGATTTTCCACGTAAACCTTCTTTGACTATTATATATTTTTGCAATTTTTTGAATCAAAAAATTATAAAAATTAAAAATAAAATTATTCCATGAGATAAGATTAGGACCATGATACTATACTACTACACGTCAACTCGTCTGCTTCTACAGAGTAAGAGCATGCGCGCTGGCTCACAGCGCGACGGCGCGGAGAAGCAGCTGCCAGCGGCTTTCTCACCTGCTTTTTCACCTTCATTCGTACTCCCTTCTCTTTCGTACCTGACGCATAGGTGTGTTAATATTTATCGCGATCGCTTCTCTATACAATTATTATCAAGCTGGCAAAAATCTGAATAATCTTGTAAGCACTGAAAACAGTTATGCTAGATTTTCTAAAAGACGTCTGATTTTAGCACTTATTATAAATAAATGTCTATTATTTAAAAATTTTGATATTAAAAGAAAAACTTTATAATAGTTTTGAAAGTATATACTTAAAAATATTTACAGATAAAGTTTCATTGAAGTATATTAATTTGGAAAAAAGATATAATTAAATAAAGTTTGAAAAAAACTATTGAAATTAAGCTTGAAAAAAACAGAGATTTTTAAAAAGCATTTGTTTAAAAATTTAAATATTTTTCGCTTTGTTTTTGTGATAATAATGTTCAATGATCATTTGAAAAGTTAAATTTAAAAGGAATTTTCGCTGCGACAATAATTAATTAAATAGGAAATATAATTGTTTATTAACGTTTTTCTGCTCGTTTTTTTATAAATAAATGGATTTTACAGTTAGAAAATTTACTTTTTTAAACTTGAAAGTAATTTTTTTTGAAAGTTGAGGTCTTTCTGTACATTTTATATTACTTTGTCTGTTTTTTCAGTGCATCACAACCTTTAAATTATTAACTTTTAAATCGAGCCTTCAATAAATTCGGCTCACGGGACGTTCGCGCGCACCCACGAATCGACTTCCGCTGAAATAATTATATCTCGTACACTTTTCAATTTACAGAAAAACTTTTCAGACAAATTTTGTAGATAATTGCATCAGCTACAAATTTTAATTAAAACTATTTTCCATATATTTATTATTTAAACAATTAGAGTGAAAAAACAGAAACAAAATTTTTCTCCCGGAAAATTGCATACCTATTTTCGTAAAGAATTTTTCATATTAAGTACAACCCTTTTAAATACTCAAATGTGAAATTTCAAGATTTTTGTCTTTTTAGTGAAGCTATATATGTGTACTTTGACCACGCTACTGTGGCTCGTATAGCATTTTTTTCACTACTGGCATTCTATTGTTTTAATTATTGGTTTTTAAAACTAATAAAAATGTTTGACAGATCACCAGTCAGTCCGAGGCAATCAATAGCATATCCAATAATTTTTGTTTTGATTTTATAATAAGTATTGTGTTGGAAAAATCGCTATGAAAATACATGGATAAGTCAACTGATTTTTATATAACTGACGAGCCACAAGCGAGTCAGTTACC
Source organism: Ophraella communa (assembly GCA_035357415.1). NCBI lineage: Eukaryota > Metazoa > Arthropoda > Insecta > Coleoptera > Chrysomelidae > Ophraella > Ophraella communa. Next base: position 32,669,573 of record CM068993.1, read on the forward strand.
TCCTTGAGCCTGTAAAACTCGTTACCTTGCGTGTATTGTTTTATATTTTATTTGTTTCTCGTTTGTAAAAAGGTTAGATAAATTCCAAAAAAATCTCAATAATTTGTCGCAAATGTCGTAAGCTATGGAAGCGTTGCCATGAACATGTCTGTTTATTTTTCTTTACATTTGTTTTGACGAAAGCGAAAATGAATGTATCAAGAGATATTTGAGGCAGCCAGCAGTGTGATTGGGGTGACTCGAGTTCAGTAGTTTCTGAGTCAACAGATGGTTCATCATAATCAGTATCAACTCCTTCATCGTCAAAAACCTGTGTTACTGGAAATAACAATTGTACCATGATTTTCAACATATATGACGATAAAACAAAATTTTCTAATATAAATAATACTACTAACTTGTAAAAATTGCAAGTTAACTGTCAGTTTTACAAGTTAGTTAATTGATAAAATAAACTTTCTTGATTAATATTGTGTTTTTAGAAACTTTTTTACAAATGAGAAACAAATTAAATAATTTTTCATTTTGTCTTTGCATCAGTTAACCTCACATTCTGTCAAATGGATTCTAGTTCTTAATCAAGTGGTCCCTGTATTTTTCTACTTTAGTTAATAATGAACACCTTATTAACTATCTCAGCAAAAGTCAATAAAGTTAGGTATATAGGCTAGTAGTGAAAAAGTACATTTATCAATTAAATATATTGAACAATTTAAAATAATATATTGTACAGAAAGTAATCTAGTCCACACGATACGTTAATGTTGTCAAAATCACAATCCAGTCAAGTTTTTAACACAGTACAAAAGTAACCAAACGCCAAAGGCACAAGGTAAGAAATTGTAATCAAAACGTTCTTATAAATTTTATAATTGTGGGGTAAAGGAACCTAAGTCTGAAATGTCTCAAGCGTAATGGGAAAAATTGTCAAAAGAACTAAGGAGAAAAATTATAGCATATGTTGTACCGTTAGATCAGGGTCGATCATTTTTGAAGCCAAAAAAAATTACAGTAGAATGAAACCCATTGAAAAAGAACCAAATTCAAAATTTAAGTCGTAAAGATTTTTTGAGATGTCTAAAAGAATGATTTGTCCAAAAAAAAAAACAGAATAGAATGTAGATCGAATTTTTTGGTTGCCATATAAACCTATTTGTAAGAAGTTAAAGCATCAGTTGGTGTAGAATAATTTACTACAAAACTAGTCTTTCTGGTTATATTGCTTTCTCTCGTTTCACTTACTTATATTTATGCGTTTTATCTAAAACAAAACCTGTTATAATTGCTCCAACCATTCCCACTCCTATCATAACCATTCCCATTCTACCAGCATCTTCTTGGGCATGCTAATTTTAAAAACAAATTATAATATACAGTGTGTCCACTTAAGTTCGCACCATATGGGAAACTTTCTTATTAGTTTTACGAAAAAAAGTTATTCTTCATAAAAAGTTCTGCATGGTGTAAAAACTAAAATACAACCATCACATATTAAAATTTTTTAGTCGTATACGAGGTATGTTCAAAAATATGAATTTTACCTCAATTTTTTATAATATCGAAAATTGTTATCAAGAAAATTTATGTAAAATTGTAAACTATATCTAACAAACATTAAACTCATTTGTTATCAAAAATTTGTTGTATGTTGTATATTTCTTCCTTGATGTCTGTTATTAAATATTTCAGCTGCTTCCCCATACGTTTTATAATTATTATCACCCACAATAAGCACAATTTCTATTTTTTCTTCTAAATTCAATACCACCGGCATCTTTAATTAGAATTTATTGTAACTGTCAAATATGTATTTTACGTTTAATGTCAGATATGTAAATATCATGGCAACTTGATTAAAAATGTACTTATGCATTTATTACTGTTGTAGGGTAGACATGCAATAGCAAAATGTAGAAAATCTCCATTTTAAACATTTTGTATATATGGCTGTATATTTGAACATGTTGTAGACTTCTAAATAAATTTTCTTGATACTAATTTTCGATATTATAAAAAATTTTAAGTACTTTGCTCTTGGTAAAATTCATATTTTTGAACATACCTCGTATACGACTGAGAAAGTTTAATATCTGATGGTTGTATTTTAGTTTTTACACCATGCAGAACTTTTTATGAAGAATAACTTTTTTTCGTAAAACTAATAATAAGAAAGTGTCCCATATGGTGCGAACTTAAGTGGACACACTGTATATACTTTGTCCAGTATAAATATGATTGCACGTCATCAAAGTTAACAAATCGCTCTGTTCTTTTGACTTCCTTCGTTCGTTTGCTACTGTCAATCAGTATCTTTTTTTACTGTAAATTTGCTAAATATAGAAATTTGTATGCCGCAAGTTATTACAAAAGATAAATAAATATTTTAAGAAAGGTTTCGTAATTGATTTTATATCAAATACAACTAGTGAGCTTATAAAATATAAACTTTAAACGAACATAACTTATGCTGAAATATTTTAAATGTTGGCAAAATTGCGCTCTGTTGCCGCGTTCAAAAATGGTGTAGTATTGTAGTCAAATAAAAAGAAGAATATTAGAGAAACTTCGTTTGACATTTTCTAGATTCTAATACTATTTTAAATGCTTGGCAACATAGTCCCGTTTTGACAGCTGTGACGTGCAACCAGATTTATACTGGACAAGGTATATATTATTAATTCTGCTCTAACTATTATTTTAACGTAACAAACAGTGTACGGTATAATGTTTGGATACGAATATAAAATTGTTCAAGCCAAGTTTGATGCAATAAAAATAAATTTGATACGAATATTAAAAAATAATTTAACTTACTTCAAAATAACTTAACACAATCTCATTGAGCAGAGTGCTAATAGCGGTATAAATTGCTATGCAACAACTGTAGCAGGCGGCATGCATCATAAAGGCTTTATTTGTTACCAAAACTTTTATTGATTTCATAAATCCAGATAACGTTAGTCGTTCTCGATTTGCTCTGTGTTCCGACATTACTTGACTCGGAGGATGAGGTGGTTCAGCAGGAAAAACTAAAAATAGGAAGATTGAAGGAAAGTATTATCGCGAAATGTTAACAAACTTATACCCAGTAAGGAGTTGAAGCGGGATCGTATGAAGGCAAACCCAGAGTAAATGGGTAATAACAATATTTGCACACAGCAAACAATCAGTATCTACTTACTACACCAAATAAGTCCAAGAATGGGTGGAATTTTGAGCATTTTCTATAAGCTACAGAATCTGTAAGGCAAGGCCTAGGGTTTGCCATGTTAATTTTTACAAATGATTGTTTACAGATGTACTCAGAATCACACTTTAAAGCACATTATATTTCAGAAGAAAAAACAGCTAACATAGCATCAGCTCAAATTTCTTGGGATCTGAATCCTAAATAGGAATTACAAAATCAACTGTTTAGCCAAATGAAATAAGAAAGTTCTTTGCCACTAACACACCGGTCAATAAGTTCACTGACTGACATTAGATGGCACCTCCAAAAAAATCTTTATGTCAAGAAATCATGACCTTTGAACGATTAGTAGTGGACAAATAGGTAATGTTGTCGATGTCTGAGATAGATGGTGACACTATTTGCACAGAATACTCAAATCATGCCAATGAGAAGCTTTCCATTTGGATATAACCAAATTCGTTTGCGCATGCACACCAAGATAAACGAAAAAAACGTCAAAACATGCCTCATATTTTTAAAAGCTGCCGCTTAGCTACAATACTATAACACTTTCAGCATTCGACAAAAAAATAGTATCTAAGGAGGTTTAAGAACTCCTTTCGAGGAATTTACTTTGTACAATTAATTGGAAAAACTATTTGTGATAAAGAAAAGTTCTCAGTTTTGGAATATTATGAAAGATGATCATTTTAATCATCCCTAGGGGGTTAGTTTTAAAATATTTCACAAGTCAAACTGCTAATATTTCGATCTACCCAAGTTTTGAACTGTCATGAGTGAAATATAAACTTCGAATTGGAAAATATTTCATAAATATAATTCGGATGCTATTTAGCTGCCAAAATATTTATTAAACTAGTTTATTTGGTTAAAATAATAGAATTTTCAAAATTTTGTGTTGTGGTTTTGCATTTATTCTCATCTAGCTAATAAGAAGATCACACTAATATGTATGTATGCATAAATTAGGGACGATAAGTACACTGCGACCTATAGCATCTATTGTCTCCCCCTTGTACTTGCCAAGTTCTGATGTTTTCTCAGGTTTATAGCAGCTCTTCGAGTCCTATTTTCCTGAGGAAGTTTAGGACATCGTCGGGCTTCAAATCTGGTAGATCCCCCTCTTCTATTTTATGTGCTCCTAGGCATCTGGCCCTAGAGTTCTGCAAGGCAGGGCATTCTGAGAGTATGTGTATCGAGGTTTCATCCTCTTTCTCACAGAATCTGCACTTTGCTTCATCTGCTAACCCTAGTTTCTTCATGTGGCTTTTTAACCGACAATGCCCGTTAAAATTTGGAGCCTTTTTTTACTGAGGTTGAGGCAGCTAAGAAAACTCTTCTGGTCCAGTAGTATCTTAGATTGCCTCAGTCCTTCCAGCTGATTCCAGTACTTGGATTTTTCCTTCTCCATTTCTTCCCTTAGTTTTCCTAAGATTACTCTACTGCTGATCCAACAGGATGGTTATGGTCCCAAATGTGGTGTTTCAGCTTCTTTTTTTGGCAGCTTATCTGCTGTTTCGTTCCCCCCTATTCCTATGTGTCTCGGGACCCATAGGAGGGTGACAGTGTTCTTCTGGCCTAGTTCATTTAGTTTGCCTGGGCATTTTCAAACCATCTTCGAACTGACTATATTTGAGCTCAGCGCTTTGATGGCTGCTTGACTATCCGACATGATCACAATCTCTTGTTTGCGGTAGTTTCTTCCGATATTGAATTCCACACAAGTTTTCTGAGTATTTGGCTCTCGGTCCAAAAACTCCTATCCCAGTTCCCTCGTCTAGCTTGGAACCGTCCGTATACCACTTTATGGTATTCTGTATGGTGTCTTCATCCCATTCAGATTAATACTCAACTTTGTGATGAATTTTCGCACAAAGTTGAATTTCTTTGGCATATCACCTTGGGGAATTTCCCAAGATCACACTAATAACTAATACAGTGTGTCAATTTTAAAACATATAATGGGCTATATCTCATGAACAAAAGCTGATATCAAAAAATGCTTGAAACCGATTCTAGGAATGTAAGGAGGAACTAAAGTGACATGAAAGAGAACTCACCCCTATCAACCCCCCAGGGCCCCACTCACCAGAACACAAAAAGTTTAAATTGCAAACCCCTATTGTGTGATACATCATTGAAAAGACTATAAAAAATAATATTCAATAATATAAATAATAATTGTACAGGGTGTTATGTTCGGTGGTATTGAAACACGTATAACTTTGTTGCGTAGGACTTTATTACTATTTATGGAGGCACAAAACATATATGGATACTTTACAATTATTATTTGGGGAGTCTTCTTTATAAAGTATATCTTATTGCACGTTACTAATACACTGTGTGTGTGTGTGAGGTCGCTTTAACCATTTATCCGCACAAATTACTTTGCAGTGTTGTACTAGCCATAACACCTCCCTTTTTAACATGAACAGTTAATATCAAAATATTATATTTACATAAAAATAACGTAATGTGTCCTTAATGTTTTAATTCACAAAACGAATCAAAACTCAAAACGTTTCAAGTTAATACCACATTGAATAGTAAAATATTAAAAGTATGTACCTTAATATTTATCCCTAAATATCTATGACTAAACACTTTGTAGTGTCTAACATTACATAACGCAAAGAAATTACATTTCTTAATCCATGTCGGTTAAATAATCCGCAAATCTGACAGGAGCCTTCCTGTCTCTCAATGGTCTAACAGTTCCAACTTGTACGTTATTCAGTTTTAAATCCTTACCACGATTTTCACAACTTACAGTTTTCCTAACATCTGAATTTCCCGCAAGGCTTACTTTATCATTAACGTTCACATTTTGGTCAATATTTACATTTCCATTAACAGAATAATTTACATTAAAATTTACACCATCATCATTTACAATTTCGTCAACATTTACACTTTTATCAACATGCGAATTTACATTAACAATTTTATCAGTATTTAAAGTATCATTTTCATTAACATTTACAGTACAATTTTCGTTAACATTTACAGTACAATTTTCATTAACATTTACAGAACAATTTTCATTTAAATTTACATTTTCATTGCTGTTAATTACAGTCAAGTCAGGCATGTATGGAATTTTATTTTCTTTACCTTTTTTACTTTCCTTAAGCTCCCCAAATACCTCTGAATACTCCTCCCCACTGTCCAATCTTTCAATTATTTGGTTAATGTGCCTCTTCCATATTTGCTCTTCCTTTGTTCTGCAAATATAGGTCACTCTACCTATTTTTCTTAAAATTGTTGCTTCTATCCATCTTTCTTGACCTTTAGTCCTATAATCTTTTATCATGACTGTATCGTTTGTCCTAAAAGTTCTATTTTTACCTCCATAGTTTCTGTTTACTCTTTCTTCATGTTTCCTCTCGTGCTTTGACTTTTCTTTTTCATCTCTTTCTTGACTGCTTTTCTTCTCGTTAAGCAATGACAATCTAGTTCTCAATTTTCTGCCGAATAATAACTCGTCAGGTCTTCTCCCTGTTGAGTTATGAACTGTTGTCCTATAATTGAATAAAAATCTATTTATCAGTGTTTCTATTTTTTCGTTTTTTGACTTTTCGTCAGTTAAACTAGTTTTTAATTTGTTTTTACATAATTTTACCATCGATTCAGCTTGTCCGTTCGACGCTTGATTTCCTGGAGGGCTAGTAATGTGTTTAATTCCATTTAATTTGCAAAATTGTTGGAATTCCTTTGACGTAAACTGCGTTCCATTATCTGTAACAATTATTTTGGCTATACCCATTGTTGCGAATAGCTGTCTTAACTTACTTATGGTTACTTCTGTTGTTATCTTTTTTGTTGGATACACCTCCAACCATTTCGTGTAAGAGTCAATTACCACAAGAAACATTGTCTCTTTGATAGGACCACAAAAATCTAAATGAATTCTTGTCCATGGCTCCTTTTCTGAAGGCCATTGAGCCAGTGGTACTTTTGGAGGTGCTTGCTTGTTTAACAAACATGCATGACACGATTTTGCTAAATCTTCTATATCTTTGTCAATGTTGGGCCAATACATGACAGCTCTCGCTGTGCTTTTCATACGCACTACTCCGAAATGTCCTTCGTGCAATTCCCTTAGTAATTGGTGCTGTAAAGCTGTCGGGATGACCATTCTTAAGCCCCAGAACAGTATATCATCTTCCACAAACAACTCTGATCTGCGATGATAAAAGGATATTAATTCGTTTCCAACTTTTCTTGGCCATGCATCTGTCTTTACATATTTAACAACCTTCTTTAGATCTTTGTCGTGCAAAGTATATTGTTTTACTTTTTCATTATCAATAGGCCAATCTTCACTACTTGAAGTAAAATAAAGATAGCTCACCTTATTATCTGAAATGATATCATCTTGGTGTGGTTGAATAGGTGCTCTAGACAGATAGTCTGCAACCACATTCTTTTTACCTGGAATATATTCCACTTCATAATCGAAGCCTGCTAGAAATGCTGCCCATCTTTGTAATCTGTTTTCGTATGCTTTTGGTAAGGGCTTGTCTTTTCCGAACAAAGCTACCAATGGCTTGTGATCAGTACGAAGCGTGAAATGTCTACCTGCCAAATAGTGGTAAAGTCGGTTTATGGCCCAGAAGATCGCTAAAGCTTCCTTGTGTATAACCGGGTATACCTTCTCTGTGTCTGTCAAGGTTCTTGAAATAAAACAAACTGGTTTCTCTTCTCCATTTGGCATTATATGACTTAATACAGCTCCCAAACCTTTATCTGACGCGTCTGCAGAAAGAATAAGCTTTAGATTAGGATTATAATGTGTTAAAACAATTTTTGAAGATAAAATACTTTTAATTTTTCCAAATGCAGTTTCACAATTTGTATCCCAAACGAATATTTGGTTTGTCTTTAATAAATTATACATAGGTGCCAGAATATCAGCTAAATTTGGTATAAATTTTGCGTAATAGCTAATCATACCTATCAATGACCTCGTAGAAGAAACATCACTTGGTCTTGGTGCTTTTAAAATGCTTTTAATTTTATCGTCTGTAGCCGTCAACCCTTCTTTTGATATCCTATGACCTAAATAAGTTATATGCTCTTTAAAAAATTCACATTTGTCCTTCCTGACTGTTAACCCTACTTCTTGTAATTTCATTAGCACCTTCTCCAAGGTCTTCAAATGAGAACCTCTGTCAGGACCTGTGACACAAATATCATCTAAATATATAGCAACATTTTCCATACCTTCAAAAGTTTGTTCCAAATAACGTTGAAATTTTCCACTAGCTGGAGAAATACCATAGGGTAATCTGTTTATCTGATATAAACCTTTGTGCGTAGACCAAACAAGTAGCTTTTTTGCTTCATCATCAAGCTCGAACTGTTGATAAGCTTGATAAAGGTCTAATTTTGTGAAGTGTTCTCCTGTATGCAGTTTGGAAAAAAGATCTTCAACTTTGGGTAGTGGATACGTTTCTTCCTTCAAGTATTTGTTGACAGTCGACTTGTAATCGGCGCAAATACGTAATCTACCATCTGATTTCAATATGGGGACTAAGGGTGTGGCCCATTCTGACCATTCTATAGGTGTCAAAACTTGTTGTCGTATTAAATTGTTTAGTTCTTCTTCCATAGGTTTCTGGTACGCCAATGGAATGGATCTTGGCTTTAAAATTATAGGCCTAGCATTGGGGTCGATATTCAGAGATATTTTGGCATGCTTAAATAAACCCAATTTACCTGAAAATACATCGGAATATTTATTTATCAAGTTATTGATCTCTTGCGTAACATTTGAATTTGTTTCAATAGAATTTACCATTTTTATTTTGATTTTAAAAGCAATAATGAAATCTCTTCCTAAAATACATGGACCTCCTTGCTGTATTACATGAAATTTAATAGGTTTAAATGAATTTTTATAATTGACATTTGCTATAAAATAACCTTTTGGCGAGAAAATATTACCGTTATAACTTCTTAATATTGTTGGGTCTGAACTTAAATAGTAATTAGAACTAAAATATTGCTCATAAATTGAATCATTTATGCAACTTACTGCGCTTCCTGAATCAAAAGTCATTTTAAATTTTTTATTATCTATAAAAATTGTAATTAAAAATTGATCTGGTCCATTTTGAATGCTATTTTCTATGCTAAAAAGTGTTACCGCGTCTGAATTTTCAGAAACATTTTCGTTGTTTACGTACCTTGTATCTTCATTTATAAAATTAATATTTTTGTTATGGCAAACCTTATATAAATGACCCCGTTTGCCGCAGTTGGAGCATGAATAGTTTCTGTATTTACATTCTCCTGAATGTTCCTTACCGCAGCAGATACACCCTCTTTTTCTTGATATAGAATGAGATCTCGCAGTCTTGTTGTTGTTGACACGACCATTTTGACGTCGTCGTTCAAAATTTTGGTTATTGTAATTAAAAGTTGTTCTCTTATCATTGGAGTAAAGTGGTTGTTGATTACCTTGTCGGCGTTTGTTGTCGTTTCGTAAACTGGATTGTCCAGTACTGGATTTAAGAAAATTTACACATTCTTGATTTCTTAGGTCTTCTTTTTGTATAGCGATAGTTTTCATTTTTTCTAAAGATTGACTATCTTTTTCTTCGCAAAGCCGGTCAAAAATAAAACCTTTCTTCAAACCCGTTACAAATTTGTCTTTGAGGTAAGTTGATAGATTATTACCGAAATTACATGATGCACTTAAACTGGTAATTCGCACGTACCATTCGCTTATCTTTTCTGATTCTTCTTGTCGAGCCTCAAAAAATGTTCTTCGTTCTCTCCATACATTTGCACTAGGAGCACAATGTTCTTTCAACATCAAGCACAATTCCTCGTAGTTTTTATCTTTGGGTAAAGCAGGATGGCTTAAGTTTCTCAACAATTTGTAGGATTTTGTCCCAATCAAACTTAATAAATTTGCGACTTTGAGTTTATTATCCTCTATTTTGCTAGCAGTGAAAAATTGCTCAAGTCTTTCAGCATATATTGTCCAGTCTTCGTCACAGTTAAATTCACCGAATTTTAAATTTGTCGTGTTCACTCCGGTAGCCATTTCTTTACAGTACACGTTTTTCTTTTCAATTTATTTTTCCGATATCCTCGTCGCCAGTTGTTATGTTCGGTGGTATTGAAACACGTATAACTTTGTTGCGTAGGACTTTATTACTATTTATGGAGGCACAAAACATATATGGATACTTTACAATTATTATTTGGGGAGTCTTCTTTATAAAGTATATCTTATTGCACGTTACTAATACACTGTGTGTGTGTGTGAGGTCGCTTTAACCATTTATCCGCACAAATTACTTTGCAGTGTTGTACTAGCCATAACACAGGGTGAAGCAATAATTGTGAAACTTCGGCTTAAAAGGAATATTTATTGAGGTTTTTGTTGAACTACAAATTTATTAAAAATATCAATTAAGTAAATGTCCTAGTGGATAAGGTTGTTTTCTAAACAATAATACAGCCTATTTTTAAATTGTGTACTTTAAGCTGGCTCACTATAGCCGAATGCAAAATTGTTGAAGCCACAGTCACTTTATGCTGGCGATTCCTTATCATCTTTAGGTTAGGTTAAATCATCGTTGAGTGATTTCAACAGTTATCAGTTGTGAGCGTCGTAAAAACAAAGTTATACAATTTAAATAAATATTAATTTTTATACCAATTTACACAATTACAAGGAGAAAATTGACAAATTTAAAATGATTAGATACATCCATTTGAAGTTTACCTACAAAACCAAATTAATTGTTATTGAATTTTTAATAGTTCTATGAATTTATCAATATTAACATAAAACATTGAAGATTAAGGGTTTTCATTGAATGGAAGCACAAAACAGATATTTTGACAGTTAAAAAAAATAGTCAAAGAAAATCATTCTATAAAAATTGTATCGAAAAATTAGAGAGGCTAGACCTATTGTATAAGCTTAGAAGAAACTTTATTATAAATAATTAAATTTAAACTTCTATTCAAGTTTTGTTCTTACATATATAGAAAAAGATAAACTAAGATAACTAATAAATAATATATGCAGTACTCACAAAATATAACCAATAATACGACGGGAGAAATTGTTACTAATAGCGCCCAACACATCCTTTTTAAATCATAACCTATGTCTGCCAAATTTTCACTCTCTCTTACTAATATAGGTGGCAATAAAAATCCTAAAGCGCATCCTAAAGTCAAACCGAAAAATCCTAATGAACACACAGAAGATACCTATAAAATAAATCATTAATATATCCACGATAAATTGTAATTAATAATTACCTACCTCTTGTGGTTTGAACCATGTCATTGCGATCTTCGGTGGTAAACTCAAAATAAACAACTGGGATATGGCGACTATAACTTGTCCAACAATCACAACAATAAAGAGATTTTCCCCTATTGAAAATACTTTTACAAAAGCTCCGATTATAGTGGTAAAGGAACCTATAAGAGCTGATACTCTCAACCCCTAAAAATAATGATAAATAATATCAATCCTAACAGTTTCAAAATTATAATAATGACGAAAAAACATTGTTTAATTGTCTTCAAAAGACACTGGTTTACTTAAAACTTTGAAATACAATGTCGACAACAAGAATTTTATATAATCTTGAGGTATATTGGTCGAGAAACAAACTTTAAGCACTGTGCCGTCAATTTTCTGCGGTACGGGTAAATGCACAGGTGAGTTGGAATGTCGTAAAAAAGGGGGCACTTTTTTATTACAATATATATGACTGCATTATTCCCGTCAAAAAATACAGGTGCAGGAAGTCCGTTTTTCTAAATCAGCGATTTACCTCCCTCCACAGTTAATGTGCCCATCTGCCAGTTATTTAAAAAGGTGGGTTTATTGACATCAGGCTAAATTTTTTCCAGCAGGTAAACTGTTTTGTAACATGTCTATCGCCATGCTACGTTTCCTTAGCTTACCGTCCGAACCCCAAAATCAACCCTGACCCACTGTATATTACACACAACCCTATCATCGTTACCAAACCCATCCCTACAACAGAACGTATCCGAAACAAAACCCTTACCAACGAACGTAACCGGAAACCCCTGGCAATACTGCTATAAATTAGGGCAAACACCTCGTTTCATTCCTTTTCGTCCAGACAACCCCTAGTGGAAAGTTGTCCGCAAGGCTTAGACAATACATTTCTCTGGTTAGGTTGTATCACAGTAAGTACTTCATTATTTCCTATTCTTTTCATTTCACAATTATTTTAAACCTTTTTAAACCATTTTATTTAGTAGTAAATAGTAGTAACAGTTATTTAGTAGTAAATACCAAATTTATCTATTTTCAAAGCTTATTCAGAGAAACATGTTTTTTTTTAACATGAAATATATAACTGAGTCTATGTAAAACATAATAAATTAGCATACTTCTTTTAGAACTCTTTTAGAATAATTAAAAACCTTTTTTAAATAACTATAACAGTCACTTCTTTATTTTACGTACAAAAAACTAATTACCTATATCAGCTTATAACTTTTTCATTTGTGCTAACAATAAAACTCATTAATAATCAATCACACAGAGCCGGCTTCACCGCTCTAAATTTCATTAAATCATAAATTTATTGTTTTTATTTCATTTTTGTTACTAAATATGGAACATTACTGGGAAAGCTTTTTAGTAAAAAGCGAGGAAAAAAGTAACTTTTTGATGTAAGATATTAGCTGTCCTTTTTGACCTGAAAGCGAACCAACATCAACACCCATAACATTTTAACTCCTTCTGATCCACTTTACGACTTTTAGGAAGATACAGCCCGCTACGCTACGCTAGTAGGGAGCAATATACCCGCTAGCAGGAGTAGCAATTCCTTTTGATGCAGAAATATACCCATTATAATAGCAGTTGCTTTGATGAAGAGTAGCAATAGTAATAATAATAATTGTTATAAATAATCTAGAAAATTTTGTAACATTTAAAATATTTAATAATGGTATAATAAGTATAATATCAACAGAAGTTGTTTTCTACTATCTTAATCTAATAATTGTTATCTCAGATATGTTTACTAAATCTTTAGCCAAAGAAAAAATTACCAAGTTTAGAAATAGTGTGCTGTCAAAATAAGTAAACTTTTAAAAGTTTGTATTATCTTTGATAGCAACTTAAGATTTTTATACTTAAGAAGGCAATCATTCAGTTTCATTAAGTTGAATTTCTTTATAAATTAAAATGTTTTTTTTTATTATTTTTCATTATTTTGTAAAGACATTCAAATTGAGGGAATGTGTTGAGATTGGTTGTAAATTCAACTTGGAATTTGAATGTGAACACGGCCTGGAAGAAAAAGAAGAAGAACAATAAAAAGTAAACTTAACCCAAGTTTTTTGGCTCTATGCTCTATGTATAAGTTATAACTTATAATAAAAGTATTAAAGACATTACGACTTCTTGTGCGTTGTATTACAAATATTTTCCACTGTTAAAAGGTGCTTTGCTACCGAAAACCGTAACCATTCAAACATATCCCTTATTTTTCTGTTCCAAACGGTCCAATCTCTCACCGGCTAAATGTTTTATATTGCGAATAAATTCCATAATAATCGCTACTAACACAATTTAGGTTTTACCGAAAACTTTTACTTTTGAATATGAATATGAAATGATAACAGTTGGATATTACAAAAAAATATATGTAACGTACATTTTTTAACTCACCCTTTTATCGATAATAAAAGATGATGGAATCACTAGTATTGGCCACGCAATACTAAAACTCAAAGCGCTCCAATTAACAGCACTGGCACTGACATGATAGTACCTCATCACTATATTTCCTATTATACAGTATTCTACCCACTGGATACTACTGAGGGTGCTGAGAGCCACAAATATTGCTAAAATTGACCATCTTCTTTTGTATACTTTGATTATAGGTACATCCCCCTGAAGATTCAATTCCTCCGGCATACCGTATCACACTAAATCCATTTATGTATCAAATTATTACAACTGAATGTTTACATTTATTCATTTAATTTCTGTAGGTACTCCTGATAACAATTGATAACAATCTATTCTTTATTTTGTTATGAAGGTTATTTATATTACATTTAAAGAATCGTTTAACCAATGTCAAAGAATACACTAACTGACAAAAAGCGAAAATTTGAGGGTCACTAATAAATAAACTTGAAGGTGACAGCTAACTCTGGCATACACCTGCATAAACTGATAATTCATTATAGAAGAACGATATCCTGCCCTGCTATGATATGCAATATGAATTAGGTACTTGACCTTCAAATTCCACTCTACTATCTTCGAACTAAGCTTACTAATCCAGAAGCATTAAATGTTTTCATCACGGTTGCAGATGGCCAGGCTCAGAGTATATCTATACTGGGCCCTTATTCCAATTGAGCGCTAGATGGATTATATAGTTAGCGACAGTATAACCCTCGCTAAAATGAATTGGAATAAGGGCCCTGTCCAACTGTCACAAAACGCACCAGTCATAAAAGGGAGTCACCAGAAGAGAGATTTCAAAACGAGGTAGGTAGGTAATCAGGATTCCTAAACTCCTTGGAATCAAAATGTAAGTTTATATTGCGATGTTAATTTGGTGTATCAACTTATAAAAACTATTAATATTTTCACAAATTTGCAGAGAAATAAAATGGCATGTCAAAAAACGTTGACAAGTTGGTTCAGGATAACTAGTTTGAGCATTGAGGTTGTAAGATTTTCTAGTATGTTTTAACTTTTTAATCAAGTTCACTTAACCAAATTTTTTAAATTGTTATGATTGTCTCAAAGGAAATAAGAGTAAAATTAGATATAGGATTTAAAAATTACTTTGGTTATATGAGGATCTGACGTATCAATAAGTATTCCTTTTGGCATAGATGTTCAGGAAAACCCCTATATCTAGAGTTTGAACCAATACTGAAATACATCGAGGTGAGATATTACTTTAAAATTATTTGGATAGGTACCTACCTTCATTAAATAGGATTACAAATACGATTTGAAGATAATGCATAACTAGCGAGCAAATACAGTCAGGACAAAGTACAACAACAATATTTATTGAAAAACATAAAATGACACTAATAGCAAAAAGTCGAAGGAAAACCAACATAAGGAAACATTTTGGATGTTGTATCTTTATTATGTATTTTTTGTATTTTTCTAAATTGTAGGAAAGTATTTTGAGCATACATAACATAATTATAATAAAAAATCTTTAATGAAATTACCTAGATAAATATAAAGATATGATTAACAAATGTTGATGTAATATGATGTAATTTACCGAAACATTTTAATTCTTTAAAGGTAGCTTGTTTAATATCTGAACAATGCTACGCTACAGTACAGAAAAGAAGTAGATTTTACTTTTTAGGTTATGTTTATTTCTTGTCTGTGATGTTTACTAACAATTTTTCTTTTAGTTTGTATTTTCTTTATATTTACTACAAATATAATGGAAAATCTAAATCTAGAACTTAAGGCAACTAAGACTAAAAGTTTAAACGACAAAAGAAAATTTGAAGAACATCACGTAGTTTCAAACCCATCAAAAAAAGGTCCAGTATTGAAATATAAAGAGTCTAGTTACTTTCAAAAAACCTCCAGTGGGTTTATTTCTGATTGTAATGATGAAACATATAATTGTCTAAATTCTTTTATTGGTGATGAATTTAATGAATTATGTTTGCCAATTACTCACGAATCAAAAAAATTAAAGATAGAACCTTCAAATGATAAACATGCAAGCAAGTTAGCAGGAGATATATTAGACAGTACCTTAGACTCTATTAGTATTACTAATTTAATAGAGGCAGAAGTTGGTAAACAAACAGAAGGTAGGATTAATTAAATAAATTATGTAAATTACTCATTACATTTCCAAAGTTTTCCTGTTGTCTAAAAAAATTTTCTTTCTTAACTATTTTTAGGTAAATTAGAAAGCAATCATGGATTTGATGCTTTTGCTAATTATTTGGGTGATATTAGTGTGTCTACAAAAGCCAATAATCAACTTAGAAGCAAAAGTCCAAATAAAAATGACATTTTGCTACCTGTTAAATTACCTAACAATAAAAAAAGTACCCAATTAGAAAAAAATAAGACTAATATTTACCAAACTAATGTATCTAACAAAGAAAACCAATGTGGTGAGAATGATCAAAAACAGTTTGAAGAAAAATCTACTGTGCCATTAAAATTATGTTTTAAAGAAAGATTAAAGGGTAAAGAAAATAGCATTGACAGGGACATAGCAGATCGCTCTATCTTGTTTGAAAATGAAAGTGTTACTACAGAATATCGTAAAGAAGTTAATGACATATTTGAACAGATAGAGAATTCTATATGTGCAATGGGAGAAGATGAAACAAAAATCAGTATTCCAGAAGAAATATTAGACATAATTTTTAATGAAAATATTGAAGCAACAAATGAAAAAAATGATAAAAATAATACCAATGTGGATGTACAACTTAGTAGTTCTAACTTAAATTTAAGTTTTGGTACGCTTATTAGAAAAGCACTTATTAACAATTCTACAAAAAGTTTGACTGATAGAAGAATGAAACCTATTGAAACATGTGATTTAAGTTTTAATGAAATAAATTCAACATTTTGTAGTCTGGGTCCTTTCTTTGGACTTCCTTTAAATGTTAAAAATCTAATCAAACAATACAAAGGAATAGAAAATCTTTTTGGTATGTATTGAATATAACAATAGAATACTATTATTAGGTTGTATTTGAGGATTTGAAAATATATTGTTTTTTTATGGGATTTTCATAGTCTTATTTTTGTCTTACTTTAAAATTATGTTCATGAAATCCATAAAAAAATTACGCGTTTTCAAAACCCATACACACAGCCCTTTAAAATCCACTAATGAAAATTTCTGGTGAATTTCAGCTCTTAATTTATATCTGCTGTTATAGGAATTTTTTAAAAAAGTTTTTTATTTTTTGTTCTCAATATGATCTGCCTTGCATTTACTTCAGTCCAATATTAAATTTAGTAAAAAGACAGCTTGAATAGGTAAAGTTGCTGTAAATTGTCTTGAGCTTCTGATCCTTTTTTTAGTTTTGTGAGTTTTTTATTTCAATGTACTATGTTAAAATATGAAGCTTTTAATGTTGGGCTATATCTTCATTATAATAATAGGTTTAATTAATATTCATAATTAGGTTTGTAAATATTTTCCATGATCATTACTCTTTAAAATATATTTCAGATTGGCAAGTAGAATGTTTAAAACTTCCAGCTATTGAAAATAAAAAGAATTTAATATATGCCTTACCGACAAGTGGAGGGAAAACATTGGTAGCTGAAATACTCATGTTTAGAGAATTACTGTGTTACAAAAGAAATGTTATTTTTATTTTACCATATGTATCCATAGTTCAAGAAAAGGTATGTCTTATTTTTATATATAATTATATTATTCATTCATTTACACGGTCGTTTGAAATGTTTACAACTTAATAATGTAACTATTTAGATGGTAGTGATAGTAAAGCAAAAATTATTCCATGTAACTACTATTATAGTTATATCAGGGACTATAACGATAATAAGACGGTCAGGGTTGCCTTCAGAATCGTGCTTGTTGAAAATTCGCGAGTGGGCCAGGAAATGCTGCTCTCTATTAAGTGTTCACCCAACTTAGGGTGAACCAAAGCAGTTTTCTGTAGGGCGGATGGTATGAGTCAATGAAAATAAAATCGCAAAACGCTTTGTTGCCAGTTGTTGTAGGACATAATACATTTTACCTACGACCACCCCTCTAAACCGTCAATAACACACAATCTAAAACCTTTTTTTTGTAGTTAACGGTGTTTCACTTTCAGAAAAAAATTTGTCCAAAAAAAGTCTAAGTGCGCTATTATTCTTCCCCCGCGAAGCCAGTGTTTGCGCGTTCGCACAATGGGCCAAATGTGGCCCAAGTGCTGTGGGGCGACCCACCCTTCCAGAATTACAGATACAGAATAGTTTAATAGCTTCCCGTTATAATTTCTCCATTCATAGATGGCGAACCCTTAGCAGACGTTAATTTTTTGATCTCATAATTTATTGAAGGACTGACCGTCTTCTTATTGTTATAGTCACTGGTTATATGTTGACTTGAATTTGTAGGTATGGGCCATATCGCCATTTGGTGTGGCTCTAGATTTCTTGGTAGAAGAATATGCATCTAATAAAGGAGTTTATCCACCTAGGAAGCGACGTAGAAAAAATTCCATTTATATAGCCACAATTGAAAAAGCTTTAGGTATTATTAATAGTCTAATTGAAACTGGAAGATTGCAAGAGATAGGTCTTATTGTTGTTGACGAATTCCATTTAATTGGAGAAGATGGAAGAGGACCTACATTGGAAGCAGCTCTAACAAAAATTATGTTTTTAAAAGGTAAACATCTAAACTTTTAAGCGTTAATTAGTCTTAACAATGAATAAGAAAAGGGTTTAAATGAATTAATCTTAATTGTCTATAATTATCTATAAATTGAAAGCTGTAAAAAAATGTTTAATTAGTATGACTGGTAAATATCCAATGTTTATCAGTTTTCATTACAATCAAAATCAATATTTTGCTGTAAATTATTTTTTTTTAGCCAATATACAAATAATCGCTATGAGCGCCACAATAGGAAATGTCTCAGATTTATGTACATTCTTGAATGCTGATTTATATACCAAAGACTTCAGACCAATAGAATTAGTGGAATATGTAAAGTGTAGTAATACAATTGCAAGGATAAACTGGAACTATAAAGATGTAGATGACTTGTTAGTAGACTGTAAAAAAGTTGATTTTAAGGTATTTACTCAAAATAAAAATTCTTAAATACACTATATTTTTTTATGTAGGATTTATTACATAAAGTTAATCCTAGATTTTTCTCTTGTATTAATTATACAGGGTGTACCAACCTTATGACAACGTTCGGTATATGGGTTGTTTTAGAAGATATTAAAAAATGTTATAAAAACATCTACTATTTTTGTTATTAACATTTTTTGATATCTTCTAAAACAACCTGTAATGGGACAACCGGTATAACGCCTTTTCTATTATTAAAAATACTCTAAGAAAATTAAGAATGCTTATTATGCACGTTCTTACCTTGTATTAACTCGACAATTAAATATCACATATAGGGTCATGAGCGGGCGTGCATTGACTGGTATGAGGTCAGTGTAACGAGAGTACCATTTATTGTTTAATGTTATAAATTCATAGATAGGAATATAAATACTGTACAATGTAAACAAAGCATTCACTTTTGATCCTATATAGTGTAATATAGTTATTAGTGTAATTTTATGTATTACTAAATAAGTAATTAAAAGTAACTTAAATTAAATGTGGTGTTTAACATAAAACTGCTCCTGATCAACCCTCAACACAAACCCATATACCGAACGTTGTCATAAGGTTGGTACACCCTGTATACTAATTATTTTACTTAATCTATGCTTTGCTTTTAAAATGATAGTAATGTTGTTTATTTTTAGTATTCTGAATCAATTTTAAAATTAGATCCAGATTTGTTAGGTGGTCTTGTAATGGAAGTTGTTCCAAATGGATCATGCCTTATTTTTTGTGCATCTAAGAAGAATTGCGAAAATGTTGCCAATTTATTATGCAAATTATGCAAACCGTGAGTTATTACTTATTTCCATTTTGATATATTATATTTAGTTCATATTAAACGACGAAATTGATTCTGGATTTTACTTTAACCCCCATTTATTTTCCTCCTTTAATATGAACTAATTTTTATTTTTAAGTGATTTAAAGAAATACAAGAAAGAAGAAAAAATGCAATTGTTACATGCACTTAAAGATGAATCTGGAAAATTATGTGATATATTATCAGTTTCTATCCAATATGGTATCGCTTATCACCATTCAGGTAAGGAAGATTTTCCAATCTGTTAAATTTAAAAATTAAAATAGAATATTTTTTAATTACACAAACATTAATTTTTGTGGCATGTTGGCTTATAAATGACGAGAATGAAGGTTATTCAGTTCAAGCTATATAAAATTTTTAGTTTTGTATAAACTTTTAGGACTAACAAGTGATGAAAGACGTATAATAGAAGAAGGATTTAGAGCTGGAATAATTTACGTAATTTGTTGCACTTCAACCCTTGCTGCTGGTGTAAACTTACCTGCAAAGAGGGTGATACTTAGGTCGCCTTATATAGGAAAAGATTTTATAAACCTTTCTCGTTATAAACAGATGGTAGGAAGGGCAGGAAGAACTGGATTAGGAGAAACAGGGGAAAGTATATTGATAGCTCAACCGCAAGATTTACCCAAGGTACAGGAATTGCTAATGTCGCCCATGAATAAAGCTATGTCAAATATGCATTCATATGAAGGAAAAGGATTGAGGTATGTACATGATGTCTGAAGTAACATTTTTTAAAGCATATTAAAAACTAAAATTGTTAATTATTGCAATGACAAATATATTTTCTCGTTCACTCAGTTTGGTTTTAGAAAAAATCACTCAACACAAAAGTCCATACACGACTTCGTTGAATACATTGTGGATGTATATGATGACGGCAAAAATACAACAGTAGTTTTGTGTGACTGAAGCATTCTATTATGTAAATACATATTTTTTATTATTTGTAACAATATCCTTCCAAAGAGGCAGGGCGCCAATTTGTAACAATACTAGTTCCAAAAAGAGATCCCGGCTATGAGACTCTCTCAAGCAGTGGTTCGACTCCAAGTTAATGCTTACTATAGAAAGGATTGGTGGTATATAAGGGTTAAGGGCGCCACTATCTTTTTATACGTTTGCGATTAAACAACTGAAATTGCACAAAAACTAAGGTGAAAAAGATAGAAACACCTTGTAATTAGACTTAATTTGAAAGCAAAAAGAAACTACATTTAATGTCAACCAAACACGCTGCATCCTCAAGACCAGGGGTGGGCAAAGTGCGGCCCGCGACACAAAACGGCAAATAAAAAAATTTAAATCGTAAAATATTTAAAATTTGAGGTTAATAAAGTTTGTTAATTTCGCTAGTAGTCTCAGCGTTCAAATTTGAATTCCGCGCTCTTTCTTTGTAAGATCACGTGACTTTTAGTATGTTACTTTGACACCAGGTACGCCCTAGAAGCTGTCATTTATTTTATGGTGCAACCAGAGAAAACCTTAACAACGAGAAGCGATAGTGGACCAATTTGCTGGGTATCGTTTTGGTAGGCGTATGTGCCAAATAAGTTGTATATTTGCTTATTAGATTGTGTTATAGTCCATGAGCTGAAGTTTAACTAATATTGGTCGAAAAAATTATTTTTTTTAAATGCGAAAACATTAAAGAAACATGATGGAAGATATGAAGCAATTTCATAAAAGTCACTAATGCCATTTTATTTTAATTAAATTTCATTGTTCTTAGTAAGTAATCGTAATGTAAAAATTAAAGACAATTAATAAATAAGAATATAAAGAAAATAGTACATAAATTAATTAATATATACGGCCCTATGTAATAAACCTATAACACATTGTGGCCCTTTATAGAAAAAGTTTGCCTACCGCTGCTCAAGACTTAGGTATAGTCCGTGGGTATATAAATCGAACGGTTATTAATGAATATTTGTTTATTTAAAAAAATGGTAAATTGCCAAAGGAACTGCTACTATAATGGGTATATTTCTGCATCAAAAGGAATTGCTACTAGAACTATATTTTTCCCTGCTAGGGGGTATATTGCTCCCTACTAGCATAGCGTAGCGGGCTATGTCCTAAAAGTCGTAAAGTGGATCAGAAGGAGTTAAAATGTTATGGGTGTTGATGTTGGTTCGCTTTCAGGTCAAAAAGGACGGCAAATATCTTACATCAAAAAGTTACTTTTTACTTAAAAGCTTTCCAACATTAATATTGAATCAAGATTTAGGCATGAGAAAGCTGTCCGCGCGTTGGGTGCCGCGTTTGCTCACTTTGGACCAAAAACGTGTTCGAATGAACATTTTCAACTCTCTGTTGGCGCAGTTTAGGCGCAATAAATCAGAGTTTTGGCGCCGATTAATTACTGTAGATGAAACTTGGATACACCATTATACTCCAGAAACAAAAACACAGTCAAAACAATGGACTGCGAAGGGGGAATCGGCTCCAAAAAAAGCAAAGGTTGTTCCTTCGGCTGGGAAAGTGATGGCAACTGTTTTCTGGGATAGTCATGGAGTTATCTTAATCGATTATCTTCAAAAAAGGAAAAACCATTACAGGAGCATAGTACGCATCATTATTTAACAAGCTGACGGTAGAAATTGCGGAAAAACGGCCACATTTGCAGAAAAAAAGAATTTTGTTTCACCAAGACAATGCGCCGTCTCATATCTTAGCGGTTGCCATGGCGAAAATCCACGAATTACGGTTTGAACTGCTTGACCACCCTCCTTACTCACCAGATCTAGCCCCAAGCGACTTTTTTTGTTCCCTAAGCTAAAAGTTGCGTTCGGAGGACAGATATTTTCGTCGAATGAATGATTTTCGTAAACAACTATTTTGCAGAGAAAGACGCCGAGTACTATTTGGACGGGTTGAAGAGATGGGAGCATTGCTGGGAGAAGTGTATAGAGTTACAAGGAAACTATGTAGAGAAATAAAAATTAATTTGAAGAAAAAATGTCTAGTATCTTTGTTAGGTCGGAAACTTTTCATTCAACCCTCGTATATTATTTTAAATATTTTATTTATACAGTGCTAAAATGTAAGTCAAACACTCATTCTAAACGTCTTTTAGATGATAAACAAAATAGGCAGATATTTTAGAGAAACCATACTGTATATGGTTTGTTTTTACACTCCAGCAACAGTGATTTTTTTTACCAATAAAAATTATTTTTAATTAACATGGTTGAAAATCATCTTTATTATATTAAAGAAGAATATATCGATTCCTATTTAATATAGTTTTAATTTTTACAGTTCATTGTTACCAATATATTACCATTATTTTCAGGCATTTGCTTTTAAGTTGTATAAGTTTGGGAATAGCGAACACCAGGATACAACTACAGGAAGTTGCATCTCATACTCTATTAGCTATTCAAAAAGATGTTCTTGAAGTAGATATAAAAAAATTAACCGACTTAGTGATAAAAAATCTTTTTAAATTGGGAGCTCTAAAGGATTCAAACACTAAAGTACGAGAAAAGGAAGCGTCTGATGTTTTGGCGAATGTATCTGTTAGAATGGACGTAAGATATGATTTCATTTACTTTTTCTTAATAAACAATTTTTGTTTAATTAAATTTAATATCGTGTTGACAAAAATTGACAATTAGAAACACATTAAATCTGGAAATATACAAAGTAGGTAGAGAGAATCATTGTGATTTAGGTAATTTTAGAATTAATATGATCGAAAGTACGTTCAGATTTTCCAAATAAAGAATAAGGTCATCCAGATTCGCGAATGTGACAGAAAACAGAAATAAAATATGAAAAAGGACTGTCATAAAGAAGTGGTGTTCTAAAAGTAAAAAGAGACCAAAACAAACTTCCAACTATTTTAAGAACAAACAGGATTTGTAGGATTATGGGGAATTAAGATCAAAGCAGAATCATATATAGGGTAGTAAGGGTTTGTACAATAAATTTCGATCTGTCGATAATTATGCAGGAAGAATTTGAATTAATATTAGTGTCAATTGGACAGGGAATTTTTTAACTGGCACCAAACAAGTTTATATGCATGTTCCAAAAAAATTATCACCATCAAATGGTTTCACTTAATATTCTATAACCGACTTTGGCACATACGCCCAATTAAATTTGTATTTTGAAAACTCACATGTTTGGTAAAAAATGTTTATTTATGCCAGCATAATTTTTTTAGACGACACTTCAAGATTTACCTCTAACGGAAATTGCACAAACACCCAGAAAAAAGAAAACAATTGTGTTAACAAATAATACAAAGTTAGTGGTTAGTGAACTAGGATGTGCGGCCATTAAAGGTCAGTTTATTATCTGTATATATAAAAATGAATTGCTGTACGGGAGTCTCGCAAAAACTCAAAAACGGCAAGACCGATTTTCAAAATTTTTTTTTTTGTTTTTTTTGCTATAGTTTAGGGATGGTTTAAAAAATGTAATTTTTAATGTCAAATGTCATTTAAGATGTCAACTGTCATTTTTCCGCTACCAACTGTAATTTTTCAGCTGTCAACTGTGATTTTTGACATTCGAATATCATTTATAACTGTCTTATGTCAATTTTTACTCTTAAATATAAACAATATGAAAATGAATACAAACACAAACAAACAAAAATTTTTTTGAAAAACCCGAAAATTCAGTTAAAAAAAAATAAAAAAAATATACTGCTGTAACTCAAAAACGGCTGGACCAATCTTTGATTTTTTAATTTTTTTTAGCTAAACTTTCGGGTATTCTAAAAAATTTTATTTTTTTTTAGCTGAATTTTCTGGTTTTCCAAAAATTTTGTTTGTTTGTTTGTATTTGTATCTTAGACAAGGAAAGAGAGAGGACTGCGCATTGGAATCAATTTATGTAACCCATTTACCACCAAACTAATGGCGGACAATATTGACATAGGCATATCATACGATTTTTCTTATACGATTATTAAATAATCATTTTCATAATTTCGTATTACAAATCTAATTTAAAAAAGTCTTTTAATATGTACTGCTCCAAAAAAGAACAACAATCATTTTAAAACATATTTATTTAATAAATATTACAATTTTAATCTATTTTATCTATTTTAAATATATGTTTTTGTTCCACGCCACTGCAAAACTATTACATCTATAAGAAAATAATAACAATTAATTGAAAAATAATCTTTAAAACTGAATGAAAACAATTTTCAAAATGTATGTACAATTAATTTAAGTTATCATACATAACATATGTGATTTAGTTAAACATCTATTGCCTGAAAGCTGTAATATTAATAGAAATAAATTTCAAGGAAATAGTTTCAAAATACTTTTTACCTATGAAATGAAATTTCTTTTTTTAGCACTCTGACTGTTGCACTTATAAACTGCACAATTAACCATTTTAAAATGTCTATTCATGTAATTAAAAAAGGTGAAAATTAATAAAAAAACTAAAAAAATACAATTCGACGTTCCAAATTTGTTTACCACCAAACGTTTGAAAATTGGCTTCACTCACACGCATAAGGTTTTCATTGCCATGCGCTGTCCTCTCTCTTTCCTAGTCTAAGGTTTGTATTCATTTTCATATTGTTTATATTTAAGAGTAAAAATTGACATAAGACAGTTATAAATGATATTCGAATGACAAAAATGACACTTGACAGCTGAAAAATTACTGTTGGTAGCGGAAAAATGACATTTGACATTAAAAATTACATTATATCGTTTGAAGGAAAAAAATGAATGATAGACCATTATTTTTTCACTAAATTTACAGTATCTTACATAGTTTTATCATTTATATCATTGTGATACAGACTATATTTTAAAAACCCATCACTGCGTACCGAGCGCAGCGAGGTTCGCAGAAACAAAATAATGTTAAGATTAGTTTTTATTGAAAATAAAATATCAAAAATTACATCTTTTTAGGAAATGCATATATATTATAATGGTTTTAGGTGGTTTGGAGCTTTCAAGAGCACACATGCTGTATGAAGATCTTCATGAGGGCCAGTCATGTTTGGTTCTAAAAAGTCACCTACATCTATTATACTTAGTTACTCCTTACCAGACTGCAGATCAAATAAAACCAAATAATCAAGTTTATTATGAATTGGTACGACGTTTATTTATTATAATTATATAGGTTGTAACTTTTAAAAATTAATTGTTTACTATACAGGGTGCGGCATTAGTGCGAGGAAGTCCAATTACTCATTTGTGGTAAGAAAAAAAGTTATTTAGGTAAAAGTAGGAGGATTTATAGGACCACAATTTAAAAATATTTTCAAATGTACAGGGCCACCCATTGTGACAGGGTGGACCAAACTTATCTTTTTTTAAATGGAACACCCTGTATATTTTTACATTTTTTGATTCCTTACGGTCTTTCCTTTTTGGCAATATAGGGTTTTGTAGTGTTATACAATCAAGGTGATTCAAGAAATATATACGTTTTCTTAATAATTTCGTCGCGGTAATAATACCCTGTAGAATTGTACAGATTTGACATAAAAAAATCTATTTACCGTTAAATGGTTTTTAATATAGTCTTCCATTGTACAAAATTATCAACATAGCAAAAAATTTTATTTTTCTATTCAGAATAAGTCGAAACTTTGAATGATTATTTTCTGGGTTTTCTTAAATGGAACACCCTGTATTTTAATGTTGCAATAAAATGGTCTTTTATGGTACTTTAATATTTCATAAATATTTCCTATATCTAATTGCCTTACTTTGTGAGTTATTCTTGATTTTTTGAGTCAAAGAATAATTTTATTAGGTTGGCCGTGGAAATATTTAACAAAAATGGATTTTTTAAATAAAATAGTAGACTGATACTTAATTTGTTAATATTATATCAAAATAAATAAGTAGTTAATAAATCAACAAAAATATTTGATTGAAAACAACGTATTTACAAAAATAACAATAAACTCGTTGAATTTATAATAAATGTTCAAAATGGCCTCCGTCGACGTCAATACATAATTGCAAGCGATCTTCAAAAAATCGACTTAAGTACACTAATTAACACATTTCTGTTTAAATTTGCACATTCATTTCTAATTCTTTCCTTCATATCTTCTTTAGTTGTAGGTGGTATTTTATACACCTTATCTTTTAAATGGCCCCATAAAAAAAGTCTAATTTTTTAACCCTGGAGATCGTGGGGGCCATCTTCTGGGTCCTCCCCTCCCAATCCATCTTCCAGGAAAACTATCATTCAAATGCTCATTCACTAAAAAATTGTAATGTACTGGAGCGCCATCATGTAATATCCACATTTTCTGACGTATGTTCAACGGTACTTCTTCTAATAATTCCGGCAATTCGCTGTCCAAAAAATGTAGATACATTTCTCCATTTAAGTGATCCAAGAATTCCAGCCCAAACATTCAACGACCATCTTGTTTGACTTGTTTGAATCTAAGGGAGCATTCCCTCCCTATTATATAATTGTATAGAGACTCACCTCGTTCATTGATGTCGCTACTCCCCCAATCCAAATGGTGAGAATTAGCATCGCATCCAATGATCAATTGCCTGTTGTTCCTCTTGCAATAGGCGACCAAATCTCGCACTGCTGCTGGAGGAGGTTGAACTGTCCCTCTATCACCCGGGAAGTAACCATAGCAAACATAAAGAACATAAAGAACTTAATGTTATTTCTGACCAATATGCAAGCCTGAGGTTTTCCCCCAGAGCTGCAATATATTAACCTACCAGAACAGTTTCCCAGGCCGCTTATTTTTCCTGTGTTGGAAATCCAGGGTTCCTGGATGTCTAGATTCTCCATAGCAAATCTCCTGCTAAGGAGATAAGAAGCCGTTAGGCGTGTTGGTTATTTGCCTGGAGAAATGAGACATATGACGCTATTATGTCAATGGCGTTGGTGGAGGAGGAGGGTCCTTTTCCTCGCTCTTCTTCGTGGGATTTCCCCCCGTTTTTTTCCTGACTATGGCGGTCTTTTTCGGCGCCTTTCCAGAAAGGGGTTTCTTCCCCTTGCCTTTCACTACCAACAAAAATTGTATAATGTTTTGCTGACATTTAGGGACATTACTCTTTTAATCTAAAAGGTGTTCATTACTACCAAAAGCTTTTTCAATTGACTAAAAGTCTTTACTAAATGTCTTTACAATTTGATTAAAAAATGAAATCTAAGTTTTCTTTTCTAAAAGTGTATGTTATGAGACCTAATTACGTGCATGTCATTGTTAAATGTCAGAAGTAATGACGACGGTGCGATTTTTGACGTTTACAGACAAGGGCGTAGAAAAAATAATTTTACATGTAGGTGTTTTATCTCGATTACTAAACAATAATGTTTCTTCCATTATTGCAATTTTTCCATACTAATGGTAACGTTTTCCATTTACTGGTATTTTTTTTCTACAACTTTATGATTTAAATGTTTTATATTTTTTTTAGTTTACTCGACTAAAACCAAATGAACTAAAGGTTGCAAAAACTTTGGGTTTAAATGAATCAGTAGCGGTAAAGATGTTATCAAATAATCCAATTAAGGTATGTAGTCAAATAAAATTATATTAATAAATAAAATCAGTTGAAATCGAAATATTCAGTAGTTGAATATCTATTTAAAAAAATTAGAAAGGTAATAAAAAATCAAAATAATGTAACTGCAATAATATTTTTTCATTTTTTTTGTTCGTAGAATGTACCAGAAAGAGTCTTAAATAGATTTTATGTAACTTTAATGTTGCACGACTTATGGAACGAAATGCCGGTTTTTGAAGTTTCTCAAAAATATCAGGTTTGTTTCTGTAAACTGAGAATTTTATTGTTTGATAGTATCATAAAAATATAATAACTTATTCTCGTTTAGATAAATAGGGGAGTTATACAGAATCTCATGACATCTGCTGCAACATTTGCATCAAACGTAGTTAACTTTTGTGAACAATTGGAAGAGTTTTGGGCTTATTCTCATCTTCTGAAAGGAATGAGTCAGAGGTTATCGCATTGTTGTGTTAAAGAGCTATTATCTTTAATGGAACTTCCAGCGGTAAAACAGGTAAATTGTTTGTATTTGTTATTTTGAATAGTTTATTTAAGAGCCAATACGCCTAAAAGTGGCGCGAACTGATGACAGAGGAACTAAAGTTCTGAGAGAGAGATTCCGATACCCCACTACCGTTTAAAATTAGCCCGAGGCTGGACTAAGTACAATCGGAGACCCAAATCGAACTTTATTATATTCGCAATACGTATATTTTGAAATTACTTTCTTGAGAAAATGGAAAAATCATTGTGCATATATTACAGTTCCAAATAATATTTCATACCTATTGTATAGAGAAATAAAATAAGTAAAAAATTAAAAAGAAACCATTTATTGTTACAAAGTTTTCAATTTTAATTGTTATCGATAAAATAGTGAATTACTTATACAAAATTAAAAACTACGAATTTCGCAATTTATACAGGAGAAAATTAAAGTATTTTTTGAAGAAATGACAAAGTAATCGTAATACTTAATTATTTTTTAAGAAAGATTTTTACGTTTTATTTATTTTTTTCTTATTTTCACATTGAGATATATACCTAAGTCGGAAAAACATATTATTAAAAAAAGTATCTGTGTGTGTTTACCTAAGCTGATGTGTGTGGTAAAAATTTTCGCCAATGGTTTAGGAAAAACGGCTGACCAGATTTTTACGAAATTTTCATCAAAAATCGACTATGTAAAAATATGGATCTGATTAGTTTTTGGGGAAATCAGAACGTAGAAAGAAAGTTTTTAAGGTGGTTTGAAAATTAAAAACTTTATTACGAAAAGAAATATCCAATTAAGAGGTCCGAAATAAAAAAAAAATAATATAACCTAATAACATGAAATAAAGTCTTAAAAATTTATTATAGGTAAACTAAACTGACTTCTTTTTCCCCACTCAATTAAGGTGGTCCCTCAACAAATAAAATTTTTAAAACTACAACAAAACGAAATGGTTAGTAAGTTTACAACATAAAATTTATTTTACTGTTTAATTACCTACTTGTTTTTTCTAAAATTATATAAACCCATTAGTGTACATTAAAAGAGGGTTTAAATAATAGAAAAAAATAAATAATCGATTTAAATCGAATGCAAATAATATACTTATTAGAATGAGATATTCCATTCTGTATTTTGGCAATTATGAAAAATTTTAATAAAGGGATAAAAGTAAAATCGTATAATCTCAACTGAGGTATTTGTACATTCCAAAAATATTTAGGAAAGCGAAAGTCTAGATAAAATTGTAATAAAGAAGTTACTGAAAGTAAAAGTTATTATTCTTGATCGAAATTGATACCACATAGATTACAAAAAAAATTAACCAACAAAGATGGTAAGATTTAAAAAAAGTTTTAATTATCATCAGATACAAGTACAACTAGTATTAAAAGGAAATAATATTGTAACTTTATCATTTGGATCCCCTTAGGGACGATTGCTGAACAATAATCTAGAGAAGAGACGACTTTTGGTTAGGTGCTAAAATTAAAAGGAAGATTTTTAAATAAATAATTTTTATTGAACAATTAAGAATAATATATTAATCTCTGGTTTATTTATTTATTAAATAATAAATAGACGATTGGTGAGTTACGTGACTTTTGAAATGACCATCCAAAATTGGTCACTGGCTCTTCCTCTATATAAGCTACATGTATTCTGTGATGTCAGTGGATAATAAGAAAAACGCAGGGACAAGTCGAGTGTCTCTTCAATTCTCAATTTTGAGTAAGGAAAGTACCATATGTGACACATTTTGAAAAAATAATTTTATGGGGAATTTGTAATAATCCCAAAGGAACCCCCCCTTCCCCGCCCGGGTTGATATGAGGGAAAAAGATACAATAATTCATAAAAAGTTAAATAACATATCGGAGCTCCCCGGTATATTAGTTAAAAAGAAACTAAGTAACTTTTGCGTAATAGCGACAGGACATTGGTCAGCGAAAAGTTATTTCACAAGAATGTATTTGAAAAAATGTAGGACACGAAACTAAAGAATTTACAAAAATTGCGGTTCTGCAAAACAAAAAAAAAGTCACGTAGGAGCTAGCCGCGATGTGTAAGACAAATTTTGCTGGCTCAGCTCGTGAGGTACTCGGGGGAAAGAGACTTTTGCTGGGGACCGAAAAACGAAGAATCAAGAAATTCGATTTGGACGTCTCCAGAGGCTAGATGCCTATCGAATCCTCCGTGTTGAGAACATGGAGGGAATTCGATTTGGAGCGTTCCATGGGCTTGATGCCAGTCGAATCAAACGCGTTAGGTGTTTAAAGGTGTTAATTTGGAAAGTGAGCAACTCAACCAATGTTATTGTGTAAAGCACCGATTTCAGCGTCCGCTTTAAAAAAATATTAATCGGTACATAATTCAAAGTGTGACACCTCATTTGAGATTTATTTTATAAGCATTTTAACGCAATAAAGAATATAATCCTGAAATCATGTTTAATATGTGAAATCAAATGATAATTAAAAGTCTTTTAAGTCTGTTTCACTTTTTCATTAAAATAAGGTGTCAGACTTTGAATTATTTAACGATTATTTTACCAAGAATAATAAAAAACTCTTCGTTTCAACGTAACTTCCAAGTTTATTTGAAAAAATATGTTTTAAATCACAATGACGTCTGTTTCGCTAAGAAGCATCGTTAATCGTCAGATTGAAGAGTTTTTTTATTATTCTTAATAAGATGGACTTCCAAAAAGTAAGAGTTAGTACAATAAATTTGATTATTTTACCATCCAAAGGGGTGCTAAAATCGAAGATTGAAGTTACTGTTTCTGTTCTATTTCAAATTTTAAGGGTTGTTAACGATGTTGGCCATTCTACAAGTAGGGAAGAAAAATGTTCCCGTCTGAACTAAAAAAATCCAAGTGTCCGATTGTTTTTTCATATTATTTACTAAAGGAAAGTTTACCTAACGAAGTTTCCAAATTTAAAAAAAAAAATAATTAATGAAATTTTAACCAAAGCACATTTTTTTAAAGAACAAATTGTACAAAAAATATTTATACAATGGTATAAACTAATAATTATTGATTGTGATAATACTCACCTCCTTTTTTCAACAACGATTTCTTCAAGAAAAGTTTATTAAAGTCTAATGAATAAATACACAAACTAAAAGTATCTACACCTAACCCACGCACATCCGAAAACAAGACTAAAATATCATAAACTCAACAAATAATTCAATGGGAATATTTTACCTGAACAAAATGCAATAAAATAATAACGACCACATGTGCATCAAAATTTTAACTCGAAGTGTACTATATGGATTCGCCGCTGAGGGCGCGTTTATCAGCCTTTTAAAATATTTCAAATAATTCAAATTTTAGGTACAATTTTCTCTAAAACTGAGTAAAATTTTAACTCCAAAATTTTAGTACTTATTGATAGTATCTTACCCCACAAGCTATGCATAGTTTTACATTAAATTTTTTTAAATAAACCAAAATAAATGTTGTATTTTAAAGAAAAAAAAATTGATATAAAAAAAATATGCATGGTCTCTGGGGTATGATGAACTATTCTCACTCCAAAAATTTGGTTTAAATCGAACAATGAACACCGACGAAAAATGTTCCTAAGTAAAAAGTTCAAGGTTTTGTCAAGAAATCTGTATTAGTTCTTATTTATATTTTTCCAAATTTGAATAGATTAATAACAAAGGCACCTTCAAAATTATGTCATGAAAATAGACCCAAAAATATAGTTATTTTAAAAGTTATTACACTAAATCATTTGTTGGTGGACACACCGCGGTTATTGGTTCTTAAATATTCTCATTGTTAACTTTAATGTCTTATGTCTTTGTTTAATTTTAACGAGTCTTAATATTTCAGAGTCGAGCGAAACAGTTATATAACGCCGGTTTTAAAACTTTACAAAGTATAGCAAAAGCAAATGCTAATGATTTAATGAATAATATTGAGTTTATGTCTCATAGAGTTGCAAATCAACTTATTGCAGCTTCTAAGGTAACTTTCACGCTCTGTTTATGTGAGTAAGTTAACCGGTTATATTTGTAGATGCTGTTACTAGAAAGAGTTGAAAATTTGCGAGAAGAAGCTGAAGATGTTCTGGATGGTGTTGAAATACCCAAAGATGGTTTATAGCAATTTAGAAAACAATAAAATTACAAGATTCGTTATTTAACAAAACTTGAAGAGAAACATATTATATGAAATCAATAAGTACTCATTACGTTTGATTGGAAGCAAAACATAGAGAGATCATTATGAATTTAATTTTTTTAGATCCAAACATCTTTGAATGTTTAAATTCTAGAATATTTTGTATACCAGACTAATAAGCATATTTTTAAGTATTATTTGTGTTTGTAATTGTTTTATTTATTTACTTCTATAAAAAAAAATTATTTCTTCATATAAACATTTTAAATTGTATATTTTTTAGTTGTGAATTCTTCATTATATATTTGCAACAACTAAAATTAATTAAAATATAGAAATTAGTTAAAATGTGTAAATCCTGCCTTTATATTTATACTATAAGCCGACGTTGCTTTTTTTATTTAAAATGGTTAGATTTATTTAAAGATTATTTTAGATGTTGAATATAAATCCTGAACTATATGTATCTTTTATTTTTGAAAACTTATATGCATACCTTATGAAAGTGGCTAATAGAAAATGGTCTCCCAACCTCTACATTATTCGTGCCGCGTAAAAATACTGAATTAAATTGACTTCGTCAGTCTTAACAGCATCTGTACCTAGTAATATACATTATTATATTACATTATACTGTTGATTTACAGCACAATTAATAAGGATAACTACATTAGAACAGAAATCTTGGAACAGGTGCCATTGCACCCCCGTCAACATGCGTACCAAGCGGGAAAGTCCACGGAAACCGCCTTGACACAATTGACTGACGAAATCCAAGACGCTCTCAATAAAAAAAAGAGCAGTGATTGAGAAAGGAGTAGATAGAACGACTTCCATCTGGATGTCGCAACTGCTATCTACAAGAATCGCAGAAATGGAGGCAGGACAAGACACTATCTTCATTAATGTGACCACAGGGGAGTTGCATCCCCGCTTACGTGGAGTCTAACTGTGGACAGTCTACTCTGTCAATTGACTAGGGAAGGCATACCATGTCAAGGGTATTCCGACGACATGGTTATCCTGGCAAAGTCCTCTGTGATATTGTTCAAAGGGGACTGAACATTGCGAAACAATGGTGTGACTTGGTGGGACTCAGCATCAACCCCACCAAAACCACACTAGTAGCCTTTACAAGGAAAAAGGAACCCAATCTAAAAATCATAAAAATAGGGGAGTACATCGTCGAGTGCCAAACAGATGTAAAATATCTAGGGCTAATCCTAGATAGCAGGTTACACTGGAATAAACACGAAAACGAAGTAATACACAAAGCAACCAAGCCCCCCATGGTATGCAGGAACATTGAAGGGAAGAACTGGAGATGCAACCTACGTATTCTACAGTGGATGTATACAGCAATAGTGAGACCAGAAATCAAATATGGGACAGTGGCTTGGGGCGCAAGGGCTAATCTGAGTACGACGAAGAAAAATCTCTCGAAGATTCAGAGACTAGCCTGTTCATGCATCACTGGAGCAATGGGAACTTGCCCCACTGCTGCAGTGGAGGTGATTTTAAACTTGACCCCACTGCACATTCTGTTAGAAAGTGTAAGGAAGAAAACGATATATAGAATGATTAAAGAAAGAATTATCAGGGAAAAACCCCGATCACTTCATTTTGATCAAACTTGGGAAATGCCCCAAGATGATATGCCAAAGAAATTCATCACAAAGTTGAGTAAGAAATCTGAATGGGATAATAGTCCATAAAAACGGCTCGAAACCAGTTCCAAGATCAGAGCCCGAAAGTTGTGAGTAAAACCCTAGTACATCACTAAATGGCTACTCTGCCGGTGCGAATCGTTTGCGGATGAAAATTCCAGCCGGTTTTCCACGTTGAAAAATTTGTGAAAAAGCTCGAAATGAGTCCCACGTGAAAATTGTTTAGAGACATTCTTAAGGTCTCAACTAACAGCGGTAAAGCAATGGCAGAGGTTTAATCGTACAAAAAACCCCTTGGCAAAGGCAATTGAAAAGTGTCGGAAACCCCTCCTGAAAAATCGATACGAGTCCCGCGCTCAACTTTTTTCCCAACATTCTTTAGCCCTTAACTAAGGGCTGTGCGTAGTGGCAGAAGTTTTGAATGACAATAAACCCTCGGCAGAGATTCATTAATCGGAAAATGTCAACAAATTTGTTAATACATGATTGTTCGTTATGTAGATTATATTACTTTTTAATATTAACCTTTTAATTTTACTACTGCTATATCTTTTGGTGGAGGTTCAATTATGGTATGGGGCGGTATATGTTTGGGGGCACAAACAGAGTTAGTGGTGATTGATGGCGGGGCATTAACAGCAGATAGGTACTTTAGAGATATTCTCCAAGACCATGTGGTACCTTTTGCCCCATATATTGGAGACAATTTCATTTTAATTTAGGATAATGCGCGCCCACACGTCGCCCACTGTGCAAGACTTTTTAATACAAGTGGGCCAGCGTGTTCCCCAGACCTGAATCCGATAGAACATGTGTGGGACATGCTAGGCAGAAAACTTAGGGCGCGAATTCCGGTACCTCAAACCAAAGAGGAGGTAAGAATTGCATTGATTGAGGAATGGGAGAGACTGCCTCAACAATTGATCGATGACCTCATTAGAAGTATGGTGAGAAGAATGGCTGCAATTGTCAGGGCCCGAGGAGGAAACACACGCTATTAAAGCGAAAGAAAAAGTGCATTTAAGTTTAAAATTGTACAATAAAGTTATTCTGTTTAAAACCAGTATTTTGTTTCATTCTGTTATCTTCGACTTGTTTTTTTTTCAGTAGGTTACACATGGTACAACTTTTTTGTAAAACCCATTCCAACATCATAATCTAACTTCGTTTTAAGACATTATCTGTACAATATTTACAATGTGTATATTATAGAAGAACTAATTAAATTTTATATCTGTTCCTTTAAATTTGCAGGCGTGTGTATATGTTCTGATTACTTTATGGTAAAAACTAAGCTCGTTGTTCAAATATTGTATCAATTTAATCATTTTTAGCTAAAAAATTACTTTTTAATATCTAGTTTATTTGTTTCTGTGCTCCGAAAAATAAAATAAAAACACATTTTTTCCTAAAAATATACTATCTCTTTTTATACAAACATGGCAGTAAACTTATAGTGGGTAATTTCTTTTTATGTTTGATTGGATTTTCCTTTTTAAAATCCAAAAAATAAAATAAGTTATTTGATAGATCCTTAGATATATTCTTGAATCCAAAATAACTGACACCTTTAATAAAGTCATCAACATCTCCGAATCTGCTTTCCACTTCTGCGATTTTTAGGATGCCCCTTTAAATAAAAATTTATATTAATATTAAAATAATTATTTTTTAAAAAATTACAATAGTGTTAAATTTGCATCTTGGTTAGTTATTTTTAATAAATAGTATGAGGACACAAAAACAAGTTAGAAATTTTCTTCCTTAATGCTGTTGTCTAGCTTTTAATGAAATATAGTGAGCATACTAAGTGAAGCCACTTTTTTACTACATAAAAATGAATGTAATAATTTAATTGAACAACATGGAAAATCCAAATAAACCCGGAGAAAACCCACGCAGTCTACTTTACCAAAAGAAGGAAAAAACCAGAAGAAAACATTAACATAGGAGGAGGAGGAGGAGGAGGAAAAACAAGGCCAAATACCTAGGAGTGATACTGGACAAAGGACTAACCTTCAAAGAACATGTGGAAAACATCACAAAGAAGGCAAAACAAGCAAGAGGAAGACTAGCCGGACTCATAGGAAGAAAATCCAAACTAGCACTGAAGACAAAGATACATCTTATAAACGCAATCACCATTCCGATCATACTGTACGCCTCCGTAGCCACAGCCAAAACCTACAAAAAGAAGATACAAACACAGCAGAACATCAGCCTAAGGCAAGCAACAGCCGCCCCATGGTACATAAGAAATATACAACTATACAGGGAACTAGACCATGAGAAGACAGAAGAAATCATGAAAGCC
This sequence comes from Ophraella communa, assembly GCA_035357415.1. Taxonomy (NCBI): domain Eukaryota; kingdom Metazoa; phylum Arthropoda; class Insecta; order Coleoptera; family Chrysomelidae; genus Ophraella; species Ophraella communa. The sequence goes on from CM068993.1 coordinate 32,706,610, forward strand.
AGAGCCAGAAGAAGATTTGAAGAACTCAGGACACACCCGAACACAGCACTTAGGGAATTAACAAACTACACAGTAGAGGACTAAAGGAGACATCCTAGACCAAGGAAACTACTGGATATCTAAAAAGGAACAACATCTGTCAAGAAGCAGACAGAAGATAAACCACCTATAAAAGACTCTGCCCATCCTTAGGGAGATGCGCAGATTCTTGAGTAGGGACATCTTTAACAAGTGGATCCACTCTCTAAGGTTACCTTTAGCCGCAGTTCGTCGGCTAAGGGCTAATTTTTTAGAGGCAGCTAAAAGCACACACTCTTGAACGCCTAAAATGAAGACAGGAGGATAAAGGTGCCAAAGCACCATCCCGGACCAAACAGAAGACATCTGGAAACCATCTCCGAACCGAGACAGTGGAAGGAAAAGCATAAACCCGAGGACTGAGGTCCCCATCAGAAGTAATGGGGGGGTGGAGGAAGTTCTTCCCGGAATGCACCGCTCCTAGAGGGATTCATTCTGGAAGGGGCGGGTTTGTTTAGAGTGTGTATGTGTGCCACTTCTGAATAAGACAAAAGAAATTCATTGAGTCATCTTGTCATAAAAAAAATATAGAGAAATCTTCCACTGTACATAATTAAACATAACGACATGTTGGAGTATCTCCAAACGTTTTTATTTTAAATATATATAATTACTTCGCTTTTGCCCAACATAGTATTTTTTAAAGATATTAAACCTGCATTTACAAAGTATATAAATGTATAGTTTACATATGAAAATTATTTCTCAATGTTACATAAAATTATCTCACCCATGTTTCAAAACTCTATTGGCTTCTAGTAGATAGTCTCTCAAATTTTTTCCCATAAGTGACAGACAAAAAACTGCAACTTCCACAGAATTATTATCTAACGGTACTTTAGACATATCACATTCTATAACTGTGTCATCAACAGCTACCAGATCAAAAGAATGTACTTTTTGATCTACCGATTTTGATAATCTTGCATCTCCACATCCAAAATCTGCTATGACATGAGTTTTAGGCCTATACAAATAAAAACATTGAGTTAATTAAAATAATTATTAAGTTACACAGTTTGTAGTGGTGTAATGTTACATTTTGCATATGGAAAGGGTGGCAGCAAGCTCAATGAGAATGTCTTGTAAAGCTTGGAAAGGAAATCGATAATTAGGCATGAACTCAAATACAATTAGCTAAATAGTTAGGTTAGTGGTTGGAATCCCTAAGAAATTAAAAGGATTTATTAAAGTGGGGGAAAACATAGAAATTTACTACTAACGATGAACACAGATAGTAGGATTTCTCACTGAATATTGCCACTGAAGGATTATCTGGGAGCCTAAGAGATAGGAGAGAAAATAAAAGGAAGCAAAAAAATGATTTATATATATTTAAGATGATAAAAGTAAATTGGAGAAATATAAATGACTTCATCAAATTCAATGGGTATTGGTCATTGAGATATACTTACATTTTTTTTATACTCTTGATGATTTCATCCAGAGGATTTAGAGGCCACTTTTTAACCTGATTTCTGTAACCATCATGATAGGCTTTAAAGGCACCAGGATCATCTTTAAAAATTTTCTGAGCTTCCTTACTATCAGTAGTATAAATTTGCTCATTTATAAATCGAAACCTAGCTGCTTTTAATTTCTCCATCATCCTTTGTCTTAAACTTACCTCTTGTTTAGGTTCTTTTACTTCTTTAAGAACGGTTTGTAGTTTTTTTAAAAACTTTTCTTTCTTTTTATCTTTACTAATACCACTTAGGGTTTCTGGCGGTATTAAACAATTTTTTTTATTTATCTTTGCAACCTGTTTTTCAAATTCGTTTTTTAGTTTGTTGGCATTTTTAGGAATTGTTTTTAGTTTGCTGCTTTTTTTTAATTTATTTTTTAAATGGGGTTTTTTCTTTGTTTCTTTTAGGTTTGTATTTTGTAGCATACCTGAATTCTTCTCTTGCCTAGATATTTTCAATTTTGTATTTTCTTTGATGCCTTGATTTAATATATTGCTCTTATTAAATTGTTCTGTAGAATTATCATTACTTTTTTGTTTTTTTAATTTTCTCATTCTTCGTTTTTTACTGTTTGTGAGTACCTCATTACTAGCCGATATTAAATCTTGACTAAGCGAGTCTTTCTTATTTTTATTTTTATTGAAGTTTGGAGTTTTTACCAAATTAACTATTTCACTAGCCTGTACATTTGAGTTTATTACATTCTTAATAGTAGTTGGTAAGTTTTTCAATTTTTTATTTCGATTTTTAACTTTTTTGATACTATTTATTGATTTCTCTGTCAGGTTTGCATGTAAGGAATTATACTTTTTTTGTTTCTTTGAACTTTTACTGACATTACTTGTTTCTTCTGATACATTTAATAAATTTTTAGTTTGTTTATTTTGCTTTTGTTTGAGTTTTTTTCCTGGTGTGTTAATCAGATTTATTGTATCATTAGAAGTTAATTTTAGTTTTTTGGTTAACATAGATATTTTTTTATCACTTGCATGTTTCAACTTATTCTTCGCCTTTTTAAATTGGGATTTCTTTTTTTTCTGAAAGAAAGGTTTTTTTAAGAATCAATCAACATTATGTGTAAGTTAATATTGTATATACAGATACCAAATATAGTAAAACAAAATGATTTTAAAATTGTCAAGCTAGAGGGTTTAAGAAAAGGCATTTGTAAGAGATCTCTTTAAAAAAAGGTCTCAAGAGCTGTTTAGTATAAGCAGACAGGACCTACGAATTATGATAGGACTGCTGACTGGACACAGTCGCCTTAATGGGCATATGAAAACAATTGGACTGGCAGAAAGTGCGGGCTGCAGATTCTGTCAGGTTGGGATTTCATCATAAAGTATTGGCAAATAGTTCCTGGACAATTTATCATTGATATCTTTGTTTTGCACTATATGAATATTGTTTATCAATCAAATATGGATATGGAACGATTTTAACTAGACAAATAAAGTGGCAATTGAAAATGTATTTAAACAAACTTTTTACCACTACAAATTCCCACAGGGATCCTTGTCCAAATGTTGCAATTAATATGATAACAATGCAAGAATATTTAAATTATTTTCCAAAAGTATATATGGGTATGGTAGAAGGTTACTAAAAATAAAACCAAGTTGCTTTACTTTTCAGTAGTTTTTAAAGATTTCAATAATTTTGCTGATAAAAGTTTTCTGCCAACTTTGTGAATATTGGGAAGTATAATAAATAATTTGATACATAGCTTTATCTAATATTTATTTGTTTTCCTGTTAACCTTTTTGTTGTAATTAAGTCTTGATTGATATAGGTAGTAACTACAACTAAAACATACTTGCAAACAACTTGTAATTGTATTTAGTTAACTATGCTCAAGTAAAAACTAATTGCTGGCCAAAAGTGTAGTGTTTTTAATTGATATTTAAAGTAATTAAACAATCAACAATTCATTTTCAAATCTCTTTATGACTTTGTCCAGGGAATTTAGAGGGCGCCTTTCAACCTGATTTCGGTAACTGCCATGATCAGTTTTAAAGGATCCCCATTAAAAATTTTATGAGCTTCTTTACTGATGATTAAATTAGTCAAAACCTTGCTGCTTTTAATTTCTCCAGCATCCTTTGTCTTAAACTTAGCTCCCATTTAGGTTTTTTTATTTTTGTAATTTCTACTAATACTACTTGCAGTTTTTTGATTTTATTATTTGTGTTATTTGGAATCTTTTAACTCATATTTTAAATGGACTCTCTTTTTTTTGTTTCTTCAAGGTTGGTATTTGTACTCAAGCTGAATTTACTTCTTGGCCACATATTTTTAATTTTGTAGCTTCTTGGGAACATTCTTGGTTTTTTATGAGGTTTTTTACTGTTAGTACCTTGTTATTAGCTAATATTGAATCTTCAGTCTTTAATTTTTATAACCTTAACAAATTAAAAGTATTTCACTATCCTGTACCTTTGAGTTTTTTAGATTTTTAACAGTAGTTGGTAAGTAAAATCAAGAAAAAATTAATAACTAGCCCAAATTTACAAGTGTTTAATAGTCATAAGTTATAAATTAAATTAGACATAAAATTAGTTTAATTGGCATTTAAAATAATGAAACAGATTGAAAACATGTCTACTTAAGCTGAAGTAATAGTAATAGACAGAATATTCACACAAATTTTATTCATACTGAAAAATTATAGTTATAGTTTATGTTAGGTAGTCAAATTCTATATTAGACTTCAAATAACTTGGTAAAATGAGCTGCCCTTGTTTTGGTTCTTTATTCTCATTATACAACTGCATTTGTTTTTTACGAAACTCTGCTAATGGATTATCGTATTGTTTGTAAAATCTCAATACATCTCTAACATCCTCAATTTCTGAGTATGCCAGAGTCTTTAAAAATGATGTCAGGTCAATAAGATCAGTGTCATCATTATCTCCTTTCCATCGCTTAACATGTAAATGATTATCAGGATGAAATTTAATAGATTGAGCATTCCAATCAACAACAATGACTTTTTTTAAATCTCTGTTAAGTCTGTCTAGATTTTTTACATGATGACCACCTACAAAATGAGTAGAGTCTCGAACAAGTTTATATGAAATCAATTTTTTGGGATCAAGTGCATCAATTATAGGAAAAACAGTCATGCCTGATTCTGCTGTAAATACAACTATTTCATACACACCTACAAGACTTTCCAACATATAATCTAAACCTGGCCTCTTTTTGAACCTCCAGCCAGTTTCATAAGTCCATTCAGGATGTGCTAATATATCTGTGAATTCTAAAATTAAAGTATAAGGAGGCTGGTAATAAGGAAAACTTGGGGCATCTGGTAACAATTTATCCCTTGAAGGTTCCTGAACAAATAATGTAATATTTTCCACATGTTTTAACAACCTCTTAAAATATTGCTTCCAAGCAGGAATGCTGGATTCATCTTCATCTGTTTTTTTCAGTTCTATAAAAATGTAAGTTCCTACAGCTGTGATAGATAAACCCAACAGAGCAAATGCCAACTTTATTTTTCTTGATTTCTTAATCTGGTCTGCCAAATCTTTTTGGAGAAATATTTTTTCTTGAAAAGATTTTTTAATAGTAGCATTAAAAGCACTGTTATTAGAATTAAACCTTTTTAACACATAGTTGTTTGAAGGAGAAATATGTAACTTTTTGTTCAGAATAATTTTTAAATGTCTTCTTGCTATAATACTTGTTATTTCCCACATATTAACATTACTTTTCAATGATCTATCACTAACATGAATTTATGAAAATTGTGACACTGTCATCAGGCTACTGTGACTTGGGAATATAGAAAAACACATGGCAAGACAAAAATAAATAAGTTACTGTAAAATTTTATGGATATAAATAATTAAATTCATTATATTATTAAATCCAAATAACGAGTAATCTTAAAAAGAGAAAAATTTATACCTTTTTCTTAACTTGAATGAGTATCATATTAAATTAAATTAAATATGCATTTGTCTAAGTACCTTAAAGAGTTCTTGAAATATCTTGTTTGAACCATCATCATCCCAATTTACAGTATTAAAAGGCTGCATTCTATTCAAAATTAAACACTTTTGAGTGCATGTAATATTTACTATTTTGATATATCAAAGCATTTGTAACCTCAAAGCAAGATTAAAAATAAGTTCTTCTTCTTTTTCTATTAGCTTTGGTCTTTCTAGTCTTTGCTAAGACTAAGAACCAAGAATTAATTTGAATTAAAAAAAACATAGACATTATCAGAGGAGACCTTAGATTAGATAAAAGAGGGGATACATAACGCCAATCTATGCGTATACATAAAAATTTATGCATATTTTCGAGTGTCCACCATTTATTGGTGCACAACTTTAATATGAATAACTGCGTTGTGGACCCTACACAAAATAAACATCTCTTATTTATTTCATTTAAAATTAAATATTTAACTGAATATTTGGTTGATATAGGTATAAATAGAATTACGTCAAGTAGATATTTGTCAATAATTAAATAATTGGTTGACACAATAGTTGTTAAAATTTAATTTAATAAATAATATTCTCTGACATGTCAAAAAAATCCTAATACTATCTATCGTATTAAACTATTATTGAATGGACATCTGTTTAACATAATAATGAAGCAAAAATATAAAAAGAGATATTAAATATATTCAGAAATTACATCCTACAAAACAATTATGTCAAGTAAGTACTTTTTATCTAATCATCATATTAACTAACAATATTATTGACATTTTTTGTATTTTTCAATTTATTTGATTGTAGGTATAACATCAAAATTGGTGAAGGAGCAGATGGATGTATGTTTGGTGTATTTCGCTCTAATACCTACTATCCTCTTAGAATTGACCACCCTGGTATTAAAGACATTCATACTATGTATTACAACAGTTATGCAGCTCATTTTCTTACCCATGCAATTAATTTTAATTTTCGTTTTCCTGCCAGTAAAGCTCTTTACACTTTTGATTAAAATATCAATAATGATTTTGGTATTTTTAATAATGGTTCCTTATTTTACTTACGAAATTTTGGTTATGCTGTTTTTTGGATCCAGATTTAGATCAGGCGATGTCCCACAATAAAGCAATATTTTCTTGAAAAACTATATTTTTAATCTAGATTTTAAAATGTTTTTTGATGTACTGCAGATTGGGTGAAACAAAAGCAAAATAAGAAAACTCGATATTTTTTTTTTGTTTGTTAACTTATGGCCTCTGCTTTGTGAACAATAATTGTAAAACATTTGACAGCGTCCTCAATTCTTAGCGAATGGTACATAAGTACCTTAAGAGGAACATAGTACCTCAGAATAAAATCATTGTCAGAGAAACACGTAAAGTTCTAAAGAGGACAGAGAATACACGTGGCTCTTCAGCTAATATATTAAGAATATCTCCTAAATGAGACTATTTAAATAATAACTTTCTAAAGAGGACAGAGAATACACGTGGCTCTTCAGCTAATATATTAAGAATATCTCCTAAATGAGACTATTTAAATAATAACTTTATAAATTGTTGTTATTGTTCAGAGCAGATATTTTCTAGATGCTAACCAACAAGAAAATCTACTACCTACACCTATTTGCTATGAAATTACTTCAGCTAATTGTTATAAAATTTAGTAAAATTTAGAAATTTTTCATTGAGTTTATATATAAAAAAGTTCTTAATATCAAAATGTGTTTTGTATACACTGAAAAGCTTAAATAATTTTTAATAGTTACCTACCCCTTTTCAAAAAAGGGTGATAACCGCCTATGAAATACTTACCTACCTGTAGTACGAAGAGCATAACTAGATATGTGTAGATCGGTAAGGCGCGACATGTTTTAAAAAAGTGCATTAGCAGGTATGGATGTAAGACACATTACTATATGACATATAAGTCTTGACCAGTTTTTTCTTTACATATAAAGATGAGATGGTTTCTTGAAAACCTTAACACTGCTCATATCGATCAACTTGGAATGTTAGACATAAGAGGTATGTATTGAAAAAATAGTTAAATATCTATTTAAAATGGTAACTCATTCCGTAATTTTCCTTGGAAATAACGAGAAGAAGAATAAGACGTGCCATCGTTTAAAATAATCGTAAATAAATCATGGTCAAAAGAAATCAAAACCCGGTTTAATCACACAGCTTCTAAATTGCAACTAAAAATTAAAAAATAACTTATTACGATCTAAAATAGGGAGCAACTAGGTATACACTGTGTCTGTAAAGTATTAATTTTTAGCCATTTTAAGAAATAATCCTAAAACACGTCGATTTTTTTTTAATTTATTTATTTAAGTATTTATCAAAAATACTTATAGTAGTAATAAAACTCAAAGTCAACCCACAGTATGTAATTTAATGAAATGTTATAGTAGCGACATGTTTCGGTCACAAGACCATCTTCAGGCTTTAAGAAAAGAACACAATATGTCAGAGAAATGAAATACAAAGTCAAATATAACATGTATAAAAGTCAGATCATATAAGATAAATCTAACAAGAAATAGAAAATGATAGTTTTATAACAGTCAATATAGTTTATAAATTATATAGAACAAACAAAATCAATGTGAAAACATAAAAATATCTTATAATATATAATACAATATGGAAACTCACCTCTATGTGCAGACTGCAGTGTTTAAACAAATTATAACAGATATTTTGAATAAGAAAATGGAGTATTTTAAGTTAGAGTAATAAAATAGGTTGAAAAAGGTAGTTTAAAAATAGTTTAAATTATTAGAACAAACTGTATGGAAGTTTGTTTATTATTATTATTGTTTATTGTGTAGCGGACATAATATAAAAGAAATTACTTCTTATCAATTTTGAAATTTAGTAAATATTGTGTGATCATTAGTATTGTATTTCCTCCTTAGTTAAATTAAAGGCTTTAAGGCTTTCTTGATTAATTTAACAAAAATAAAAAACAAACTAATATTTTCTTACATTAGATAGGTCATCCATCTCAAATGTGGTTGAATCCAATAGAAAAGATCCAATAAAACTCAAAGTCAAAACCACAGACTTTTATTCAGGTAAATTTATAATTATCGCAACTAGTTTCGGTCTACATCAGACCATCATCAGGCTGTAAAGAACAATATAATGGTAAGCAAGAAGTGCGCAACAAAATTTTAACAGTAGTAGAAAAAGATATTGAACAGGATTAACAGTAATACCAAAGATAATAATTATTTAAGTATAAATGAGAATGTGTCAACCAAACATAGGTTTATTTACTGATAAAATATCAATTTAAATTTCTTTTTTGATTACAATGAGCAAATCTCATGTATGTATGTATAATACTAATATTTGAAAATTTTTTACATTTTAAATAAATAAAACAATGATAGTGCAAAATTATTACAATGAGAATATCAGTATTTTGAGTTTCTTGAGTTTGAGTTTCTTGTAATCCAAAATGAAACTCAAAATATTGATATTCTCATTGTAATAATTTTACACTATCATTGTTTTATCTATTTAAAATGTAAAAAATTTTCAAATATTAGTATTATACATACATACATGAGATTTGCTCATTGTAATCAAAAAAGAAATTTAAAATATTGATATTTTATCAGTGAATAAACCTATGTTTGGTTGAAACATTCTCATTTATACTTAAATAATTATTATCTTTGGTATTACTATTAATCCTGTTCAATATCTTTTTCTACTACTGTTAAAATTTTGTTGCACTTCTTGCTTACCATTATATTGTTCTTTACAGCCTGATGATGGTCTGATGTAGACCGAAACTATTAAAGTGTATGGAATGGAATAGACAAGTTTTTGTCCCATTCGAGAATCTTTATTCGTTTAAGAGATATAACCTGGATAAATTAGTCTGGGACACCCTGTAGAAACCAATCATTGCTGCAGGGCCAACAATTGTACTATTTATCCTACTTTAATTTATTGTTTTATAAAAATTGTCTCTATTGATAAATGTAAGTTCTACAGAAGAGACTTTTTTATAATTTGAAAAAAAATTTATTATTGAAATAGAAAAATATTATTTTTCATTCGAGACGACTACTGTAGAGGTTACCTAAATGCTTGTTGTAGTGGAAGAGTCGAGTGCATAGATTATTCACGGTTGTTGATTGCTTCCCCCAGTCAAAATCCGGATATTAAATTCGATGCATTGATGATAGTCACAGACGTTAAATATTCATTCATTGAAGACATTGTTTATAGTTACGGTTCATAGTTTTCTGCACTCAACAGGTTCTTGTTTTATTAAGCATTTTTAGTGTTTTTTTAAATAAGTATGAATAATAGAGATGTGGGTATATATGAAAGAAAATCTGATTAAATCAACTAAAATTGTTTAGAAAATTTTATGGACAATTGTTGCAATTCTCTCTAATTAAATTGTTTTAAGGATCTAAAATATCATACTTTGTATAGTCCGGTCAATTTAGACCTGAAAATAGTAATGAAAGAACGAAAATTCCGACAGAGCTGAACTTCGGTGAATACCTTTATTTTATTATAAAAAATAAAAATTTAAAAGTCCCCATTTGTCCTATGAGTGCTTCAAAAGTTATTCTGGGTCAAAGGTCAAAATTTTCGTTTTTTTGAGTTTTTCTCAAAAACCGTAAGTTTTTTCGAAAAAATACCTCAGACCAAATTTGTAGATCTCAAAATTCTCTATAAAAATGATTTTCATGATTTTTTCTGTAAGTATCACCGTTCCTCAGATATCACGATTCTAAGAGTCACGTTATTTATAATGTGCACACATTAGCCACATATGATGATGATGATTTATGTGATGCTGATGAAGAGACTACTGATACATCATTATTTGAACAATTTATGAACCCCCAGCAAGAAGAAGAAGAAATGACAGAAGACAGGATTGTTGAAGTTAACTATAATGAGTATAAATCAGATTAAAGTATCAAAAGAAATCAAACTGACAATTACACTCCATAAACATTATCAACCCAAGTTGATTGGTTGGAATTAAATAAAAATAAAAACCCTAATATAAATTTTTTTTTTTTTTCGGTACGTCATTGGAAACGGAAATTAAAATTGACAATTGGCCGCCATATGCAAGCTCCTTTCTGGTCATTTTACACATACTCCTTCCTGTTTCTTTTTGTTCTAAGATAAGAACCGAAAAAATCTTGCTTTGACAGTATATTGTCAACATAAAAACCATAGATATAAAAACGCTTCATAGGAACTTCAAGATGGCCGACTTCCGTCGCAAATTTTCCTTAACCCTTTGTCTCCCAGAAGTCAATTTTATGTCAACCCTAATTATTACCCAAAGGTACTTTAAAGTCTTTCATTTTCGTTCTCTTACTATTTTGTAAAACCAAACCGTAGAGCTTAGAATGCTGAAGGCACTTCAAAGTACCGAATAAACGAACCTATATTTTAGGCAACACCTTCAATAACGTCATGTAATAGCAAATTTTATAACAGCTTGCTTGGTTTAGATGAAACGTTCTACTGAAGTTTTCAACAGAAAAATATGGTAGTTTAGAGTGTGGTTTAGAATTTTTGTTTATATGTGCAGAAAGCAAAAAATTTAGAATAGTTTTCAACGTTCTACTAAAGTTTTCATCAGCAAAATATGGTAGATTAGAGTTTTGGTTTTAAATTTTTGTTTATTTGGGCAGATAGCAAAAAAATTAGAATAGTTTTCAACGTTCTACTAAAGTTTTTAACAGCAAAATGCTATTTTGCTGCAGTCACTTTCAGACCTATTTATAGCTTGAACTAAAACAGTAACATACTTCAAACGGTAAAATGAAAAATACATGATTTCGACTTCTGGCATTTGAAGGTATGGTCATTTTGAGGTACTTAGAAGTACCTTTAGGAGACAAAGGGTTAAGGTTCTTGTTCTAAAATGACAAGCGTCGTTTTTGCAAGTCAACCATTCCAGCCCAAGAACTGGAAGAATAAATAAACGTTTTATTTAGGTTTGAAAGTCTCATACTTATTTCTATCTCGTTTTTAAATCAAATTTATTTTTAAAAATCCTTAAAATAATTTCCTCTGCATTCGAATTTTTGTTCGATGCTAAAAAACCATTAAGTTAACACTTTCATAAACCGAAGAAAAAGTCAACAAACCTCCTACCATTTACGTAGGTAGAACAAATGCCAGTAACTACCTGAGTAATATAGTGTTTGTCAACGTATTCTATTTATAGTAATTTATTTGCTTTTTAAATACTTCTCTTTAAATGTTTTTTTAATTTTAATTTACCTATATAGTTTTTACAGAAATAAGAAAGAACATAATATTATATTTTATAATCAGGAAACATTACAAAGTAGGAACATTGACCTTGACGTCAAATACCCTGATTAGCTGGTGCAATGACTAAATTCTAGGAGTGAGCCACAACAGATCCTTCAGGTCACAGTGCAAGGGACTTTGAGCCACCACTTATATAGAACCTAACCTAAAATAACCAGTTTTTATTTTATATAATTTAATCATCATAAATTCAAGAAGAGCATTCTGTCGCTGTAGCTGTATACAGGGTGTTTCAAAAAAAGGTAACACCGTCTCTAGGATAGGTAAAAAACTGAAAAATAATTGGGGTTTGCTTAGTAAAATTTTTTTCTAACGCCATCCGTTTTCAAGATAAAGGGCGTTGAAGAAAATGAAAAATTACACATTTCTTACGATTTTGCCGAAACTACTGGCACCATTGCAATGAAATTTTATACGAATATGTTTTGGAAGCTGATATATCCCATGAATTTGTTTCTATAAGTAACTCTCATATAGGGCGCTAGTTACACGATTCATACAACGTATTATTCAACATAACTTTTTTTAGGGTAGAATTATTAGTCAAAACTCCAAGTGAACATAAACATCGTTTAATTCTACACCAAAAAGGTACTCTTGGTAAAACTCGATATTATGTACCGTTTTCGGAATATTTTGATTTGAAAATTATGAAGTAATAATCGTTGAATAATACGTTGTATGAATCGTGTAACTAGCGCCCTCTATGAGAGTTAGTTATAAAAACAAATTCATGGGATATATCAGCTTCCAAAACATATTCGTATAAAATTTCATTGCAATGGTGCCAGTAGTTTCGGCAAAATCGTAAGAAATGTGTAATTTTTTATTTTCTTCAACGCCCTTTATCTTGAAAACGGATGGCGTTAGTTAAAAATTTTACTAAGCAAACCCCAATTATTTTTCAGTTTTTTACCTATCCTAGAGACGGTGTTACCTTTTTTTGAAACACCTTGTATTTTCATGGTCAATGCTTATTTGAATTATTTAGAGTTCTTGGACCCTACGATGTAAAAAATATCGTATATACCACAGAACTAGACTGTCTTTTAATCTTTCAGGTGATTGTTGCCCTCGCTTCTCTCGCTTTGGGATTAAAAGATGCAATTTAGTCTTTTTGTATATAATATACTATTTTATATACAATATATTATGAAGCACATCATGAAAAGGAGAAAGTAACATAATTATAGTTAGAATGAAAGATCATAAATATTTGAAATTAATAAACACCAAAGGAACACGAAGAAGCTCGTGATAATGCCCAAGGTAGGGAGGTTCAATGAACCCCATACTGTTTAATGCTGCCTTGGAAGAAGTGTTCAAGGAGCTACACTAGGAATACAAGGCATCAACATTAACAGCCGGAGACTGAATCATTTAAGATATGCAGAAGATTATGTCCGACAACTGCAACGAAATTTAACAGATGCTAACAGAGCTCCAACATTAATCATAAAAAGTGGGATTAGAACTAAACGAATACAAAACGAAAGCTATGACCAATGTTACAGAACCACAAGTTTAAACACAGGAATATAAAGAAGAATACATGTATCTCGGACAAATAATAAAATGCGGAAAAGCCAAGGAAATCGTTTGTCCAATACTCTACGGATTGAAAGAGGTGTGAGACGTGCTGTGCTGTTGGCGAAATTATTCAATCTGTATTCTGAAGCCTTAGAAGGTGTAGAAATGGATATAAAAGTTAATGGAGTATTGACCAACAACATCCGTTATGCCGACGATACGGTACTGATAGCAGACAATATGGAAGATCTACAGCAACTAATAATTATGGTTGGTTAACACAGTAAACATATGGGCCTAAACATCAATATCGGGAAAACTAAATTTATTACCATCACTAGAAGCTTAGATACATTTGCCAACTCCATATTAACGTTTGATGCAGCGTCAATTGAGAGAGTGGACAAATTCAGATACCTGGATACATGGCTTTTTGAGTATTGGACATCAGATAAAGAAATTAAAAACCATCTAGAGCAGGTCCAACAGGCTTTCCTGTAGTTTAAAAAGGTGCTCACTTGCTCAGAATTTGATATTGTTCTGAGGATAAGGTTTGTAAAGTGCTGTTGAAGGATGGACCCTGAAAACGAGTAGTATCAATAAACTAGAGGCATGCGAATCGATGGATCCTTAAAATTTTGAGAATGGAGAAGGAGACAAAAGAAGAAGTTCTTAGAAGCTTGAACAAAGAACGCGAGCTACTCCAGCTACTAGATAATATGCAACAAGAATTATAAGTTCCTACAGTTGGTGATTGAAGGCAAGATTAAGAGCAGGAGAAGAATAGGTAGAAAAAAGATTTCTTGGCTCTGGAATATCAGACAATGGACGGGACTGCGAGATATACAAAGACTGATTCAACTGCACACTGCACGAGATAGAGAAGCAATGAACTAAGTGATCGTAAACACTTATTGGTGGTTAGTGGATAAAATAAGGCAGGCTTGGGCAGCATTTGCTCGACAAAAACCACTATTACATATAAGAAGATTCCGTTAAGATTACGTAAAGAGGAAGAAGAAGAAGACTAAAACCTAGATGGAAAGATGACCTTAAAAGAACAGCTGGTCTAGAAAGAAGAACCCAAAATCTAGAAAACTGGAAAAAAGAAAGGAATGGAATTAATGAATATAGTTTATACCATCCACCACAATTGAATTGTTTCGCAACCCATAGATTTGCCTTTCTTTAATGCAATTGACGATTTGCATATGCATACTAGAATGTAGGTGACTAAGACCATTCTAATATTGTGGTAATGGATAAAAAGCTGATTTAGTTCTATTCAAATATGTAATTTTCCTTTATGTTTACCCTAGATATGCTATCATAAATCTTTTAATAATAGTAATAAAGCGATACTTTTTTATTTAATTTAAATATATAATTTAATAAAGCTTTTATCTTAAATTTGTTAAACAAAATAAAAACTTTGATGCGTTTTTAGTTTTACCTTTGCCTTTGACAATTACCAGCTTTATCTTCGAGCAGGTAAAATACGACCCCAGAATAACGCCACTGATTGCACAACTTCTTGTCTCTTTTCTTGTAATCTTTCAGAGGCCATTAAAGATATGTGACCGTTCATTCTGTTGCTATGCTGTTCAAGAATGACCTTGAGTAAAAAGGTGCGGGCCCTTTTCGTTTCAGTACTTCAGACTTTAAATTATCCACCATTTATTTCTCGTTGTTTATGATTAGTTTGAATGGTGTAAATTGGGTTTATTTTGCTTAAAATTTATTTTTAAAAATCAATAATTAAATATCAATAAAACACTAAGTCAAACCAAAATAAATTTAATGGCAAAACTATTAAAATGCGCGACTAGTTTCGGTTTTAGAACATCATCAGGCTAAAAATAAAAAGAGACAGTAAGGTAGGGATCAAAACAAGAACTATAACAATAATAATAAATGTAATGTTGGACAACATAGTAAAATGAGTGAGAACTGTTAATAACAAAACTAGCTTATAAAATAACTTACATAATTGTGAATATAAAATAATCTACTCATATTATCAATATAAAATTGTAAAACAAATAGTACTATTTGGGGCTCATAATTTGTTGTTCATCAAAATATTTAGAGAATTCAATATTTAAGGTTCAAGTACTTATTTTATTGAACATCTCTTAGTAAGTACTTAATGTTTTGTTGCATTTAGTACCTATGTGATAAAGAACTCTATCCAGCGTTTCTGTTTTTATGAATTACTAAGACCTCTCCGCGGTTTGGTCACCTGTAGAAAACCTTTATATTGCCTGGCTCAAATCTTAATTAAATATTACCAGGAGTAACAATCTGCATTAATTATTTCATAAAGAATCTTGAGGATCTTCAAATGAAGACATTTTTAGTTTAAAATACTTTTGCTGGCAATCAAAAAAGAGTAAAATAATTAGTAATATGAAGTGTTAATATCTAATAGTTTCTTTGCTCTCCAGATTAATAACAAATATAACTTAAACCATAAGTTGTTCATTCAGTACCAATACTTAGTTTCATAACAGTACCTATACTCATTACTCATCGATGATTTTAATTATGAAATTTCAAAATTGCCCAATCTATTGTGTAATAACTAAGTTAGTATTGCTATAGAGCTGGTCACAGTTATTATGCAGCATTACGTTTATGGACGACAGCGCCGGCGTTGCCATATCGGCATGTTCTTCGAATTTGGTTCCAACTGGCGCGGGAATATAACTTGCCATTGTGTTACTATTATGATTTAAATGTTG